>OX422218.1:169169855-170369855 GCA_949130495.1 Sambucus nigra | reverse complement strand
CCCCACGGGCTCTAATAGGGGAACGAGTCATCCAGTGGGCTCTACTAACAGTGCGGATTCTACGTCGACATTTATAGCGACGACGACCTCGGAGGTTCCCTTTGTGTTATTGGATACTCCTTATAATATTCGACGATCAAACTGAGGGTCGTTGATATGCCCCATCATACCAATGCGATGGACAAGGAGGAGCTAGGGCTGACATAGGGCGTTCTTCAGCTAGCAGTATGCCTTTAATTTTTTTATATTTTGATTTTTTAATTTCTTTCTTTGCCTCAGACTAACTTATTTGCTATTTTTTATTTTTCTTGTAGCACATTCGGGTGTCGACCAACTGGCTGAGGGACATTTGGGATTGGGTACCTTCTACGATGGCTCACATTCGGTAGTTGATCTTGGTTCCGTCTTGCTTGGTGTCATCTTCCTCGTCTGAAGAGGGGCCCGATTCCGGGATTGGAGGTACATCCACCCATCATCGGGGAAACCGCGCGTACCACATGGACAAAGGTTCTTAGAGATAAAGAGAGAAAGAGAAGATGAGAGAAAGAGAAAGTGAGAATGAGAATATAAGTGTAGATGATAGATAGATAGATAGAGAGATAGATAGAGATATATAGATAGATAGATAGATAGATAGAGAGAGAGAGAGAGAGAGAGAGAGAGAGAGAGAGAGTTTGGGGGGTTCCGCCTGAGTCCCGTTGTTTTTGTTATTTTCCTTCAAAATAAGTGTAATACAACAATATCTAGGCAATGAAATGAAGTTTTTGTTAATTTTTTTGCTTTAGTGACTTAATGCATATGCTAATTTTACTTTGCTACGGAAACCGTAAAAAGAATTTAAAATGGTTTGAGAGAAAATTTATTTTAAAACAGAATAAGTAAAAATATAAAGAGAAGGAAATTCTAAATTCCTTAGAATAAAAATTAATTTTATTGAGTTTTTTTTATTTTAACAAAAAAGGAAAAAGGGAATTTTAAAATAACACATAACCTCTATTTTTAATGATGGAGTATTTTCTTCACCCATTCACTTTTCTTTTCTTTTGCATTCTTCTCTCTTCATTTCTCATCATTTTGCATTATGGCTCTGCCCAGAAGTGTTGAATTTTCTACTTACCTCGAAAGCATAGAGGCTATGTGCTCATATAATATCGACTACGATGATTTCACCATGCGCCGGGTTTCATTATGGCTCAACTAACCTATTGAATGGAACATACTAATAGCAACGGTAGAATTCTGGTAAACTGAAGACCATGTCTTTCTCTTTGGCTTGGAGGATGTCTGTTCGACTTACGAACAATTGATGGGGACAAATCCTAGTGCTGCGATAGCAATGCCTGAATTTTCCCGGTCTCCTCAGGAGCTATTAACCGAACTACTCCATATCTCGCCTTTAGCGTCTCGATCATTGGTTAAGGGAGGAATGATCTTTCTCCCTGTTGTGATGCATTTGCAGGATTGTGGTGATGATGGCTATGTTGGAGCCATCATTCTGGTCTTAATTTCAAAATTATTGTTGCTGACCGAGGAACTGTTAGTGGACCCACAACTTATAGCCATCACTTTATGGTGTTATACTATCACAATCCTATGGAGGTGATACCGACAGCGACTCTGAATGGTCTGGATGCCTGGCGAGAAGGCCGTTATAACTTCTTGAGGGCTAGCCCCATTATGGCATTCATGTGGTTGTCAGAGAGATTCCATATGGAGGTCCCTCCTGAATATCCCTTGGTAGTCATGCAAAACTTCTTTACTCGCTACTTTATCAGCGTTGGCCTGGATATCGAGAGCTGTGAGAACTGGTTGGTGGAGAATGGGGCTTGAGGTTTACATTGGTCAGTGCCTTGGTAGGGAGAATTATTTCCCATTCTAGAACTCGGGGAATACCAATATAGTTGGTTGTTTGGCCTCCATCAGACTTCTTTATACTTTCCTTCGTAACTCTTGTGCCAATTTGGCTAGGAGTAGATTGTGCCACCTCAGACACTAGACTTTTTCTTGTGGAGGATTTGACAGAGCGCATGCGCGTGCAATTGGTCTCTTTATGGGAGAATCGTCGACCATCGACCCATCCTTACCAGTCTATTGGAAGGGTCTGACATGTTTTAGTTGACTATATGAAGTTGTTGTGGAGGAGAGTAGTTTCCTGGCTATGGAGATCAGGAAAAGGTGGTTCTCCATATCTAACACCATGGCGAGTGGTGTTATTATTTTCTCTAGGATAATCTGGGCTTATCGTTCCATGGAGCGCCTACGATATTCTATTTAGGCATGTGAGGTTTGGGGACCCCAAGATGTGGATGATGATGGGGCCAGTTCCTTTGGCAGATGCGGGTAGGATCCTAAGGGAATTTATTTTGTGAAGCTTTTGTGATGTGTTTGGGAATAAATTTGGAAGGGTTGTTTAGGAGTAATTTGGATTATTTTTGTTCTTAGGAAAATAAAGTTAGGTTTCTAAGGGAATTTGGTTGACTCCCTAAGCCGATGTAATTGTAACGGAATAAAATTTTAATTATATTATTGTGCCTCTTGATGAGTTTTTGCATTTGAATTATCTATACCAATCGCTAAGTCATACATAATATCTAAGGCATACATAATCCTTTTGTTCGTGTAAATGATAAAAATGAACCGTCGTTCTCGGAAATAAGAAAAGAATAAAATTTCGTGAAAAAGAAGGGGGTCATGCTCATGTAAATCATATGAGCTGCCTACATACCTCTAGGGATTTTGAAAATTTTTGTGTTTCATTTTTTAAAGTAAAAATACTTTTAGAGGATCACGCCCCACATAGTTCTGAGTAGAAGGAAATGCATATATTTTTTTAGAATGAAGGGAGATGAGAAGAGCGTAGCGCACTGAGATTTCAGACTAAGGGTAGAATTTCTTTAGATGGTCAGGTTGAATGGATGGGCCATCTCTTCCCCATCCAGGTTGGTAAGCATAGAAGTGATATCGAACATGATCTTCTTTAGAATGTAGGGGCTGCTCCAATTGGGTTTGAACTTCCCTCTGGAGTCGTAGACGAGTTCTCTGATTTCTTTAAGGTCTAAATCCCCTTCTCGGACACAACGGTCCTTGACTCTCTTATTAAATGATCACACTATCCGGTGATGGTATCCGTGTATGTGATATAAAGCCTTCAGTCTTATTTCATCAGAGTGACAACTCGTCTGGAAGGCTTTAATGCCAGTCTTCCTCACTGACTTTGATTTCAAATATGATGCGTAGTGAAGGAATTTCTAGATCAACGAGTAGAAATGCTTCTATGTCTTAAACTAGAGAGTAAGGAGTCGCCCCTACAGATGTTCTAATTAAAGTATGGTATCGCAAAAAGGTGTAAGGGATTTGGTCAGCCCAATCTCGATAAGACTCGATCATTTTTCTGATGATGGCCTTAAGGTTCTTATTAGCGGTGTCAACTTCTCCGTTAGTTTGAGGTCGATAGGGAGAAAATTTGTGTCTTTGAATCCCATACTCGTCGACTAGTTCTGTGACTTCTGCCTTAAAATGCAACCTGTTATCCGACACTAGCTTATGCGGGACCCCATATCGGTAGATGATATTTTTTTTGGATGAACTTGGCCACTTTCTTGGCATTTAGAACTGCATATGATTTAGCTTTGACACATTTGGTGAAGTGATTAATGGAAACCAAGATGAATTCATGACCATTGTAGGATTTTGGTGTAACTTTCCCTATGATATCAATGTCCTATGTGGAGAACGGCCAGGGAGAAGTCATGTTGTACAATTCTGATGGGGGCAAGTGATGGAGATTAGAAAACTACTATCGTTTAAGACATCTTCAAACATAGGTGGTGTAATCTTGAACCATGGTAGTCCAGTAGTAACCTTATCGGATTATTTTCTAAGCAAGAAAATTGCCATTCATGTGGGGTCCACATTCCCCGTTGTGGATTTTCTGCATCATCTCTTCAATGCCAACCCCTGTGATGCAGTGTAAATGGGTTCCATTGATATTTCTCTTGAGCAGTGATTTATCGCAAAAGATATATTAGGCAGCTAGTTTACGGTGAGTTGCTCGGTCTTTCTTGTTAGAACCTTGGGTATACCTACCATGCTTAAGGAGGTTCAAAATATCATAGTACCAGAAAATGGCTATATCGGTATCTTCTTTTGTGATGAGCTCAATATGGTAGAAGTGGGTAGGTTTAGATTACTTTTGGACTAGGAAGGGATCCATCGTTATTCCTTCGGGTATGTAAACCATGAATGCTAAGTTAGCAAGGGTGTCGGCTAGGTTGTTCTTTGCTCGAGGCAGGTAATGGAAGGTGATATCCTAGAATTGGGAGGCCATCTATTCTAGGTGGGAATGAAAGGGTAAGAGTTTCTCGTCCTTGACTTTCCATCTTCTGAGTACTTGACCAATGATGAGGGATGAATTCCTGTAGACATTTAGGCATTGAATTCCTTTCTTGAGAGAGACTTTGAGGCCTACCTTACACACGTCGTATCCAATCATGTTATTTGTGTAGGGAAAATCTAGTTTAATGGCAATGGGAGTGTGAGAGTCATCAGGGGCGATTATGAGTATCCCAATGACATACCATTTCTTATTAGCGCCACCGTCAAAGAAAATTTTCCAATGGAGGTCTTCTTAGGAGCTACAATGGATATTTTCATTCGAGAATTGGGAGATACAAACATCTATTTCTTCTATAGGGTAGTCAGTGAGGTAGTCAAAGATTGCTCATCCCTTCATGGCTTCTGCGTGACATACACAATATCAAACTTGGATAACAACATCAACCATCAGGCCATTCAGTTAGACAAGGCAAGTTTCTCGAGTATGTATTTGATAGGATCCATTCGGGACACAGGTTTGATTGTAAAGGCGAGCATGTAGTGCTGAAGTTTTGGGTGCCCCAGACAAGGGCGACACGTGATTTTTCTAAGGTTGTGTAGTTAACTTCGTACCCGACCAACTTGCGAATAACGTAGTAGATGGCCCTAACTTTGCGGGACTCTTCAAGGTATTGGGATAGCAAAGCCCGAGCTGTAGTGTCTGTTACGTGTAACACCCCATATTTTTAATGACTTTTAAAATGGTATTAATTAGAATTAATTGTGGGATAATTGAAAATTAATCCGGATTTAAATATTACTCGAGAATAAAGTAATATATGATTTATGTTGAATATTAATTGTGATTAAGAGTAATATATATGATTATAACTTTACATATGATTATGATTTTGTAAAATTGTCACGAGTGATGAATATGACAATTACGGTGATTAAGTCGAGACATGCTTGTGAGTCGTGCCGAGAATATATTTAAATAGAATGAAAAGTGAATTATTTTTGTGTCATACAAATGGTCGTTTTGACTGTGCCAAAGGGTCTGGAAGGGTTTAAATAGTTAAAAAAAACTCTACCTAGGGGATTACTTTAGGTCTCAGGGTAATGTGGAACCAAACAAACACCCCAGAGGGGTATTTTGGTCATTTTCCAAATTGGGTGAATAGTACCCAAGGAAATTTTTGTAATATTATATAAGTGTATAGGTGGTGGGATTTAGGTTTATTCACCAAAAATCAAAAGAAGAAGACTTAGGGGAGCGTGAGAGACTTCTTTGGGAAAGGAAGACACTTCTCTAGGAGATGAAAAGCCAAGGTTCATCTTACACCACCACCACCGCCGAAAGTTGGCCGAAAAATGGAGGAATACTAGTAGATTTATCTTCCCCAATGATTCAGACCATCAATTAGAGGCAAGTGATTTAACCTTTACAAACTTAGTCTGTATAATGTCCATGTTAGGATAGTTGTAGAATTTTGAAAAGTTGCATGATATAAAGATAAACTATGGTGATTTTAATTGATTCCTTGAAATGAGAAATATGTAGGATTAATATGCTTTTGATTATAGATGTTAAGAAATGAATTTGGAATCATTTGATGAAGAAAATCCGAGTTTAAGAGTTGTTCTTGAAGAAATGATAAAATATGAGATTTCTGGAATTTATGGGAAATAATATGTTTTAATCTAAACTTCTTGATGATTTGAGGTTGTTTAATTATTGGAGATCATTTATATGTATTTTTATATCATTTGGAATAAACTATAAGGAGTTTGGGATCATAAAATAGAAGATTTGAGGATGAAAAATGTTTAAACCTATAGGCAAAATATGCAGAAAAATGAAGAGTGATATCTGTTTAATCGATCAATCGACCCAAATCATCCATGATTCTATAAAATGTTATTTGTTTTTCTTTAAAGTTCGATTAATTTCCACTTTTAAGGATGCTTAGTGTTAATTAAATTGAGCATAATGGGACTTAAGGAGGGTCAGTAGGGTGGTGATTAAAGCCGAAAAACATTTATGTGTGGGATTAATCCTTGAAAGTGAAATAATGGGTTAAAAATTGAATTAGATATTATCGAAGAATAGACCCAATCGAGAATAATATTAATTCGTGAAAATTTGTCAATTGGGATGACATGGACCAGTAGGGTGTAGAGGTCTATATAGGGAATTTATATGAGAAGAAATTGATAACCTTTGAGTGTGGGGAAAGCTCGGGAATATATAAAAAGTAAAGTCATAATCTGTAAATACGTAGTATATCAGAGATAAATATACTACGTATGGAAATACTTATGTGGGTTGTGCGTGTGCCCTATTGTTATTACATATAGGTGGGGTGAATACCTATATTATTATTTATTATGTGTATGACATACCTACGTTGTTTTCCATCGGGGTGGAGGTTTCGCGTTGTGGACGATTTTATCTTGATGATCCCATCTGGGGGATTTTATATTCGTACCTTGAGCATAGGACCTTGGACATGTGCTATATGAATGAATGATAGTTTCGACGGTTGAATGGGAACATAGGTGCGTGACACATTTGGCTAGGGAGTATACTCTCCTCCAATATTGTGTGTTATATTATTTATGTTTCGTGAGAGACGTCTAACCAATAGTCATTTATACAACGAGAGATGTATTAGGACATGATAGTAGAGTATGCATGAACCGCAGCTGTGTCGGGGAGGTGCCGTATTAGTATATATATAATAATGTGATAAATATATATATTGTGATGTAATCTACTATGTAAGAATTGTAGATTAAAGTATATATATTGTGATGTAATCTACTGTGTGAAATTTACAGATTAACATATATACTATGAGATAATCTACTATGTGAAATTGTAGATAAAAATAGAAAATGATATCTGATTGAATTAATAAGTGAATACTTAACCTTAAAGCTGTGAAAGCCTAGTTTATATTAAAGGGAAATGAACATGTTTAATTATCATATGTATTATGTGGGAAATACGAGGAAACGATATGGGATAAAATCATAATTGAAAACATTAATTTAGGATATGATAAGGTACGTTAGGCGTGCACACTAGATGAGAGGTAAGAATTCTCAAAAGAGAGCCCGATAAGCTAACATGTACATAATAATTGCTTAATTTCACTTGCTAAGCACTTGCTATTTTTAAAAATCTTTTACAATCGAGCTCTGACCCATTTCCTTGCATATTCTCTTCTTTATTGTATCTTGTACATCAGGTGTCCAGCATCAGGGATGGCGACATGGAATATGGATATCTCGATGGGTTATAGTTGTTGGACAGGAAGATTTTAATTAGACGCTTCCATTATGTTGAATCACACATTTGTCGATATTAGTTTTGGTTTGTTGGTAATGAGATATTTTAACTGGAGAGTTATTCCAGTCACATTTATTCTTGTTATATTTAGTTCAGTTGTGATGTGATGTTGCTAACTAATATTTCGCATTATGGAATGGTTTTAATTGAATGAAAAATGGAATTTTTTTTGGACACTAGCTTAATTAATTATTATGTGCGTTAATAAAGTTTTTTTTTCTACAGTGATGCTAAGAATGAACCAACTGGACATTCTGATTTAATTTAATAAAGGACTGATCACACGGTGTTTAATTAGGCGGGGTGTCATATTACGGTCAGACATAGGAGTAGGGGAAGACCAAGATGCAGTGGCATGAGTACCGAAGGTCGGGTTAGGTACTGCTTAATTCGATCAAAGGCTTCGTGGAAAGCTTCATTCCAAACCTTGGTGGAATCCTTTTGGAGAAGTTTGAAGATGGGTTCACTGATAGAAGTGAACTAGCTAATGAACCGGCTGATATACTGTAATTTTCTAAGGAAAACCCAGACTTCCGTCTCCGTTCGGGGTGGTGTCATTTCTAGTATGGCTTTCAGTTTGGCAGGATCTTATTCTATCCCTTTCTCGATAACCATGAATCCTAAGAGCTTTCCTTTGGTAACGCTAAAGACACATTTATGTGGGATAAACCGCATTTGGTATTGCCGTAGTCGTTCGAAGAACTTATGGAGAGCAGGAACATGACATTCCATAGTCTTTGACTTTATAATCATATCATCCATATAGACCTCGACTTCTTTGTGTATCAGATCATACAAGATGGTTGTGGAAGCCCTCTAGTATATAGCCCTTGGGTTTTTAAGACCAAATGGCATAACGGTGTAGTAAAAAGTTCCCCAAGAGGTAATGAATGCGGTTTTCTCTTGATGATATGGGTGCATCTTAATTTGGTTATACCTAGTAAAACCATCGAGAATTGACTTAAGGGTGTGACTGGTTATGCTTTCCACAATCATGTCGATATTGGGTAGCGAGTTATCATCCTTTGGAAAGGCCTTATTCAAGTCTCGGTAGTCAATGCACTTGTAAAACGTTTCTCCAGATTTTGGTATGGGTACGATATTGGTCAGCGATGTGGGATATTCGATCACATGATGAAACCAACATTCAACTATTTGACCACTTCTTCCTTAACCTTGAACGATAATTCGATGTAGAGCTTTCACAGTTTCGTCTTGACCACTTTGCATTTTGGGAGCATTGGAATCTCATATTGAGCTATCTCGGGATCAATGTTGGGCATGTCATTATAGGACCATGTGAAGACGTCCATAAATTCCTTTTATAATTCTTAGAGTTACACGCGCTCATGCTTGTCACGGGTAGACCCTTTCCAAATCTCGCGCAGTTGGCTATTAGAACTGAGATTAATAACAATAGTTTGATCTTCATTAACTTGAACGTGGTTATGTTATTTGTTATTAACCTTATTAAGATCAACTAAGAATTTTTCATTTGTAAAAGTCATCATCATTAAGAGTCTGATTAGAATCAAGACAATTAATGTAAGTCACAACAAGATACTTAAAATCTTCATTCATTTCATTATTGGGAAACACAACATTAAGAGCCTCATCAAAGGAGGTTTCGATTACATCAGAATAGAGAGGAATAATAAAAGAAGAGGAAATGGGATAAACATCATATTTGGGTTGTATTTCAGTAGGTGGAACCGATACAACATGCCAATTAAGGAGAGGTGTATCAGCAGCTTTGGTTAGGCGGGAGGGATCTAATGATGTAGCACTTGAGTGAACCATGTAGAGTGTCAACCCCAGTGTCTGTAAGTTGAATGAATCCTTAAAGTCACTACGCTCAAAATCTATGGTATTAGCTATGGGCTTCTCAATGAGTGGTTTCACATGATGATGGTAACTTTCAACGCCTGAGTAGTTGTCTTGGAAAAGGATCTCATTCCAATTTTCATCTTCTTATCCACATGACCATACCACGATTCGAGAAAGATGCAGAACTGGAAATCTTCACCTTCTCTGATGAATCTTCCATTCAATAAATCTCTTGAGACAATCTTGGTGCTTTCTAGCCTTTTCTTTATCATAGGTTGGCGGATCATTCTGAGTTCTTCTACTGATGGCTAATATGCCAAACTGAAAGGAAGAAAGGTTTTCTTCAGTACTATGGGTTCATGTATCCCCTGTTATCATGGTCCTATCCCCAACCTGGGCATGAAGTGCATGTTTTTAAACATATGGATCGCATTGACTTTTCCATGAGGGTTGTACTCTAGACAAACCCTATCATTGAAATCATTCCCCTGGGAGTAGAAGTGGTTCGACTCAAAAAGCTAATAGTAGCATATCATTCTCCCCATGATGTATCTCCAAGACTAGATTATTGGTGCTTGCATTATCATCATTGTCATCGTCACCTAAGATGGTGACGACCAACCCATTGGGGAAAAACTTCAGTTTCTGATGAAGGGAAGAAGACACACCCTTGATACTATGGAGCCATATCATCCAAGAAACAAATTAAAATAAGTTGGGATGTCGATAATTTAGAATTCAACAATGATATTTATAGGGCCATCCCCTATTGTAATATTTATGGATCCTATTACTTGTCGATGAGTATTATCATAATCACACAACTTAATAGAGGTTGGATCAAGGTTGGTCACTTTTAGTCCCAAGTAATTGAAGGTTCTCAATGAACAAATATTAGGATTTGATCCATTATCAACAAGATAAAGTGGGATGGTTTTTCCCATGAATTTAACAGAGATATTAAAATCATAGTTGAGGTTTGGTCCAATTTTAGGGATTTCTTCTTTGGAGAAGGAGAAAATTCTAGTAGAGGTTAGAGATCTGACCAGACTCACTGCTTCTTTTGGCATAGTGGAAGGAGGGATGGTAGGACTGGTGAATATCTTGATCAAGGCATTCTGATGCAGTTGGGAGGACATAAAGAGTACCCACCGAGTGATGTTAACTTAGGTCTTCTTCAACTGATCGAGGATCTTTCTTTCCTCTTGGGTCAATTCTGGCATTGGAAGATTCTCAACACATTTTCCCTTATCGATCGTTGATGATTATGGGTTTGGAATTTGGTAATGCCTCCTTAATCTAGTCATATGGTTCACAGAAGAGAGGAAAAATAGAAACCCTGTTTCCTCATCTATCTTGAGTTATTTAGCCACCTTATTGATTTCTCCTAGAATATCTTCAAACCATATCATTCCAAATATATTGGTTATTTGGCTAGTCTTTTGTATGCTTTACTCTTCATCATAACTATCAAATTTGTCTCCCCATCGGTCGATAATGAAATCATGTTTCCATAATAAGACAATACACTCCACAAACTCAATGTCCTCTTTGTATATATCCTCCTATTTGATGGGTAGATATAGACGTGAAGGGACGGATGGACTAGTCGCCCTTGTAGTTTGAAAGCATCAAGTAGTTCAGACATACTACAAATTTTATCGGTCTGTCGGAATAAGTATGCTATGATCTGGATGACATCATATAAGCTGACTTCATTGGTAGGTGGCACCCAATTATCTTACTCTCAAGCCCACTTCCAAGCTTTCAATAATAGTGTACTGAATCTATGGCAGTCAATGGTCATTTCTGAGGGTAATTTCAGCCCGAACTTTAGGAGTTGGTTTAATACTGCTGATAATTCCATATATTTTCCTCTAGAATGGGTAAGAAAAGAAATGCATGCTCTAGTAAGGAGTGACAGGGCCTGATCGGCGGAACAGGTAGGATGCAAGAGAAAATATGGACAATCTTGGAGAGGTTTAGTCGAATATATGGGTATTATGGGTGATTAACTTGGTACGATTTGAGTAGATGGATAAAATTCTGAGTCTTCTTCCAGGAAGATGGTATTTGCATGACTTGGAAGTGGATTGTGGGTAGTGTTTGGTTTAGGTTTGGCTAGTGGGGTGATTATACCCTAGTCAATGAGACCTTGGATTACATTTTGGAGGTGGAGACACTGGTTAGTGGTAGACCATCACATTAGTGAAAGTCGTAATGAGAATCTAGATTGAAATGTTTGGGAAGTGGGTTTGGTAATGGACGAGGGTCCAATGGATTGATAAGATTTCCTCTTAAAAGGTCTTGGTAAACTTTGGAGAGGGGAGCATCAAGCTCGGTGTAATCCTTTTTTACTGAGTTAGGGTCGCTTTCTTGTGCCCATGAAGTGGAAGGTTGAGAGATAATATTGATGGTTGAAACTATGGTATTGGCAATCTTCTCATAAATTATGGGAGTGAATTGTGTGGATACTTTCTTCGGCTCAACTTCTGACTTAGAAAAACTTTTTCTATCTCCACTCCTACTACTCAGAGGGATTGGAAAATGAGGGTAGTACTGTCCTCTAATCATCACTCGGACATGGGGTAAGAAATTCTTCTTCACGATATTGACTTGTTCCTATTCGGAAGGCCGGTTGGTCATAGTGGATACTGTATCTCTCCACCTTACTATGAAGTTACTGATAGATTCCCTAGGGCTCTGTTTGATAAGTTCTAAAGAATGATGGATAACCTACAATTCTTCAATATACTTGTACATTGATATGAATTCACTGGCAACATCCTCCCCAATGCGAATTCTGGACTCCTCGAGAGATAAGAACTAGTGGAAAGCACTATCCTTAAGAGTGTTGGAACATTTGGTCCATTATTTCCTCGGAGGCACCTAGGAGAGTCATGGCTCGGTGGTAGCTTTTGAGATGAACAATTGGGGGTCCGCTTCTCCCAAACTTCTCGATGTTGGTCATCTTGAACTTTTTCGGTAGCCTTGCCTTAGGATAAGGAGATATATGGGTGTAATCCATGTATTTCCCTGAGATTTTGACTTAGTCTAACTTCTTCATCAACATCTTAAGGTATTCCTTAACATTGTTCAATTCTTCTTCCTTCAGATCAGCGATCACGGGTAGGTTAGCCCCTGGCTGGGTAAGATTCAAGTTACGGAGCTCAGTTGGAGGTGGGTAATTAATAGGAGGATCACGTGGAGCGTGTTGATATTCCTTGGGGACCCAAATAGTATCGGGTGTGGGTGACCCATAGCGCTAGGGAAGAAGACCTTGGGCTCTTCGAGAATAGGTACCCAGTTTCATTGCATCTCATGAACCTTAATTTGAAGGTTGTCAATCTTGGTAGGGAGTTGGGTTAGGACTGTAATCAAATATGACTGCACATTTGGTACTTGGTTAGGGTTCTCCATGGAAAGAGGGTGAAGGAGAATTCTAGACTTAGAGGAAGTAGCGAGGCAAGTGACGGATCCTCAAGGTGGTTCGAAGGAAGACCAAAGTCAATAGGGAGCCATACCAAGGGTCGAGTATGCGATCGACCTGAGAAGGAGAAAAAAATGAATTTATTTTCGAAAGAGAAAAAGGGAAACTTTTATTTTTGAAAAGGAAGGAAAATATTTTTGACATTTGGTTGGAAAAGAGGACGACAAAATGTTTTTGGGTAAAAGGGAGGAAAAATAATTTCGATATAAAGAAGGGAAAAAATGCTTTTGGTATTTTTGATAAAAGAGGAGAAAATGCTTTTTTTCTTTTTTGACACTTTTGGTAAAGAGGAAAAAATGAGAAAAAGGGTCTCAGCATGATTATTATTATTATTATTATTATTATTATTATTATTATTATTATTATTATTATTATTATTATTATTATTATTATTATTATTATTATTATTATTATTATTATTATGTTCTCACTTGTATTAGATTTACCTTAATGCAAAATGAAATGCCGGATAGGACCCGAGCCTAGGAAAATTGGGTTTGAAAAATATGTAAAAATATGGTTCGACTTGTTGTCAGGCTCATGGACAGGGTCCTGTTTTAAAAAAGATGAAATCTCCATGCTCTTTGGTGATGTAGTGTAAAAACTGCATGATTCTTGAATAGCATATTATGGAGAGAGTATCTTCATTTGGCATGATGAGCATTATACTGAATAGGGGAGAATGTACAGGAATAAAAAGGTAAATCTAGCATAGAACATGAAGATTACACTAAGCATGGATATGTGTGAATATCTACAAGTGAGTGTGTGGCAGTGAACCTAATCATGGATATATACAAGTTTGATAAGTGGAGATGTGTGTTAGTTACACCTAAGCATGGATATTCTAAGTTGTGTGTGCAACAGGTGGATATAAGTGGTCCTAGGTGCACGTAGTGTGAAGTGTAGATGGAGGGTATCTACAAATGTGTGAGTGAGTAGTGACATAAGCATGAGATATATATATATCTTCAAGAAATAATAGAGGAGAAAAAAGGGAACATACAGGTAGGTGCATACTCAGACAAGAAGAAAAACAAAACACCCATGCAAATAGACTCTAGACCTCCTATGAAAATTAAGTCCCCAGCGGAATCACCATTGTGGCCATCCCGAAATCTCCTCTCTCCCGTGGAGCGGGGAAAAAAGGGGAGAAAAGGTTTCGCGCCCTCTTACTCTCTATGAACGCTTCGGTCGTCATCAGTATGAGGTGAATATAAAGAGAAGGAGTTTCTATCCTATTTTGTGAAAAAAATAGGCATAAGAACACGTCACCACCTCGAGAGAGAGGCATCAAAGATAAACTGATGCTTACGAAACCAACAATTCAAAGGTTCGGGGACTAAATTACGAAATGGGAAGGTGTTAGGCACCCATCCCACCCTTTCGGTCTCTCATGGTTTTGCATTATTGTTTTCCTTTATTTCTTCTTGGAATGTGTGTGAGTGTTTATATAATGGCGATCGGAATCGCCCAACTCATACCATGGAAGATATAGAGTGAGGTCATCCATAGAAATGTTCACAAAAATAATATTAAAAATATGACTTATGCGTTTATCATGATATTGATCGTTATAATGAAACGATAATATGCGTTGTATAAAATGCTTCTAAGGATTATAAACATAATATGTATTAAAATAGTGTAGAAGTGGGGAAGTTGGAAAATTAGAAAAATGGACTTGAGTTTCGAATTTTAACCCGAAATGCCTACGTAGCCTAAAAAGGCATCAACGTCTATGTAGTTCACATGCGGCATAAGGGTGGGGTTTTTCCCATAGACTCAAATAGGATTTTATTATATGTGTGTGTAAAAAATATGTTTTCAGTTTTGAGAAAGTGTGATGAATAATCCCGTTGGAATTTATGATTTCGTTCCCTTGGAAAAAAAATAGACTGGTATAGTCAGAGGTCACATAGGCAATTGTAAAAGATCCCAGCCACTGAAATCAAACATGCCCGGAATGCCCTCTTACTAAATACCAGTAGTTAGTAAGTTGACGAGCCACTCTAAAGATAAAACATTTGAATTTATCTTTTTCAAAGAAAAAATTGAAATGAATAAGAAAAGAACTTCCATGAGTGGGTTACTGGAGTGGATACGATGGTCCTCGATCACAAAAAGAAAAGTGTTTTAGGGATTTTAATTTAAGTCTGAGACTCTCTTTCAGTCAATCATTTTAAAAAGATTTGAAGTGAGCCTTAGGGCATTCTCCCTAGGCTTGGAGCCTTAAAACTTTCTCAGCTCAAGATGAATCGTTTCACCAACGTATTTTGACACCATGATATGAGGACAATGAGTTAACTATCCGTAAAGTGAGTGGTAGATGGTAGATGCTTTTCAATCCCAAAGAAATTTGTGAAATGACTAACCCTCTTTTTGTTAGTTTTCATTTTTTTTATAGAAAATAAATTATGTGCAATATAACTAATAAAATGTAAGATGTTAATGTGTATGGACCAAAGTGAAATCTAGATTATGAATTTATGTAATTAATGCAAAAAGAAAAAGAAAAAGAAATTTAAAGATACGGAGAAAGATTTTTGACCTTCTTTGAAGAATTGAAACTTGATCTTGATCATGGATGAAATCTATTGAGTCTTGAGATTAATGTCGGATGAGAGAGAGTGAGATTTTTCCAAATTAGGTGTGAAAAGGATGGTAATTTCAGATGGAATGAAATTTCACATCGGGAACCTTCATTGATTGCAAGAGAATGTTGTTGAGATCACTGATGCTGATGGACTTGAGGTGTGCTTTGGGATTGAGATCATGACCTCTATTGATAGGGTTAGGGGACTTCTGATTGGCATAGACCTAGCCCTAGCCTTCAACTCGTAACCCTAGACGCACTGCTGATGTGTAGGAAAATGGACCTACTAATTGGCAGTCTTGTACAGAGTTTTCTAGAAAAAATGTAGGTGAACGCAATTTGTTGATCCAAATCGTGCATCGGGAATACCATTAGAAAGGTAATTTAGAGACCTTTAAAATTCCTTGGGCCGCTCCCGGGTCTGAGAGTTGACTTTCAGTCAAATATGGCTCGAAAGTGGTAATTAGTCCTTTGGACGGGAGATCATCAGATGAAAATGGATTGTTTATTCGGATGGTAAATCTGAATCATACATGGGGTGGACCGTTGGAAAGGTTATGCGAAGTATTATGACATTCCAAAGATCTTCGATCGTTTGGAAAGTTGACTTTGGTAAATCGGGTCCCGAAAGCGCCCGGTGACCTCTCAGTGTAAAATGGACCATTCGTCCGTATCATAAGGCTGATTTATGCATGGGGTGGACCATTAGAAATGGTATTAAGTGACTTTTGAAGATTCATTCAGCCTCGTTCGAGCTGAAGAGTTGACTTTGGTTAAACGGAGCCTAGGATCACCCGGTGGCCTCCGCATCAATTTTTAGGGGAAAACGAATCGTTCATCGAAATGGTCATGTCATTTCACGCACAAGGTGTACTTTTGTAAAGGGGATTCAGTGCCCTTTGAAAATTCAAAGTGCTTTTTCTCTAATAATGAAGTTGATTGGGGTCAAATTGGGGCCTGGGAGCTCCCGATCGCCTCTAGATCGATTTTTCATTGTAAAATGGTATGTTCATCGGAACCATTATGTTGATTCGCGCATAGGTTGGACCATTAGAAAGGGGATTTAGATCCCTTATAGTATTAAAATATCTTTTTCTTTGATGATAGAGTTGATCACAGTCAAACGGGGTCCAAGAGCACTTGATGGCCTCTAAATCGGTACTCAGAGTATGACCTAGGGTTTGTAGCAAAATGGGGAGGTGCTAGGGACCTAATGAGAGACTTAGGGTGGTCCTAAAATGTTGTGTCTATAGATACCCTTGACGTTTGATCTTGGAATAAGTGAAATATATCAAATAGACACCACATGATTCTACGGACCTAAGGGATGAGGATGAGGTCGACCTAAGGAAATGCTGGGGATGGAAGGTTCTGTGGGTCGAGGTCGATTCTGAGGACCTAGGGTAGGGAAAGAAGAATTCTATGGGCCGAGGTCAATTCTGAGGAGCTAAGGTGAAGTGACCAATTTTGAAGGAGAAGCCAATTCTGAGGACCTAAGGTAGGGAGCGCCCGATTCTGTGGGACAAGATCAATTCTGAGGACCTTAAGTAGAAATGACCAATTCTAAGGGCTTAAGTAGAAATGACCAACTCTAAGGGTCGAAGCCAATTTTAAGGGCTTAAGTAGAGATGACCAATTATGCGGGTCGAAGCTAATTCTGAGGGCTTAAATAGTGGTGACCAATTCTATGAGTCAAAGCCAATTCTGAGGGATTAAGTTGATTTGACCAATTCTGCCGGTCAAAGACAATTCTAAGGGCATAAGTAGGTGTGACCAATTCTGCGTGTCGAGGTCAATTCTGAGGACCTGAGTTGAGGTCACAATTCTAAGGGTCGAAGCCAATTCTGAGGGCTTAACTTGTAATTTTCTTCGGCATATTTGGAGACTCCATCGAGGAAATTATCTTATGGTTCTATTGGGGATTTTGGCGAAGCATTTGATTTTGAATTTTTGGTTCCGCTCGGGAAGAGGAATTAATCTGAGGATTGGATGTTTCCTTGTTGGGTAATTTTTTTATTTTTGTGGTGTCCCTTGGAGACGTTGCTGGGAAGATATCCAATTCATTTTGGGAATTTTGCTGGGGAAGTAAGTGTTTTGCTTGGGAAGTAAATGTGATAAAAATATTTTTCTTAGTGACAGTTTCTAAAATTAATTTGGTATGTTTATGAATTTTCTAGGGATTTTTTGGGTTTTTATGCATTTTTTGGAATTTTTGTACACAATTTCAAAGAATGTGTCGATCGGCATGGTGTGAGAGGTGCCAAACGGTAGTGTCACGGTTTTTTAGGATTCCTCGGGCAGGTGAAAGGATAGTCCCAATCGGTATGTTACTGGTTGCAGATTCTGAGGGGGTCCAGATAAAGGTGGACATGACCTTGCGGGTGACGCCAACGGCATTATGTGATATTGAGATAATAGTCTCTTGGGACTCTATTCGTTTGTATCTATTGAGGGAGTTGTTATTGAATCTACTGATCGACGAGATGGACGGGTGATAAATAGCCTGTCTATATATTCTGCTTTTGTTGGGAGGGTTTTTAGTGGCGTCGAGTGGCGATGCCCTCCACTTGTGGTTTTCCCATTTATGAGGGTGTTTTCGAACATCCCTCTTTTTGATTGGGGGAGCTTGACTTTGGCAACCCTTTATTCATCTTTGGATGCATTCAGCCGATGCTACTGGAAGAATTTTACTGGCGTCACGTACTTATTGGAGGTATTCTTTATTTTATGCATTTTCCTTTATGCATTCTCATTTTCCTTTTATGCATTCATGTTTTCCTTTATGCATTTCATTATTTATTCCTTGATTGCTAACCATTCCTTTGCATATGTGGTTTTATGAGGTGATTGGGCTTAACGCCCAGCATATAGCTTTGAAGGACGAGTTTGTTGGGGACATCTGTCGAATGTACCCGTGGCGGAAGTCCAACCGGTAGTTGGATAGTTCCTTTCTTTGGGGGAGGTGCATCAAGTCTTGAATGGCCCGACGAGCGATTGGGTAAATCCTTCTTTTTTATTGAGACCATTTTCCTTGATGATCTTTTTGGATACTAATTCTCCACTGGTCATTTACAAGTGACCTTTTATCCCTAGGGGATGGTCATCCAGCACACGAGGGTGACTGGGGGGAATGTGCAGCTGCGTCTTGTGTTGGTGCATAAGTTAGGCTACTCCTGGTATCTAAGGGAGACAGTAGTCTGACAAATGGTGGAGGATGAGGTGATGGTTCCACCTACGATTCCCTCGATGTACATGAGGCGCGAGCGGGAGATGTCAGAGGAGGCGAGGGTGGCAACGATAGTTGACGAGCCTTATTCATTGTATACCGACACGGTGGTGACTTATTATATTTTTGATTTCATGTCGAGTTGGTTGATACCGCCCAACATATATGATGTTATTCCTCTTCCCCCCATGATCTCTGGTAGGGGTACGAGTCATCCAGTGGGGTCTGCCCACAGTGCAGGTGGTGTGTCGACATCGATAGGGGTGACGACATCAGATGTTCCCTTTGTACGGTTGGCTCCTCCTTACTATAACATTCAGAGATCAGACGAAGGGTCAGTGCGTATTATGCATCTTCCCAATGCAATGGAACCGTAGGATCTGGGGCTGACAGAGGACGTTCTTCAGCCAGTGGTATACCTTTCATTTCTTTGTCTTTTGATTTTCTGATTTCTTTATTTGTCTTAGACTTACTGATTTGCTATTTTCTATTTTTCTTGCAGCACATTGGGATGTTGACCAATTGGCTGAGGAACATTAGGGACTGGGTATCTTTTACGATGTCTCATATTCGGGAGTCGATCCCAATTCCATCTTTCTTTGTGCAGAGTTCCTCATCTGAGGAGGGGCCTAGTTCAGGGAATCGAGGTACTCTATCACATCGTCGGGGAAAGTGCGCATATCGTAGGGACGGAGGTTCTTAGAGACTGAGAGAAAGAGAATAGAGAGAAAGACAAAGTGAGAGAGATAATGTAGGTGTAGGTGAGGGGGAGAGACAGAGAGTTTGTGGGGTTCGGGCTGAGTCCCGTTGTTTTTGTTATTTTCCTTAAAAAAGTGTAATACAACAATATCTATGCAATTAAATAAAGTTTTTATTAATTTTTTTTTCTTTAGTGACTTAATGCATATACTCTTTTTACTTTGTTGATGAGACCATAAAAAGAATTTAGAATGGTTTGGGATAAAATTTATTTTAAAACAGGATAAGTAAAAATATAGGAAGCACAAAATTCTGAATTCCTTAGAATAAAAATTATTTTTATTGAGTTTTTTATTTTGACAAAAAAGAAAAAAGGTAACTTTCCAAAAATAGGGGATGCTAATCGGCATAGCCCTTGTCCTGCCTATGGGTAGGTAAGTCTAGTCTAATTATCCTAAGTCTTTTATTTCACTTTCTTCAATTACTTGGTACTTGGTGGGGCTAGTTTTCCTTCGGGATTTGTAGGATTTTTGTCTTTGGTTGAGTTTTCCATGTATAATAAGGGAGTAATGGTGGATTCTTTTCTTCACCCATCCTCATTCCCCCTCTTTTGCATTCTTCTTGCTTCTTGTCTCATTATTTTTCAATATGGCTCTCTCTGGAAGTGTTAAATTTGCTACCTACCTCAAAAACTTAGAGGCGATGCGCTCATATAATGTTGGCTATGATCCTTTCAACATGCATCAGGCTTCATTATGGCGCAACCAGCCTATTTAATGGAACATGCTGATGGCAGTGGTAGAATTCTAGTACCCTGAAGACCATGTGTTTCGCTCTGACTTGGACAAAGTCTGTTTGAGTTATGAAGAGTTATATTCCATGTTAGGGATAAATCCCACTGTTGCGCAGCTATGCCTAAATTTTCTTGGTCTCCTCAGGAGCTGTTAGTAGGACTTCTCCATATCTCTCACTCAGTGGCTCGACAGTTGGTTACAAGAGGAATGATCTCACTCCCTGTTCTGTTGCATTTTGTGCATTTGCATGTTAATGGTGATGCGAGCTATGCCGAAGCCATCATTATGGTCTTAATTTCCAAATTACTGTGACTAGGGAAATTTTAGTGGACCCACAACTCACAATCATTGCTTCATGGATATCATACCGTCGCAATCCTATGACGATGATATTGGCGGAGATTCTGAATGGCCTAGATGTTTGGAGGGAAGACCGTTCTGACACCCTGAAGGGTAGTCCCGTTATGTTATTCGTGTAATTATCAGAGAGATTCTGTATGGAAGTCCCTCCAAAATATCCCATGGTGCAAGGACATTATTTTATTGTCTAGTTTACGTTTGAGTATGTCGTATACTTCTACAACCGTAGAAGACTTACTCAAGATCAATCATGCGTCAAAACGGATCTGACTATCAAAGTTATTCAACATTCAAGCCTCCACGAGATAATTTTACCAAGGTTGTGTTTAAGTACCTTAGCATTTCACTTAGAGTGTTGGGATATTTTTTACAATATATTTTCTAAGTTTGGAGCAGAGTTTTTCATCAAAAATATTTTTCTAAGTGTTTAGAGATATTTTTAAAGACGAAACCAAAAAAAATATTTTTTAATTAATTTCCTTCAAGCAACAAGACTATGTCGCGCGAAGCTCGTTCGAGCGACGCGTGTCCCCGTTCGAGCGAGATGCTATTTTTGTTTGAGCAATGTACCACCTTAATTTTTTTATATATAGCGTGTGAAACAACTCTATTTTTCTTAAGAAAACCTGATGTTTCAATCTACAAAATTCTTTAGTCTTATTCTTTTAAGGGTTTTTCACTTTGTTTTCAATTCACACAATTTCAATCTTTATGTGAATTATTTTGGAACCAAAGAACACAACTTTATGATGTTTCTCTTATAGAGAAGATCTCTACTACTGATTAACTAACACTTGACGGAAGTAGTGGGCTGACTGACTACCTGTCAATAGGGAGTACTCGTGGGTGTTCCTGGGCTGACTAAACTGCGGTTCATGTGGAGTTGCTGCAAAATTCCATTGATGATTTAATTTGCAGCCTATGTTGGTTTTCTGAGGATAATCCATTCCATATTTCATTGTAATCATTATAAGTACTATAGTGAAATAAAAGTTTTTTTCAAAACAGATTTTTCCTGAAATCTATGAGTTAGTAATTTTATTTGTGATGGTTTGACACACACACACACACACACACATAGTTGCATGTTTAGGGGCTGAATTAATTTGGTTTGAAAATTAACACCTATTAAATAAGGTTAACTAGGAAATTTGTGAAATCGGTTTAATCAGTATCACACATAGCTATTACAAATTGGTATCAGAGCCTATTATGCTAAGTTATTGCGTTTGATCCATTTTTTACAAAAGTGTCTGATATTGATTTGTTTTGAAAAATCTATTTTGTGAAAAATCCCTATTTTTCCAATTGAGCATTTATGTAATCGGATACCCCCCTTGATGACGCGACTCAGAGTTTTGATGATTTAAATACTTTGAATTTGACATTTGCTGAAATAATTGAGTTTTTTGGAAAAGAAAATTGTCATTTTAAATTCGCGATGGATATTTTGCAAACGGTTCAAAATAAAAGAGATTTTTATCACAAGAATTTTTTTTCTTCGGACCTTGACTTTAATGATTTAAAATTGTCCAAAAAGGAGAGTGATGATAGAGTCCTAGTTTTAGAAAGAGAATTGGAGGAGTTTTAAAATTCTAGGATTTGTGTTTGTGCGAAAGTGGATAAAAATATTTTACTAGACGAGTTTATTCCACGTGAAGGGACTCTTAGGGATAAGTGTCCGTATTTTAAGAACGAATGTGATAACCTTCTAAGAGTTATCCAAAATTTTGAGGAGGAGTCCCTAAAATTGGAAGAGTCTAATTCTTTGCTTAAGTAAAAAAAATTGAAGATAAAAAATTATTTGACAAACTCGAGTAGTGTTGGTAGAAATGGTAATGTCTCGTCGTGTTCTCATGTTTTGAGTGTTAAAGCCAAGACCATTATTTGCTTTAGAGGGTCAATCAATCCCAAGGATGTTAGAAAAGGTAATTCATAGGTGTCGTTCCACCCATTTACACATATTCACATTGTGGTAGGAAAGGTCGCCATAGCCGTTTTTGTTTCAATCTTCAAAAAATTCCTAGGAAGTTGACCTCTAGTGTTCCCTTGGTTCCCAAAACTCCCATGCGTCGTTACACACCTATTTGGGTTAGGAAAACACTTTTAGAGGCAATAGATGTTAGACTAGTTGATTCTCTATTGCTTGCACATGATTTTTCTCTTGCTATATGTAGAGGTGGCTTGAAGGTAATCCTGAGATTAGGGATAATAGCCCCATTAGTAACAATGTTTGGGAATAAGAAACCGAGGCAGCTCAGCATGACAACTCAGGCGTGACAACTCAGCGTGGTAACTTGTACTTTAGTTTGTTGTGTTAGTCATATTATATCTTTGTTTATGTTGACTGTAAGCTATAATAGTTGTAATGATGTAACGAGAATAACAATGAGTTTTAGTGTGAAGTCAAACGGTACTCACGAGAGACCAGGCTTGACAGGGTTTGGGAGAGCTTTCATGCTCTATCGAATGACTTTGCCATGGGAACTTTAGAGGGAGTTAGTTTGGAGGATTGAGAAGTAAGGCACCATTTGGGCTTGTCCTGACCATCTTAGATACACCTGGTAAAACACGTAGGGACCCTGGCCATGGAACCTCGGGCGAAGCAGCTTGAAGTTCCATTGGGCGTTGAGTTGTGAACCAAATAACCCTCTACTTAATGTCACATCTGCTATAGGTGATGTCACTAGCCAGGTAAATAATGTCAGACCTGCACTTGAGTAAACCACCATGGTATTTGGGGCTGTCAGGCAGTTGGTGAGCCACCTCTGCGACAACAACCCCTTGACACCCAATGGTTAGGAAAAAGTCATGTCTTGGCATTTAATGTTTATGATGTGGAGACAACTAGTGCATCCGGTATTTAATGTTTGTGACATAATGTATGAGGTAGGTCTTTCACAAGCATTGATGACTGAGTTGCCTCGAGGGTTGTGTGGGGGGCTATTTAAGGACCCCAACCACCTTTGAGGAGAGGATGATCTTTTGAGAGCTCAGAAGTTATTACTAGAGATCATTACAAACTAGAGAGAGTTTTACCCACCCACCATTGTCATTTATTATGAAGCTCTAAATACTTGACAGAGATTCTTGAAGGTGGTTGGCGTGTTTGGATGCCTACCAAGGTGTATCTAGGGTGCTTACTTCTCTCTCCCTTTAGCTAAGTTACTTCTAAGTTCATTACTACCATATTAGTTATACACGAGAGATTTATGAGTTTAAACTGAGTTCATCTTCATTAAGTTTGTGTGTGCATGTCTTATAATTAATCCAAGGTTTTGGCTAATTAACTTATCATTACCATACTCAAAAGGGATTACACCTCCATCTTATCTAAACTACCCTCTTACCGTTGTTCAAACGGAATTCATATTTTTCGGAAGGCATGCTCGAGAGTGAGGGTACACTGATTATCCTCCAACGTCATATCTTTTTCATGGTGGACCCTCATCTATTTAGACTTCTAGTGTACAGTTAGTGTGAAGACAAAATAGTATTAAGAGCTTCGTAATAAATGATGTTAGAAAATGTGATGATTGGGTCCGCAGGTTTGTCATACGCTAGTTGTTCTTCATGATATATTCTTGCTAGTGTTATGCCTTGTGTACTTTTTGTATTAGTTTTTACTTTTGATAAAACTTTTGAAAAATCCAAAAAGATTTTATTGTGATAATTTTTTTTTTAAAAAGACAGAAAGAGTTTTTGTATTTTGTTTACACCATATATGGATGTACATTTAGGATGACCGAGTCACAAATTCACTCCCTATCAATGTGACTGTTTGAAACTGTTTTGATATGCGTCATCATTTTATTTTTATGCTTTATAATGTGTGGAGTCTTTCAAATGTAATTTGTGATTACTACCTACATGTTTAAATCATATTTACCTTTAATGCACACTTGCACGAATTTGATTAACTATTGTACTTGTCTATGACATA
This sequence comes from Sambucus nigra, assembly GCA_949130495.1. Classification (NCBI taxonomy): domain Eukaryota; kingdom Viridiplantae; phylum Streptophyta; class Magnoliopsida; order Dipsacales; family Adoxaceae; genus Sambucus; species Sambucus nigra. Next base: position 170,345,248 of record OX422218.1, on the reverse strand, counting down.
TTGTTCGGAGTGTTGTCATCTCAATTATGTCTTTAAAACGAACCATATGCGATAAAATTTGCCAATGAAAGTAGTGCAGGTAAGAACCGTTTCTCATGAGGAATTTGTTTATAAAAATTATGAGGGCACGGAAAAGGGCTGTGAGAGTACAAAATTATCTCTTCGTGAAAGCCAACGTTTGAAAAGAGCTCGGAATTTTTTAAAGAAAATAAAAAGATAAATATGCCAAAAAAGGGGCAACCTCAAAATAAATATAAATGCATAATTGTTTATGAGGGAGTTTGGATGGAAAATAAATCAATGGGTTTGCATGTCTTGACAGCATCATGAAAAAGCATTACATAGCTTTAGATGTTATTGGTGTGGGAATCATTCTTGACTTTGATGTGTTGATGGATTGAGACGATGTCATTTAAATTCAACACTTTCAACACCTATGGATGATTTTGAGATTCACTCGTTAGGAGTACACATATTCATCGTGCACATATGTTATGTTTGATTGCTTTGATTTACCTATCGAATATGTTCACACCCATTCATTACCTTTCCATAATTTGGTTGTCTTAGTGTAAATTCATGGTGTGTGATTTTTGTAAAATTATTTTTGCATTTTTGTATGATAAATTGAAAAATCAAAAATAGTTTGTAGAAGATTTTGAGTTACTCTTTGCATGAGCGTAGTTTGATTCATATTTTCTTTGCATTTTTATCGTGACACTCGATGTTTTGGTTTATTCGTTTCCTTATCTGTTTCAGTCAAATAAAAAAAGGGAGAACGAATTATGGGGAGTTTTGCATTATCGGGGAGATTTGATTATTGATCGCTTTATTCTTATATAATTTCAAACACGATGCATCACAAAGTTATTTTCTTTGTCTCATGTGTGTAGGTACAAAATTGAAGATCATTATTTTACACACCCTGGTGAGAAAAGCTTTAAGATTCGAAGTTGAAGATTTTTTAATCAAGGTTTGATACGTACATATTTAGTACCTTTTCAGTTTTTGGTTAAAGGGAGGGTATTAGATTTGTATAGGCAATTTGTCTTTGATAATTCAGATTTTTTTACTTTGTACCAGTATAGACATAGGGGAAGATTTGTAAGGATATTATTTTATTGTCCGATTTACATTTGAGTATGTCGTATACCGCTAAAACCGTCGAAGACTTATTCATGATCAACCGAATATCAAAGTTCTTCAACATTCAAGCCTCCGCGAGATTAATTTTGGGAAGGTTCTGTTTAAGTACCTTAGCATTTCACTTAGAGTGTTTGGATATTTTTTACAAAATATTTTCTAAGTGTTGGTGCGGTGTTTTTTGTCAAAAATATTTTTCAAAGTGTTAAGGCGAATTTTTAAAGATGAAAAAAATTATTTTTTAAGTTATTTCGTTCCAGCGACAGAGGAGCTCGTTCGAGAGTCATGGCTTTGTTGCGCCAAGATCATTTGAGCGACATAGCTATGTCATGCGATGATTTTTCGAGCAACGTGTGTCCCCGTTCGAGCGAGATGCCCTTTTCGTTTGAGCGACCCGCCGTCTTAAATTTTTTATATGTAGCGTGTGAAAGAATCCATTTTTCTTAAGAAGACCTGACGGGGTTATAGAACACGTAAACTGCAATCTGCAGAATTCTTTAGTCTTTTTCTTTTAAGGGTTTTTCACTTTGTTTTAAATTCACACAATCCCAATATTTATGTGAATTGTTTTGGAACCCAAGAACACAACTTTGTGGAGTTTTTCTTGTACAAAAGATCTCTACTACAAATTAACTTCCACTTAAGGGAAGTACTGGGCTGATTGACTACGAGTTAATAAGGATTACTCGTGGGTGTTCCTGGGCTGACTGGACTGCAGTTCGTGTGGAGCTGCTGCGAAATTCCATTGAAGATTTAGTTTGCGACCTAGTGGATTTTCGGAGGATAAATCCATTGTAGATTTCATTGTAATCATTGTAAGTATTATAGAGAAGTAAAAGTTTTTGCTCGAAAGGTATTTTTCCTTAAATCTTTGAGTTAGAAATTTTATTTGTGATTGTTTGACACACACACACACACACACACACACACGTGAAGTTGCATGTTTTGGGGCTGAATTAATTTGGTTTGAAAATTGACACCGATTAAATAAGGTTAACTTGGAAATTTGCGAATTAGGTTTAATCAGTATTATACATAGCTTTTACAAATTGGTGTCATAGCCTATTGCGATAAGTTACAGCATTTGATCCGTTTTCCGTAAAAGTGTGTGATATTGATTTTTTATTTAAAATCTATTTTGTGAAAAATTGCTATTTTTCCAATGGAGCACTTATGGAATCGGATGCCTCAAATTGATGACACGAGTCAGAGTTTTGATGATTTAAATAGATTGAGTTTTCCGTTTACTAAAAGAATTGAGTTTTTGGGAAAAGAAAATTGTCATTTTAAATCCGCAATGGATCTTTTGCAAACGATTCAAAATCAAAAGAGATTTTTATCACAAGAAATTTGTTTCTTTGGACCATGACTTTAATGATTTAAAATTGTCCGAAAAGGAGAGTGATGATAGAGTCCTAGTTTTAGAAAAAAGAATTGGAGGAGTTTTAAAATTCTAGGATTTGTGTTTGTGCGAAAGTGGATAAAAATATTTTACTAGACGAGTTCGTGGCACGTGAAGAGACTCTTAGGGATAAGTGTTCATATTTTAAAAATGAAAATGATAACCCTATAGGAGTTATTGAAAATTTAGAGAAGGAGTCTCTAAAATTAGAAGAGTCTAATTCTTTGCTTGAGTAAAAAATTTTGATGATACAAAATTATTTGGCAGACTCTAGTAGTGTTAGTAACAATGGTAGTGGCTCGTCATGTTCTCATGTTTCGAGTGTTAAAGCCAAGACCATTATTTGTTTTAGAGGGTCAATCAATCCCAAGGACGTTAGAAAAGGTCAACCCATAGGTGACGTTCCACCCGTTTACACATGTTCACATTGTGGTAGGAAAGGTCACCTTAGGCGTTTTTGTTTCGATCTTTGAAAAAGTCCTAGAAAGTTGAGATCTAGTGTTCCCTTGATTCTCGAAACCCCCGTGCGTCGTTACACACCTATTTGGGTTAGGTAATCACTTTTAGAGGAACTAGATGTTAGACTAGTTGATTCTTGGTTGCTTTCACATGATTCTTCTCTTGCTATATCATATAGATGATTGGGTTCGCAGGTTTGTCATATGCTAGTTGTGCTTCATGTAATATTCTATCTAGTGTTCTGCCTTGTGTACTTTTTGTATTAGTTTTTATTTTTGATAAAATTTTTGAAAAAATAAAAAAATATTTTATTGTGATAAAATTTTTGAAAAAGACAAAAAGTGTTTCTTTATTTTGTTTACACCATATATCGACGGACATTTAGGATGCCCGAGTCACAAATTCACTCGATATCCATGTGACTGTTTGATAGTGTTTTGATATGCGTCATCATTTCATTTTTGTGCTTTATAATGTGTGGAATCATTCAGATTTAATTTGTGATTACTACCTATATGTTTGACTCATATTTTCCTTTCATGAACACTTGCACGAATTTATTTCATTATTATACTTGTCTATGACATATTGTTGAGAGTGTTGTCATCTCAATTCTGTCTTTCAAACGAACCATATGCGATAAAACTTGACAATGAAAGTAGTGCATGTAAGAACCGTTGCCCATGAGGAATTTGTTTATAAAAATGATGAGTGCATGGGAAAGGGCTGCGAGAGTACAAAATTATCTCATCGTGAAACCCACCGTTTGAAAAGAGCCCAAAATTTTTTAAAGGCAATAAAAAGACAAATATGCCAAAAAAAAGTGGGCACCTAAAAAGAAATATAAATGCATAATTATTTATAGGGGAGTTTGGATGGAAAATAAATCAACGGGTTTGAACGTCCTGACAGCATCATGAAAAGGCATTACAAAGCTTAAGACGTTAATAGTGTGGGAACCATCCTCGACTTTGGTGACTTGATGGATTGATTCGATGTTGATAGGCACCCAAAAGTGTATATTTTATACCCCGAATTAAAAATGACCTTATGTTCGTATTTGTTTATTTCTAAGGTCAATATGATGTCGCGGTATCAAATATTGCTAAATCAGCGTGATTGCGATAAAGTACCGGGTAAAAGCGTTCAATGGGGAAATAAAAAGAGACCGTGAAGTCAGAGTACCTATTTGATCTTACACCGATGTGTTCCTATGCGCCGAGCCTTTTCTCGTAACCCTAACTTAGCCCAGACCTGACCTAAATGAATCCGAGCATTGTGTGTGTTGAGTTTGTAATTTTATAAAATTTTAGAATTTTATTTTGAGTCATTTCTATTTTTAGGAATTATTTTAGATTTATTTAGACTTTTCTAGGTTTTAGTTTTTATTTTTTATATTTATTTCTTTTTTATTTGTGTGTTTTAGTTTGATTTTGATTTTTATTAGTTTTTAATCTTTAGTCTTTATTTTATTTTATTTTATTACGATAAGTTTTCTTTAAGGATTTATATATTTATTTTATTACTTTTTTAGGACTTGAGTGTTTGGATTTTTAATTTTTATTTCCTTTTATTTTATTTAGAGTCTTTATAGATTAATAGGTACTATTATTTTTATTTTTTATTTTCTTTTTAGTTTGATTTTTTTAGGATTTTACATTTTATTATTTATTATTTATTTTTTTTAGTTTATATAATTTTAATTTTTACTTCTTCTGGTTTTTTAAATGTACAAACACACTCACACACTAACTTCTCATAAACACACTCACACACCCACCTATTCTCACGCTCACCCTTTTTCCCATACACCTTCACACACACAATCAACCACACGCTTATCTTCCCCACCAAAATCCTCTCTCTCTCTCTCCTTTTTTCACCATTTTCAACCCAACACCAATAACCTTTCTCTCTCCGACCTACACCACAAACCTAATTTCCATTAACCCACGTCAAAACCCGCAACCTAACTTCTCAAACCCGTCACCTGCTCGGGCCATAGCCCTACCCGAAACCGCAACCCGCTTCCATACCTCCGTAACCCGAAACATCCGACCCCCTGCTTGTATCCATGCCATTCGAATCTTCCAAGATCGAAGCCCAAACTCGGATACCATATCCCTTTAAAACCGGAACCACACAACCATTTTCCAAAATAAAAAACTCTCGTGTAAGGAACAAAAACAAAAAAATAAAATAAAAGACCCATGTGCTCTTTGACTTGGCCAAGAGGAGATCCCATAAAAATCTCTCTCATAAATCATAAACAAGTCATGGGTAATATTATAAAAGGAAAAGAGAGCTCTCATATCAAACGAGAGATAAAAAAGAAAGAGACACTGCATATTATGTACAGTTTAGATTAGGAAAAAAATTCAAAAAAATCCAAAAAAATTAGTCTAGTTTAGAACAATTTTTAGGCTTTTTTATTAGTCTTCTTGGTGTAATTAAGTGCTAGATTTGTGAAAACATTGGGGCACACGTACATGAACGTGATTCAAGGAATCAATTCAAAGGGAGACTTTTGTGTATTATATTTCTTGCTCTACTCTTTCATTTGTTGTTACATGTTTGTGACTATGACTAATTATTTCATTATGCTTGGTTAGTCACCCTGTTCAAGGGGTGGGATGCACTGTGTAGAATATTATATTAATTAATTAATTTTGTTAATTTCTATATTTCTAGGAAAATAACGAGAGTTAGTAAATTAATTGTACAAATTAATATTTGAATTTAGGAATCGAACTAGAGATAGGTTTTTTCGAAATTTGAATATTAATTTTGTGTTGAAATTTGAGAATTCATATTGTTTTTATTAAATTGATCCTAGCCGGTAATTTTGTTGAAAATATTATAGTTCTTAATTTTTCATCGTGTGACATTTCTAAATTTGTTTTCTAAAAAAGATAATATTACATTTATAATTGTAACGAGAGTTAGATTATTGATTTTATATTATCTCGAAATATTTCAAATTAAGAAATTAAAATAATTGATAATGCGGTGTAATCCCATCTCTTGACATTCTCACATTTTTCACACTCGATTGGACATTATTTTTCATTATGTAGTCATTTCATAATTTTTATCATTTATTAGTTAATTTTCCCTTGAAGTTGTTTTAAATAAAAAATATATATATATTTTCAGGAAAAAAAATTGAGTTGCAAGTTTTCGCAATAATTGTTTCACCCTTGGAAGCTGGATTGATACCCTCACCTACCGCAATACGAGTTTTTTTAAACAAGATTTGTAGGTACTCAAGGGAATTTTGAGATTGTCTTTTGAAGACAGCGACCATACGCAAAAATCCTATTATAAAAACGGAGATAGGTTATGCCTCAAAACTCTATAAAGAGTGTTTGCAATTTTAGCAAATATCTCAATATAATCACACCCCGCAAAATCCGACTCACGGAGTGGCCAGCCACCGCCACCGAACCAAACCGGGGTTGAACTAAATAAATACTATTCTTATCATGAGACTTATATGAGATATAAATAAATCAGTCCATAAGATACAAATTGAATCAATCTCAAATGACAAACATCTAAGCGATAAAAAAATCCATCACTTGCAAAACCTCCAATAATGACTTAAGAATCTGAATAATAAATCAACTGAATAATCCAAATAAAAACCTCTAAATAACTTTTGAACCGAATGGCCCAATAAAACTCGAATGAAGTATGATAGTTAAATACGACTGAAAAGAAAAGTCTAACTAAATAATGCAATAAGACGAATAACTCCAGCTACACCTCCAAATGATAACTCCAATAATCTTATGCAGCTTCTTCAAAACTTATCCTGAAAAAGTAAGTCAACGCACGAGGTCAGAGCCCCGACCATGAATACACACTACTCCCCTCAAATAGGATCCTTGAATCTAGACAGTAGCATTATACGCAATAAATATCACAATAAAATATTTTAATAAACGAGATAATTAAACGAGATAAATATAATCACTAACTACCCGTAGATATCTCCATTTAAAAAGGCACACCAATATGATTTTAAATTCACAAGTCCCCCAATGCTAATTTTTTTATTTAATTATCCCATTTTATTATTGTTATCACTTTTTATTATGACGGTCCTCCTGTCCCGGATGGTAATCCACCAAAGCGTCACACTTTCCCTTGTCAATTGCCAGCCGGATCCATTTAAACTGTGGATCCCCCACAATATGACAAGGTTCCAACTCACGACACAATATAAATCACCCAAGCTGACTCGTTTAAACTATCGGTCACTAACACATTAAGTCGCCACCAATTTTAATACCCAATTTTATCTTTAGGCATTAATTCTCAATTTCTCAATTTATAAATTACCCCACCCTTTTAATCGATGTGAGATCCTCAAAATACCCCTTAGTCCCATACCTAAGGGTCCCCAAGTTATCAATACGTCCTACCCCTATATATAGGATGAATTTCTAGCAGAAACCTCGACCTAGTCTCATGCCTCGGCTAGCGTAACGACGATAAAGTATCAAAATCAACCCACCCCTAAAATGATAGAAATGCGATAATCTACCCCTCACTAGTCCCATACCTAGAAGGCGTAAAACATTGAAAAGCCTACCCACTAGTCCCATACCTAGGGGCATTCTAGAAATAGAGGGAGACTAAAAATACCCATCAACCCGTCGTTACAAAGGCAAAGTATTAATACCAATAATTCACACAAACCAGCAGTATAATCATCAACCAAAACTACACATGAAAGTCCAATTCAAATAAATCTTAATTTCACCAAAGTTGATCCCAATTAATTATTTTAATATAAACACTGAAATTTATTCGGTAATACATCTTATTACCAATTTCATTAGCTCAAGACAATTCTCATGAGTTATATGCCCCGAATCAATTTATTTCAAAACTAGGGTTTTTCTACATGAAACCTACACCAATAAATCCCAAAATCCACTCAAAAATCCTACGTACCCAATGGTTATGAATATTAATCATATTAAAGGGTTTCATAAAAATAGCCCCAAGTTTTATGTGCCCACTTTCTCTAATTATATTGCAAATTGATTTTTAAGGAAATATTGAATTAAGGTTTAGGCAACAGTTAAAACGCATAATACTAAAGGAAAAGAATAGAGTATTCATGCCTGGAATTAGTTGAATGAAAATCTGAGTATAACGTTGAACTCATCTTGAGAAAACATTAAATGACTCTTAAAAACATGTGAAAAGTAGGGGCTAGGGGTTAAAGATGAGAGAATTATGTTTTGTAAAAGGTTTCTGGAGAAAGTTTGAGAGAAAAGTGATTTTCGAAGTCCCAGCCCTGTATCAGTTTAGTATATAAAGGTTTTAATAGTTAAAACACAATTAGGAGACTCCCATCCATCCACCTCCTTTGTCATTTGAACGACGTATAGTGTTGTTCGAATGACATACGATGTCGTTTGAACGGACCCAGTATTAAGATCCAAATCTTTTAAAATCCGACTTGTTAATCTGATAAATATACTCAAAAACGTACCTGCCAGTTTAAATGATAAAAACCTTATATCCTTTTTATAAAAGACCCGAATTAATTCTCGACTGAAAATTTACTTATAAAAACAAGTTATATTCTTTAAAAGCCATTAACTCCCAAAATTTTATTTCACTCCAAATTAATTAAAACTCGGGGTGTTACATACTTCCCCACTAGAAAAGAATTTCATCCTCAAAATTAGACGAAGCATACACATTAAACGTGTAAATCTTGCAAAAGAAAATAAGGCTCACATATGCCTACCCGTAAAATATCATAATTAGGCGCCCATACAGCTAATCTACCCGAACCTAAATCTTAACAAAAATACAATATAAATAATGCCTATATATATAAGTATCTAAGAAAATATTACGTACCGCGATACTCTACTAGCCATTCAATCTATCCCGATCTTCCTGTAGCTGAGGAGGCACATAGCACCTCCCATAACTGAGATTGGTTGGTACGGTGACCAACCCCTACACACCTGACATTGTTGGTGTTGCTGGTGCTACTGGCGCTTCCTGAACGCTAACTACTGTGAGGACTGGAGGCCTTATCCCTAGTTGTCCTTATACCCTTCGACCTTCTTACCCTTGTGTGATTTGACCCTGTTGGGCTTGTGCCGCTTGGCCTTGTTATTCCTTTTTCTTAAAACACTTATCCGCCTTATGTCCTACCTTCCCACAGAAAAACCATTCACCCTTAAAAGGTTCATAACATCTAGTATTGGTTTTCTCCTCTCCTTGACCCTATTGTTCCTTATTGGTCCTCTTCCTCTTCCATGCTTGATCATTGCGACCCTTATTCTCACCACCTTGTCCATTTGATTCTTATCTCTTTCCCAGCTTCTTTTGATAATTTGCCTTCTCTTGCCACAATAACATTGTGACATCCACGACCTGAGCATATGTTGTGTATGCCGAATTCCCCAACACCATCTGCCTAATCGCTCAAGACAATACCTTAATGAAATATTCCATTTTCTTCACCTCAGTACTAACCTCCCTAGGCACAAACATAGATAAATTAGTGAACTCTTGTTCATACTCGATAATTAATTTTGAACCTTGCTCCAAGTCCATGAATTCTCTCTTCTTCATGTTTCTAATAACATATGGAAAGTACTTATTGTTAAACTTTATCAGAAACTCTACATAACCCAACTGATCTTTCTCCTCTGATGTGGTGGGACTCTCCCACCATTGCAACGCATCCCCTTTTATCTTAAATGTTGCTAACATCTTCTTCTGCACATCCGTACAGTCCACCATCCTCAAATGCATCTCCATGTCTCTCCTCCAGTGGTGAGCAACCGTTGGGTCAGATCCCCCTCTAAAGGTGGGAGAATTTCACTTAAAGAAACTGGTTCTCACCCTATCCTAAGCTGAGACAGGTGTACCCCGCTGTTGTGCCGCTAAAGTCACCCATCTCTGTCTCCTCATCTCCAAACTGAATGTTGTGGCCTCACGAATGATAGCCACTAGCTGCTCATCATCCAAAACAATCTCACGCCGCCTCTCCTGAGTCGTGGGACCAGAAACAGACTCCTCTCCCATATTCCCAACTCTCCCTATGTTCGCCATTTGAAAAGATAGGAACAAAACAACATCATACTCGGAATGACTTAGAGTCAAATAAATCAAAAGGGAATCAAAGATAAGCAACGCGAAAGCTAAAACGGACTCATAACCTACGAGACCTAAGACTATGCTCTGATACCATCTGTCACACCCCGCAAAATCCGACAGACGGGGTGGCCAACCATCGCCTTCGAACTAGGCCAGGCATGAACTAAATAAATACCATTCTTAGCATGATACAAATATGATACATAAATAAATCATCCCATAAGATACAAATTGAATCAATCTCAAATGATCATAAATAACTAAGCGATAAAAAAATCCATCACATGCTAAAACTCCAATAATGACTTAATAATCTGAATAATAAATCAACTGAATAATCCAACTGGAAACCTCTAAACAACTTTGGAACTGAATGTCCCAATAAAACTCAAATGAAGTCTCATAATAAAATACGACTGAAAAGGAAAGTCTAACTAAATAACGCAATAAAACGAATAACTCCAGCTACACCTCAAAATGATAAATCCAATAATGTTATGCAGCTTCTCCAAAACATATCCTAAAAAATTTAGTCAATGCACGAGGTCAGAGCCACGACCATGAATACACACTACTCCCCTCAAATAAGATACTTGAATCCAGACAGTAGCATTATACGCAATAAATATCACAATAAAATATTTTAATTAAACGAGCTAATTAAACGCGATAAATATAATCACTAACTACCCCTAGAGATCCCCATTTAAAAAGGCACACCAATATGATTTTAAAATCCCAAGCCCCTCGATGATAATTTTTTTATTTAATTATCCCATTTTATTATAGTTCTCACTTTTTATTATGAAAGGTCCTCCCGTCCCGGGTGGTAATCAACCAAAGTGTCACACTTCCCCTTGTCAATAGCCAGCCGAATCTGTTTAAACTATCGATCCCTCACAATATGACAAGGTTCCGACTCATGACACGACATAAATCGCCCAAGCTGACCCGTTTAAACTGTCGGTCATTGACACATTATGTCGCCACCAATTTTAATAACCGATTTTATCTTTAGGCATTAATTTTCAATTTCTCAATTTATAAATTACCCAACCCTTTTAATCGATGTGAGATCCTCAAAATACCCCTTAGTCCCATGTCTAAGGGTCCCCAAGTTATCAATATATCCTACCCAATGTATAGGATAAATTTCTAACATAAACCCGACCTAGTCTCATGCCTAGGCTAGCATTACGACGATAAAGTATCAAAATCAGCCCACCCCCAAAATGATAGACACACGATAATCTACCCTCACTAGTCCCATACCTAGAAGGCGTAAATCATATAAATGCCTATCCACTAGTCCCATACTAAAAATAGAGGGAGGGAAAAAATACCCATCAACCCGTCACTACAAAGGCAAAGTAATAATACCAATAATTCACACAAACCAGCAGTATAATCATCGACCAAAACTAAGCACGAAAGTCCAATTCAAATAAATCTTAATTTCACCAAAGTTGATCCAAATTAATTATTTTAATATAAACACTGAAATTTATTCATTAATACATCTTATTACCAATTTCATTAGCTCAACACAATTCTCATGAGTTATACGCCCCAAATCCGTTCATTTCAAAACTAGGGTTTTTCTACTTGCAACTTACACCAATAAATCCCAAAATCCACTCAGAAATCCTATGTACCCAAAGGTTTTGAATATTTATCATATTAAAGGGTTTCATAAAAACAGCCCCAAGTTTTATGTGTCCACTTTCTCTAATTAGATTGCTAATTGATTTTTAAGAAAACATTGAATTAAGGTTTAGGTAACACTTAAAATGCATAATACTAATGGAAAAGAATAGAGTATTCATGCCTGAAATTAGTTGAATAAATATCTGAGTAGAATGTTGAACTCCTCTTGAGAAAACACCAATAAATTCTTCAAAACTTGTGAAAAGTAGGGACTAGGGGTTAAAGATGAGAGAATTATGTTTTGAAAAAGCTTTATGGAGAAAGTTTGAGAGAAAAGTGATTTTTGAACTCCCAACCCCATATCAGTTTAGTATAAAAAGGGTTTAACAATCAAAACACAATTAGGAGACTCTCATCCATCCACCGTCTATGTCGTTCGAACGACGTACGATGTCGTTTGAACGACCCTAGTATTAAGATCCAAATCTTTTAAAATTCGGCTTGTGAATCTGACAATTATATTCAAAAACGTACCTGCCAGGTAAAATGATAAAAACCTTATATCCTTTTTATAAAAGACCCGAATTAATTCCCGATTGAAAATTTACTTATAAAACCAAGTTAAATTCTTTAAAAGCCATTAACTCCCAAAATATTTATTTCACTCCAAATTAATTAAAAATAATTAATTAATACTCAGGGTGTTATAGAGTGGTGTAGTAGAACTTATCTCACTTAGATGAATTTTTATGTTTGAATTTGTAGTGGGAGGGTTTGTATTTTTAGGAAATGTTTCTCATTATTTAATAGTGCATTGAGAGTTCATCTAGTGAGAGAAATACTTATTGTTTGTAATTTTTAGTAGATTTAATTCAAACATTGATGAGTATTTGGGAGTTCACCTATTTGCACATATTGTAGATATTCTTACTACTTTATCTTGATTAGTTTTAATATTTTTTTAGGAATCATATTAAATCAATTCGTTTTAATTAAAAAATATTTGTCTCATTAGCATTTTCTTCTTAGTTAGTTTTCATCCCCTTTTTCAAAAAAATAAATAAAGAAAAAATACCAAAAATAACAACATGAAAGCGATTTTTGTAACTATCTTCACACATTTAGTCTTCAAACATGACAGTTTGATTGACACCCGTACTTACCACTTGCTTCTATTATTCATTTTGTCACATTGTGTAGGTATTTATTTGGTTGTAAGGGAAAGACTTTATTCTACAACGATACACACAAAAGTTCTTTCCATCAAATGGCGTTGTTGGTGAGGAATACATAAAACCAGTTATCAAATCGCGTCGTTGCCGCCTTCTTGACATGGAGACAACGTTGAAGAATTGTAATTTTTTATTTATTTCTTTAAATGTAGTTATTCCTTCTTCTCCCTCCTTAGACTAGTTGTATATGATTTTTGAAGCTTTGCATTTATTTTGGTGCATTTTGACACCGATTTATTGTAATAATTATTCATAAAAATCGAAAAGCGCAAAGGGAAACTGGATAAGGTAGAGAGAGGGTGTCTAAAGGCAAAGATTTAGAAGCCTCTCTCCTTTGGGTCGGTAGGACTCCCGGGGACAACTGAGATAGGCGAGATCTCCCCCTGATCGACTCAACTCGGTCTTACCCCACTTGGGTAAAAATCGTGGGAGGTACATTTTTTTATCCCTCGCGAATGTCTTGCAAGCGAGTTCAATTTTTGTGTGCTTATTTTCTCCTGTGTGCTTTTAATTTCTGCATCGCACTTAAATTGATTGGTTTGATGAATTAATTTACCTAAGACCTGGACCCGATCATTATAACGAGAAGTGATTTCATCACCCGACTCATTCGTTATCCATTGTGTGCTACCCTCGCTATCATTAAATTTAAAATCAATCAACTAGCTAGCCCAGTAGGACCACATTTTTACAACAGGCGATCACAAAGAAAATTTCATGATTTTTGTCCGTGGACTTAATTAAAATTTGACTACCCCTTTCACTAATTTTGAAGATAATAATTGGCTACGTGCTCGTTAGGATTTTTTTTTCTTGACTCGTGTGTATCCAATTCAATTCTTTAGGTAGTCGATTTTAATTAGTTCGTCTAAATCGAGAGTCCATTTTCTCCCCTTTTTCGAAAAATCCCAAAAATATTTTCCTTCTTTTTTAAACATCTCCACAAATCCCCAAAAACAGATTTTCTTTCTTTTTTTTCCTTATTCCAAATGCCAAAAATATTTTCCTTTTCTTATTTTCAAAAATCACAAAAATATTTTCTTTTCTTCTAATTTTTTTTTAAAAAACCAAAAATATATCTCTCGTCATGGCCGAAGAACGTCCTTTATGGGAGTACTTTGGCCATTTCCCATTCTCTCGAAGCTTGTTTGACGTTGACCCCCAATCGAACCTCCATACATTACTTCATGGTTTTAACTCTCAAACACCTACTGTTGATACTCATGTGTCGTCCACGCCCACATCTCCTACTCTACCACTTTCGGTGTTGAGTGTCAACACATCCCATGCTTCACCGTGAACACACTATTTTCTTATCGATCACTTATCCCATGAGTGTCCATTTATTTTCTCCATCTGAACCCACCATAGAATATGTGTATCCATGTGACACTGTTTCAGAACCACCCTCGATGTATTCTCAGGACATATACAATGACGAAGGGTATTGTTGATGTAAAAAACTAGATCGCTCTAATTATTTAATCACAGATAAATAAATAAGACAAAGATTTTTAAAGTGGTTCGGCTAGGAATAAAGCCTACGTCCACTGTTATGTTATTGCTGAGTGTTTGTGGAATTCTTGATTACAAGTTCTCTCAAGAAATTCCGGTCCCCTTGAATGAGGATGATACATGGTATTTATAGCCTTGAGGCTGTACATGAAAGGTTCGATACATTAAATGACATACATGTGAAAGGGTAATACATTTAATGCAGAGTGCGTGCCAAGAATATAAGCATTCAATGAATATCTGAGCTGTTGATTATCTGGCAATTAATGATACGACCGAGATGCAGCTCGGACCGCCATAGCTGTTCGCTGATCAGGAGTTCCTCGGAACATTAGAGTACCTCGGTGAGTTAGAGTTCCTCGGTGTGCTAGAGTTCCTCGGTGTGCTAGAGTTCCTCGGTGTATTTTGGTTGCTCGGAAAGGAGCATGGTTCGTCGGAAAATGATCTTCCTCGCTGCTATTGTGCCATGTAGATTGACACGTGTCTTCGTATTATTCGTCCACATCAGCATATTAATTTTGGTATCAACAGAAGCCCCCAATGTTTCATATTTTGAACTTTGAGGAGTATGGAACATTCTTTCTCAGGATATGGCAATATTAAATGTCCTTCCTGGGTTTCAGGAACATTGTATTCAAATTTCCTTCTTATTTCGCAGTTTTCGCCTTTTTTATAAGCGCTTCGATCTTCGTGCAATTTTTGTCCTTTTAGCCGCCGGAAGTTCAGTAGTTTCTTTTTGGTAATCATTTCTTTCGCCGCTTCCCAATGCAAAGTATTTAAACTTCTTTGGTAACCATACCGTCGTCTACGTTTTCCATTTTCTGCATTCAATCTTTCTATTCTCTTCTTCTCTCTTGTGCGTTCATCCTTGTTTCCGTTCGTTGCCAACATACCTCCTTTCTTTCTGTAAGTTTTTATTCCTTTCTTCTGTATCTCTTTTATTCAATATGGTTTATATTGTGGAGTCTGTTGAGAAATTCCGTTCTGATTTTTCCATTCCTTCGTGGGTAACTCTAGAGGTTCTTTCTGAGCCTTTAGATTACTTTCGATTGGCTGAGGGACATTGGTTCCCCAGTCTTTTTGTTGCTGAATGCGGTTTTTCCTTTCCACCAAACCCATTATGTCTTGAGTTTTGTCAATATTTTGATCTTGTTCCTGCAAAAATAGCCCCCAATTCGTGGAGAATAATTAACGGGGTGCACAAATTAAATCTAACTCATGGGACTCGTATTGGGATCCCTGAAATTATGTTTTGTCATAAATGGGCCACTCTAGATAATATTTATTATTTAAAAACTAGGTATCTGAATAGGGCTCTTGTAGTTAATCTCCCTGACTCAAATAGGGATTATTTTGAGCATGGGTTAATCATAAAAAATTGGCAACATGCGCCTTTAGCTGGGGATGAAGCGTACAACGGTCCCAGATGCCCCCCATATGGCAATGGGATAGGTTTATTTTTCATTTTATTTTACTTATAAAATTATGCTTTCATCATGTTTGATAAAATGTATGACTGATATTTCATTATGTATCTATTCGCAGTTGATAGCAAAAGAAAAACTCCAAAGGAATCAGAAGTGAATATTAAACATCTGAAACTTATCTGGGGTTTGCATAAGACGATTGCTGACGAGCATATTAGGTCTGCGTCATATTTGCTACAGTATAGGAGTTACACAACCTCTTATACTGCTCGCCCTGTTGAACCAGCTTCAACTCCAGAAGGTTCATCTTCAGATTCTCATATCTCTTTATCTCAAAGAATGGGCAAGAAAAGAGCTCCTCCTGCTCTATTTGGTGAAATTTCTTCTGCTGTTGGAGCCAAGAAAGGCAAAACTGATGTCCCAGAAGGGACTAAAAAAGTAGATGCTGGGTCCTCCAAAGTTGCCGAGAAGCCCCCAGTGGCCCCGAACAAGAAAAATGCTCCTGCAGATGTAATTACAATCTCCCCGACCAAGACCTCTCTGGTTGAAGGTTCTGACCGCCCGTTGAAGAGATTGAGGAAATCATCCTCGGTTACTCCGGCTGAAACTGCCTCTTCTTTACCTGCTAGTGGTACTGATGTTCCAAACATCATTCTTCCAAGCTCTGCAATGAGCTCGGTTGTACCCGAGGTCCATGGTCTTGATGAAAGAATTCCTAGGGATACGCTGACATCCCTAACTGCTCGTCACCTTGCTTCAGTAAGTTTCTCATACTTATGATTTCTCTTTCTTTCTCTGAAAGCTTGCATTTTGTATTGACTTTGCTCTTTCTCTCATCTTTCAGCTGGTGAATTGTTTTAATAACATTGTGAAGAAGGATGAGGCTATCAAAGCTTCAAGCTCCTCGTCATGTGTAGATGATGCTTTTTTGGGTTTGACCCAGTCTTTAAAGAGATCTCGTCAACAGCATATTGACGAAAAAGCTGTTTGGGAGAAGAAATTAGCTGTGGTTGAGGCTGAGAAGGTGAAAATGGCCGAAACCTCCAAGAATTTGGAGGAGAAAGTTAAAGTTTTGGAGGTTAAACATCAGGAATCTGATGATAAGTTGAAGAAGGCAGAGGAAGAATTATCTCCTCTGCGAGATATCAAGGTCAAGAAAGAGGAATTGGAAGTGAAGCTCTCCTCGGAGAAGTCGAGGAGAAAAGTTGCAATCAAGAAACATTTCAGTGCTGGTTGGGAGAAAGGATGGGAGAGAGGGATAGCTGCAATGACATCCCAAGTCCAATATGGGGAGTTGAAATACTTCCATGATGGCTGGGTAGCTGCTCTGCAAGAGCTGAAGGTCCAAGATGATTCTGAGTTATTCCAACAACATCTCCCTGGTCCTCATCCACCAATTGTGGAAGAAGAAGAAGATGAGCCTGCCTCAGATGAATCTTTTATAGCTACGGGTGACCTAATCTCTGCCTCTCAACCTTCTATCAACGAGGACGTTTCTTCCATGCCTCCTCCTCCCGAGAAGATTCCTGCTGATCAAACCGTTCTTACCACCGAGCAGCCGAGCTCCTCGTCCCAGCCTCCCGAGAAAGTCTTGGGGGACAAGGAAAAGGTGTGAAGTTGTTCGGTATCATTTCTATATTTCCTTACTTGTAATCGAACAATGTAACTTTTTGATGATCTAATAAAATACATCTTCGTTTCTCTTCTTTGTTGATACTCTGTCTACTCTTATTTATTAATTCCTGCTTCCTCTTCTTTATTAGTTTTTGGCCAGAATGGAATTGATATCTGCTCCTGATACTGAATTGATGCAACAATTCAATGGCTATTATAAAGCTGGTCATACAGACCTAAGTGTATCAGAGATTGTCGACATCCTTGGTCACGGTGCCTCAGAACAAGTAGTTGAGGCTTACCGGTATCTGAAGGATTTACTTGATAGATCTGTGGCCAATAATGTGGCGTATTACGAACTGATCGAGGAACTTCATGGTTCCATAGAGGATCTCCAAGGTCAGCACAATGAATTAATGGCTTTGTTACACAAAGATTATGAAAATAGATACCAACAACTTTCTTCTGAAACAGGCCATAAGAAGATCATTGCTGGATATGATATTAGGGAAAGGACCCTAAAAGGTGAAGTTGAAGCTTGCAGGCAGATTGCCGAGATCCTGGAACAAGAAAATAATAATTTACAGAAAAAATTGGCTCAATATGAATCTGCTGCTTCATCTTCTACTGCATTAATACCAGTTACTGATGAAGGCTTCTCGTTCTTAGAGGTCGAAAATGCCAAACTAAGGCAAGAGCTGGAGGACTTAAGAAGATCTGCCATTTCTGGAACTGCTCGGTGACGAGGAAGAGGTTCTCGGGGGCGAGGAAGAGTCCTCAGCCAAAATATTGAAGAGGCTCGCACTCAGTCTACTCTGGAAACTCAAGCATTCCAGTTGAAAGTAAAAGACCGTGCTCTGACTGAAATGTCCAATAAAAATCTGTCTCTGGAAGATCAGCTTACATCGACGAAATCTGCCTTGCATAATAAGGATCTTTTTGCCAAAAGCCTTCATGAACAATTGGATAGATTAACCTTCCAATTCCATAAACAGCCAAGGGAATTCTGGATGGCAGGATAAAATGAAGCCCCTGTTCACCTGGATGCTCGTATTGAACATGCCAACAATGAAGGTTACAAGCAAGGATGGTTAAACGCACTGGGTGTGTTAAAATTGGAGCAAGGGCATTTTTTATGGGACTATCATGCTCCATCATTATTAGACCTGCCTGTACCACCTTTCAAATTGGACATGGCATGGATCCCAGCTCGTTCCATTCCTCGTAGCTTGATTTCAAAATACCTTGGCGATTATAGCCTTCATTCTCAGGTTGAATTGTCTCGTCCTGAGCATCTCTTGGATACACCTTCTGTGATGAACGTCAGAATGCTCAGGGATGTTAATTTCATCATTTCTCCTCTTTGCCTAGAGGATCCTCCTGCTGGCGAGGAGCCTGTTTCACAAAATAAAGGAAAGAAACCAATAGAATAGGTTTTCAATGTAACAGTTAGTACATTTATGTAACTTGTAATTTATTCTAGATTAATGAAAAGATTTTCATTTTTTGTTTGCCAATTTTTCTATTGTTTTGTGTTTATCAAACACCTTTATATTTGTGCATATGTATCTGTTAAAAAGATAACAATAATATTGTTCATTAAGCAACTTAATAAAAAGTTACAAGTATTAGTAATGTTTCTCGATCACTTAATAATAAAGTAATGAGTAAAAATGTTCAAACTGTTTCCAACCAACCAAGGTGGGTAAATAATGTTTGTCGACCAACTACAGTTGATGGGTTTTTATCCCCGACCAGCTATACTTGGTTCAATTATAAAAATGCGTCCGACCAACTAAGATCAATAATTTGTCCTCGCCGACCAACTACAGTTATTGGGTTTTTATCCCCGACCAACTATACTTGGTGTATTTTTTGAATATTTTGTTCTTCAAATAACTCTTTGTAATAATAGTACCTCCCGACCAATCATAAGTTGTAATATGAGAGTATATTTTTATCTTACCAACCGAAATTGATCATGCTGGTGTACACCTTTTAACCAAAGGAATATTTTTTGGCTCCTTGGAGCTTTTGGCTACTTATAGCTGTCCTCCTAACCAAAGGAGGTTGGCTCCTTAGAGCACTTTTTGGCTCCTTAGAGCTGTCCTCCTAACCAAAGGAGGTTGGATCCTTAGAGCACTTTTGGCTACTTATAGCACTTTTGGCTCCTTAGAGCACTTTTGGCTACTTATAGCACTTTTGGCTCCTTAGAGCACTTTTGGCTCCTTAGAGCACTTTTGGCTACTTATAACACTTTTGGCTCCTTAGAGCACTTTTGGCTCCTTAGAGCACTTTTGGCTCCTTAGAGCATTTTTGGCTCCTTAGAGCACTTTTGTAGTGTATTACACTAGTATTACACTAGTATTCCCCGAAAAACTTTCAACAGAAAGAAAATGGTGAAACATCCTCGTTTTATTCATAATGAAGGAAATGCTTTACATTTTACATCACTGATAATACTTGCGCAGGTGTTCAGCATTGCATGCGTTCTTAAATTCCTCTCCTTCTAGAGTTGCTATTCTGTAAGTTCCTGGTCGAACAACCTCTGTAACTCGGTAAGGTCCATGCCAGTTTGCTTCCAGTTTATTCTGCTTCTGAATGACCTTCTTTAGCACATAATCCCCCTCTTTTAGATCACATTTCTTCACCCTTTTGTTGTAAAACAGAGCTGTTCGTTGTTGATAAGCAGCATTCCTAATGGCTGCCTCTTCTCTGACTTCTTCGAGCATATCCAAATCCAGTCTTCTCATCAAATCACTGATCGGAGAATTGAAATTTAACACCCTGTGTGTTGGTAGGCCCAACTCGGCAGGTATCACAGCCTCACTTCCAAATGCTAGCATATATGGTGATTCTCCTGTTGCTGCTCGGGGAGTTGTTCGGTAAGCCCACAAAACTGACTGCAGCTCATTAATCCAATTTTCTTTAGCCTCACTTAACCTCTTCTTCAACCCATTTAGTAATGTTCTGTTCGTCACCTCAGTCTGTCCATTGCTTTGGGGATGGCCTGGTGCTGAATGAAACTTCAAAACGTTCGACTGATGACAATAGGCAGCAAATTCTTCATTATCAAATTGTGTTCCATGGTCTGTGATGAAAGCGTGGGGGAGACCATATCGACAAATGATATTCTTCCATATGAACTGATACACCTTCTCGTACGTGATATCAATTAGTGGTTCAGCTTCCACCCACTTAGTAAATAGTCTACTTCTACGACGAGATACTTGAACCTTCCTCGGGTCGTCGGCAGTGGTCCAACCAGATCAATTCCTCACATGGCAAATGGCCAAGGTGATGTTATGGGTGTTAACAATGCCTGTGGAGTTCTTCGGATGGAGGAAAAACGTTGGCACTTGTCGCACTTCTTAGCATATGCTATACAATCAGCCCTCATCGTCGGCCAGTAATATCCCTGTGTCATCACCCTTTGCAGAAGAGTCCGACCTGCTACATGAGCTACACAAGATCCTTCATGGATTTCTTCAATCAATTCTTTGACTTCTGATGGATGCACACATCTCTGCAAACCTGCCATAATTCCTCGTCTATACATAACGCCATTAGTTAACACATACCGAGCAACTTTATACTTCAATTTCTTGGCAGCTAGTTTGTCCTCCGGTAGCACTCCTTCTTCAATGTATGCTCTGATAGGATCCATCCAAGATGGTCCTAAATCAAGGGTAATAATCTTCACCGTCAGATCTTCTTCTATGCTCCGACTTTCTAATACTTCAATTGGTATTGTTCTTCGCAACTCGGTGCGCGTAGCTGACGCTAGTCGGGCCAATGCGTCTGCTCTAGCATTCTCCATTCTCGGTATCCTCACCAATTGAATAGCATCAAATTCTGTCAATAACTCCATCACTTTTGCATGGTACTTCACCATTAACTCTCTCTTCACTGCATATATTCCCATCATTTGATTCACAATTAATTGAGAATCACTGAAAACAATTACTTGTCGTGCCTCCATAACTTTCGCCAAATGAAAACCTGCTATCATAGCCTCATATTCAACCTCATTATTGGAAGCTTTGAATTGGAATCTCAAGGCATACTCCATGTCAATATCATCTGGAGAGTTTAAAACAATCCCTGCTCCACAACCAGCCGTGCAAGATGATCCATCTACATATAATCTCCATGTATGTAACTCGTCTTCAAATTTCTTATCTGTTAGAGTTCCTCGGTGAAATATCATCTGTTTTCTTTCATCATCCCCGGGTATCCTTCGTTCCTCGTCGGTCATTTGTTCGCGCCCTTCTACCAACCGGAGTTGGTCGGGGTTTGAATATGATGATTTTTCTACATCCACAAGTCCTTTTACCAACCTTGGTTGGTCTGGATCTGTGTCTGTTGATCCTGTATCGTCCACAGGTAGGTCAGCAAGCACCTTTTGCTCCTCGGGGGTATCAGGGTATGTGAATTCCGCTATAAAATCTTCTACAGCTTGCCCCTTCAATGATGATCTGGGTTCATAAACAATATCATATTCACCGAGTTCTATTGCCCAGTACATCAATCTTCCTAATTTTTCTGGCTTGTGAAGGGCTTGTCTTAATGGCATGTCGGTATACACGATGATGGTATGGGCCTGGAAGTATGGCCTCATTCTCCTACTTGCTTCAATTAATGCCAATGCCAATTTTTCCAGCTTTGGGTATCTGATCTCTGCACCTCGGAAAGCCTTACTTGTGTAATAAATTGGCCTTTGGATTCCATTCTCCAATCTGATCAACGCCGAGCTAACTGCATTCTCTGATACTGCCAAATACAAGTACAACTTCTCTCCAGTTATTGGCCTGGACAACAAGGGTGGTGCCCCCAAATACTTCTTCAAATCTTGAAAGGCCTTCTCACATTCATCAGTCCACTCAAAACCTTTTCCGCAGTGTTTTGAAGAATGGGAGGCATTTATCAGTTGCTCTGGATACAAATCTGTTGAGGGCTGCAACTCGTCCGGTAAGACTCTGTACTTCTTTCCTCGTCGTTGGGGATCGCAGCCCTAAAAGAGCTTTGATCTTTTCTGGATTTGCCTCAATACCTCGTTGATTGACGATGTATCCGAGGAACATTCCTTCTCGTACTCCAAAGGTACACTTCGTCGGGTTGAGCTTCATTTGGTATTTGTCCAGTTGATCAAAGGTTTGACTCAAGTCAACTAAATGATCAGTAGCTCTCTTGCTTTTGGTGAGCATGTCATCGACATAGACTTCCATGTTGCAACTGATTTGTTCGGTAAAAACCTTGTTCATCAGCCGCTGATATGTTGCACCTGCATTTTTTAAACCAAAAGGCATAACATTATAACAATAAGTTCCCCTTGGGGTAATAAAAGAAGTACTTTCCCTGTCTTCTGGCTTCATTTTGATCTGATTGTAGCCAGAATAAGCATCCATAAAGCTGAGTAGCTCATGTCCCGAGGTAGCATCCACTAGTTGATCAATTCTGGGCAATGAAAAATGATCTTTTGGACATGCCTTGTTGAGATCAGTGAAATCAACACACATTCTCCATTTGTTGTTCTTCTTCTTTACCATCACCACATTCGCCAACCAATCTGGATATTTCACATCTTCAATGAATTGGGCTTTCTGGAGTTTCTCGACCTCCTCTTGTATGGCCTGGTTCTTCTCGGGACTAAACACTCTTCTTCTTTGCTTCACAGGTTTGATCTCCTTATTCACATTGAGTTCGTGACATAAGAGGTTTGGATCTATTCCTGGCATGTCTTCATGACTCCAAGCAAAAGTATTCTTCCTGTTTCTCAAGAAAGTTATCAACTCCTGTTTTATTGAAACATCCAACGACGATCCTATCTGAGTTACTCGTTCAGGATGCTCGTCGTCCAGGATAACAATTTATGTAGATTCCACAACCTGCCCTTTTACGAGTTGAGATTCATCCCTAGGGTCAAGAGTTTCAATTTTTGTACCTTCCTCCACTTGGTAAGTAGTAGTCTTTTTCTTTGACTCTTCAAGTTCCTCTTGCTCGGCAGAGCAATAATAGCATTCCCGGGATACTTTTTGATCACCTTTCATAATTCCAACTCCAAAATTCGTTGGGAATTTCAAACACTGATGTACTATAGATGGAACTGCCTCGAACTTCTTCAATCCAAATCTTCCCATGATGATGTTGTAGGCTGACTGCACATTCTTATCCATCACAAAGAAGCGTATTCTTTCGGTGCGACAAGCAGGCCAAGTTCCAATGAGTATATCCAACTTGATCGTTCCAAGTGGAAAAACTTTCTCGCCAGCAAAACCCAGAAGGGGTCTGTGATAAGGTTCCAATTGAGATAATTTTAAATTCAAGCTATCGAAGCATGAATAGTACATGATGTCTGCCGAACTACCATTGTCTACTAACACCCTTGAAATGACCACATCCTTCATCCTCATTTTGATCACCAAAGGATCATCATGAGGGTAAAGAACACCTGCCAAGTCGTTTTTTGAAAAACCAATCACTAACTTCTCTTTGTTCACCTTCCTCGGACGATCATCCTCGGCTAGATTTATTCGCTGAATATATGAACAAGCTTGAGCCTCTCCGAGGTAAGCTTTTCTTTCTGCAGTAAGGTCTCCTCCTCCTGCATCTCCTCCTGTAATAACATTACAATCAAATGACCCAAAACGTAAGGAAAATACTTCTCGTTCAGGCTTCCTCGGCTTCTTGGGAAGATCAGGATCATCATCTAGATCATCTTCATGGTCCCTCTTCTTTTTCTCCTCTGCACGACGAGGAGATCTAGATCTCTCTCTATTTCTATCATCATTCTTCCTCTCACTCATGCGATCTACATATTTTGACAATTTTCCTCTTCGGATGAGTGTTTCGATCTCGTTCTGAAGGGCTATACAATTTTTGGTCATATGTCCATGATCTTTATGAAACTCGCAATATTTGGCCTTATTCCTTAGATCGGGATTTGTCTTCAGTTTCTCTGGCCACTTGATTTCCTCGTTATTCTTGATTTCTTCCAACACATGATTGATTCCCATTTTTAATGGAGTATAATTATCATACTTCTTTAGGACTTTCAACGATATCCTATTATTCCTGGAATGCTTGTCACCACCATTACCTTTCTGATCTTTCTTCTTAGATTTGTCGACTTCCACTTTAACTTCTTTGTCCATATTCTTCTTCGCAGCCATAGCCTCCTCGGCATTCATAATTTTGGCCGCTTTTGCCATCAACTCCGACATAGTCTTAGGTGGATCTTTGGCCAAAGTGTAATACAGCTTGTTAGGCAACAAACCACTCATCAAAGCAGTAATTCCTGTCTTTTCTTCATAATCTATGACTTCCAATTTCTCGTTATTAAAACGAGTTATGTACTCTCTAGTACTTTCACCTGATTTTTGTCTAACACTTAGCAAGTGTGCTACTCGCTTTACCGGCTTCGCCCCAAAACAAAAATTGCCAATGAACAACTCGGCTAATTGAATAAAAGTTGAAATCTGAGCCCGAGGAAGATTGTTATACCATATATGTGCGGCTCCGGTAAGAGTTCCCGAGAATGCTCTACACCTCATCTCGTCGGGGACAGCATATATGTCGGCAGCAGCTTGGTATTGTTCTATATGAAGTACAGGATATGTCTTTCCATCGTACTTAGGGGTCACTACAGGTGCTTTGAATTTCGATGGTGTAGGAAAATCCACAATGGCTTGCACAAAAGGTGTCCCTTGAACAAAAGTTCTCTGTAAGGGGTTCCTCGCCTTAGCCATTTCTCCCAGTCTGTCCTCCAACCGCTGAATGGAACCTTTCCATGCTTCATTTCCTTCCTCAGGCCGCTTAGTCCGAGCAACTGAGTGTTCTGACGTAGCTTTCTGAGATTTATCTCGACGAGTAGCTGGTCGTGATTGTGCTGATCCTTCTCTCAAACCTGATGATGGCCGAAAACTTTTCGACGGAGCTCTAGGTGGATTCATATTCCTCCTTGGTCCTAATCGACTGAAAGGAGACGCCCTGCTTAATCTTTCCAAAGCACTGGTTCTTTCCGGAGAGAGTGTGACACGTTGATCTGTATCCGTAGCCCGTATCGATGATGTTCGCCCAGGTTGATACGTAGAATCAGTAGACTCCCCATTGCGATATGACACAGTACGTCTGGATTGTGATTGCCCACGATCACTCCTATACCCTGAATAGGTAGGTGCACCGCCTTGAAGAGTTTGAATGAGTTGCCTCACAGATTCTTGCATGGCGGTTTGTCCTTGAGCCAGATTTGTCATAATTCCAGCCAGATCTGGAGGTGCAGATGGATTTGGAAGATTTCCGGTATTTCCAGCATTTCGATTACTGGATTCGGGATTATCTGCCATTGATAACAAATGATTTTTGGTGAAAAACGATTGCAACAGTCGTTCCCACAGACGGCGCCAATCTGTTGATGTAAAAAACTAGATCGCTCTAATTATTTAATCACAGATAAATAAATAAGACAAAGATTTTTAAAGTGGTTCGGCTAGGAATAAAGCCTACGTCCACTGTTATGTTATTGCTGAGTGTTTGTGGAATTCTTGATTACAAGTTCTCTCAAGAAATTCCGGTCCCCTTGAATGAGGATGATACATGGTATTTATAGCCTTGAGGCTGTACATGAAAGGTTCGATACATTAAATGACATACATGTGAAAGGGTAATACATTTAATGCAGAGTGCGTGCCAAGAATATAAGCATTCAATGAATATCTGAGCTGTTGATTATCTGGCAATTAATGATACGACCGAGATGCAGCTCGGACCGCCATAGCTGTTCGCTGATCAGGAGTTCCTCGGAACATTAGAGTACCTCGGTGAGTTAGAGTTCCTCGGTGTGCTAGAGTTCCTCGGTGTGCTAGAGTTCCTCGGTGTGATAGAGTTCCTCGGTGTATTTTCGTTGCTCAGAAAGGAGCATGGTTAGTCGGAAAATGATCTTCCTCGCTGCTATTGTGCCATGTAGATTGACACGTGTCTTCGTATTATTCGTCCACATCAGCATATTAATTTTGGTATCAACAGGTATGACTACCCAAGAAATTCATGGAGGCTTGATCACCCTTCCATGCAATATGAATCCCAACACCATGTTGTGTATCCTTACGGTTTCCAACAATCATCATCTCCACCTCGTGCACCTCATACCTATCAGTCCCCTTACTATGATCCTCGTGCTGATCAAACTTTTATCTCTCACAGAGATGCTTCTCCCATGTATGAACAACTTGACCCCATTACACACACTTCATATGAGTATTCTCCATATCCTAGTGTTTCTAGCGACTTGTGTCCACCACCACCACCCACTTCCACTTCCCCACCACCATGCACATCTGCTCTCAAGAGCCTCTGACATAAATTTGCGCACACTCTTCAATCTCAAAATGAAGCCCTTCAATGGCTTGAACACAGGTTTACTGAATTTAAGTGTGCGAACGAGTCGAATTTCACCACAAGTCAACCCATTATTACCCCAATGTGGGACAATGATGTGTCGTCTTGTGCCACTATTTTTTAGTGTGATCAACCCTACCTTCACGAGAATCTCGATGTTGGGACCACCTAGTGGTTCGGGACCTAAGTTGACAATTGTTTTGACATATCCATTGACTGTGAGACTGATCCCACACCACTTTATCTCCTCGAACCCACCATTGAGGTTTGCCTTCCCCTTCCACATCTTCCCTATTTATGCCCGACTCTACACCTTTTGATACTTCCCTGTGTGTTCCCGAGGAACCATTTATTTATAGTTTAGATCCGGCTATGATTGCTTCCCACTGTCCTGAGATTGAGTCCGAGATGGTGTCTACCTCTCTGGATATGGATCATGTCCCACCATGTTTGTCTCCCCTTGAGTCATATATTCATGTTGATTCTTCTATCTTGGCTTTGTATAACTCATTTGATTTTTCCACCACCACTGAAGGTGACACATTGGTGGCGAAGTTGACCACTCCCTCGTTCACTTTCACACCTCCTCCTTCACATGCCCTTGAGGATCACTCTGAGCCTCATGAGGAGTTTGTATTCCATACTCTCGAGTTAGATCATCTACCCCCACCCTTTGTCCCCCCCGATCCACCCACCGTCCCTTTAACCCCACCACTTGGTTTGGACCTTGTTATTTAACCTCACCTGTTCACATCTAAGCATTTAGGTCCTCACCTACACCCACACTCCAACTTAGTGTTCCACGATCCCATTTGTGCATTTATCAACGAGCCCACCATCAATGTGAGTATTCATGATACTCTCCCCATTTGTGACACCAAGCATGTTACTTTATGCACACCACCTTCTTGTGGTGTTGATTTTTTCCATTTACATCTCCCTGGCATGTCACGACGTTATTATTGTCATCGTCCATTTATACAATGGTCATGAACATTCTTTGAGTCCCACCACATCACTATTGTCAAACTATTTTACCTCCCCATCCAATTGGAGCACCATTCTTATAGGGACCTTGTTGCCCTCATCTTTACGTTCAATAAGGCCCATGACCGGTGCATATTCACCCTCACCCTAGCCCATCTTCGTCTTACCTTGATACCCACCCACCCATGGTCCACCGATGCTTTGCATCGAGTGATGCACTTTGCCATACAAGTGCATTGGCTTCTTTTAGCCTTTATCTAACAAGGCTGACGCTTCAGTCTTGTTTGGGGGTGATTATAATCACCCATTTTTTGGTCGCCCCGCACTTTAATAGATCTTATCTTTAGGGTGAGATTGGTTCAGTCTGGTTTTAGATAGTAAACTTAGCGCTCGCGAGAGGCAGCCCGTCGTTTATTGTTTCTGAGTATGAGTCTTATCCTATTTGGGGGTAATTTTTCACATCACCCAATGATTTTCACATGATTTCTAGACTTGTACATATTTTTGTGTTGCATTTATTCTCCAGGTTTCATCTATGCTCCATCTTACGGTACATTTTAATAAATGGTTCCTTATGGCAATATCTTTCCTACCTTGTGCTTTTTATTTATATGCATTTTTAAACATCGAGGACGATGTTCTCTTTTGTTTGGGGTGAGAAATTTATCAAAATCGTACCTCTTTTGAAAAAAAATTAGAAACAAATAATTTATACTTTTCGTGCAGTTAAAAATAATTTTTTATGACATGAATTGTCTATCATCCCTCTTTTAGAAATCTAGAAATACCCCTGTTCGACCCTAAAAATATGCCTTTTACCATAAATTAATTAATACCTCTTAAAAGAATACTTGCACTATAAATTCCTAAACTCGGCAATGTACACTATCATGTTTACAATCAAAAGTTAAAGAGTAACTGTATTCTCAAGAGATCCTTAAAAGATCACTAGTGGTGACTTAAACCCGTGAGATTTGAGCTTTTCACCTTTTTGAGGGTTTTTACGTGTCTCCGAGTCACAAGTTGACTCAACTTTATTTGGATACCGCACTTAGTCATTGCATGGTCTCATTATTTTTCAAAATTGGCTTAATCACTAAGAATGACATTACTTTCGAGTTGTAAGAAACATGTGTCTTGTAGTTTGTCCCGAGCACTAAACCTTTTTTTATCATACATCATCTTTTTCCCTATCACATTATCATTCACCCATTATCTTTCCATATATCCCTTGTCCATTCTATGTACCATACAAATATCATTTTCCATCACTACCATCATTTTTGAGAAAAAGGGCATTTGAAATTTTCAATGTAGATTGTCTTCATTGGTGTGACAAAAAGAAAAAAAATGCATCGCAATAAAAAAAGAGAAAAAGAAAAAAAAAAGAAAAATGAGCAAAGAAAAAGAAAAAAAATAGAAAGGAAGAAAAAGAAAGCATGCGATCAAATATTCAGAAAAAAATAAAGACATTAGTTATTCTCGTGTCACACTCTTCTCAAAACATTTCCATCATATCATTCATATTCTTCATTTTCCCCTCATACCTTACATAATCCCAATTTTCACCCTTGGTAAAGTTTTCAGGCAAACGAGAAGATTATATGGTGAATAACTCGACATTCTCAACATAGTGGTTAGCATTCGTTCATGAGATCAATTTTCTTTCATGTATCTGTCATTTTTTATAAAGTGTGTGAGACGTTTAAACTTGTTTACATTTACTCACATCCTCACACACTAAAGAGATACACTTACCCAATTCTCAGGGAGTTCGATTCAAAGAGATATATTCAGTGAGAATTGAAGTCAAAGCTTTGATTCTATAAAGGTGATCTAAGAATTACTCTAATGATACTTCAGATTGTTTCACACTAACACACGCTGAGTTTTAGGAAGGCTTATGCTTTTGGTATTAATTAATTTTATATCACATTTCGATAGTTGAATACGATGTTCCTTGACGTCCTTTTAAGTTGGGTTGTATAGCATTTCATCATCACAATAAGAAACTGCCTTTTAATAAAATTTTAGAATTTTGGGGATACATTCACTGCAAACCCTCACAAGACACCACTCGTCTTATAGGGCAACCTATAGGTTTAATGTCTTGTTGCACATGCTAAGTGCAATCGCCAGTGCTTACGAAAGTGGGACACTTTTGGTCACTTATCTCAATTTTTTCCTCTATTTTTGCTCAAGGAATATCAATGTTGTTTTGGGGGGTGGTGTGATAAGCACCCAACAGTGTATATTTTATACCCCCAATAGATGCATTTTAGTCACTCATTTTAATTAAAAATGACTTTATATTCATATTTATTTATTTCTCAGGTCAATATTATGTCGCGGTATCAAATATTGCAAAATCGGCGTAATTGCGACAAAGTAGTGCGTAAAATATTTCAATGGAGAAATCAAAAGAGACCGTGAAGTTAGAGTCCCTATTTGAGCTTACACCGATGAGTTCCGATGCCCCGAGCTTTTTCTTGTAACCCTAACATAGCCCAGACTTGGGTTAAACGAACCTGAGCATTGTGTGTGTTGAGTTTGTATTTTTATAAATTTTTAGATTTTTATTTCGAGTCATTTCTATTTTTAGGAATTATTTAGATTTTCAAGGTTTTATTTTCTATTTTTTCTTTTTGATTAGTGTGTTTTATTTTGATCTTGATTTTGATTAGTTTTTAATCTTTAGTTTTTATTTTATTTATTTTACTTTATTACGATAAGTTTTCTTTAAGGATTTATTTATTTATTTTATACGTTTTTTAGGACTTTAGTTTTTGGATTTTCAATTTTTATTTCATTTTAGTTTATTTAGAGTCTTTTTAGATTAATAGGTACTATTATTTTTATTTTTTATTTTCTTTTTAGTTTGATTTTTTTAGGATTTTACATTTTATCATTTAGTTTTTATTTATTTTTAGTTTAGATAATTTTAATTTTTACTTCTTCTTTTTTTTAAAGGTACAAACAGACTCACACACTAACTTATCATAAACACACTCCCATACCCACCTATCCTCACCCTCACCCTTTTTCCCATACACCTTCACACACCCAATCGACCACACCTTCATTTTCCCCACCAAAACCCAGTCTCTCTCCCTCTATCATGTTTTCACCATTTTCAGCCCAACACCAATAACCTTTCTCTCTCCAACCTACAGCACAAACCCAATTTCCATTAACCCACATCAAAACCCGCAACCCAACTTCTAAAACTCGAAACCCGTCACCTGCTCCGGCCATAGCCATACCCGAAATCGCAACCCGCTTCCACACCTCCCTAACTCGAAACATCCTACCCCCTGTTCGTATCCATGCTATTTGGATCGGCCAAGACCAAACCCCAAACCCGGATACCATATCCCTTTAAAACTGCAACCACACAACCAATTGCGAAAATAAGAAACTCTCGTGCAAGGAACAAAAATAAAAATAAAAGACCCATGTGCTCTTTGACTTAGCCAAGAGGAGTTCCCATAAAAATCTCTTTCATCAATCATAAACAAGTCGTGGGTATTATTATAAAAGGAAAAGAGGACTCTCATATCAGACGAGAGATAAAAAAAAAAGACGTTGTATATTATGTATAGTTTAGATTAGGAAAAAAATTCAAAAAAATTAGTTTCGTTTAGAATAATTTGTAGGTTTGTTTTTCTTAGTCTTCTAGCTGTAATCAAGTGCTAGATTTGTGAGAATATTGGGACACACGTGCATGAACGCGATTCAAGGAATCAATTCAAAGGGAGAGTTTTGTATATTTGATTTCTTATTGTACTCTTTAATTTGTTATTCCATGTTTGTGACTATGATTAATTATTTCATTATGCTTGGCTAGTCACCCTGTTCAAGGGGTGGGATGCACTGTGTAGGATATTATATTAATTTTCTAATTTCACTAAATGCTATATTTTTAGGAAAATTAACTTTTAACTGTCACCAATTAATTTATGTAACGAGAGTTAGTAAATTAATTGTACAAATTAATGTTTGAATTTAGGAATCGAACTAGAGAGAGTTTTTTTTTTTAATTTGAATAGTAATTCTTTATTTAAATTTGAGAATTCATATTGTTTTTATTAAACTGATCCTAGCGGGTAATTTTGTTGAAAATAGTACAGTTCTTAATTTTTCATCGTGTGACATTTTTAAATTAGTTTTATGAAAAAGACATTATTAAATTTATAATTGTAACGAGAGTTAGATTATCGATTTAATATTATCTCGAAATATTTCAAATTCATAAATTGAGAAATTAAAATAATTGATAATGCGGTGTAATCCCATCTCTTGACATTCTCAGATTTTTCACAATCGATTGCCCATTATTTTTTATTATTTAGTCAATTCGTAATTTTTAGCTTTTATTAGTTAATTTTCCCTTGAAGTTTTTTTAAATAAAAAAAATATTTTCAGAAAAAAAATTGAGTTGCAAGTTTTCTCAATAATTGTTTCACCCTTGGAAGTTGGATTGATACCCGTACTTACTACAATACAAGTTATTTTAAACAAGTTTTGTAGGTACTCAAGGGAATTTTCAGATTGACTTTTGAAGACAACGACCATACGCAAAAAGCCTATTATCACATGTCATTTAAATTCAACACTTTCGACACCTAAGGACAATTTTGAGATTCATTCATTGGAGTACACATATTCATCGTGCACATATATTATGTTTGATTTCTTTGATTTGCCTATCGAACATGTTCACACCCATTTATTCCATTTCCATAATTTGGTTGTCTTAGTGTAAATTAATGGTGTGTGATTTTTGTAAAATTATTTTTGCATTTTTATATAAAAATTTGAAAAATCAAAAATAGTTTGTGCAAGCTTTTGAGTTACTCTTTGCATGAGCATAGCATGATTCATATTTGCTATGCATTTTTATCATGACACTCCATGTTTTGGTTTATTCGTTTTCTTATCTATTTCGATCAAATAAAAAGGGGGAGAACGAATTATGGGGAGTTTTGCATTATGGGGGAGATTTGATTATTGATTGATTTATTCTTATATCATTTCACACGTGATGCATCACAAAGGTATTTGCTTTTTCTCATGTGTGTTGGTACATAATTGAAGATCATTATTTTACACACCCTGATGAAAAAGCTTAAAGATTTGAAATTGAAGATTTTTCAATGAAAATTTGATACTTACATGTTTAGTACCTTTTCAGTTTTGGATTCATGGGAGGGAATTATAATTGTATAGGCATCTTGTCTTTGATAATTCAGATGTTTTTATTTTGTACCGGCATAGACATAGGGGGAGATTTGTAAGGATATTATTTTATTGTCCGGTTTACATTTGAGTATGTCTTATACCTTTAAAACCGTTGAAGACTTATTCATGATCAATCATATGTCAAGACAGATCCGAATATCAAAATTCTTCAACATTCAAGCCTCAGAGGCAATTAGATTTGGTAAGGTTGTGTTTAAGTACCTTAGCATTTCACTTAGAGTGTTCGGATATTTTTTACAAAATATTTTCTAAGTGTTGGAGCAGAGTTTTTCATCAAAAATATTTTTCAAAGTGTTAAGGCGAATGTTTAACGTTGAAAAAAGAACAATTTTTAATTAATTTCATTCGAGTGACATGGCTATGTCACGCGAAGCTTTTACGACCGACGTGTGTCCCCACTCGATCAAGATGCCCATTTGGTTTGGGCGACACTCCGCCTTAAATTTTTTATACATAGCTTGTTAAACATCTCCATTTTTCTTAAGAAGACATAATGTTTTACATAACACGTAAACTGTAATCTTCATAATTCTGTAGTTTTCTTCTTTTAAGGGGTTTTCACTTTATTTTCTATTCACACAGTCCTAGTACTTATGTGAATTGTTTTGTAACCCAAGAACACTACTTTGTGAAGTTTGTCTTGTAGAGAAGATCTCTACTACTGATTAAGTGCCACTTGATAGAGGTACTAGGCTGACTACCTACGCTTAAATAGGGAGTACTCGTGGATGTTCCTGAGCTGATTAAACTGCGCTTCGTATGGAGTTTCTGCGGAATCCCATTACTGATTTAGGTTACGACCGATGTAGATTTTCTAGGGATAATCCATTGCATATTTCATTGTAATCATTGTAAGTATTACAGTGAAATAAAAGCTTTTTCTCGAAAGGGATTTTTCTTGAAATTTGTGAGTTAGGAATTTTATTTGTGATGGTTTGACACACACACACACGTAGTTGCATGTTTAGGGGCTAAATTAATTTGGGTTCAAAATTGACACCGATTAAATAAGGTTAACTTGAAAATTTAAGAATTCGGTTTAATCCGTATCACACATGGCTTTTACAAATTTATATGAAAGCCTGATGTGCTAAGTTATTGCGTTTTATCCGTTTTCTGCAAAGTACGTGATATTGATTTTTTTTAGAAAAGTTTGTTTTGGGAAAAATTGCTATTTTTTTAATGGAGCACTTATGTAATCAGATTCCCCCCATGATGACACGAGTTAGGGTTTTGATGATTTAAATAGTTTGAATTTGACGTTTGCTAAAAGAATCGAGTTTTTGGAAAAAGAAAATTGTCATTTTAAATCCGTGATGGATCTTTTGCAAACGGTTCAAAATCAAAGAGATTTTTATGACGAGAAATTTATTTCTTTGGGCTATGACTTTAATTCTTTAAAATTGTCCAAAAAGGAGAGTGATGATAGAGTCCTAGTTTTAGAAAAAGAATTGGAGGAGTTTAAAAATTCTAGGATTTTTGTTTGTGCCAAAGTGGATAAAAATATTTTCCTAGACGTGTGAGTGTGGCACGTGAAGAGACTCTTAGGGTTAAGTGTGCAAATTTTAAGAATGTAATAACCCGAGGTTTTAAGACAACTATTTATTTATTTTGGGAGAAATAAATATTATTTTAATCAGAGATTTATTAAATTGGCAATTCAGGTCAAAATTTGGAGTCATTAGGAAGTGTTTCGAATGGCGATTCTGAGATTGTAGTTTTGTCCGGAAGGGTCGAGAAAGTCAAAATGACTGTACTTGGGGTCTATTTAGGTTCCGAAATAATTTTAAGTTCGTTTGGCTCGAATTAAAGTTACCGAGTCATTTAAAGTGTGTATTATCATTTAAAGATGTGTATCTTGGGAGTTAGGGCTTAAAAGCCTAAGGTAGATTGATTTCTCCAAAGAGAGAAAGAGAAATAGAAAGAAATAAAGAGAGAAAAAGAAATAAGAAGAGAAAGAAGGAGAAAATAGAGAGAAAGTGGAGTTTTTTCGGCATCTACGCGATTTCGAGGACGGGTCAGACCCTACGAACCCGAGGCAAGTGATTAAACTTGCTAAATAATTATTGTGCACATTTATTTCATGATTTTTGGATCAAATTTATGGGTTTTAGGTTTAGTTTATCAAAATCTAACTTTTGGGTATAATCTTAGATTTGTTATGTAGATCTTGGATTTGATGATAGAAATTAGTTTAAATGTATTCTAAGATGAATATTAAAGTTATATATGTGATTGGATTGAAGAGAAATGGAGAGAACATGATAAATATGAATTTTGGGGTTTTTGGCTTACTAAAAAGTAGCCATTTTCGAGCCTCCAGGTAGGCCGAATCGATTCGGCCCCTAGCCGAATCGATTCGAAAATATGCAGGTGCCCAGGTTTGAGTGACCGAATCGATTCGGACCCCACTTGAATCGATTCGTCCTGAGACAGAGTCCCAGGTCTGATGACCCGAATCAATTCGCCTTGGAGACCGAATCGATTCGCTGGGACGAATCGATTCGGAATTGGCCCGAATCGATTCGGAAACAGGGCTTTTTGAGGGATGTCTTTCTATGGAGAATTTCGTCCTGTTTCGTTCGAGGTTATCGATTGGGAACCTCTATAGGAATTATTGGGAGAATGTTTTGGATACTTTTAGAGAGTTTCCCTTATAAGGAATTATTGGAATCATATAGACTTAAATTGAGGAATACCGATTAGAGATTTTGGTATATACCAAGTGAGGAAGCCCATCTTGATTGGAGGTTCTATTTGGAGATTATAATAAAATTTATATGAAAGAATGAGAATAAGTTTAGAGATAATGGATCTTTGGATCCAATCCATAATGGGATAACTTTAAAAGGTTCACGAAATAAATAGAACCCTATTATGGATGGAGGATTATAAATGCTAATTAATGAGCAAATGGATATAAAAATATCCTTATTGATGATTGATTTGGGAGATGTCTCACACAATGAGAAATGCTAATTGAAGTGCATTAGGATAAAAGAATATCCTTAACATAAATGGATTTGAGAAACAATTCATAAATAGAAGCGACATGTGAGATTCAAGCGAGAAATAGTATAGTGTATACTAAGTGGGGAAGATGTGTGAGAATTGACGATTAGTATATCAAGAGGGAAATATACTAAACACTGATGATTAATTAAATTGCGCCTAAGGGCGTATAGTAAATATGAAAACAGTGTGATAGGTATACCTTATATGATGGTATATATTTATATGATGTGATGATGTATGTATACCTTATGTGATGGTATATATATATATTGTGAAGCATACCCCCTCCTTGCTATCATTGGGAAGTTGCGTCCATTGAGGGTGAGCATCCTGGCTGAAAGAGGAGGGTGTGGATATTCCCCAGGTCATAGTCATCCATTGTGATTATTATGCAATATATATATGCATTCTTTTGGGGGTGAGAAGTCAGGGGTATGTGATGTTCTCACTAGTCGGTTAGGAGCTATGATCGCTTCCCGGGACATTGTGTGCGTGTGTTGATCACGAGGTGGGTGTTGTTGAACCCCATCAGGTGGTACGTGTATGGGCTCCTGGAAGATGATAGCATGTGAGCCTGTATCCACGAGGTATAGATCGATTTGATGGTTATTATGTTATGGATGTGATTGGTATTTGGGTAGCAAGGGCTTAATGGACCTTAACGACCAACATTGCCAATAAGTAAACGCAGTGTACTCTTGAGAATTGGGAATAATAATTAATTAAAATGGAATAATAAGAACTTGGGTTACATTCATTATGCATTGAGGGCGTAATGGACCTCGAGGATCAATACTGTCAAGAGTAGTGTAACGGGGGGGCTCCTTGTTTGGATTTCGCTTCGGCGAGACGTCCCACACACGAAACGCCGTACAGTATTGAGAACCGGGAGAAGTTTAGTCCTTAGCACTTAGATGCTATTAACTCATATATATATGATTACATGCCAAAATGAGGGCATAACTAGAATATATGAAATTCTAGTAAGAGAATGTTGATGTATTGTGATGTTGTTGTTATGAGGATGGTCATGTAAACTTGATATGTTAAATAAATGAAAAAATATAAAGAGAATGATGACATTTAAAATAAAATAATGTTGTAGATGAGATTTAGGTAAAGGTAGATTGCGAGATAAGTTAGATAAATCTTAATCGAATCTTCATTTTGGGATCTAGTTTGATTTTGTTGCCTAATTTATGTTTGGGCATTCATTTAGAGACCACGTGCATACATTAGTGCGCGCTCTAGTTGAGAGGTGAGTTGAATGATTATGGAGAGAGCGATTCCATTAAATCATGTCACAATGCATTTATAATTATTATGCATTTTAATGCACTTGCTATAAAATGTTTTCAACTCGGGCTCTGACCCGTTTATATTTTCTAACTCCATATATATATATTGTATTACTTTTGGTGTTCCCCCGCAAGGAAGCCAGTGATGGATATCCATCCCGTGTATTCGCGGAGCTGTGGCAGTAGCAGACTGTTGCGGAATTTTGTTGTAGACGCTTCCTATCCTTAATGTATCTAGATTAGGATTCAGTCTGTATTTCGGTTTATACTCAAGTGTTGTAGATTAACACTTTTATATTTCTTTGCTCAGATTATTGTATTGTCTGTGGCCCGACAACTTATTAGGGTATGTCATTATTGAGATTTTATTGTATATTGTATTGTACTCTTTTATATCGTTGGAGTTTGCATGTATCACTCATCATAGTTAGATGTAGTATTGCAGTTTGTTTGTTGTATGGTTGGTTTTAAATTAGTGTTAAATAAAATTTTAAAAATTTTGGCACCGTCTTTTAATGATTTCGGGTAGTTAGCCTTATATTATTTAGTATTGTCAATTGATGTTGAGACTGTGCCATCTGAGATACCTGATTTAATGTAGTATAGGGCTGGCCACCCGTTATTATTTTTAGCGGGTTGTCACAGATGGTATCAGAGCATCAGGTTCTAGTGTCTTTAGGATCTGTGCGGGTTACTACGATCTTCCGTAAGCGTTCTTGATGTAGAGCCTTATTGTTAGGACGGTTGTATTCACACGTCCATATTTCTTCTGTGATTTGAAAGTATTTGAAAGTCGTTATTATACAATTGTTCTTATTTCAGATGCCACCGAAGAAGGTCGTTCAGTCAGGGCAAATAAAGGGGCTGAAAGTGTGCAACCCCAAATGCCTCAAAGGAACATGACTACATATGAAGTTGCCAATATTGTAGCACAAGCAGTAACTGCTGCCATTTCTACGATGGCGCAACAATCTGCCGTTCAAGCAGCCCAAACCCATTTAGGATTATCTTTATGGGAAAGAGTGAAGGAATATTTTAGTAAGGGGCATCCTCCCGAGTTTGTAGGGGGAGTTGATGCAATGGCTGCAATTCAATGGAAGAATAGTATGCAGAGGAACCTCCATATGGTTGAGTGTAGTGAGGTAAAGAAGAAATTTTTAGTCACCTTTAAGCTATCGGGTGCGTCTCTCCAATGGTGGGAGTTTGTCACCACATCTGAACATAGAGATACTTTACCTATAATTGAATTTTGGGAACTTTTTGATCTAAGGTATTTTCCTTCCCCGACTCGAAATACGAAGATTTTTCAAGGTAATAGAACGATGGCAGAATATGAGGAAGATTTTTATAGATGGGAGAAATTAGTACCTGATGAGGTAAATACGGAAGAGA
Source organism: Sambucus nigra (assembly GCA_949130495.1). NCBI lineage: Eukaryota > Viridiplantae > Streptophyta > Magnoliopsida > Dipsacales > Adoxaceae > Sambucus > Sambucus nigra. The sequence continues at coordinate 170,306,316 of OX422218.1, read as the reverse complement.
AACGTATATCGAAGTTTATTCGAGGGTTAGATTGGAGAATTCGGCAACATTTGTTAGAGAGTCCCAAGCTAATGACTTTCGTCGAGGTAGTGAATGCGGCACTACTAAAGTGTTATGAATATCGTCTTCGTTCACAAAAGATTAAGAACTTTGGAGATTCGAGTTCATCAAGTAAGTTTGATGATGAGAATGCTAGTAATGCCAGTGGGTATAAGTCGGACTATAGAGAGTCACCACGACGTTTTGTTCCTCAAGGTGGGTCGAGAGTACGTACGAGTAAATGTTTCTTTTGTAAAGAAATAGGTCATAAAAAGAAAGATTGTCCTAAGAGAGGTAAAGGACCATGTTTTAACCCCTACAACAGATTCGAGGTCATTTTAGACCGGGGGACTTTGTTTGGGAGCCCATTGATGAGGAAGGGCAATCGGACTAAATATGGATGATGTAAGTTATTTTCCTTTATTAATGGGATAATTACTACATGAAGTTTTGGGAATATCGCATGAGATATATTTGTGAATGGGTAGTGCTATAACCCTACTATGTATGTTTTAACCCTAAGGGGAATTTTGAGCAAGTTAGGCTCTTATGTTATTATCTTTTGAAAGAGTAGATAATTTTGTAATGTGCTCAAAGAGAGCTATAAACCTTGTGGTGAATGTAAGAATTTTTATGGTGGGATAAGTAGTAATGATAAAGCTACTTCTTTTTATATAGTCATGTTAGACTATATAATTGTTGTATTCCAGATATGGATGAGCCTTATAAAGGGCAATATGTTAATATGATATAATATATCGTTACTGAAAAGAGTTTAAAGGTTGTGGAATGGTGGGGCGCAGGAAAATTTTAGCTCATAATTATGCTAATTTTTGTGAGCTATATGTTGTTATATGTATGATGATTTATAAGACCTTGTGTGGGACATAAGGCACTTTATATAAAATATCTTATGACATAAAGTGTTTTCAAAATAAAACTTTTTATCGGCCTTTGGGCCATTTCAAAATGATTTTTCACCAAAATATTTCAAACTCTAGTCTAGATTTAACAAACTCTCAATTTCCGACATCGCCACACAGTAGTGTATTGGGAGGGTTCCTTGTTTGAATTTCGCTTTTGCGAGACGTCCCCCGCACGAAAGTGGCGAATGTCAGGAATTTAGAGGAGTTATTTCTTGGACCATTCAAAATTTTTACACTATTAATTATATCTATGGAATTGTGGGACTTGGGAGGCAAATGAAGCCTCATTATGATTGGTGCGAGCAAAAAGCTTCAAATAAAGGGTGTATGGGCTCCCTATTGGTTAATGAATTGGTTTTTATGTAACTTAAAACAAGTTAAAATAATTCGTCGTGGGAAGTTAGAGGTTTGGGTTTAGTTTTGGTGAGGAGGAATGTGGTAGGAACTAGTTGAGACTTGGAGTAATAGGCTTAGCTAAATTTCAAGGACGAAATTTTGTAAGTGGGGAAGTTTGTAACAACCCGAGGTTTTAGGACAGCTATTTATTTATTTTGGGAGAAATAAATATTATTTTAATCGGAGATTTATTAAATTGGCAATTGAGGTCAAAATTTGGAGTCGTTAGAAAGTGTTTCGAATGGAGATTCTGAGGGTGTAGTTGTGTCCGGAAGGGTCGAGAAAGTCCAAATGACTGTACTTGGGGTCTATTTAGGTTCCAAAATAATTTTAAGTTCGTTTGGCTCGAATTAAAGTTACCGAGTCATTTAAAGTGTGTATTATCATTTAAAGATGTGTATTTTGGGAGTTAGGGCTTAAAAGCCTACGGGAGATTGATTTCTCCAAAGAGAAATATAAAGAAAGAAAGAGAGAAGAAGAAAGAAGAAGAGAAAGAAGGAGAAAAGAGAGAGAAAGTGGAGTTTTTTCGGCATCTACACGATTTCGAGGACGAATCAGACCCTACAAACCCGAGGCAAGTGATTAAACTTGTTAAATAATTGTTGTGTACATTTATTTCTTGAATTGTGGATCAAATTTATGGCTTTTAGGTTTAGTTTATCAAAACCTAACTTTTGGGTATAATCTTAGATTTGTTATGTAGATCTTGGATTTGATGATATAAATTAGTTTAAATGTATTCTAGTATGAGTATTAATGTTATATATGTGATTGGGTTGAAGAGAAATGGAGAGAAAATGATAAATATGAATTTTGGGATTTTTGGCTTACTAAAAAGTAGCCATTTTCAAGCCTCCAGGTAGGCCGAATCGATTCGTCCCCTAGCCGAATCGGTTCGGAAATATGGAGGTGCCCAGGTCTGAGTGACCGAATCGATTCGGACCCCAGCCGAATCGATTCGGCCTGAGGCAAAATCTCAGGTCTGATTACCCGAATCGATTCGCCATGGAGGCCGAATCGATTTGCTGGGACTAATCGATTCAGAATTGGGCCAAATCGATTCGAAATCAGGGCTTTTTGAGGGATGTATTTCTATGGAGAATTTCGTCCTGTTTCGTTCAAGGTTATCGATTGGGAACCTCTATAGGAATTATTGGGAGTACGTTTTGGAGACTTTTAGAGAGTTTCCCTTATAAGGAATTATTGGAGTCATATAGACTTAAGTTGAGGAATACTGATTAGACATTTTGGTATATAACAAGTGGGGAAGCCCACCTTGATTGAAGCTTCTATTTGGAGATAATAATTAAATTTATATGAAAGAATGAGAATAAGTTTAGAGATTATGGATCTTAGGATCCGATCCCGAATGGGATAACTTTAAAAGGTTCACGAAATAAATTGAACCCTATTATGGATGGAGGATTATAAATGCTAATTAATGAGCATACGAATATAGAAATATCCTTATTGATGATTGATTTGGGAGATGTCTCACACAATGAGAAATGCTAATTGAAGTGCATTAGGATACAAGAATATCCTTAACATAAATGGATTTGAGAAACAATTCATAAATATAAGCGACATGTGAGCTTCAAGCGAGAAATAGTATAGTGTATACTAAGTGGGGAAGATGTGTGAGAATTGATGATTAGTATATGAAGAGGGAAATATACTAAACAATGATGATTAATCAAATTGCCCCTAAGGGCGTATAGTAAATATGAAAAAATTATGATAGGTATACCTTATATGATGGTATATCTTTATATGACGTGATGATTTATGTATACCTTATGTCATGGTATATATATATATATATATATATTGAAGTATACCCCCTCCTTGCCATCATTGGGAAGTTGCATGCGTTGAGGGTGAGCATCCTGGCTCAAAGAGGAGGGTGTGGATATTCCCCAGGTCATAGTCGTCCATTGTGATTATTATGTGATATATATATGCATTCTTTTGGGGGTGAAAAGTCGGGGGTATGTGACGGTCTCACTTGCCGGTTAGGAGCTATGACCGCTTCTCGGGACGTTGTGTGCGTGAGTTGATCACGAGGTGGGTGTCGTTGAGCCTCACCAGGTGGCCCCAATTTGCTACGTGTATGGGTTGCTGGAAGATGATAACATGTGAGCCTGCATCCACGAGTTATAGCTCGATTGGATGGTTATTATGTTATGGATTTGATTGGTATTTGGGTATCTAGGGCTTAATGGACCTTAACGACCAACATTGCCAATAAGTAGTGTAACGGGGGGGTTCCTTGTTTGGATTTTTCCTCGGCGAGACGTCCCACACATGAAACTTGGTTTACATGCATTATGCATTGAGGGCGTAATGAACCTCGAGGATCAATACTGTCAGGAGTAGTGTAACAGGGGGGGGGGGGGGTTCCTTGTTTGGATTTCGCTTCGGCGAGACATCCCACGCATGAAACGCCGTACAGTATTGAGAACTGGGAGAAGTTTAGTGCTTAGCACTTAGATGCTATATATATATATATATATATTTGATTACATGCTAAAATGAGGGCATAACTAGAATATATGAAATTCTAGTAAGAGAATGTTTTATGTATTGTGATGCTGTTGTTATGAGGATGGTTATGTAAACTTTATATGTTCAATAAATGAACAAATATAAAGAGAATGATGACATTTAAAATAAAGTAATGTTGTAGATGAGATTTAGTTAAGGGTAGATTTCGAGATAAGTTAGATAAATCTTAATCGAATCTTCATTTTGGGATTTAGTTTAATTTTGTTGCCTAATTTATGTTTGGGCATTCATTTAGAGACCACGTACATACGTTACTGTGCGCTCTAGTTGAGAGGTGAGTTAAATAATTATGGAGAGTGCGATTCCATTAAATCATGTCATAATGCATTTATAATTGTTATGCATTTTAATGCACTTGCTATAAAATGTTTTCAACCCGGGCTCTGACCCGTTTATATTTTCTCCCTCCATGTATATATATTGTATTACTTTAGGTGTTCTCCCGCAAGGACGCCATTGATGGATATCCATCCAGTGTATTCATGGAACTGTGGCAGTAGCGGACTGTTGCGGCATTTTGTTATAGATGATTACTATCCTTGATGTATCTAGATTAGGATTCAGTCTGAATTTCGGTTTATACTCAAGTGTTGTATATTAACACTTTTATATTTCTTTCCTCAGATTATTGTATTGTCTGTGACCCGATAGCTTATTCGGGTATTTCATTGTTGAGATTTTGTTGTACATTATATTGTACTCTTTTATATCATTAGAGTTTGCATGTATCACTCATCATAGTTAGATGTAGTATTGCAGTTTGTTTGTTGTATGGTTGGTTTTAAATTGGTGTTAAATAAAAGTTTAAAAATTTTGGCACCCTCTTTTAATGATTTCAGGTAGTTAGCCTTATATTATTTATAATTGTCAGTTGATGTTGAGACTGTGTCATCTGAGATACCTGATTTAATGTAGTATAGGGCTGGCTACCCGTTATTATTTTGAGCGGGTTGTCACAGATGGTATCAGCGCATCAGGTTCTAGTGTCTTTAAGATCTGTGCGGGTTACTACGATCTTTCGTAAGCGTTCTTGATATAGAGCCTTATTATTAGGATGGTTGTATTCACACATCCATATTTCTTCTGTGATTTGAAAGTATTTGAAAGGCGTTATGAAACAATTGTTCTTGTTTCAGATACCACCGAAGGGAGGTCATTCAGTCAGGGCAAATAAAGGGGCTGAAAGTGTGCAACCCCAAATGACTCAAAGGAACATAACTACATATGAAGTTGCTAATATTGTATCACAAGCAGTAACTGCTGCCATTTCTACGATGGCACAACAATCTACCGTTCAAGCAGCCCAAACCCATTTAGGATTGTCTTTAAGGGAAAGAGTGAAGGAAGATTTAAGTAAGGGGCATCCTCCCGAGTTTGTAGGGGGGGTTGATGCAATGGCTGCAAGTCAATGGAAGAATAGTATGCAGAGGCACCTCCGTATGGTTGAGTGTAGTGAGGTGCATAAGCAATTTGTAGCCACTTTTAAGCTATCGGGTGCGGCTCTCCAATGGTGGGAGTCTGTCACCACATCTGAACAAAGAGATACTTTACCTATAATCGAATTTTGGGAACTTTTTGACGTTTTATAGAGCACGTAAAGTGCAATCAACAGAATTCTTTAGTTTTCTTCTTTTAAGAGTTTTTCACTTCGTTTCCAATTCACACAATCCCAATCTTTATGTGAATTGTTTTGGAACTGAAGAATACAACTTTTTGAAGTTTCGCTTATAGAGAATATCTCTACTACTGATTAGGTGCCACTTGAGGGAGGTACTAGGCTGACTGACTACGCGTCAATAGGGAGGACTCATGGGTGTTCATGGGCTGACTGAATTGTTGTTCTTGTGGAGTTACTACGAAATTCCATTGTTGATTTAGGTTGCAGCCTATGTGGGTTTTCTGAGGATATTCCATTGCAGATTTCATTGTAATCATTGTAAGTATTATAGTAAAAGGTTTTGCTGGAAAGGGATTTTTCCTAAAATCTGTGAGTTAGAAATTTTATTTGTGATGGTTTCACACACACACACACACACACGTAGTTGCATGTTTAGGGGATGAATTAATTTGGTTTGAAAATTGACAACGATTAAATAAGGTTAACTTGGAAATTTGCGATTTAGATTTAATCGCTATCACACGACATTTTACATATTGGTATTAGAGCTTATTTAAGCAATATACCTTTCTCACTTGGCAGCTGTGCCAAACTTTTTCTCTCGCTACTTTCTCAGTGTGGTCTTTGACATTGAGAACTGAGAGAACTAGTTTATGGTGCACGGAGCTCGAGGTCTACGTTGGTCATTGCTTTGGTGAGGAGAATTGCTGCCCATTCTGGAACTAGGGGAATACCAGTATGTTCGCTTAGTTGGCCTCTGCCAGACTTCATTCTACTTTCCCTGGCAGTTTTTGCATCAATTTGGTTGGGAGAAGATTGTTCCACCTCGGACACTAGACTTTTTTTCCGTGGAGGATTTGACAGAGCGCATGCACATGCAGTTGGGCTCTTTGTGGGAGAATCCTCGACCATCGACTCGTCCTTCCTAGTCTTGTGGTAGAGTCTGGCATGTTTCCGGGGACTATATGAAGTGGTTATGGAGGAGAGTTGTTGCCAAGATATTGGCTTTGGAGATCAGACAAAGGTGGTTTTCCATATCTGACACCATGGACGGAGTTGTTGTTGTTTTCCCTAGGCTGGTCCAGGCTTACTATTCCATGGGGTGCCTGCAACATTCTACTCAGGTAGGGAGCGTTTGGGAACCCCAGGATGTGGATAATGATGGGGCCGATTCCTTTGGCAGCTGCGAATAGGATCCGTGCGAGAATTTATTTCGTGAAGCTTTTGTGATGTGTTTAGGAATAAATTTGGAAGAATTATTTATGAGTAATTTGGCTTATTTTTATTTTTAGGAAAATAAGGTTAGGTTGGCAAGGGAAGTTTTGTGACTCCCTATGCCGATGTAATTGTAATGGAATTGAAATAAATAAAATTTTAATTATATTGCTATGCCTCTTGATGAGTTTTTACATTTGAATTATCTATACCAATCGCTAAGGCATACACAATCCTTTTGTTCGAGTAAATGATAAAAATGAACCGTCGTTCTCGGAGATTAGAAAATAATAGCATTTTGTGAAAAAAAGGGGGTTGTGCTCATGTAAAGCATATGATCTGCCTACGTACCTCTGGGGCTTTTGAAAATTTTTTAGTTTCTTTTTTAAGTAAATAGACTTTTAGAGGATCAGGCCCCACATAGTTTTGAGTAGAGGGAAGTGAAGATTTTTTTTAGAAGAGAAGGGGGATGAGAAGAGTCATAGAGCATCGAGATTTCAGACTAAGGTAGAATTTCTTGAGATGATCTAGGTTGACTGGATGATCCATTTCTTCGCTACCGAGGTCAGTGAGCATAGAGACGCCATCGGACGTGATCTTCTTTACAATGTAGAGCCCACTCCAATTGGGCTTGAACTTCCCTCTGAGGTCCCTAATGGCCTCTATTATTTCTTTAAGTGCTAAGTCCCCTTCTCGGACACTATGGTCATTGACTCTCTTGTTTAATGATCGTTCTATTCAGCAATGGTACCCTTATATGTGATACAGTGCCTTCAATCTCATTTCGTCCAAGAGTGATAACTTGTCAAGACGAATTTGATGCCAGTCTTCGACGTTGACTTTGCTTTCAAGCATAATGCGTAATGAAGGAATTTTTAGCCACACGGGTAGGAGTGCTTCAAGCCGTATACCAGAGAGTAAGGGGTAACCAAAATAAATATTCAAACTGAAGTGAGGTATCTCTAGAGGGCATAAGAGAACCGGTCGGCCCAATCTCTATAGCTTTACATCATCTTGTTGATGATGGATTTAAGGTTCTTTTTAGAGGCTTTAACTGCTCCATTTTTTTGAAGTCGTTAGAGAGAATAATTGTGTCCTTGAATAACATACTTGTCGACTTGTTTTGTGTCTTTTTCTTCAAAATTCAACCCGTTATTCGACACTAACTCATGCACGACCCCATATCGATAGAAGATATTTTACCGGATGAACTCAGACATTTTCTTGGCATTCAAAACTGTGTATGATTTGGCTTCTACACATTTGGTGAAGTAATAAATGGAAGCCAAGATGAATTCTTGCCCATTGGAAGACTTGGGTATAACTTTACCATGATATCAAGGCCCCGTGTGGAGAATGGATAGGTAGAAGTCATGTTATATAATTCTCATGAAGGCAAGTGTTGAAGGTCTAAAATCTGCTGGCATTTAAGGCATCTTTGGACATAGGTGGTGCAATCCGGAACCATGGTGGTCTAGTAGTAACCTTGTCGGATGATTTTCTTAGCGGGTATATGGCCATTCATGTGGGGTATGCACTCCCCGCTGTGGATTTTTTGCATCATCTCTTCAATGATAGCCCCTACGTTGTAGTGTAAATGGGATCCATTGAAGTTTCTCTTAAACAGTGATTTATCATACATAATGTATTGGGCAGCCAATTTGTAAAGGGTTGCTCATTCTTTCTTGTTAGAATCTTGGGTTGCCTACCATGCTTGAGGAGGTTCCAAATATAATAGTACCAGCAATCGATTATATCATAATCTTATTATGTGATGAGCTCAATGTAGTAGCAGTGGGTAGGTTTAGCTTGCTTTTAGACAGGAAGGGGACCATCGTTATTCCTCCAGGCATGTCAACCATAGAGTCTAAGATAGCAAGGGCATCCTATAAGTTATTCTTTGCTCAAGGAAGGCAGTGTAAGGAGATATCTTGGAATTAGGAGGCCAGCTTTTCTAGGTGGGCATGAAAGGGTAAGAGTCTCTCCTCCCTGAATTTCGATCTACTGAGCACTTGACCGATGATGAGGGTTGAATCCCCATAGACATTTAGGTATCAAATTCCTTTCTTGAGAGTGAATTTAAGGCCTATTGTGCATGCCTCTTATTCAGTCATGTTGTTAGTGCAGGGAAAATCCAGTTTGATAGTAATGGGAGTGTGAGAGTCATCAGGGGCGATTAGGAGTATCCCAATGTCATATCCATTCTTGTTGGCAGCGCCATCAAAGAGCATTTTCCAACAAAGTTCTTCTTAAGAGGTACAGAGGATATTCTCATCTAGGAATTTGGAAATCCAAACATAGGTTTCTTCCATAGGGTAGTAGAGATGGATCTTCCTTTCATGGATTTTGCGTGACATACATAATATCAAACTCGTCTAGTAGCATCAACCATTGGGCCATTTGGCTAGACAAGGAAATTTTCTCGAGTAGGTATTTAATAGGATCCATTCGGGATAAAAGTTTGATGGGAAAGGAGAGCATGTAGTTCCATAATTTTTGGATGACCTAAATAAGGGTGACACGTGCTTTCTCCAAAGTGATGTTATTAAATTCGTACCCGTCAACTTGCAATTGGAGTAGTAGATGGCTCTCTCATTGTGGTAATCTTCAAGGTATTGGGCTAGTAAACCCCCGCTATAGTGTCTGTTATGGTCAGGTATAGGAGTAGGGGAAGATCAGGCTGCGATGCATGAGTACTGAAGGTCGGGTTAGGTATTGCTTAATTTGGTCAAAGGCTTCTTGGAAAGCTTCATTCCAAACCTTGGTGGAATCCTTTTGAAGAATTTTAAAGATGGGTTCACATATAGAAGTCAACCGGCCGATGAACCGACTGATATACTGCATTTTCCCAAGGAATTCTCGGACTTCCTTCTCCATTCGGGGTTGTGGAATTTTGAGTATGGCTTTCAGTTTGGCAGGATCTGCTTCTATCCCTTTCTCACTAACTATGAATCCTAAGAGCTTTTCTTTGGTAATGTCAAAGACACATTTTTATGGGCTAATCTACATCTGGTATTGTCGTAGTCACTTGAAGAACTTCCAGAGAGTTAGGACATGACCTTACCTAGTCTTTGACTTGATAATCATATCATCCAAATAAACCTCGACTTATTTGTGTATCAGATCATGCAAGATGGTTGTAAAAGCCCTCTGGTAGGTAGCCCCTGCATTTTTTAGACCAAATAGCATGACGGTGTATCAAAACTTTCCCCAAGGGTTAATAAATGTGAGTTTCTCTTAATGATTCGAGTGCGGCTTGATCTTATTATACCCGGTAAACCATTAACAAATGAGTTAAGAGCGTGACTGGATGTGTTGTCCAAAATCATGTCGATATTGGGTAGTGGGTAATCATCCTTCTGAGAGGCCTTATTCAAGTCCCAGTAGTCGATGCACATGCGAACCTTCCCTCTTGATTTCGGCACTGGTACGATATTAGCTAGCCATATGGGATATTCGATCACACGAATGAACCCCCATTCAACTATTTGACCAATTATTCCTTAACCTTGAGCGACCAATAGGTGTGGAGCGTTAGCAATTTTTGCTTGATCGGTTCGCATTCTGGGAGCGATGGAAACTTATGCTAAGCTATCTCAAGATAAATTTTGGGCATGTCATCATAGGACCATGCGAAGACGTACATAAATTCCTTCAATAATTCTTTGAGTTACGTGTGCTCATTCTCGTTAAGGGTAGACCCTATCCTAATCTTGTGCAGTTGGCTACTAGAATAGAGATTAATAACAACTGTTTCATCTTCATTAACTTGAAAATGGTTATGTTATTTGTTATTAACCTTATTTAGATCAGTTAAGAATTTTTCATTTGCAAAATCATCATCATCAAGAGTTTTATTAGAATCAAGACAATTAAAGTAAGCCACAATAAGATACTAAAAATCTTTGTTTATTTCATTATTAGGAAAAACAACGTTGAGAAACTCATCAAAGGAGGTATCGATTACATTAGAATAGGGAGGAACAACAAAAGAAGAGGAAATGGGATAAACATTAGGGTTGGATTATATTTCAACAGGTGGAACTGGTACAACTTTCCAGTCGAGGAAAGGTGTATCAGCAGCTTTGATCAAGAAGGATGGATCCAATGATGTAGTGCTTGTGTTGACCATGGAGAGTGTCAGTCCCAGTGTCTGTAAGTTGAATGAATCCTCAGAGTCACTTCCCTCAAAATCTTCGGTATCAGCTAAGATCTTCTCAATGAGTGGTTGCACATTATTCTAGGAACTTTCAGCCCATGAGTAGCTATCTTGGAAAAAGATCTCCATTCCTAGTTTTATCTTCTTGTCCACAGGATCATACCACGGTTCGGTAAAGTTGCAAAATGGGAAATATACACCCTCTTTGATGAATTTTCCATTCAAGGAATCTCTTGAGATAGTCTTGGCATATTATTACCGTCTCTTCAGCCGAGGTTGGTGAAGCATTCTGAGTTCTTTTGTTGATGGATGATAACCCAAACTGTAAGGAAAAAAGGCTTTCTTCAGTACTATGGGTTCAAGTATCCCATATTATCATCATCCTAGCCCCAGTCCGGTCATGAAGTGCATGTTTTTTAACATCCGGATCACATTGACGTTGCCATGAGGGATGTACTCTGGACAAACCCTATCTTTAAAATCATCCCATGTTGGGACTAGAAGTGGTTCGACTCAGAAACTTGATAAAAGCATATCATTCACCCCATGTTGTATCTCTTGAAGAAAGCTTTAATGCTTAAATCTTGTTTACAATGTTAATAACAAAATGTTATAAATTGTGTAAACTCTGAATAAACATTTTGGGAAAAACTCTTTTCAGAAAACACAATATGTGTTGGAAAAACTTTCAGAATATATGGTCTAGATTTGATAGTTGATTACCTTAGTTTCTAAATTTTAAAAACCATATACTAAAGCTACCAGGCAGTCCCAATCACAATAACAGTTCAGAACATTCAAATGAATAGATATAGGAATTTAACGCGGTAAAACCCTTAGTCAAGGGAAACATTCACGGTTCCCTCTACGACACAAAACAAAAATTCACTAGAATAAAGAATCAGGTTACAACACTTCAGCAAACAAGGATCCTAAATCTAAGTTCAGCGTTATACTTACCTGAGCTACTCCACTCCAAAGGTTTTCTGATTAGAAGTGATCTGTTTTTTGTTACTTCTTTTTCTTTTCCTTGGCCTCATTTTCTTTGAATTCTAATTCTAGCAACTCTTTCAAATTCAAGTCTTAAACAAAACCACTGTGTCTAAGTGTTCGTGTGAGAAATGTTTGTGAGGTGATCTATATGAAGATTTATTGAACTCACCCTCTCAAAGAATTTATATAGACAATATCCTATAAATCAATAGGTTCTATATGACATGCAACATCTGATTCAAACGATTTTGTGAAATAAACTTCAATACAAGATCAGATCTAGAAAAACAACCTTGCTTTTAAAAATAGACAAGGTCCTATGTGTCTCGATTTATTTTTATACAATTTTATTGCAAAAAATGTGAAATATGGATCAGGAGACACAAACGCTCGTAAGGATCAGATTTGGCCTTGAAATCTTAGAAGTTTATTTTTTGAATTCCTTAGAAAAAGATGAATTTGAAATAAGAGATCCAAGAAGATAATTTAAAAAATAGGCGTGTGATGTTCTCTTAGAAAAATCTCAAGTTTCAATATATGAAACTCGCTATTTTCTTAGAGAGGAGTTCTGAGAGAGACTCAAATAGAAATAGGTCTTCTTCCAGACGTCAACCCTACTACCAAACTCACAGAAACCCTAGAATGGTTTTAACACTCAACATTTTGGTTTTTGATAAATGGATCTTTAAAGGTTGAAGGTGTATGGGTTGAGGGAAATCACTCAGAGGTGTGAGGATTAAAAGATAGGTTATCTTCTTATCTCTTCTATCTATTTTCTCTCGCTTTTTTCTCTTCTCTTTCTTCTCTATCTACTCTCTTTTTTCACTCTTGGACGAACTGGAAACAGTCTCCAAATGCTGAGACTTGGTTTTCTTTTATACATGGTAAAGAAGGATCTCGAACATCAGTTGCAATCCAAGGGCTGAGATTTGACCTTCTATGTTTGACTTAAAATCTAATGGCTTATAACAAGCGATGGAATAACGTAACCTCATTGGTTAAAAGATAAGCACTAGGATTGTAATTAAAGACATACAGATCGTCAATTAAAGTCATCCAGGGGTTGAAATTGGTAGGTGAGTTTGTGACTGTGAGAAAACATAAATCGAATGCTTAATGAACCAACACGTGTATGGACTAGATTAAACAAAAACGTATGTTTTGAAAATATATACAAACGCACCCTGGAGTATCTAGCGCTTTGACATTCTACAAAAGATAACTTTGATGCAAATAAATCACTTTCTGAAATACAATTTATATCCCCAATACTCTTAAAACCCAAGGTTTAATTAATTCAAAAATTATTTGAAAAGTGTTTTAAAAACCACCAATGAAAATAGGAATAACATATTATGCAGTGAGAGTGTCCTATAATGGTTTAAGGATAGAATTAACTTCCTTATGTTGTTCTTGAGGATTTCTTGGACTGGCTTACTTCTTCATCTTCAACCTTTGGGATATTGAGCAACTTATTAAAATCTAACCTACTTTGTCTCAATATCCAAACTAGTTGGAACTCCTATATAATATAGACTCAAGTAGGTCAATTATATAGTGTGTTCTCAATCTCCCCCTTTGGATATTGGAGACAAAATTCCCTTGAGTATTCTGAACTCGTGGGTGAAAAATGAAAAATCCTAGTTGTCTTATACAACAGATTCTAACTACCCATTCTAATCCTAGAACCGAAAATAAGTTGAAAAAAATACATTACTCAACTAAATACGGACCAATACCCTACAAAAATGTAAGAAGCTATAAAACGGGTCTGAAATGCCTGTAACAAAGTAAACAATTAATGGCATATTAGTTGAGTTAGAATCGAGAATAGATAGGTAATCACCAGTAAATACTCAAGATCTTCTCCCCCAATTTTTCTCAAATATACAAGGGGTATAAAATAAAAAAAAATAGAGTCAATCACTATATATAGGTATGCATAAATAGAGTATATCACAATATATATCATAAGCATAGCAGAATCAGGGGTCTCCTGCTTAAAACAGTAATTAAGAGGTGTCTTTGGTCATTTATCAAACAACCATGCCCTAAAACCTCAGAAACCAATTGTAAGCAAGATACTACATATGCTATGATATATGCGATGAAAATTAAGTGAGACTTATCATGCCAATAGATGTTCGTAAATACTCAAGTCATATGTTGTCTAATGATTTGGTAAAGAGATCTACGAGCTATTTTTGAGTGTTCAGATATTCAGTGATGAGATCTTTGAATTAGACAAGGTCACGGATAAAATGATGTCTAATCTTAATGTGCTTAGTTCGGGAGTCCATTATAGGATTTTTGGAAATATTAATAGCACCCTGGTTATCACAAAACATGGTTAACTGATTTTCAGTGATACCATAATCTCTAAGCATCTATCTAATCCACAAAAGTTGTGAACAATAACTACCAGTTGCTATATATTCAGATTCAGCGCTAGATAAGGAAATACAATTCTGTTTCTTACACGACCAACCAACAAGATTATTTCCTATGTAGTAGCAAGCACCAGAAGTGCTTTTACTATCCTCAGAACAACCGGCCCAATCTGCATCAGTGTACCCTACAATAGAGCTAGTTGTATCTTTTGTGTACCAAATGCCAAATTTTAGAGTACCCTTAATATATTTAATAATTCTTTTCACACTTAATAAGTAGGATTCTTTAGGGTTACTTTGATATCTAGCAAAGATACATACGTCGAATGATATTTCGGGTCGAGACAAGATAAGATACAAAAAACTCCCTATCATACTTCTATATAGATTGGGATCAACAGTTTTCCCATTATCATCCTTAGAAAGTTTAGTTGACGTACTCATGGGGGTTCTAGAAGGTTTAGCATTTTTGAATTCGAATTTTTTGACTAATTCTACAGCATACTTGGATTGAGAAATAAAAAGTCAATCATTACATTGTTTTACTTGTAAACAGAAAAAGTATTGAAGTTCACCCATAAGTGACATCCGAAATTCGGCATGCATGATATTAGAAAAAATCTTTACTTGTTTATAACAGGTGGAACCAAAAATAATATCGTCCACGTATACTTGCGCGATTAAAACATGTTGATTTTCCTTTCGAACAAACAACGTTTGATCATTTTCGCCTGAGGAAAATTTGTGAGACACTAGAAAACTTGACAGTCGCTCATACCCATATAAGGCTTTCTTAAGCCTAAAAAATTAGTTCGGGAGTACAGGATCTACAAATCCTTTGGGTTGTTCTACGTATACTTCCTCGGATAAGATTCTATTTAAAAAAGAGAATTTAACATCCATGTGGAATAATTTTAATTACATATGACAAGAGATGGAAAGAAGGAGACGAACTGATTCCAAATGAGTAACAGGTGCAAAAGTTTCATCGAAATCAATTCCCTCAATCTGTGAGTATCCATGTACGACAAACCTAGCTTTATTTCTTATGACCTCCCCATTTTCATCTGTTTGTTTTTAAAAATCCATCTTGTGCCTTCGAATAACCTTCGAATAACCTTTATTTTTAAAAATCCATGTATGACCAACCTATCTTTATTTCTAATAACCTTCATATCTTTTGGTCTAGGAATAAGATTCCACACATCATGACTCTGAAATTGGACTAGCTCTTCTTGCATAGAATTTATCCAAAATGAGTCACAAAGGGCATGATTAACATTTTTCAGTTCCTCAAGAGAAACAAAACAAGAAAATTGTGCCACTTTTCGAAGTTGGGATCTAGTTTGAACTGGTTCTGAAGGATTACCGACAATGGTTTCAATGGGATGATCTTTAGAAGCCCAAGTGGGAATTGAAGGACTCTCAGATGGCAGTAAATTAGTGTCATCTTTAGTATCAATAGATAAATTAGGTTCGTCCTCATCAAATGCAACTGGTTGAATGTCACTTCTCCTTACACTAGTGTCATCTACAATTACATTAATTGATTCCATAATTGTTTGGGTTCGATAGTTATAAACACGCAAAGCCCTACTATTTTGGGAATAACCAAGAAAAATTCCCTTTTCTCCTCGGGTATCAAATTTTGAATGTTGCTCTCTGTCTTTGCAAATGTATCAAATACTCCCAAAGGTTTTAAAATATTTTAAATTTGGCTTTTTGTGGAACCAAAGGTGATAAGAGATTTGTTTGGAATTTTTTCTAAGGTAGAAACGATTAATAATATGACACGCGGTTTGGATAGCTTCTACCCAAAAATATCTAGGGATATTCTTAGCATGTAACATGACCCTAGCCATTTCTGGTGAAGTCCTATTCTTACGCTCAGCTATACCATTTTTCTGCAGGGTTTTGGGAGTACTAAACTCATATTTATAGCCATGGCTACACAATACTCAGAAATACCACGGTGCTTGAACTCTCCACGTCTATCACTCTTAAATCGACACACCTGGGTATCCTTATCATTCTCTATTTTCAAGAGGATTCTTAAGAATTCATTGAAGGTATCTGATTTTTTTCCATAAAAGCTACCCATGTATATCTCGTATGGTCGTCCACTATAACTAGGATGTAATAGTTTCCACAAAAACTAACAGTTCTTCAGGGGCATATCAGGTCCATATGGATAAGTTCTAGAGGCTTAGTGGTCAGTACATCTTTACCTTTCTTCTGAGGGCATTTAGTTATTTTGCCTTCCTGACAAGGTCCACATATAGGATTAAAAGAATTTTTAATTTTAGGTAAACCTCTAACTAATTACTGGGAACTCAATCTTTTAAGATTATCATAATTTGTGTGTCCCAATCTATTGTGCCATAGATTAGAATCCTCTAATCTGGCAACATGACAAGATTCAGAATTAGGGATTACTGTGTAACAGTTTTTTTCAGAGCTATGTTTCGTGTTAAAATACAATTACCTTTTTCATCCATAATTTTTCAATCATTTTTTGAAACGGTAACTGAGTGGTAGGAGTCACAAAATTGTGATATACTTAGGAGATTAGATTTAAGTCCTTTAACTAAGAGTACATCATTTAGTTCAGGAAGCCCATGCTTATTCAATGTTCCCTTACCTATGATCTGAGATGAAACACCATCTCTAAACATGACACTACCTCCAAGGAAGTCTATCTTATTTTTTAATTTGGTTTGGTCTCCGATCATATATGTTTAGAACATCCGGAGTCTAAATATCATCCAGTTGAAGTGCTTTGTGCCTTTAAAGAAGAAATGACAATGTTGCACTTGAGCTGGGGTAATATATCATCTTTTCTAATCCAAATAGGCCTAGTTTTAAACGTTTTGTGACCTTTTGATTTAGAGAAGGTTTGACGGATCTTCCTAAATGATTTTTTCTTAGTTTTGGACCCTCCATTTTTCTTTTTAGAGTTAGATTGTTTGTGGCCTATCTAGGGAGTACATAAGTATTTCTTGATTTCCTAGAATAGTTAAAGTTAAGGTAAGTCAGGGTGTATAACCTTTTTTGGAAACATTCATCAAGAGTATGGCCGAAAATGTCATAGTAGGAACAATAGTGATGCGTATAGGACTTGACTTTATTGATAAAGTCTTTGAAAATTGGCTTGGCTCTATGGGTTATAGTAGTCTAGTTGTCATTGGTTTTAGGTTTCTGTCTTTTGTCTCTAGAAGAAGGACAAACATATTTGGTCTGACTTTTTGGATTCAACTATTGATTATACTCATTATGTTTTGCTTGAGAGATATTGAGACTAGATTCACCTTTTTGAACAATTTGACATGTTTGGCCTTGTTTTACAAAAGTAACATTTTCAAGAGAAACTTTGGTCTTACGGGTGTGCACTATTTCTCCAAAGCCAAGGCCAAACTTATCTTCGAAGTCAAATTTGCTTCCAATAAAAATTTTCTCATAAGACTTAGTTTCTGTTTCAAAGTGTTGGCATTTTTCAAACACATTTGAAATCAGTTGCTTTGAATCTTCTAGTTCAATAAGGTTTGCCTTGTACCTTTGTTCAAAATCATAGTTCTTTTGAGTCAAATCTTTTATTTTCAAGGCGTAGTCTTCAATCTCAGTCTCGTGAGAAGTACATTGGGTAGTATAATCTTCAGTGTTCTTCCTAATGGTCTGGTTAAGCAAATCGATGTGCTCACTTAAGGTTTTTATCATTTTTTCTAGTCGAGCACTCTTCTTAACCGTTTTTGTGTAAAACTCATGTAAATCAGACAGATCATCATCAGACTCACTAAGTGCATCGTGTGAAGTATCCCCTAAGTTTTTGATAGGTTCTTTACTCATGTCTGATATCTTACAGTTGTGTATGTCGTACGCAGCTACATTTGGCACGTCTCTTTTCGATCTCACACGACGACCTCAATCCAAATTCTGGGAATCAAGCATTCAACATCTCCATCATGTGTCCCACTTCTGCCTCAACGACTTCACGTTCCACGATTTTAGGCACTTTATGCAAGTGGTACACAAGAGAAGTCAAAACAGTAAAAGAAGGTGTTCAAGGGTATTTTGGTTATTTTACAGCCACCATCTGGAGGACTAGTCAACTGGAAAGTTGAAGAGCTCGATGCCATGAACATACTGGAAGAAACGGCACCTCAATCCGAGCTACGATGAAGAAGTTATGGCCCTCTGAAAATAAAGAAGATTCCTAGAAAAAAGTGACGCAAATCTCTTTATGTCCCTTTCTACTCAATTGTTTCAAATAATTTTTTTGCTCCAACCAGCCTAAAACGGCCCTCTTTTTAGACTTCATCATTTTAAGGCTTTAGACTTTATCATTTTAAGGATTTATGCCTCTTTAAATGCACACTTGCACTCCCATTTACATGTGCAGATTTTATAAACCTTCAAGAGATTTATTTTACTCATTTGGAGTATTTTGTGGAGAAGCTAGTTCCTTCTTCATTGCTTCCCATCTGAAATTCTTGCAGGAGATTCCAATCGACGACATCGGAGCCGAAACTTGAGGGTATTTCGTATGTCACATTTATTTTCATTATAATCCGTGTAACCGTTTTTACAAATTATAGTGAAAATAATATGGTTTTGCCCTGAGGGAATTTTTCCAGATATTTTGTGTCACATGCTTTATTTATTTATTGTTTGACACACGCACACACGTAGGTGCATGTTTATGGGCTGTATTTATTTTGTTAAAAAATAGACTCTAATTAAATATGATTTACTTGAAAACTTGCGAATAATTTTTATTTCAATATCATACACCGCTTTTATTTTCGGCACTTTTCACACACATTCAATTCGTCATCAATATCATCACTTTGACTTACACACAGTTTTTTAGCAGTAATAGGAACAGATTTATCAACAATATCATTAACAACATCAATAGGCATTGATGGTTCATGAGCAGGCTGGCATGCATCATCACTATATATAATCTTAGCAAAGAAAGACATGAAGTACTCATCTATATGGGTAGACTCTATTTCATCCTCATCATAATCACTAGAGTCATCCGATGTCTTGATATGTTGCCCTTGTTATTGTTATTAATACTAGTTGGACATTTACTAGCATAGTGACCAAGTTTACCACAACGATGACATTTAACATCTTTCATGTCAGGCCTAGGTCTTTGGGGTCATACGACTTCCTATTGTCATAAGTGTGTTTGGTATTGTCTCTATCATGAGGTCTACAAAATTGATTACCTTGATAATTTTATTTGCCTTGTTTAGAGGGTACAACATTTCTATATTTCAAAATCTTTTTTAAATGTTTGATCATAAGAGCTATTTGATTGTCAAGGTTTCCAAATCACATTTTTCAAGACAATCAGTGTTAAAATCTAAAGTGTTATATTTAGGCACTGGCAATTTAGAAAAAAACACAACATTTGAACTAGAGGCTTTCTTAGTTTGTCGGGTAAATTGCTTTTTGGTGTCTAATTCCAATTCTACAGTCCTCAGTTTATTGCTAAGTAATTCAGGATTCATATTAGGGTCATCCATTTCTTCAATAGCATATCTCTTGTTGTCAAATTCAGATGGAAATTACCTAAGAATCTTTTGAACAATTTCCTTTCTACTGTAGGTTATTCCATTTCACGAAGTTTTGTAAAGATATCGATCAACCTAATGTAGAAGTCGTCAAAGGATTCATTATCACCCATAATCAGGGTATTATATTATTGGATGAGCATTTGAGTTTTTCCAGCTTTGACACGTTCATCACCCTCACGAGCAATGACTAACGTGTCTCATACCTCTTTTGAAGGGAGCATATGGATATTCTTTTAAATTCATGTTCCTTAATGGACATAAAAATGGCATTATTTCCTTTGTTATTATCTAGAGATGCTTTTTTCTCTTCCTTGGTAAATTCAATGAGAAGTTTCTTAATTCTTGTTAGATCAGTTTCAGATGTAGGTTTAGTAGGATGTCCATACCATGTTTCAATCATGTCCCAGACATCATTAATAAGGGTTCCTTGAATCAAAGCAGTCATTCGTATTATCTAGGGTGAAAAGTTGTTTCCATTAAAGAGTGGTGGTCTGGATAGGTTACCTAACTTCTCAAATCTTTCTTTCATATTCAGAATTTTTCAGAACGAAGTTTCAAAAACAATTTCACAAGTTTCAGGATCCCAAAAGATGTTCCTGCTCTGATACCATCTGAAGAAAGCTAACGCTAAAAGCTTGTTTACAAGGTTAATAAAAAAATGTTATAAATTGTGTAAACTCCAAATAAACTATTTGGTCAAAACTCTATCCAAAAAACACGTGTTGGAAAATCATTCTGAATATATGGTCTAGATATGATAGTTGACTACCTTAGTTTTTAAATTTAAAAATAATCTACTAAATCTACCATGCGGTCCCAATCACAACAACAGTTAAGAACATTCAAAGGAATAGACACAGGAATTTATCATGGTAAAACCCATACAGGGAAACATCCATGATGCCCTCTACAGCATAAAACAAAAATTCACTAGAATAAAGAATCAAGTTACAACACTTAAGTAAACACACAAGGTTCCTAAATCTAATTTCAGAGTTATACTTACATGAGCTACTCCACTCCAAAGATTTTCTTATTAGAACTGATCTCTTCTTTGTTGCTTCTTTGCCTTTTCCTTGACCTCCTTCTCTCCGAATTTTGATTCCAGCAACTCTTTCAAATTCATGTCTCAAATAAAACCACTATGTCTAGGTGTTCATGTGAGAAGTGTTTTTGAGGTGATCTATACGCAGATTTATGCAACTTACCCTCTCAAATAATTTATACAGACAATATCCTATAAATCAATACGTTCTATATGACATGCAAGATCTGATTCAAACGATTTTGTGAAATAAACTTCAATACAAGATCAGATCTATAAAAACAACCTTGGTTTTAAAAATATCCAAGGTCCTATGTGTCTCGATTTACTTTTATACAATTTTATTTCATAAAATGTGAAATATGAATCAGGAGACACAAACACTCTTAAGGATTTGATTTAGCCTTGAAATCTTAGAAGTTTATTTTTCAAAATCCTTTGAAACAGACGGATCTAAAATAAGAGATCCAAAAAGAGAATTTTAAAAATAGGTGTGAGATGTTCTCTTCAAAAAATCTCAAGTTTCAATATGTGAAACTCTCTATTTTCTCTAAAAATAGTTCTGAGAGAGACTCAAATAGAAAGAGGTCTTCTTCCAGACGTCAACCCTACTACTAAACTCATGGAAACCTTAGAATGGTTCTAACACTCAATATTTTGGTTTCTGGTAAATGAATCTTTAAAGGTTAAAGGTGTATGGGTTGAGGGAAACCACTCAGAGGTGTGAGGATTCAAAGATAGGTTATCTTCTTCTCTTTTTTCTCTCTTTCTTCTCCTCTCTTGTGACAACCCGCATTCCGAAATAAGGGGTGGCCAGCCCGATACTCCAACGAATACGGAAATCATGGATGGGAATCATTCTCAACATCATAAATATAACCGAGTATACGGGAAAACCACCCAATAATTCAGAAAACGGGTTGCCGATTTTTTTTTAAAATTAATTAGAAAATTAAGTTAAGACAATAATTCAAACAACCCATTCTAAAAGATAGTCGAATTCAATGATGGCATATATAATAACTACATAACGAATATACAAAGAGAGGACCGAATATGCTGTCGGTCCACAGCTACACAAGGTAAATCCCAACAGTTTAATAATATACATATTGCATCCATTAAGCAATTACAAAGTTGGGCCACACGCCCGAAAGACAGACCCAATCATAAACTAGAATACAAAAAATGATGGTGTCTAACAAAAACAACCTGTAATATTCGCAATTCTTACAGCTCCTCAAAATATAAGAGTAGGAATGTCAATACGGACGTCCTTGCGGAGGAGCACCTGGGCGGATACAATAACATGCACAACATGAAAAAATGAACGGGTCAGGGCCCGGTTTATATATGATTCCCAGATGAATAATAAGCATGATAGATATGAACAGTTAATCATGAATGAGGAAGGTCAAAATCTAACAACCTAATCACGAATCATAAATGAGAGAGTTAAAAATTACATGCCTACAATAGATTATGCAAGAGAATTAAAATTATGCATTAATAAATTAAAAGCTTCCAATATCAATTTCCACTTTAATCAAATTTCCATTACTTACCAGGAATATAATATCATCATTATTCTCACTTCTTTTAAATTCTTATTCCTTAGGAGGAATATAATAACCATCATACATTTGGTGGCAATAAACATATATCAAGTCCCACTTGAATTTAGAATGGTTATATTCTTATACATATAACGCTTCTAAGACCGTCCCTCCGAGTTTCCCCACTAGGCGCGCCCCTAAATGACTATCATCTTCCAGGGGCCTATCAAACAAGGCATCCTGGGTACCTAACGCACGTCGGGAAGTGGCCATATGCCTGCGAGTGAGTCATAACCACACCCGGAATTACCTCACTGGCGCAGAATAAAATTTATAACAACCCGCATATGGCTGAGGACTATAGTCTCCCTGCATTCACTAGTCAGGGGACATCACCTCATGTGCGAGCTTCCCTTATGATAACATTTAGAGAGGTGTGTTTAAGTAAATTAGCATTTACCATTAAATCACATTTTTCATCTCCATTAACATGCGTGTTTTTCATTTTATCTGAAATCATAATCATAGAATATTCCATTAATATTCTTCATAGTGTATGCCTCGAATAATTCTCTAAGGGATTACAATTATTCCCAAGTCTTAAGGTCTTATATACCTCAAATAAGCCCCTATATTCTCCAAACACGTGCCTACGACCCCTATCCACCTATTAAGGTGTAAAAAGAGAAGTGATGCTTAAACATCACTTCCAAACACCCCTGGACTTAACCCCAAGTGAAACCCATTCAACCCTGGGGTGGCAAACAAACTCAACTAGGACTCTAAAAGCCGAGATTTACTTCATTCAAGAAGGTTCCTAAGTCCCTATGAATATAAAAGATTTAAAAACAAAAATAAAATTTTGAGGGAGAAAACAGGGGACCGGTCGACCGTGTCTCAAGTTTTTGCCTAAGAAGAAAAGAAGAAAGCTCCCTTCGGCAGGGCCGGTCGACCGTGCCTCAAATTTTATGCCTTTGAAATAAAGCAGTGTGCCCTCTCCCGAAGGCCCGATCGACCGGTCTGAGGACCGCGGTCCACCGGTCATTGCAGACCTAGATCAAATCTTCATATTTTCAAACTACACCCCAAAATAAAATTTCAACCAAACCAAATCAACCTCATTTAATGACGCCAAATGATCATAAATGCTTCCAACAACATTGTTCTACACCAATCCATGATCAAATCTCTTCTAAAGATTACCAAACCCATAAATCCAAACAAAACCATAACTATATTAAACCAAAACCATTACATAACTACCAATACTAATTATCCATCTTAAAACATATAATAGCAAGTAGAAAACTTGCCTTGGGGCTTCAATCTCAGATTTTGATGAAGAACAATGCAAGATCAATCCACAATTCTTCAATCTCTCCCTTTCTCCACAACTTTTCTTCCTCTCTCACTCTCACTCTAGGGCTAGAAAGTTCTTAAGGGAAATAAAAGAAATAAAAGGATTAGGAAGACTAAATCGTGGCCTTAAGTTAAAAGTCCCAAATATTTAAATATCAATACCGCAATAAAATGATTTCTAATACGCGATATACCAAAACCAGTCAAAAGTGACTAAAACCTCAAAA
Organism: Sambucus nigra; assembly: GCA_949130495.1. NCBI lineage: Eukaryota > Viridiplantae > Streptophyta > Magnoliopsida > Dipsacales > Adoxaceae > Sambucus > Sambucus nigra. The sequence continues at coordinate 170,282,237 of OX422218.1, read as the reverse complement.
TATAATATGGCACACAATTTGACTATCTCACACCTCCCGGAACTAACTACACCCTCCAAAATATCATTTGAAAATTTTATAAGTCATTTTAAGTTCCGCTTTGAATATAAGTATAATGTCATTTTAATTCTCATGACATAATGAAGCACCACAAGGTAATATCCACCCACACATAAGGTAAATATGCAACATTTTAGTAAATATTAACGTATCTCATTAAATTAATATTTACTCCACATAATAAATAAATATAAAATAGGCTTCCAAAAGTGTGGGTTGTTACATCTCTCTCCTCTCTTTTTTCTCTCTTGGACGAACTGGCAAAAGTCTCCAAATGCTGAGACTTGGATCTCTTTTAAGCATGGTGAAGAAGGATCTCGAACATCAGTTGCAATCCAAGGGCTAAGATTTGGTCTTCTAAGTTTGACTGAAAATTTAATGGCTTATAACAAGCGGTGGAATAAAGTAATCTCATTGGTTAAAAGGTAAGCACTAGGATTGTAACTAAAGACATGCAGATCATCGATTAAAGTCATCCGAGGGCTGATATTGGTAGGTGAGTTTGTGTCTGTGAGAAAACACAGATCGAACGCTTAATGAACCAACATGTGTATGGACTAGATTAAACAAAAATGCGTGTTTTGAAAATAAATACAAATGCACCCTTGAGTCTCTAGAACTTTGATATTCTACCCATGATAACTTTGAAGCAAATAAAGCACTTTCTGAAATTCAATTTATATCCCCAACACTTTTAAAAACCAAAGTTTAATTAATTCAAAAATTATTTCAAAGTTATATAAAATGTTTCTAAAAATGTTGGAATTGAATTAAATTGATTTTAAAAAGGCTTTAGTGTTTTAAAAACCACAAATGCAAATAGGAATAAAATATTATGTAGTGAAAGTGTTCTATTGTGGTTTAAGGATAGAATTAACTTTCCTATGTTGTTCTTGAGGATTTCTTGGACTGGCTTTCTTTCTCTTCGTGAACCTTTGTGATATGGAGCAACTCATTAAAAGCTAACCTACTTTGTCTCAATATCTAAACTAGTTGGAACTCCTATATAATATAGACTCAAGTATGTCAATTATATAGTGTGTTATCATCTCTAGTACTGGATTACTTATGCTTGCCTTCTCAACATTGTCGTCGCCGCCCAAGATGGTGATGACCTGCCCATTGGCAAAGAACATCAGTTTTTGATGAAAAGAAGAAGATAGACCCTTGTAACTACGGAGCTATGGTCATCCAAGCAACAGATTGAAACAAGCTGGGATGTCGATGACTTGGAATTCAACAACGGGATTTGTAGGGTCATCCCCTATTGTAAGCTTTATGGATCCCATCACGTCTCCACGATTATTATCATAAGCGCGCACCATAGCAGAGGTTGGAGAAAGGTTGCTCACTTTCAATCCCAAGCAATTGAGGGTTCTCAATGGAAAAATGTTGAGAGATGATCCATTATCGATAAGGAAAAGTGGAACGATCTTTCCCATGACTTTAACAGAGATACTGAGAGCATAGTTATGATTTAGTCCAATCTTAGGGATTTCTTCTTTGGAGAAAAAGATAATTCTAGTAGAGGTTATAGATCCGACCAAATTCACTACTTTTTCAAGTGTGGTGGAAGAAGGGACTGTGGGCTCGATTAGTTATTTGATCAAGGGATTTCGGTGCACCTAGGAAGACATAAAGAGTTCCCATAGAGTGATGTTAGCTTGTGTGTTCTTCAACTGATCAAGGATCTTGTTCTCCTCGAGGGTTATTTCTGGCATACGAATATTCTCAACACCTTTTCCTTTTTCGATCGCTAATGTTTGCAGGTTTGGAAATTGGTAATGCCTCCCTAACCTAGTCACATGGTTTACAAAAGAGGGGGAAAATATAAATATCAACTCCTCATCTATTTTTGGTTGTTCATCCACCTTATTGATTTATCCTAGAATATCCTCGAATGATATACTTCCACATATGCCTACTATTGGGCTAGTCTTGTTTTGGATTTTCTCTTCATCTAAACTATCAAATTTAACCCCCCATCCGGTGGCAACGACATCATTTTTCCATGAAAAATCAATGAACTGCATAACCTTAATGACTTATTCGTATAGATCCTCCCATTCGACAAGTAAATGCAGAAGCGAAGGGACCAAACACCCTTGTAGTTTCAAAACATCAAGTAGCTTGGACATGATGTAAATTTCATTGGTCTATCAGAATAAATCTTCTATTATCTGTACAACATCATCTAAACTGACTTCATCTATAGTACCACCCAATTATCTGACTCTTGATCCCACTCCGAGTTTCCAAGAACAACGTTCGGAATCTTTGGCAGTCAATGTCATTTTTAGGGCAATTTCAGCCAAAACTCTAGAAGTTGGTTCAACACTGCTGACAATTCCATATCTTTCCCTCAAAAATGAGTATGAACAACAATGCATGCTCTAGTAAGGGTGACAGGGCCTGATCAGAGAAATAGGTAGGATGTAGGAGAAAATATGGATAAACTTTGAAGGGTTTAGGGGAACATATGGGTATGATGGGTGATATACTGGGTACGATCTAGGTAGATCAATTAAATTATGGGTCTTCTTCTAGGAAGATGGAATTTCCATGATTTGGAAGTTGATTGTGGGTAATTTTTGGTTTAGGGTTGGATGGTGGGGCGATGATACCCTGATTAATCAGACCTTAGATTACATTTCGGAGGCGAAAACACTAATCATTGGTATAGTCAGCACTTTGGTAAAAGTCGCAATGAGCGTCTAGTTTGAAATTTTTGGGAAGTGGGTTTGGTAATAAATGAGGGTCCAAAGACTTAATAAGATTTCCACTTAAAAGGGATTGGTAAAAATTAGAGAGGGGAGCATGGAGCTCAATGTATTATTTTTTGACGGGTTAGGGCAAATTTCTGGTGGCCATAAAGTTGTAGGTTAAAAGATGTTGTTGATGGTTGAAATTATGGTATTGGCAGGCTTCTCATACTTTATGGGAGTGAACTAACCAGATGATTTCTTCGACTCAACTTCTGTTTTGGCAAGGCTTTCTTCAATCTCTACTCCTACTTCTCATAGGACTACGAAATGAGGGTATTAAGGCCCTCCTATCCTCTCTCGAACATGGGGTTTCTTTTTCATGATAATGATTTACTCCTCTTTGGAAGGTCGGTTGGTCATGGTGGCTACTGTATCTCTCCATTTTACTATGAAGCTACTGACAGATTCCTAGGGTTCTGTTTGAGAAGCTCTAAATCCTAATATGTAACCTCCAACTCTTCGTCATACTTGTACTGTGACATGAATTCGTGAGAAACATCCTCCAAACTATGGATTTTGGAATCCTTGAGAGATAAAAACCAATGAAGAGCATTGTCCTTCAAAGTCTGTTAGAACATATGGGCCATTATTTCCTCGGAGGCAAATTAGAGAGTCATAATTTGGGGGTAACTGTTGAGATGAACAATTTCGGGTCCACTACCCCCGAATTTCTCAATGTCAGGCATCTTGAAATTTTTCGGCAGCCTTTCCTTAGGATAGGGAGACATATGGGTGTAATCCATGTAGTTCCCAGAAATTCTGACTTGGTAAAATTTCTTGGTCAACATCTTCATGTCTTCCTTAACCTTATTTATCTCTTCTTCCTTCGAATCAATAGTTATGGGTAGGTTAGCCCCTAACTGGGAAAAAAGGTTGGAATTGGATTAAGAAATTTGTAATAATCTATAGTTATGGGTAGGTGAGTAGTGAATAGGGAGTGTGTGGTAGTGAACCTAAGCATGGTTATATACAAGTGAATGTGTGGTAGTGAAACTAGGGATGGATCAACTACAAATGATATGAGGAGTGAATAATTAGGCCATTATTTCCTCGATGGAACCTAGGAGAGTTATTTGACCCGTAACTACAAGTGTTGTGAACATTTGGGACATTATTTCCTCAGAGGCACCAAGGAGTGTCATGGCTCGGTGGTAACTGCAAAGATGAACAATTGGGGGTCCACTACACCTAAATTTCTCAGTGTTAGGCATCTTGAACTTTTTCGACAACCTTGCCTTAGGATAAGGAGACATATGGGTGTAATCTATGTAGTTCCCAAATATTCTAACTTAGTCAAATTTCTTAGTCAACATCTTAACGTCTTCCTTGACCTTGTTCAATTCTTCTTCCTTTAGATAAAAAATTATGGGTAAGTTAGCCCCTGGCTGGGGAAAAAGGTTGGAATTGGATTAAGAAATTTGTTATAATCTACAGTTATGGGTAGGTGTGTAGTGAATAGGGAGTGTCTGGTAGTGATCCTAAGAATGGATCAACTACACTTCATACACGTGAGTGTGTGGTAGTGAACCTAATCATGGATCAACTACAAGTGCTGTGTGATAAGTGTGAGTGAACATGGTTATATACAAATGTGATAAGTGGAGGTGTGTGTTAGTGACACCTAAGCATGGCTATTCTAAGTGGTGTGTGAAATATGTGGATATAAGTGATCCTAGGTGCATGCAGTGTGAAGTGTACATGGAGAGTATCTATAAGTGTGTGAGTGAGTAGTAATATAAACATGAGGTATACATGTGGAAGAAATAATAGAGGAGAAAAAGAGAACATATTGATGGGTGCATACGCACACAAGAAGAAAACAAAACCCCATACAAATAGAGTTTATCCCTCTTATGAAAAATTATGCCCCCAGTAGAGTCTCCACTGTGGCCATCACAAAATCTCCTCTCCCTCCCGCAGGGCGAGGAAAAAAGGGTGGAGAAAAGGTATCGCACCCTCTTACTCTCTTGGAGTACTTCGTCCATCGTTGGTGTGGGGTGAATGTAAAAAGATGGAGTCACCATCTTATTTTCCACAAAATAGGCAAAAGAACATGTCACCACCTCGAGAGAGCGACATCAAAGATAAACTGATGCTTACGAAACCAATAGTTCAAAGGTTCGAGGACTAAGTTACAAAATGGGAAGGTGTTAGGCAGCCATCCCACCCTTTCGGTCTCTCATGGGATTGTGTTATTATTTTCCTTTATTTCTTCATGAAATGTGTCTACGTGTATATATAATGGAGATAAGAATTGCCCAACTTATACCATGGAAGAGATAGAGTGAGGTTATCCATAGGAATGTTCCCAAAAATAATATTTATAATATGATTTATGCGTTTATCGTGATATTGATCATTATAATGAAAGGATAATATGTGTAGGATAAAATGATTCTTAGGATTACAAATATAATATGTATTACAATAGTGCAATAATATGATAAATGCGGAAATGGGGAATTCGGGAAAATTGGAAAATTGGACTCGAGTCATGTATTTTAACCCAAAACGCCTATGTAGCCTATAAAAGCATCAAATTCCATATTTTTCGCATGAGGAATAATGTGGGGTTTATCCCATAGACTCAAATGGTATTTTATTATATGTGTTAGTAGAAAAATGTGTTTTCAGTTTTGAAAAAGTGTGATGGATAATCATGTTGGAATTTATAGATTTAACCCTAATTTTATTAGTTTTGGTTTTTTTATATAAAATAAAGTATGTGCAATATAACTAATACAAATGTGAGATGTTAATGTGTATGAACTAAAGTAAAAGCTAGATTGTGAATTTATGTAATTAATGCAAAAATAAGAAATTTAAAAAGACGGAGAAGGATTTTGGACCTTCTTTGAAGAATTGAAACTTGATCTTAATCATGGATGCGATCTATTGAGTGTTGAGATGAATGTCGGATGAGAGAGAATGAGATTTTTCCAAATTGGTTGTGAAAAGGATGGGAGTTTAAGATGGAATGAAATTTCACATAGGGAAACTTTACTGATTACAAGAGAATGTTGTTGAGATGACTAATGCTGATGAATTAAAGGTGTGCTTTGGGAGTGAGATCATGCCCTCTATTTATAGGGTTAGAGGACTGCTGATCAGCATAGCCCTAGCCCTGTCATTCGACTGGTAACCCTAGACACACTATCGATAGGAAGGGAAATGGACTTGCTAATTGGTGGTCTCATGCATATTTTTCGAAAAACAATTGCAGAACGTAATCTGTTGATCCTAATCATGCACCGGACATACCATTAAAAAGGTAATTTAAAGAGATTCAAGAGTCCTTTGGGTCGCTCCCTGGTCCATGAGTTGACTTTGTGTCAAACGTGGCTCAAAAGTGCTCGTCAGTCCTTTGGACGGGAGATCATCGGACAAAAATGGATCATTCGTCCGAACGGTAAGTCAAAATCGTGCAAGGGGCAGACCTTTGGAAAGGTTATGCAAGCTAATTTGTCGTTCCAAAAAGCTTTGCTTGATTCAAAAAGTTGATTTTGGTCAATCGGGGCTAGAAAGCACCCATGAAATTTTTGAGTAAAACAGGTCGTTCGTCCATACCATATGGCTAATTCATGCATAGGGCAGACCATTAGAAAGGGTATTCAGTTCCCTTCAAAAACCCTTCAGTCTCGTTCGAGATGAGGAGTTGAGTTTGGTTAAACGGAGCCCTAAAGCATCCAGTGGCCTCTGAATCAATTTGTGGGAGAAAATAGAGACGGTTATGCCATTTCACACATGAGGAGGACCGTTGGAAAGGGATTTCAATTCCATTATAAGACTCAAAGAGATTTTTCTCTGACGATGAAGTTTATTGGGGTCAAATCAGGGCTTGGTAGTGCCCGGTGGCCTCTAAATCGATTTTTGGGGAAAATGGATCATTTGTCCGAATGATTGTGTCATTCTGTGCATGGTGGACCATTCGAATGGCGTTTCGGTTTCTTTAAAATCTTCAAAGGGCTTTCTCTCTGAAGATAGTGTTGATTGGAGTCAAATGGGGCCTAGGGTTTGTACTGAAATGATGAGGTGATAGAGACCTAAGGAGAGACTCAGAGGGTCCTAGAATGTACTATCTACAGACAATCTCCATCCCAAAATCCTCTCTCTCTCCCGTAGGGTGGGGAAAAAGAGGGTGAAAATTCTCGCTACCTCTTACCTCTACGAGTGTTTCGTCCATCGTCGTTGTGGGGTGAATGTAAAGAGATGTAATATCCAACCTATTTTTCACAAAGTAGGCAAAAGAAAATGTCGTCGCCTCGAAAGAGTGGCGTCAAATAAAAACTGATGCTTATGAAACCAATAGTTCAAAGGTTCGGGGGCTAAGTTACGGAATGGCAAGGTGTTAGGCACTTATTCCGCCCTTTTGGTCACTCATGGGCTTTTGTAATTTTTTTTGTTTATTTATCCATAAAATCTGTGTGTGTGTGTATAATGGAGGTCGAAATCGCCCAACTAATACCATGGAAGAGTTAGAGTGAGGTCATCTATAGGAATGTTCCTAAAAATAATATTAAAAATATAATTTAGCATTTATCGTGATACTAATCGTTATAATGAAACGATAATATGTGTAGGATAAAACACTTCTACGGATTACAAACAAAATATATATATTACAATAATGCAAGAATATGATGAATGAAGAAATGGGGATTTTTGGAAAATTGGAAAATTGGACTCGAGTCTCGAATTTTAACCCGAAATTCCTACATAGACTATAAACGCATCAAAGTCCACGTAGTTCATATGCGTCATAAGGGTGGGGGTTATCCCATAAATTCGAACATGATTTTATTATATGTGTGTATAGAAAATTTGTTTTTAGTTTTTAAAAAGTGTGATGGATAATCCCTTTGCAATTTATAGGTGTAACCATATTTTTATTTGATTTGTTTTTTTATTTAAAATAAAGCATGTGCAATATAACTAATAAATATGTGATATGTTAATGTGTACGAACTAAAGTAAAAGCTAGATTATGAATTTATATAATTAATTCAAAAACAAGAAATTTAAAGAGAGAGAGAAGGATTTTGGACCTTCTTTGGAGAATTGAAGATTTATATTGATCTTGGATGAACTACCTTGAGTGTTGAGATGAATGTTGGAAGAGAGAGAATGTGATTTTTCCAAACTGGGAGTGAAAAGGATGGGAATTTAAGATGGAATGAAATTTCAGATAGGGATACTTCGCTGATTGCAAGAGAATGTTGTTAAGATCACTGATGCTGATGGATTGAGGTGTACTTTGGGAGTGAGCTCATGCCCATGGGACTACCGATCGGCATGACCCTAGCCCTGCCAATAGAGAGCTAACCCTAGACACACTTCCGATACAAAGGGAAATGGAACTGCCAATTGGGAGTCTTGTGCATAATTTTTTAGAAAAATGGTGGTAGAATGAAATTATTTGATCCTAATTGCGCATGGGTCATGACGGTAGAAAGGTAATTTAGAGACCTTCAAGAGTCCTTTGTGTCAAACGTGGCTCGAAAGCACTCATCGGTCCTTTGGACTGGAGATCGTCGGATGGAAATGGATCATTAATCCCAACGATAAGTCATAATCATGCATGGGGCAGACTGTTGGAAAGGTTATGTGAGGTACTTATATATTCCAAAGATATTAGATCAATGTGGAAAGTTGACTTTGGTTAATTGGGGCCTGAAAGTGCTCGGTGACCTTTCGGAGTAAAATGGGTTGTTCATCCGTACCATAAGGCTAATTCCTTCATGGGGAAAATCGTTAGAAAGGGTATTCATTCCAAATATAAGATTCATTTGGTCTCATTCGAGATGAAGAGTGGACTTTGGGCAAACAGAGCCCGAGAGTGCCCAGTGGTCTTCAAATTAATTTTGGGTGGAAAATGGATCATTTATCCGAACGATTATGCTATTTCAGGCACGAGGTGAACCGTTGGAAAGGGTTTTCAGTGCCCTTATAAGATTCAATGATCTTTTACTCTAACGATGAAGTTGATTGTGGTCGAATCGGGGCCCAGGAGTGCCCGGTGGCCTCCAGATTGATTTTTGTGGAAAACGGATAGTTCGTCCGAACGATTATGTCATTTCGCATATGGGTGGACCGTTGGAAAGGGTTTTCAGTCCCTTCGAATATTCAAAGAGATTTCTCTCTGATGATAGAGTTTACTAGAGTCAAAAGGGGCTCGAAAGCGCCCAATAGAATCTAGATTGGTACTCGGAGTATGACCAAGGGTTTGTAGTGAACTGGGGAGGTACTAGGGACCTAATGAGAGACTTGGGGCATCCAATAATGTGGTATTTACAAACAATGGCAATCCCAAAATACTCTCTCTACCATGGGGCGTGGAATAAAAGGGGGGAGAAAAGGTCTCGCGCCCTCTTACTCTCTAAGAGCGCTTCGACCATTATCGGTATGGGGTGAATGTAAAGAGGTGGAGTCTCAAGTCTATTTTGCACAAAATAGGAAAAAGAACATGTCGTCGCCTCAAGAAAGAGACCTAAAAAACAAACTGATGCTTACAAAACTAATAGTTCAAAGGTTCAGGGGCAAAGTTACAGAATGGGAAGGTGTTAGACACCCATCCCACCCTTTCGATCTCTCATGGGCTTGTGTTATTATTTTCCTTTATTTCTCCGTGAAACGTGTGTGCGTGTATATATAATGGAGATCGTAATTGCCCAAATCATACCATGGAAGATATAGAGTGAGGTCATCCATAGGAATTTTCCCAAAAATAATATTAAAAATATGATTTATGCGTGTATCGTGATATTGATCGTTATAATTAAACGATAATATGTGTAGGATAAAACGCTTATACAAATTACAAGCATAATATGTATTACAATATTGTAAGAATATGATATATGTGGAAATGCGGAATTTGGAAAAATTGGAAAATTAAAAAATTGGACTCGAGTCCCAAAATGTCTATGTAGACTATCAAGGCATTAAAGTCCTGTAGTTTGCATGCGGCATAAGGTTGGGGTTTATCCCATGGATTCGAATAGGATTTTATTATGTGTGTGTAGAAAATATGTTTTTAGTTTTGAAAAAGTGTGATGGATAATCCCGTTGGAATTTATAGGTGTAACCCACTTTTTGTTTGATTTGGGTTTTTTGTATAAAACAAAGTATGTGCAATATAACTACTAAAAATATGAGATGTTAATGTGTATGAACTAAAGTAAAAGCTCGATTATGAATTTATGTAATTAATGTAAAAATAGGAAATTTAAAGAGAGAGAGAGAGAAGGATTTTGGACCTTCTTTGAAGAATTAAAGCTTGGTCTTGATCTTGGATGAACTCCCTTAAGTGTTGAGATGAATGTTGGGTGATAAAGAATGAGATTTTACCAAATTGGGTGTAAAAAGGATGGGAATTTAAGATGGAACGAAATTTCACATAGGTAAATTTTGTTGATTGCAAGGGAATGTTGTTGAGATCACTGATGCTGATGGATCTAATGTGTGCTTTGGAATTGAGATCATGCCCTATATTTATAGGGTCACGGGACTTTCGACCATCATAGCCCTGCCAATCGGTAGATAACCCTAGACACACTGCCGATAGGCAAGGAAATGGACCTGCCAATTGGCAGTCTCGTCTGGATTTTTCTAGAAAACTGATCATAAAACTCAATTCATTGATTCAAATCATTCATGGGGCATCTGTTAGAAAGGTAATTGAGAGATCTACATGTGTCATTTGGGCTTCTCCTCCGGTCTAGGAGTTGACTTTGGGTCAAATGTGGCTCGAAAGCGCTCATCAATCCTTTGGATGGGAGATCGTCGGACGGAAATGGATCATTTGTCCGAGCGGTAAGTTAGAATTGCACATGGGGTGGACTGTTTAAAAGTTTATATGAGACACTTTAAAATTCCAAAAAGCTTCGCTCGATTGGAAAAGTTGACTTTGGTCAATAGGGGCCTAAAAGCGCCCGGTGACCTTTCAAAGTAAAATGGGTTGTTCGTCCGTATGCTAAGGTTAATTTAAGGACGGGGTGGACAATTGGAAAGGGTATTTAGTGCCCTTCAAATATTCATTCGGTATCATTCGAGATGAAGAGTTGACCTTGATCAAACAGATCTCGAGAGTGCTCGGTGGCCTCTGGATCTATTTTTAAGGAAAAATGGATCGTTCGTCCGAACGGTTATGCCGTTTCATGAATGAGGTGGACCATTGGAAAGGTGTTTCAGTTCCTTTTGATGATATGAAGAGCGTTCACTCGTACGGTGAAGTTTACTGGGGTCAAATTAGATGGCCTCCAAATCAATTTTTGGTGGTAAAATGGTTCGTACATATGAATCATTATGGCAATTCGCACACAGGGCTGACCTTTGGAAAGGAAATTTTGAGACCTTAAAAGATTTATTGAACTTTCACTCTAACAATAGAGTTGAATGGATTCAAACGGGGCCTAGGTTTCTTAGTCAGAGTATGCCATAAGTTGAACTTTCACCCGATGTCCTCTAGATCGGAAGTCAGAGTATGAGATAAGTTTCTTAGTGAAATGGGGAGGTGCTAGGTACCTAAGGAGAGACACAGGGGGTCCTAGAATGTGGTGTCTATAGATCCCTTCGACTGGTGAGATTAGCACAAGTGAAAGTCATCGAATAAACACCACATGATGTTTTTTGAAAGTGGTTGATTCCACGAACCTAAGGGTCGAGTATGGGGTCAATTCTGAGGACCTAAAGAAATACTTGGGATGGACAATTTTGCAGGTCGGGGTCAATTCTGAGGACCTAAGGTGGGAGTGAACCTATTCTGTGGGTCATGGTCAATTCTGAGGACTTAAGGTGGGAGCAGCCAATTCTAAGGGTGGTAGGGAGCAACCAATTCTACGGGCCGAGGTCAATTCCGAGGATCTTAAGTTAAAATGACCAATTCTGAGGGTCGAAGCCAATTCAGAGGGATTAAGTAGAGATGACCAATTATGAGGGTCGAAGCCATTTCTGAGGGCTGAAGTAGAGATGACCAATTATGTGGGTCGAAGCCAATTTTGAGGGCTTAAGTAGAGGTGATCAATTCTGTGTGTCAAATCCAATTCTGAGGGCTTAAGTAGAGGTAACCAAGTCTGTAGGTTGAAGACAATTATGAGGGCGTAAGTAGGGGTGACCAATTCTGCTGGCCGAGGTCAATTCTAAGGAACTGAGTTGAGCTGACAAATTCTGAGGGTCGAAGCCAATTTGAAGGGATTATGTTGAGGCTACTAATTCTGCAAGTCAAAGACAATCCTGAGGGCTTAGGTCGGATGACCAATTCTGAGGGTCAAATCCAATTCTAAGGGCTTAAGTTGAGGCAACCAATTCTGCGATTCGAGGTCAATTATGAGGACCTTAATTCGTATTGACCAATTCTACAGGTCAAACCCAATTCTGAGGGCTTAAGTTGTAGAGACCAATTTTAAGGGTCGAAGCCAATTCCAATGGCTTAAGTAAAGGGGACCAATTCTGTGGGTCAAGGTCAATTCTGAGGACCTTGAGTTGAGGTGACCAATTCTGAGGGTTGAAGCCAATTCTGAGGGCTTAAGTTGTAATGACCAATTCTACAGGTCAAAGCCAATTCCGAGGGATAAGATAGAAGCGACCAATTCTCAGGGTTGAAGCCAATTCTGTGGGATTATATTATTGTTTTCACTAGGGAAATTATTTTGTGGTTCCGCTGGGGATTTTGGGGGATTATTTGATTTTGAGTTTTAGGTTCCGTTGGGGAAGAGGAATTAATTCGAGGATTGGATGTTTCCTTATTGGGGGATTTTTTTTATTTTTGTGGTGTTCTTTGGAGACGTTCCTGGGGGGATATTCAAATGATTTTGAGAATTCTTCTAGGGATGTAAGTGGCGACTCCGGTGGGGAATTAATATTCATGAAAGGGCTGGACTATGTTTACATAGGTACATTATTTTTCTACTTGTGTGCGTATTCACCCATCTATATGTTTCCTTTTTCTCCTCTATTATTTCTTGCACTTATATACCTCATGTTTGTATCACTACTTACTCACACACTTATAGATACTCTCCATGTACACTTCACACTACTTGCCTATAGGATCACTTATATCCCCATGTTGTACACACCACTTAGAATATCCATGCTTAGGTGTCACTAACACACACCTCCACTTATCACACTTGTATATATCCATTCTCACTCACACTTATCACACACCACTTGTAGTGGATCATTCTTAGGTTCACTACAACAAACTCACTTGTAGATATTCACACATATCTATGCTTAGTGTAATCTTTATGCTCCATGCTAGATTTAACTTTTTATACTTGTATATTCTTCCTTGCTTAGTATAATGCTCGTCATGACAAATAAAAATACTCTCTTCATAATATACTAATCAAGAATCATGAATTTTTCACATTACATCACCCAAGAGCATGGATATTAACTAAATTTTCTCAACTGTGGCCATCCACATTCTAGCCTGGCTATAATGCTCAAGGTCATCATGTCAAGAAATTCATACACATTTAGTCCCAAGAAATTGAGTTGATATTGTTAAACTCTTATTCCTGTAAAGGTCTCTTCTTTCTTGGACACTCATAACTTACTAGCATATCTAAATCAAAAGTGCAGAAGTGATTAACGATAACTAACTTAACCACACATTGCTTAGCGATGAATTAACTCGTTGTGCTAACCTCCTTGACTTCACCATCGAGGGCACAGACTAAATCGCCACCAAGACTACCATGATCAGCCTAAACCAATTTCGAGGTCGAAAGATCCCCTACCGACATCACAACATCACTCTCGAAAGGAACCTTGAACTTATAGCTTCTATACCATTTGTAACGCCCTGAAACGGATTTATGGGTAACCTATAGTAAACTCAGTCAGACCTGAGAATTAAGTGTGAAGTGCAATGAAACAACCTATATAATGTTGCTAATCAAGGTTTATTTTAATTAACGTTTCTCTTACTTAGCATGCAATTTCGATTTCAAATCAAACTGCAAGGGAATTTTTCTAACACTGCCCTAGAATCTACGACTTATCTGTAGTTTCCTCGTTACATTAGTAATGGAAAATCTAGTTACAAGATTTGTGGCATAGCACGTCTTCACGATCATGCATGATATCAAATATTCGAATATCAGGCAACATGCATCTCCAACGTGCACTGCTACATCTTCATTATGCTCCGCATTCATCACGTTCATCTTCAATGTGTGCACAACTCCACATAATAATGGTATATTTTATGTTTTGGAGTTTTCTATTTTTCATAATTATATCGGGAGTACTTTACTTTATTTTTATTTAAAAATGGGGTTGTTTTATTTATTAAAAAATAATCTTCACATGTTGTTCTAACGAGGTCGAGATCTAGTTCGAATGAGCCCAACATCTCATTCGAAGTCTCATTAGATGGCGTACATCAAACGAGGTTCAAACAAGCGCGTACTATTTTAATTTTTTCCATGTCGTAAGAAGGTCTAACGAGATCTATATATCATTCAAATTATGATTTAACCTCGATCGAATGACATGACACTGCCTCGATTTGCGTGTTCGTCTATAAAAACTTGCTTTGTGTAGCTTTTTTGCAAGACTTTGAAAACCTCATTTTCTGCATACTTGTTGCACAAAGTCTCATATTTTTAAAAGGAAAAACACCCTTTTGATTACATATCACCTCCCATATATTATGTGAATCACTTTGAAACCCTCACATAACTCCATACTGGAGTTACTCTTGTGGAGAAGGCATCCCCACTATTGATCTTGTGGTTCTCGTGGGAACTGTTATTAAGGAAGACAAAGTTTACCTTGTCTAAAAACGCTATTGTTCACTTGTATATTTTGCAAGTTGCGATTTTTGAATTTTATAATTGAAACAAATAAGGTTTTGCCCTAAAGGTTTTTTTTTCCTGGAACCCTTCTTGCTTGGTTTGATTTCATGTTTTTACTCTTTCAATCACATAGTTGAATGTTCTAGGGTTTAAAGGAATAAAACTTATGTGAGTTGAGATTTAATTAAATAAGTTAAGGCCATTGAAATCTAGCGAACTCTCAAATTGGTATCAGAGCCATTTACACAACTTTACTATGTAATTGATTTTTCGCAAAAATTTTGTGATATGAATTTTCTAAAAAAATGTTTTGAAAAGGTTGAGTTCAAAATGGATAACATATATAATAGAATGCCAACTTTTTATGGATCCAATTATGCCTATTGGAAAGAGAGAATGATATCCACATTAAAAGCAATTGATGAAAGAGTTTGGATAACTTGTGAAAGAGGGTGGACACCACCCACTATGGTGGAGGGTAATGAAATTAACCCTAAACATGTGTCTTTATGGAGTGAAGAACTATTTAAATTGAGTAATTTTAATTCACGAGGGTTAAGTGCTATTTCTGGAGCCATCACACCCAACGAGTTCCAGCGTATAATGATGTGCACCACGTCAAAAGAGGCATGGGATATCCTGCAACTTACACATGAGGGTACAAACGTTGTTAAGGCATCTAAATTAAAATAACTTGACTACCAAGTTTAAGGCCATAATTGTGCTTGTGTCTGAGAGATTTGATGATTTACATGCTTACATATTGGATATTGTTAATTCCAGTTTTAATCTTGGTGAAAACATTCCTAAAACTAGGTCGTCAAAAAGATTTTAAGTTCACTCCCCAATTTTTCCTAACAGTCACTCTGCTTTATTCTTTAAGGATGTTAGATTCTGTTAGGTTAGAAGAACTCACAAAATACATTCAAACTTATGAAATCGAAATGTTCCCAAAACGGTAAAACCAAAAGAGAAGGGGATTGCACTTAAGGCCCCGTCTAAAAAGAGAGAAGAGGTGTCTAGAAAGAGAGAGGAGGTGTCTTCCTATTCCGAGTACGACTTAGACTTAGATGATTTATCCCTCTTTGCTAAGAATTTTAAGAAATTTCTCAAACTTAAAAATAACGGCTCATCTAAAGATAAAAAGAGTTTTGAGAAAAATAAAATTGGGAAGAAATTTGAAAAATATAAAAAGGACGCCCCAAAGATAGACGAATACTGGTGTTAGGAGAGGTCACAAAGAGTATGAATACCCCACTAGGTTAAATCATTCCAGAAAAATCAAAGTTGCCTTAAATGCCACCCTTGGTGATGATAGCAAGGTGCAGCAGGTGGATTTAGGAGAAGAATCACCGCATGAATATAACTTCACTACATTCATGGCTAGTTGTCTAAGTACGTCTAGTGCACCTCACAACGATAAGGATGCTACTTCACAAGAACACCTTGATAGTGAGATTGATGTGAGTGAAGGTGAGGATATAGCAAGTGAGAGAGAGAGTGACTTGCAACGCGCGTACGCTGAGTTATACGCTGAGTCCTTTAAAATGAAAAATCAAAACAAAAGGTTAGCAACTAAGATCATAGAGATAGAGAATGAGTTAGTTGTGACGAGAGACATATTCCTTAGACATAGTGTATTTGAGAGAGAGAGAGAGGGGGGACTTGACCAAAAAGGTCGCTAGTCTTACATTTGTGGATACTGGAAAGAAACTTAAAGCCCTGTAGCCTAGCACGGGAAAAATCTCGAGAGAGCCCAGGATATAATGTCCCGCCCTAGAAATAAATATTTTAATTATAATTTGAATAGTTTATCCGAAGAATGTTATTGGAGAAACAAATGCATAAGGAAATGGGCCAAATTGTATAAAAGGTGACACGTCACACATAGGGGTAAAAAGGCTAAGTTTACTTTTTGTGGTCTGCATGGATAAATATTCATGTTAAATTAGTTGGTACGGATACATTGGTGATGTATGACACAAATTGGTCGAGAAACAGAGGTGACACGAGCATGGTTAATATAACGATAATTTTTTCGGCAGGTGACACAGAAAATTAAACTTTGGATGATTTTTCTAGATCTCCCTGTTCGCAAGAAAAATATAACTACCATATTTATAGGATACTAAAAATATATATAATAATACCATGGGTCAAAAGTTGTGAAAATAGGAGATTTTTTAAACTATGGTCGATAGACCGGCTAGGGGTCCGCGGTGGTCGACCGCGCCCCCTAGGGTAGACCTCAGCGGGATTTATTTAGTGTACTATCTCAGTGTGGTCCCTTGGATTTGGACACCTATTAACGTCTGGTGAATCCTAGGCATAGATGATCTCGATTTAGGACTATTTTGTGGTATATAAATCTAAGTATGGGATGCTAGGGGGAAGTTTCATCCCCTTTATGTAGTCTCTCTTTCTCTCTCTAAGACGAAGCCTCCGTGGATGTACTTTATGGCCAGACCTTTCTCTAGGCACACACCACCCACACTAACCACATGTACACCATTTAAACCACCTCTAGAAAGCTTATAACCATCTTATGTAACCTTAGTAAACCCTAGGTGACCTTGTTGTAATGGAGAATATGAAGTTGTTGATGTTTTCAGGGGTGCTTGAATAGGGTATTTGAGGAGGAAGAATAAAATCTTTGGAGCTTCTTTTAGACCATTCTTCAAGTGATAATGGAGGCAAGTTTGAGAGGGCTTTTAGATACCCCCTTGAGGCCACATTTGGAGGTGGGGGTTTTCCATCTTCTTCACCACCTCCACCATCTCTAAAGATCATTCATGGTGGGAAACACTACCTTGTTATAAGTTTAAAGTGTGGTATGAATTCAACATGCTTATTCATATATGTTAGTACTAAATATGTGTAATGTAGAGGAAAGTTTGCATCCATATATTAGTTGGTAATCGTCCTATCAATTGTATGAAAATGGGTTCCCAAAATATGATTTCAAATGAGTTTTGAAATGTAAAAATTTTCAGAATACGCGCTATTAACATTTTAAGTAATAAAATGTGTTAAAATGGTGTTTAAAGTATAAATGATGTCATTTTATGCAAATAAATGCATTAGGCTTGTATAACCCATTTTTATGAGACAATGAGGGGATTATCTACTCGAATAATGAAGATTAATATGAGAAGCATAAACTTTCACTTTGATGAATATTTAAAGTGCATGAAACTCATGTAGAAAATAAAGTGGGTTTAATGTTTTAAATGTATGAAGGGTAAGATTCTGGACGAATGGTGGTATAAAAATTAATAATGAGAAATACAGGGTTCAAATGTGTGATTATAAGTGAAGTGGGTGTAAAGATGAAAATTTTCATAAATAAAGTGTGTATTTTAAATGTTGAGAAAATGGGACTTTAATATGTGAAAAGATGTGATTTTATATATTATAGATGTTAAAGTAGCAAGCAGTAAAGTGGAAAATTGTGATATTGAACAAGTGTTAAAATGGTTAAAAAGTGTTTAAAATGTTAAGTTGGAAGCTTAATAACCATTTTTGGGAAAAACAACAGTAGTTAATGGACCAAATTGCAAGTTTGGCGAACAAATGGGCTAAATTGGTAATCTACTTAAAGTGAAACATTTCTATGGAATAAAAATGTTAAAGAATGTCTTTACACTAATGCGTGTGAAAATTAATTAAGTTTTAAAGTATGAATGATTTTAGTATAAATCATGTGTGTGTGGATAAGGGTCTTAAAGAAAGAAGAAAAATAATTTGTACAAGGGTTAATGGAAAAATAGACGATTAAGTCCGAATTTTGGCTGCAGCCGGGTAAAAGTAAGGAAGTGGAATAATGTGGACATTTGTTAAAATTTAAAACACAGAAAAGGATATCAGATGACACCGGGATAAAGAAAGAAGTGCCTGTAGCCCTTAGGTGAAAAGCCCTAAACCACTGGCCAAAGCATATGGTGCGCATAGCCGTCGGTATGGAGCCCATGTAAGTATGCGGTATATGGTAAAATTTTGAGAAAAGATAAAGGAATATGGAACATATCAAGAAATGGGTTGTGTGGTAAAATGCATTAATAAATCCTAACTTGAATGAATGTAATAAGTGTTCTAGTAAAAATGAAATGAACAGGTAAATGTGTAAATCTATTAATGTCCATAATGAAATAAAAGGGGTTAAGGGGAGTAAATAAATGGGTGGTTAAGCAACATCAATGGCTAAACCTATACTTAACATAAGAATGTGTTCTAAAAAGGATTTTCAAAGATTGAATAAGTACTTTCTAACACGAGGATTATGTGTGTTGAAATGGCAATTTTCAATGAAAATACTAAAGGGTGTTGGAAGGAACAAAAGGGTAAATTCCGGTAAAGGAATGGTTTTAATAAGTTAAGTGGAAAGGTTTCAAGTGTTGAACCAGGTGCATTAAACAAAGTGAGAATGGTAACTATGATTAACGAAAACTTTAAATAAGATTAAGGTCAATTAATCTGGGCAAGTAAGGTTTTCTTGATTAATGCATTGGAATATGTATTTTCAAAGGTATATATATATATATATATTCGTATGCATGTGGTTATAACATGTGAGTATTCCTTTCTGTCGTTCATACAAATCCCACTGGGCATAGGCTCACATCCCCACTTTGTTACGAGAGGTTGGGAGTTTTTTTGTATTTTGAGGGAGTTATATAGGTAAGTATATTTTATTAATGTTTACGTTAGTAGCTCTATTTACTTGGACTTCAGGGTGCTCCCCATGGGTCCCTCACGTAGTTTACCTTGAAACTGGTATCACGTGTTAAACAAGTGAACTCGAATTAAAATAAAACTAGATTAGAAACATTATATAGGTTGTTCCATTGCACTTCACACCTAACACTCAATTCAGACCGATTTGACTCACGGGTAACCCATAAATTCGGGTCAGGGCGTTACATAGTCGGTCAAGGTGAAAATCGAGGACATGTATAATAAAATAGGAAAGATATTCCTTGGTCCCGCATTAAGGTTTGGTGAGAGGCAAGTAATAGGTTTTAAGGGTTCATCATCTTCACATGTCGTACAGTAACCGGTTCCTGAATTCACATTAAACCCTTACGGCCCTCAAGAAAAGTAAACCAATGTAGGCCTAAGAATGTTTATTTTTGCACTTATTGCAAGATAAAGGGGAACCTTAGGGAGTTTTTCTATAGTTTAGGTCAGAATCGACATATATATACTCCGTCGCACCACTTTAGCAATTTTTATAGTCTCGGAGAGCAAGTTTAGTGTCTAGTTACCACTTCTCATTATTTTATGGAATAGTTCCAACGAATGTCTTTGTCATTAGTGGATATTTACAATATCCCGACTAGAACTAACAACAACAAGGGTAAACAAAAGTTTACCACTTCATGGGTGCCTAAGCATGAAGAAAATGCCCTTGTTGTTCATGTTTCTCTTAAAGCTCATAACCTCCCGATGGTATTTTGACAATGGTTAATCCGGCATATAATTGGTGATGTCTCATTTTTGTCCAACCTTGAGGATCACAAGGACGATAAAGTCACCTTCAGAGATGGGAGTAAATCTAGCATTATATGACGTGGTATAGTACAAATACCTTAGTTACCTAAGCTAGATAACGTTTTGAACGTCAAAGGTTTGAAAGTAAACCATATCAGCACTAGCCAGTTGTGTAACTCAAACTTTGCTGTAAAGTTTGATCGAACGAATGTAACATTTTTTATCAAGCCGGTAGACTTTTAGTGCAAGGGGTTAGGACAAAAGATAACTATTATGGGAATGTGTTCAAGTCCTCATTTGTGTGAAACATCACCATATTCGCATCTACGGATTTGAGTCATCAACATCTGGTCACGTTAATTTTAGGGAGTTGGAGCGATTAGCGAAGAAATACCTAGTATGTTTCTTAATAGTTATGTTTATTAATTCCATACCTAGTTTCTAAACTGAGAAACTCTAAGGTTATGGAATTAATAAACATAATTATTAAATATGAAGATACGTCGACATTTTTTTATCCTAATCCTTTGCGTTAGGATGATGCACCCCTTGGTGATGATCCTATCATTCCTCATACACCTAGGGTGGTCCCTATTTCTATCTTAAGGGACACGCCTCCTTGGGTTTGCAAGAGTCATGAACCTTTTGCCATTTTAGGAGATCCTACTTTAGGTGTCAGGAGTCGTGCTAAACTTGAGAATGTTGTTATCTATCTGTGATACACGTCCAAAATCAAGCCCAAGAACATAAAAAAAGCACTAAATTATAAACACTGGATATTCTCTATGTAGGAGAGCTTCTTTGTTTTAGAAAAATTGATGTGTGGGAACTTTTTCCCCAACCTAGTGAGAAAAATGTGATTAGTACTAAATCGATATTTAAGAATAAGATAGATGGGAATGGTAGTATTATCCGTAATAAGGCTAGGTTGGTCGCTCAAGGCTACACATAGATTGAGGGTGTAGACTTTGAGGAGACATTTTCTCCTATTGCGAGGCTTGAGTTCATCCTCTTACTACTTGATTTAGCATGTCAATTGCGCTTCAAGTTATATCAGATGGATGTCAAGAGTTCCTTTCATAATGGAATTCTACAAGAGGAAGTTTATATGGAACAACCTAAAGGGTTTGAAGACCCCAAGCACCCAAGACAGGTCTAATATCTTAGGAAATCCTTCTATGGTTTGATGCAATCACCACGTGCTTGGTAGGAAAGGCTTGCTTCCTATCTCCTAGGCCATGGCTTTAATAAAGGCGCAGTAGATAAAACATTATTTGTGAGGAGAGAAAAAGGTGCTATTTTGGTTGCCTAATTCTATGTGGACGACATAGTATTTAGATCAACGTACTCCACTCATGCTTACGACTTTGCGAAGGAGATGAAGAGTGAGTTTGAGATGAGCATGGTTGGTGAGATTACATTCTTCCTTGGACACTAGGTTTGTGAGCTAGAGGATGGGATGTCCATATCCGAATCTAAAGTATGCAAGAGACCTCATGAAGAAGTTTGGGTAGGACTCCGCTAATCACTCACGCACCCCTATGAGTACCCCGACTAAGATTAGCAAGGACACTTGTGCTACATAGATCAAACCTTACATAAGTGTATGATATGTAGTCTTCTCTACTTGACTGTTAGTTGTCCCGACATAGCCTTTAGTGTGGGAGTCTGTACGCATTTTTAGGTATCGTAAAAAGAGTCACACTTTCTCTTAAATGTATTATCAAATACATCAGTGGGACTCTCTCAGACGACAATTGGTATTCCCTTCATATCGATAATCGCTTATTCGCCTACTCAGATGTCCAGTCGGGGATGTAGATGGATGTAGGGCACTTCAGGTGGGTGTTTCTACTTTGGGAGTTCTCTTGACTCTTGGTTGAGTAAGAAGTAGAACTCTATCTCTTTGTCCACTGCGAAGGTTTAGTACATCGTCGATGGGAGTTGTTGCATGCAACTCTTATAGATGAAGAAAATCTTGGAGGATTACGGGATTCACAAGGCACCCTGACTATTTCCTGTGATGACAGAGCGTGATTCACATATCCCTAAATCCAGTCCAGCATTCGCGCATGAAGCACATTAGGATACGCGAGCATTTTATTCGAAACTTATTAGAAGAGATGGTCATGTCTTTGAGATTTGTGACCACTGACCACCAGTTAAACGATATTTTTACGAAACCTTTATATGCCCTTAGATTCAAGATTCTTCGAAAGACTTTAGGTATCTATACAATTGACTAAGGGTTGGTTACTTTATTTAGTATAGGATGATTTTTCATGTTCATATATTTTATTCCTATTGCTATATTGTACTATTTGTATTATTCTTGTATTATTTTTTCTCAATATTTTAGAAAAATTCCAAAAGATTTTTCTTTTTAAAAAAAAATGAAAAATACAAAAAAAAAATGTTTTTTTTAAATTAAATATTCAGAAATATTTTTCGATTTTTAAAAAAATGAAAAATTCAAAAAGATTTTTCTTTTTATATAAAAAATTTTGAAAAACACAAAAAGATTTTTGTAGTATGTTTACACCTTATATTGATCATCATTTCGAATTGCAAAGTCATATTATCATTCTATTATCCACGTGACTTTTTGATAGTGTTTTGAGACACAAGATCATTTCATCCATGTTCTTTCTAATATGTTGAAGTCATTGAAATGTGATTAATCGATTACTTTTACATGTTTAACTCGTTGTCACCTTTAATGCACACATGCACGAATTTATTTGAGCATTGCAGTTGTCGATCGCATGTTGGTCAAGATGTTTTCATCTCAATCCTTTTTTTTAAACGAACCAAATGCGATAAAACGAAATAATTAAAGTAGTCCTTGTAAGAACCATTTCCCGGATTGGAAAAATTGCAAATTATATCTCTAATAAATGTGTCATATTTGAAGCAATGGAATCGGGATACGAGAGACAAAGTGTCTTTGCATGAATAGCCACCATTTATGAAAACAAAAGATCCTAAAAGATTAAAGGCACATAAAAAGAAAAAAATATAAAGTGACAGGCCAATTTCAAAGAACATTGATGCTTCGCTACATATAAGCACTGATGTAAGAACCCGGATTTTTAAATGAGTATTTTTAAATTAATTTTGGAAATTTGAGAGAAATAAAATTTTGGATTTAATTATTTTTAATAATTAAATATGTCAAGTTTTATTTTTGAAAAGTGGGATTTCAATCAGAAGTTGAATTTGATTTCAAATGAAGTATTTAAAGAGTTTTTAAGAGTTAGCACTTTTCTCGTGTTGGTAGTGGCCATGTACCTACTCGATCGATCGATCGATCGATCCAGGGAGTCCATCGATCGACGAGCCCAAATTTGAGGCGATTCGGCAGATGGATGGATTTGAAGAGTTTTAGTTTCTACAAACTCCTATCTTTACCCCTTATAAAAATAGGTCATGGGTAGAAGTTTTAAACTAACTTTTTATCACCTCAAAAATGCAGGAGACCCTTTCTATTTCCTCTACATCTTTATACAAACCGTAGCCCCTATTTTATTCAATGTTCAACCTTAGATTTGAAGGCCTATTTGGGGTTATCTCGTGTTGGCGCTAGAACATGATTTGATTATTTTTACGAGAGGAACGTGATGGTGCGTTCAGATTTTGAGGCTAAAATTTATGTGACGATTCATGTGATTATTTTGAGGTACGGAACTTACACAATATGCTCCTAAATTCTCTCGAAAGTATTCTGTTTGTTCATGTGTTAATTGAACTCATGTTAAATTATGATATTCATTCGAAAATTCTGAAATAATTGTTGGAATCTATTATGTTGATTCATTGAGATATTAAATTCTTGATTTGGGCATCATGTCATGAGATTTAAATATGGCATGGAGAATGGGAACCCTCTGATAGTCCAAAATCTGATATATGGCTTGAGAATGCCTAGGGGAGGGGATGGGAGGCCTGGTGACCCATTGATGTGTAGTTAAGAAATTTATTTTGGTACAATGCTTGAGTGTTACATTTGACTCATATATGCGGATTCGTATTGTTATGATTTATTCAGCTTGCTATTTATTTTTGAGGATCTATTTATGTCCTATTGTCTACTTCCCCGTACTTCCTTTTAGTGGCAAGTTAGCGTAGATTGGGATTATATGGACTATTTTGGAGAATTATTTTAGAGCTTTGATTGGAAGATTTTTTTGTATGTATAAATTGGTGGTGTAATTTTTGTTGGAGAATTGTGTATTTTGGGAGAAACTTTATTGTAAATCATTATTATGGAAATAGAAGAATTGTGAATCTGTTATATTTAAATTGTTGAAAATAGATGATCTATACTTATTGTTGATGGTTTTAGTTTAGTTTTTATCGTAATAGCAGGCCGCGCGTCCTCTCGGGTGCGCGGGGTGTTACAGGTTGTGTATTTTGGGAGAAAAATGTATGTAAATCATTATTCTGGAAATAGAAGAATAGTGAATTTGTTATATTTAAATTGTGGAAATTAGATTCTCTATAATTATTGTTGATAGTTTTAGTTTAGTTTTTAATATAGCAGCATGTCACGTGTCCTCCTGGGTGCGCGGGATATAACATATGGTATTAGAGCTTATGTATACGGCAAGACATAGGTCTTGGGTTTTGGGTCTACCATCCGCGTTAGATGAGTTCTCTTTGGAGTTAAATGTTTTTTGAAGACGTGTTAGGCATCGTGGTGAGGATGTTTAGAATTGATTGTGGACTTTAGTATTGTAATTTTGGGGAATATAATCGAGTAGTATTTTATTCTGAGTGTTAGGTTTCGTCAAATTTCGAGGGGAGCAAAATTACTTATTAGTCGAGAAGTATGTAACAACTCGGAGTTTTAAATGGGTATTTTTAAATTAATTTTGGAAATTGGATAGAAATAAAATTTTGGTTTTAATTATTTTAAATAATTAAATATATTGAGATTTATTTTTGAAAAGCGAGATTTCAATCAGAAATTAAATTGGATTTAAAATGAAGTATTCAAAGAGTTTGTAAGAGTAATTTCTTTTATCTTTCTCGTGTTGTCAATGGACGTGTACCTGCTCGATTGATCGATCGATCCAGGGAGTTGATCGATCGATCGATGAGCCCAGATTTGAGGCGGTTCGGCAGATGGATGGATTTGAAGAGTTTTAGTTTTTACAAACTCCTATCTTTACCCCTTATAAAAATAGGTCATGGGTAGAAGTTTTCAACCAACTTTTTATCACCTCAAAAATGCAGTAGACCCTTTATATTTCCTCTCCATATTTATACAAACCCTAGCCCCTATTTTATTCAATGTTCAACCTTAGATTTGGAGGCCTATTTGGGATTATCTCGTGTTCGGGCTAGAACATGATTTGATTATTTTTGCGAGAGGAATGTGATGGTGTTTTCATATTTTGAGGATGAAATTTATGTGACGATTCATGTGATGATTTTGAGGTACATGACTTACACAATATGCTCCTAAATTCTCTCGAGAGAATTTCGTTTGTTCATGTGTTAATTGAAATCATGTTGAATTGTGATATTCATTTGAAAATTCTGAAATAATTTTTGGAATCTATTATGTTGATTCCTTGAGATATTGAATTTTTTATTTGGGCATCATGTCATGAGATTTTAATATGCCACGGAGAATGGGAAACCGTTGATACTCCAAAATGGGATATATGGCTTAGGAATGCCTAGGGGAGGTGAGGTGAGGCCTGATGACCCATTGATGCATTGTTAAGAACTTAATATTGGTACAATGGTTGAGTATTACATTTGATTCGTATATGCGGATTCGTATTGTTGTTATTTATTCAGCGAGTTATTTATTTTTGAGAATCTATTCCTATTATCTTGTGTACTTCCCCTTACTTTCTTTTAATGGAAGGTTAGCGTGGATTGGGATGCAATGGACAATGTTAGTGAGATATTTTAGATCTTGAATTGGAAGATTTTTTTTATGTATAAATTGCTGGTGTAATTTTTGTTGGAGAATTGTATATTTTGGGAGAAACATTATTGTAAATCATTATTGTGGAAATACAATAATTGTGAATTTGTTATGTTTAAATTGTGGAAAGTACATGCTCTATACTTATTGTTGATGGTTTTAGTTTAGTTTTTATCGTAGTAGCACACCACATGTCCTCTCGAGCGCGCGGGGAGTTACAATTGATTCTTAAAAACAAAAGAGTTGAGAGCAATATTCTATATGTGAGTTTTGAGAGAGTTTGGTCGAAAACCATTGGGTTTGCACATCCTGAAAAAGTGTCGTAAAAGCGTTAAATGTATTGTGCATTATTGGTATGAAAATCATTTTAGACTTTGATTTGTTGATTAGATTGAGTCGATATCATATGAATTCAACGTTTTTATACCTAAGGCCGACTTTGAGTGCATTCGTTAGAAGTGTCCAAAATCCATCGTGCATATATGTTATAATTGTTTAAGTTGATTTTCCTATTGGATTTGTTCACTCCCATTCATTACGCTTTCACTACTTGGTTATCTTAGTGTTAGTTCCTGTTGTGTGTCGTGTTACTATTTACTATACTTGAGAAAATTTTTGAATTTTTTTAGAATATTTGGTTTTGTTTAGTGACACACTCTAGTTTATTTCTTATGTTTCTTTTCCGTGTATATTTTGAACATCATAAGAGGGGGAGGACGAATTATGAGGGAGTATAAGTTTAACGATTGTTATGCATTATGCTTATCATTTTATTTCAAACTTTTGCACATCATGGGTAATTTCTTGTTTGTTTCATGTATGTAGGTTCATTTGAAGATCACATTCACGATACACTTGATGAAGACAAAGGAATTTGGAGAATTGAATATTTGAAGATGATTTCAAGATTTCTAGACTTATGTATTTTGATAACATTCCATTTGTGGGTTTGGGAGGGTATTAGAATATTGTATGTCTTAGGATATTTTGTTTCATAATTCGAATTTGTTTTGTATGTACCGGCATAGCAATATGGGGAGACTTGTAAGGGCATTTTTCTGACAGTGACCCTAGAATCTTAGACTTCTTCGTAGTCTATAGATTATATTAGTTATGGGAGAGATATGTAGTATGGAAGTGTAATAACATGCACACACTAAGAGTAAGTAGGAGCTATCATATAGTGATATCAATAACAGTATGCCAAATACGCAAAGTATTATTGAAAAGGTAGGAAAAACGTACTTGTGTTTTATGAGCTTTACGTTTTCATTTAGGTATCTTTCATTTTTCATTCCAGTTACCATAGTCACTTGTGCTTGAGGGTTTTAATGAGAGTTGTTATATCGTTGTTTTGAGAATAATGGTTTGTTGTTTATGATATCGTACATCATTCACTAAATACGAATAATACTTATTCTATGACGATATGTAATATATGAATTCCGTATGTAATTCTAACTACGATCTCTAGTTGACGATTAGAAAATATATAAATGTGTTACATTAACCAATAATAATGTTACGAATCCAAATTTATATAGATGGGTTGACACATAAAATGTTCGAAATGATTGGGGAAATCGGGCTATAACTTGTCTTAATCATACTCACACAATTTCAGTAATTACACTACCGAAATAACAATTCTCTTTTGTTGATGAAAATAAATAAATGACAAGTATCCCGGTATTGAAATAATAGAGTTTTCTGGAAAATATTCCTTCGATGAAATCAAATGATTCGATTGGACTGAATACATTCTAAAGTATTTGACCCGATCAAATATACGAGTTAAAGATATTAAAATTTTGAGTTATCCTAACATCAACAGTTTTAAATCAATCATATATTTTATTTAAAATATTACTTTTGATTCGACAAAAGTTGATATTTATTGTTTTCCATTTTTTTATACACTAATTTAGTGTTCGTAACACAAAATAAAATTTGAAAAAAAGTCGAAAATTCCCCCCTTATTTGGATAATAATCCAGTGGTTGTGCCACTTCCAAAATTATCCAACACAACAAAATAAATATTCCAACACCTGGATAGTCACAATTTTAATAACTATGACTCATAATATAGTCTCGAGTTATAATGACAACATAATCTCGAGTCGTTAGGTATCGTAACTCGTTTAAATATATTTTATAAAAGAAAATGACATTGAGGGAAATACTTAATTTATAAAAAAAATTATGATTACTCGTACGTGTTCAGGGTTTTATGTTTACGACATTTAATACGTAACCGAGTATATATGGGCACTCAAAAATGAAAATCACACCAATTCCTAACTAATTTCTCCAAATCCGTATACCGAATTGAAATTTCAATACCTGAAAATCAAACCGCGTTGTGACGAAATTCGACCCAAAAAATAAAACAATCCAATGAACTCGAGTTGAAATCAATCTGTTTCTTTGAGTAAAAATGTATATATGTATGTAAACATACACACACACACACACACACACAAACATATATATATATATATATATATATATATATATATATATATATATATATATATAAAGAAATAAAAAAATGAAATTTAAAATCAAATGTACCTCCCCTATTTTGAGGTGTTTCTGGCCGTCGGCCATGGCTATGACAAGGGTTAGAGCTTCAATTTACACACACACACACACGCGCGCGTATAAACATTTATATCTACAAACCAAAATCACAAAGAATCATTAATACCAACAATTGAGAGATAAGAAGAAGAAAAAAATGAAATACACAAAGGGAGAAATGGACCATTCCGACCAGGGTGGAGGCGAGAGGAACCTAGTCAGTAGTGGAGGAGAGAAGTTTAGGCCGTGGGGTGAGGCTCGAATAGAAATAGGAGCAGGGGTTTGGGTTTCCTTCGTGGTTTTGTGGGTAGAGCTTTGGCTCGTAGATTTTCTTTGAAAGAGAGAAACAACTACTGAACCTATTTCGTGGTTTTGAAATGAGAAAAGAAAGGGGTGTGATTTTCCCTGTAGGTACAAGCCTCTATTCATAGTATTCCTAAGTTGCACAGTTAGGACACAATCAGTTGGATAATTGTTTAACTGAGTGTCTTTGGTACTCAATTAAAATTTTGTTCGGGTATAATATTTTATAATTCTTGAAATTTCGTCCAATTATAAATTAGTACTGGGGCGTGTTGGACACATTTATGTGTTTTTTCATGTTGACATTAGATTTGGATTACACTAATTTATACACATTGTATTTTGAATAATAATTCAAAACAATCCATTTTATTCTCGTTCTATTATACATTTACACGAAAAATATTTATTTCAAGTAAGAGAATAAATGTGTCGACCTTATTACAGAACATACGTACGAGTTGTAAGCATTACGAAAACTATTAATGATATGTAAAAGGTCATTTATACACATAAATAGTTCAATTTAAATAAAAATAAAGGTTAGGGTATTACATTTTATTCATTAAAAAATAATTTCTACCTGCAATCATTCTACCGAGGTGGAGATCTCGTTCGAACGATCCCAACATCTCCTTCGAAGCCTCGTTAAATGGCCTACATCAAATGAGTGTACTATTCTGATTTTTTCCATGTCACGAGAAGGTCACGAGATCTATATCTCGTTCGAACGACGCTTCAACCTCGTTTGAACGACCTTACGTTGCCTCAAATTTTGTGTTCGCCTGTAAAAACCTACTTTTCGCAGGTATTTTCCAAGACTTTTAAAACCTCACTCTCTACAGACCTGCTGCATAAAGTGTCATCTTTTTAAAAGGCAAAACACCCTTTTGATTCACCCATCACCTCCCATATTTTGTGAATTATTTTGAAACCCTCACATAATTCCATACAGGAGTTACTCATGTGGAGAAGGTGTCCCCACTACAGATCTTGTGGTTCTCATGGGAACCAATGCTGAAGGAAGATGAGGGTCACCTATGGTAGATTCATCTAAAAATATTGTCATTCACTTGTATATTTTTTAAGTTGTAATGTGTGAATTATATAAGTGAAATAGAAAAGATTTTTCCCTGAAAATGATTTTTCCTGGAACCTTTCTTGCTTGGTTTGATGGAGTGCTTTCATGTTTTTACGCTTTCAATCAGGTAGTTGGATGTTTTAGGGTTTAAAGGAATTAAAATTGGTGTGATTTGACATTTAATTAAATAAGTTAAGGCCATTGTACTATAGCCACTCTCACAAACTACGTGAGGGATCCATGGAGAGCACCCTGGAGTCAAAGCATATAGAGCTACTAATGTAAAACAAAATAGATTACTTACCAATATAACGCTCTCAAAATACAAAACCCCACCCAACCCATTTTAACAAAATGAGGGAGTGAGTCGAATGCTCTGTGGCTAATGTACAAATGCAGTATAGAATAGAACGGCAGAAATAAGACTCCAAGAATGTGCACATGCAACTACCTTCTATATATATGCATGAAACTGTCTTACTTTCGAAAACCTTATTTATCCAGATTAATTCACCTTAATCTTGTAAAAGACTTCATTTTTCTCATTTTGACATCCAACCCTTTATATAACACACACGGTTACATAGTTGAAACAACTCCACTTGAATTAATCGAAAACCATTTCTTTACTAAAATTACCCTTTTTGACCAATCCGCATAGTATTCTCATTGAAATTGACCCTTTTCAACACACCTGAGCACCATCTTAGGAAATACTTATTTAGTCTTTGAAAACCTTTTACTATACACCCTTGTGTTAATTATGGAATGAACCACTTAAGATGCTTACCACCCATTGACCAACTTACTTTACCTTTTTCCTAACCTTATGGATATTAATCAATTATACATTTACTTGTCCATTTTAACCTTTACCCGAACATTAACTAATTCATTCAAGTTACGTTGTCTATTTGGAAATGTAGACCCCCAATTTTAATTTTATAAAAATGAATTTCCTTTAATGCGGAATAAAGATGGTTCAACACACTCAATTGAAATTTTTTAATTTATTGAGACAAATTAAAAATAAACACAACAAAGTGAATTAAAGTAAACTCACACACACTTTAAATTCACTCAAACCAAATTAATTTAATTATCAAGTTTAATTAAATTAGACAAGACTATTAACCAATTAATTCAGTGCCAACATGAATTAAATTAACTTAAACAAAATTTACCCAAATAATTAAACATGCACCATTTTAATCAAGAATGCGAATTAAACCCAATTTTATCTTTTTACCCTGAGCATGAGTTCTAGGTGATTTTTGCAAAAGATAAAATAAATTCACAATCCCACACACACTACGATGTACGAGGAAAATCCCAAATCGGAAAAAACCCTCAGACGGCCCTGGCCTAACAAATTCACTAAGTACGATATGAATTTTACAAAGACTCAACAAGAGCACTTTCACAACTGACTCGATTCCCTTCAAGCCTTGATGCACTCCTTCGAACTTCAACCTCCGCCTAGGGAATAATCCCAAAGACCACCGGAACCTTGAAGTCCATCAATTGAGACCAGGCAACCATCAACCACACATGGTGCCTTTCACCATGTGAAAATGCCGCATCAAAATAAAAGCTTCTTCTTCTTTGAGGGATGTAGAAGCAAACCCAAACTTATCTTTCTTGTGGTAGAGTTGAACCAATGAATCCAAACAAATCCAAGCTAGATATATATTTAAGAACTTGGAATAAACATAAACTGATTTTATGGGAGAAAACACATGTGTATAAGAGAATTTTTAATTAATTTTGACACATGAAAACAGAGACTTTTGTTATGAAATATTGGCTCTCAAAAAGCTCTCAAGGAGGTTGCAAAAGTCTTATCAAAAATCTGTCCCGAAATTGGTTTAAAACTGCCAAATTGCTCCCACCCAGAAATCTCATTCGAACGAGATTTTTGTTTGAATAACATTCTCGTTCAAACAAACATCTAACGTTGTTCCAGAGGCCAAAAGGGAAAAGTCGTTGGCAAACTCATTCGAACAACATTCTCGTTCGAACGACAATATCGAACGAAGTGACAGAATGGTCAAAATTCGTTTTAAGCCCAAAAACTTTATTTTAAAGTTCTAAAGTAACCTTCTGAAAATAAAATTTATTTTAAGATGAAATTACACCCAATAAAAAATGTTCCAAGCTCATATATATATATATATATATATATATATATATGTAATGCATTCATACCTTAGGAGAGATTGAAACTAAGTTGATGATGTGAAACGAGGCACATATAAACCGGCAATGATGTTCTCTTGATAAGTAGGCCGCAACGTCTTCAACTTTAATATGTTATAGTCTTGATGGATGGTCAAGAGCACTATCCTATGACTCATACGATTTTGTTCGGGTTTGAGCCAACAGTACATTAAGACTCAATCGGAGAGTTGTGTCCTTAGAAATCTCCCCCTTTGGCTATTCCGGGATAAAAACCAAAACAAAATCCTAAAGGGTCATCAAGATCTACTAGACTCGAATACATCCCACCCAAAATAAAAAATTACATAGCTTGACTCAAAAACCAAAGGATGAATATCTTTTTCGATGAAAGGTTTCCGCTAAATAGAATTCCTGCACACTTAAGCAAACATTAAACGCATAGGGAATATCAAATATTTAAATGCAATGAAATTAAATACTCCCCCTAAATTAATTTTTTCATTTATCAACTATGATCAACCTAAGAAGGTCGTGACTCGCCCTAAGTTAGATCTCCTAAACTAAGATAGGATTATAATAGGATTAGACACCATTTATCCCCTATCATTCTCCTCCTTTTAGTTCAGGAATATACAAAGGTGATAGAATTGATAAAACAAGATGAGGCATAAGGTGATAAGAGCATGAAAGCATACGGGCATAACTAATCCATAAAAAAAGGATACCTACAAAAATGCAATAAAAATGATACCAATTTGATACAAACGATACTAATTATGTGATATCAACCAAAATATGCAACAAGATAGATACCAGTAATGAATTAGAAGCATGGATCGACTAGCAAGCAAGGCAAAGAAAAAAAAATTACCATATATATGTAGACATAATGGATATCACTAACGCACATGCACACACACACACACACACACACACACACACACACACACATATATATATATATATATACTAGGGTATGCCCGTGCCTGAAGGCACGACGCTAATTTTTGAACGTACGTAATCACAAAATGATAAAAAAAAATCAAAATTTGTAATTACAAAATGACAATTTTCGATACCCAATAAAAAAAGTCTACAACAACAATATTAACACTTCGTCTTGAACCTCTCATAAACATCATAGCCATCAAACAATGTAGGTATGTAGGAGCCCCTTTTTGCAATTAACAGTTGTTACACTTGAACATCATAGCCACTAAGTGATGATAAACAATGTATAGGAGCCTTTCTTCCGATTAAAAAAAAACTGACAAAAAAATTATAATGAAAATAAAGACTATTTATAGAAACATAAACTGAGACTGACCAGTAAAATTGCATCCGAATTCGCCCATTTTGTAATTAAGCATTACATAACTTTAAAGCACTCGACTTGAACAACCAATACATTCATTTAAGGCACTCCAAAAAAATTAACATATAAGTCAAACTCATGTTATCATATATTCAGTGTTATATATGTAAAGATAGCCTTCTCTTTATCTATATACTCTGCTCGAATCAACTCCATCAATTTCTTCCCATGTCACACCTAGTTGGAGTCGATGTGAACACAAAAAGTTAGTACAAAAGCCCCATCATTAAATGATCCAATTGATGTAAGCACAACAAAATAACGATCGACCTACTTAATTTCAATACAAATAAGTTCAATTTTAAAAAAAATTGATAAAATTTCCTTTATTTACGGACTATCCACCCGTTTAAGGTATAAAAATTGTACAACAACAATACCAATAGCGTGCAACAACACTAATACACATCCCAACAATAAGTACAATAAATATTAATGGCCCAAACTCCATTAAAGAAAAATTCATCTCGATACATGAGGCCATTTGGGAAGCCTACAAATTGTCCAAATAACATGGCGTCTTCCATTATTATACACAAACCCATATAGGGCCGACCTCAAAAACAAAAGCATTTACTGCAATGTCCAAAAAATAAAATGAAGAAAAAAGAAGCAAGTAAAAGTTGATTCAATATCTAATATTAAAAAAATGTTGAATTAGTATTCGACTATAAATATGTATCTAATTATGTAAGATATTACCTCATTATGTATCTTTTCGCCCCAAACACGCATTTTCTCTTCAATCCCTGTTGAACAAAAATAACAAATTATAAACCTTGAAACTATAAAACTCCTCCAAATGTCCAGAATAATATGAACACATGAATCTCTTTTACTAAAATTTTTTGCATAATCCTTGATACACACAGTTAGTATATCAATTTACCTTCTATTGATATACACAGTTAGTGTTGGCACAATGTTGGCATTATAAAATCGAGTTGCACTAAAAGTTCACACAATGTTGGAATGGCAGCTAGTACATAATTGAAGTTTATTCCCAAATTGATGTACTAAAAGTTCATACTAAAAGTTCACACAATTTTGGCAGCTAGTACATATGAAAGAAGAAATTAAAGTGAAATCATTAATCATTCACATCTGAAGAAAACATGCAATTATGTGTCTCTGACATATTAACCATACCATTCTAAATAAAACCTGATTCAAACACCATACCATATTCTTATGGCCTACAATGTGTTAAATGAAAATATGTCAAACACCTTTTTAGAACCAAAAAATGAAAATATGTCAAACTGGTCATCTATATACAATATGAATCACTGTACAAAAAATGAACAGGCCTAAGTTGTACAATAAATTGCATAAACATCCAATACTTATCTTATACTCAACTCAAATTACATAGTAAAAAAAATTCCCAAAATTCATCCCAGCTACTAAAATGAACCTATATAGAGGGAAAAACCCCATCGTGGCTTTAACTCTGTTCCTGCTAACAGAACACCAACTGAATTGTGAACCCAAGGGTCATGTACTCATGTTGGGTGTAACTTGCATAAAAAAAACTACCAACAATCATCGCTGAGTATAATCACACTTCTTGCAGACCGCATTCTTTCTGTAATTCAAGAAACTACATGAGGGGCCCTCCCACTCTCTAGGATCCAGCTGCCTTTTAGGGTGTTGCTCTCTGCAACGTAAACATTTGTTGCCGCTAGCAAAATTCATGAACCCACACTATGTGCAATTTCAATCTCCTTTCTTATTAGAACAAAACTTGATGACTAATACTCAATATAGTACACTCAATGGCATGTAACCAAAATCAGTAACCAAATAGCAAAACAATAAACAATTGCCAAAATCAGGTACCATATATAGCGTAATGCACATTTCTAATAAAAATAAAATTTATTACTAAATCAGGTGCTTACATCAAATAAGTGACACTTCGAGATCAGAACCTTCTGTGAATAACCTGCCTAAAAGGAGAAAAAAAAGAATCAACGAACACTTTATTACTAAATCACGTCAAATAAAAAATGACACTTTGAGATCAGAATGCTTTATTTTTCTTACATATGCACACGCAGAGTATGCATACGTAGAGTATGCATACGCAGAGTATGGAACCTCAGGTCTGATTGGGTTTACGCTCCCAAATGAATGCATATCGATTCTCCTTAACTATTGTTGCTTAACTTCTGTGTGGCTTTATTCGTTGGATGAGCTGGTCTGACGACAAAGTTCCCTTAGCGAAGGATAAGATCCGGGTGCCCTTATCCTAGCAACACAGTTCATGAGATGGTTAAAATCAGAGAGACTGTATAGAGAAGATGCCTGAAGAAGTTATGAGCCTGCAACAATGTAGTGATGGCTGAATTATTTGGGATGAGAGAATTTTCAAATCAGTGTCATAGCCATTTTTGTAGCCAAAAACTTTAGGATGAGATTGTTTGCATTGAGTTTTGGTACTACTCCGTGGGATGCATTTGTACTTGATACAGTTTTGTAATATCAAAATCATACTCCTCATTTGTACCTACGTAAACAGTGATGAGTAAAAAACGATTCTCCCAAACCACACGCCAACAATAAACAATGGAAATAACTAATAAGAATAAAACCAAATATTCGGTTGGTATTTCCTGCTCTGATTTGGTTCTTTGTTTATTGGGATGCTTCATCTCTCCAGATTTTTTTTATTTGGTTTTATCTGTTTGAGAGATTTAGTTCGATACCATATAAGTTAAACAAAATATACATGTTAATGAATCATTAGGGTCTATTTTATATTCTTGTAAAACAGAGTTAAAAATTAAAGACATATATACCACATGATCAGATATAGCAATAAGTTAGTAAAAAGTTTAAACCAAATCTAATATACTCAAATTGAAAGTATGCGCATTTCATATCCATACCATTGGGTTTGTACTATATAACACGTGTTTCTCTGTGTACATGGGATTTTTATTGTAGGATGCTTAATAAACTTATTTGAATTAGGAAGAAAACCAAGAAATGGCAAGCACTCAGATTCAGCATATGTATAAATATTACAGGAAAAATGGAGAAAATAGAATAATACCTAGCAAACCTAAGATGAACCTTAGCTACTGAGATTAGGTTGTGTACACAGTATATGGCCACCGTTGCTTTCATGACGGTCGACGTAACATCTAAGCCTCCCAACATAAGGGCAGACACTGCCAGCTGAAGCTGATGCAGACCTGATACCCCCCATCCTGCATATTTTTTTCCTTCAGTCCTAACTCCTCGGCCCATCCCAAGAGTACCGCCTCTATTTTGCATTGGTCAAATCAACTTTCATGCCTCTGAAATGCCCCTAGCTATCAAGATCATCAAGTTATTACAAATCCAAAACATATATAAGAGTAAATTAATTAATGAGGATTCAACTCAGCCCACTACATTTAGTTGCAACCATGATCATCCACATAGTTAGCTAGCAATCCCACGACTGTCAATACTCACACAACAATTATCTAGCAACTGTTGTATCAATTGTTTGTGTTACTGCGTACATAAGTCAGTACCTATTTGTATTACCACGTACGAATAACTGTTAGTTGGTTTTACCATGTTCACCTCAAGTCAGTTATTGGACGGGAATTTTAAGTCTCATTCTCTTTATATGCGATGTAAAGTGATACTGTTATTAATAATGAGAAACACAATTCATGCCTTGTACTACTTAATACTCTTTATATTATATTTCAATAGTCGTGTGGAGACAAAATGCATACTATCAATCATGTATCAAATTTTATGATCACCGCACTTCTAATCCAAATAAATCACAACTAAACCTCAAAATCGAGCCATACAACCACCGAACAACTCAAGCGTACAAACTAATGAAAAAAGTAATACTAATAGGAAATAAGCATAGTTCAAAAATAGGAACTGTCAAGTATATACGCACCATGAAAAAAAATTGTTGCCTTCAAGTACAATATTTGTGCTTCTTCCGTTCTAAAATCCATATTGGTGATTGTGTGACTATATTAGTCATTACTGTGGTGTGACCCTGTGTATGTTATATGTGTACTTACAAATATAATACATTATATGAGTACCCTGATCTATTTTGAAACCAAATTGATTCACCATATATTACCCAAGTCACCCATAGACATCCTAATCCAATCCAATCAATATAAACCCATAATAAAAGACAATGTAAATATATAATCTACAACTTTTAGAAACAATTAGCCCATTAGAAGCAATTAGACAATTAAAAGGTCAATACAACAATATAAGACACTTTACTCGTTACGAAATGATAGATTTAGGACCTTTGAAGTAAAATTTACCCACAAAATAATTAGTTGGGTCAAGAGAGTTTTGGCAGTGTTTGGGGTGCTTGAATACATTAAGAATGGCCCTACAAATTTTACCCACAAAGTAACCCCAAATGGAACCTAAAAAAAAAACCTAAATAACTCGTACAAAAACTCTTACAAAGTAGTGTAAAACCTAGCATAATAGAAAACACCCCAACATCCCAAACCATTGATTTCAAAGGAAAATGCCCCCAACCAATTAAACAAAATGAGATGGAGGCTACCTGGTGTAGCTCACACGTTCTAATTTCTGCAAAACAAAACATAAACATCATTTGCAGATTTCGAATTCCTACTATAAATCATGATCATCTAAGATCAGCTAAAGACCACATTGTCTTCATTACCAAAAAATATAGATTAGCAATGAAGTTTTTTTAAGCATGTCCAAAATCCTTAAATTGCAATTTTGAATTTAATCCAAGTATCCAACACAAATGGCCATAAATAAGGAGTAGAATTTTTGGAGCTTGATAATTAGGAATTGGAGTAGTTGTGAGTCTTAGAGCTGGATCGGAGTCAATATCTTCTTGTTTAGATATTTATTTTTTAGTTTCCCTCCAAATTATATTTCATTGTGTTGTTGCTTATTGTGGGAAGAATTTTTCTAGGAGAGAGGTGGAGATTTAGTTCCATACTCCCACTAACATCATCATCATCCTGCATAAGACCATAATCTCCCTCATCAATGTCTTTCTTCTCACCTAAAAACTGAGATACTGTGCTAATGACACGATTGACTTGTTGTTGTTGAACTCTATTACTATTATCAATCTCCAAATCGTGTCCAAAATATCCTGAAAGATCAGTAACTATCTCCTCATATTGGATTGGGACTTCTTGTTGACACATTCTGGTATACTTCATATTATCCCAAATCTGATTCTAATCTTCTATTGATATACTCCATATTCTCGTTAACTATTCCTGGATTAATTTTGGAGTTCTCATTTTATAGAGTCACGTCTCATTCTATTTCACCATCTTTTACCTGGTTCTCCATGATATCCACATGATCAACAACAGTTTCTCCACCTACCTGATTACTCTCTGCACAAGCTCTACACACTAAAACTACATTATGGAGGTCTTTAAGAGTATACATTTATTTTTCTCAAGTTTCAACTAAAGTATCATTGAAACAAAATTCAACCAAACCACCCATTAAAACTAAATATTGACAGTGCGCCAATTGTGATGGCACATATGCAATTATCTTTAATGTATTTGCATCGACAACATGCCATCACATCTTCTCTTGAATGACTTTTTTTATATGAGCAGAAACCGCCTGTTTATGAAGAAAACTTTTAATTACAAATTATGAACCATAATATAATTAACTAAAAAGCAGAATATTTCCGAAAATTATTAGACAAAATATGCAGATCTATGGTTACATAAAAAAATATATACAAATATAACACAAAATATATAGATGAGTGAGGAATTACCTATAGGAGCTCACCCATTGTTGATACTCGATAAATCCAGAACGAAGAGCCCACAAAAATAAAAGTGAAAACCCATAAAAATCTCAATAATGCTCTAAAATTCAACCAATACATTCAAATTCAACGAATACGTTAAATCTACTATATTTACTAAGTTTATTTCGTTTTTCTTCCCAAATAGGAGTTACCACTCTAATTACTCAAGAGCTTATATCAGTTTTCTTCCCAAATAATTAAAAGCAATATATATTTCATGTAATCTATATTTTGTCTAAACACACGTGCAAACTAAAAAATATAAATGTGAATAAAAACAAAGTTAAAGATAAATAAGTTAACACTTTATGCTTTAAAAAATGCA
This sequence comes from Sambucus nigra, assembly GCA_949130495.1. Classification (NCBI taxonomy): domain Eukaryota; kingdom Viridiplantae; phylum Streptophyta; class Magnoliopsida; order Dipsacales; family Adoxaceae; genus Sambucus; species Sambucus nigra. The sequence continues at coordinate 170,242,486 of OX422218.1, read as the reverse complement.
AACATACAAACCATAACCGAAACAATTTGCAATCGACTGTTAAGCTTTGGCACATTGGAGAAGATGTGCATCATCACAATGCTAACCAGAATCAACATCCAATAAGCACATTAAAATTCATAGATCTGGGAAAAAGGAAAAACATCAGATATTAATAAAATGATACAGCTAATCGAAACCCCAAAATGTAGATAATGAAATGCTCAACTTATAAATCTGAAAAAAAAAACTATACTTTCATATTTGCGTTCAAATTTAACAGCTCACTTGGACAAATCTACATGCAACGATTTGGACAAATAAGTAAATATATTAGAAGATCTGTTTATAATTAAAAAACACAAATCGTAACAGAGAGTTCAAGGCACTAACCCACATCATCAGATCTGCAAACCCTACATAAAAACCCAAAAAACCCCAATCAAATAACCAAAATGGTTAGCACCAAATCAGTGAATCATTAGTAAACCCATCTCCAAAAAATAGTAAACCCAGCTCCAACATTTAAAAAATTACAAAACGCAAACAAATTATGACCATCAAACGGGTGATAGGGGATAAAGGGTACCTGACTTCAGTGTTGAAGGAACTGAAGGGCGACAGGGGATGAAGGGCAGAAGTGTTGATGTAGGGCGGTAGCAGGGAGAAGGGGGAGGCAGTTGGGAGAGGGGCGCGACAGCGGGGGAGAGCAGGGAGAAGGGGTGATAGCTGGGGAGTTTCTCTTCCATTTTGGTAAATGAACGTGAGAGAATGAGAGGAAGGATTTGAGTTTCTATTTCATTTTGGACATGTTTACCCTTATTTTTGAATTTTAATCAAGAGTGGGATATGAATGTGAGTGTGGAAAAAGAGGGGGAAACTAAAGATTTGAGGGGTAAAGTGGGCAATGCAGGAAAAAACACATCTCATGACATCATCTTTTCATCTTATGACATACATAATTTTTCTACTTTATTATATAGATATATATATATATATATATATATAGGTATAAACACCATACAAGACACGAAATACATTAAGCTTTTCACGCGCACATGGCAGAAATGTGTCCAAAAATATGTAGTAAACGGAAGTGTAAGGATGTGAACTTGTAACAATTAAATTTAGACCCAATCGCTTAAAACATGTGCACGAAGTTCTCATTTGATTGCAAAATTTTATCACATTTAGATATAGTCTCATGTGAAAAAATAAATTGAACTCGATGAACAAACATACACAATGCATACAATCTTATAATTTTTATGATTCTACAAACCAATAGAGTCATGACATTGAAAGAACAACTATGATAAACGGATATTCTGCAAACCATTGATATACCATCCAAACTCCCTCAAAATAAGCATATTAATTTATGAATGACTATATCAAACTAAACAAATAGGCCTTGGAAAATATTTTCTTTTGATGCCACTATTTTTTTAGGCCTTTGGACCACGTATTTCTTTTAGGCCAAAGCAAACGGTGGCTTACTCGCAAAGGATGATATTTCCTTTCGGAGCCCTTCCCTGTGCACATTTATATATATCATTTTTATGTCTCACACAAATCTTACGTGAAACGGATTTTAACATGCACTAGTCCTCCTAGGTCACATAATACATAGATGACTAGATTGGTAGGAGAACACCTCACAAAGCTCAAATATACATGTGAAGTTAAAATTATAAGTGAGCTCGTGCATGTGTGAATTGAGGCATATAGAAATAAAATCCATTATAGCAACACAAAATCCAACTTCTTCATGTAAGCATGGTAAAGAAAATTTTAAGGATTGACAATCTTAACCAAAAGTTCTAGCCACATGGGAGCGAAAAATAAGGAATTCAAACACAAGTATATGCCACATAAAGTGTGTCAAACTAAAATACACACAACAAAAATCTTTTTGAGTTTTTAAAATTTTTTTTAACGAAACAAACAAAAATATTTATTCAAAAGACAAACAAAAAGACATATGCATTTTTCATTAAGCCTAAATTACTAAAAGGTAAAACACAACAGATAAACAAAAATCTTTTTGCATTTTTCATTTAATGCAAACTAAAATGAAATAACTGTAATACAAAAGATAAACAAACACCATAATTCTAGCATGAGATATGTGATGAATCAATGACTAGAAAATGATAAATATGCATACACCTAGCAATGATATATAATATGAAGCACAAAAAGCTAGAGTATGAAAACAACTAACACATTCAACATTTGGATTTAGTAAGGGAAGTATCGTGTAAAAGTAAATGAGAATAAAAAATCCTATCTTGTAAAGCTACCAAGTCGGATCTCCTAACACAAACTAATGATGAATGACGATCTCCAGGTGTAAGAATCTTGGATACCTTGGTTGCCTTATGTTGGGATTTTCTAGAACCTCGTTTAAGATCAAAACAAAATTTCTTTAGATGACTTTTTCGACCACAATGTGAACAAGTAAAAACACGTCGAAATTTGTTACCTAAGGACTGATCTCTAACGTCTTTCCTTGGTGATTCTCCTAAAACATTAGTTTTGGATTTATTAGTGGAATCGTTATAAGAATTGAAGTCAAAACCATAAGTGTATATTTTATTTCGGACCGTTCCTAAGATTTTATCTAATTTCTCCGAACGACTCTCCAAATAAAATTTAACTCTACTTGAGTCTCTCACTATAATCCTAGACTCAAGCAACCCATTTCTCTCTTTAAACTCGAGAAGATCCTTTTTCAAGGACTTTATAAAACCTCTAAGGTTATCTCTCTCACCTTCTACATATTTAATCTTCTCTCGAAGATCTCTCTCACGTGTCCTAAGGTCTTCAACCAATACACTATCATCAACGACCTTGACATGCTCTCTTAAACTACATTCTAACTTCAAATTTGCTCTTTTTAATTTAATAGATTCTTCATATAGTTCTTGAAATGAAAATTGAAGTTCACTCACGTTAATCTCTTCTTTATTTTCACTATCTCTTTCTTATCCACTCTCACTACCATCATCTTTTTGAGCTTCACAAACAAAGGCCTTGGAAGTGTCATGAATTTGCATATCTTCATGGGAAGATTCATTATCGGTGCTCACATGACTTGCGATGAACGCAACAAAGTTGCACTCAATGGGGAAAGAGTGTCACTATCACTAAGGGTAGCATTATATGAAATAGGTTGTTTACCCTTTTTCCTTAGTTTAGTGAGGCATTCAAAAGCCCTATGGCCATAACCCTCCTAACCGTAACACCTATTAGACTCGTTCCTATTTAAATTTTCATTAAAAGTTTTAGGGATCTTTTTGGCTTTGTCAGGCTTAGAATTTTTAAATTTCTTAAAATCATTTTTAAATTTATCTTTGTTAAATTTAAGAAATTTATGAAACTTACTAGCAAACATAGCCATATCCTCCGAGTCACTATCACTTTCACTCTCTACTACTTGTTTTTCCTCCTTTCGGGCTTTCAAATCAATGCCCTTATCTATTTTCTTTTCAGTTTTAGAGGGAAACATGTCTATTTCATAGGTTTGTAAATCACCTATGAGATCTTCTAATTTCGTAGAGGCTAAAGTTGGTAAAGAATTTAACACGGTCACCTTAGGAATAAGTATATCGGGTAGGGACCTTAAATTTTATTTACTACTCGGTTGTCGGGCATTTTCTCTCCCAAATTAAAAGATGAATTAACTATATCGGAAAGTCTACCATAAAATTCATCGAATGTTTCTTTTTCATTCATTTTGATGGTTTTAAATTGAGTGGTGAGGTTTTGGAGTTTCGGAGATTTTACGACACTAGTTCCTTCATGAGTGAGTTGTAAAACATCCCAAGCTTCTTTAGCGGTTTCACACGTCATAGTGCATCGAAATTCATCCGGTGTGATCGCGTTAAACAAGGCATTTAAACCTCAGGAATTGAAATTTAAAAGTTTAAATTCATTCTCACTCCATCTATCTGTGGGTTTGGGAACACGTTTATTTTTTACTAAATATGTAGGTGGGGGCACCCCTTAACGACTGACAACCAAACCCTATCATCTAGAGACCTAAGTGTCGAACGCATACGTGCTTTCCAATATGTGTAATTAGAACCATCGAAAAGAGGAAATTTTGAAAATGGGGAAAAATCCATTTTTAACCAAAATAATGTAAAGGACCTTAACACAATAAATTAGCTCTCCGACTCTGATACCATTTGCTGGAAATGTAGACCCCCAATTTTAATTTTATAAAAATGAATTTCCTTTAATGCGGAATAAAGATGGTTCAACACACTCAATTGACAAATTTTAATTTATTGAGACAAATTAAAATTAAACACAACAAAATGAATTAAAGTAAACTCACACACACTTTAAATTCACTCAAACCCAATTAATTTAATTATCAAGTTTAAATAAATTAGACAAGACTATTAACCAATTAATTTAGTGCAAATAATTAAACATGCACCATTTTAATCAAGAATGCGAATTAAATATAATTTTATCTTTTTACGCTAAGCATGAGTTCTAGGTGATTTTTGAAACAGATAAAATAAATTCACATTCCCACAACACGACAATGTACGAGGAAAAACCCAAATTGGTAAAAACCCTCGGACGGACCTAGCCTAACAAATTCACTAAGTACGGTACGGATTTTATAAAGACTCGACAAGATGACTTACACAATCGACTCGACTCCCTTCAAGCCTTGACGTGCTCCTTCGAACTTCAACCTCCACCTAGCGAATAATCACGGAGTCCACCGAAACCTTTGAGTCCACCAATTGAGACTAAGCAACCATCAACCATACATGTTGTTTTTAACCATGTGAGAATGTTGCAGCAAAACAAAAGCTTCTTCTTCTTTAAGGGATGTAGAAGCAAACCCAAACTTATCTTTCTTGTGGTAGAGATGAACCAATGGTGCCAAACAACTCCAATCAAGATATATATATATATATATATATATATATATATGAACTTGGAATAAACATAAACTGATTTTATGGGTGAAAACACATGTGTATAAGAGAATTTTTAATTAATTTTGATACATGAAAACATAGACTTTTGTTATGAAATATTGTCTCTCAAAAAGCTCTCAAGGAGGATGCAAAAGTCTTATCAAAAGCCTGTCTCGAAATTGGTTTACAACTGTCAAAAGATAGTGGGACAAAGTAGTGGAAAATGGGATAAAACTGCCAAACTGTTTCCGCCCAGAAATCTCGTTCGAACCAGATTTTCGTTCGAATGACATTCACGTTCGAACGAACATCTAACGATGTTTCGGAGGCCAAAAGGGAAAAGTCATTGGAAAACTCATTCGAATGACATTCTCGTTCGAACGATAAACTCGTTCGAATGACAATATCGAACGAAGTGACAGAATGGTCAAGATTCTATTTATGCCCAAAAACTTCATTTTAAAGTTCTAAAGTAACCTTCTGAAAATAAAATTTAATTTAAGATGAAATTACACCCAATAAAAAATGTTCCAAGCTCCTATATATATATATATATATATATATATATATATATATATATATATATATGTAATGCATTCATACCTTAGGAGAGAATGGAAATAAGTTGATGACGTGAAACGAGGCACATGTAAACCGGCAACGATGCTATCTTGATAAGTAGGCCACAACGTCTTCAACTTTCACATGTCATAGGCTTGATGAATGGTCAAGAACACTATCCTATGACTCAAATGTTTTTGTCTAGGATTGAGCCAACACTGCTGTGTCCATCCCCACAATCCTTGCAGCAGGAGGGACGAAGAAGAGTTGGCATCTTCAACATCGAGAGGATCTTGGTGTCGTGCATCCCTCTCGGGAGCGCTTCGATCGGCGTCAGTGATGAGGTAAAAAATGTAGAGAGATGGAGTCACCAGTCTATTTTACTCAAAACAGAAAAAAGAAAAAGGTAGTCATCTCGAAGGATAGCATCCAAAGACATACTGATACATACGAAACCAAAATGATTCAAAAGGGGTCCGGAGGCTAAGTTACGTAATGGGAAGGTGTTAAGAACCCATTCCGTCCTTACGGTCTCTCATGGGTTATTGATATTTTCCTTTATTTCCCCGTTATATGTGTGCATGTGTATATGTAGTGGAGATAGGATTCATCAACTTGTATCATGGAAGAGATAAAGCGAGTCATCTGCAGGAATGTTCCTAAAAGTAATATTAAAAAAATAGGATTTACGCGATTATCCTAGCATTGATCATTATAACAGAACGATAAAACATATGGAATAATACTCCACTAAGCACAAATATATGTATATGTAAATATATAGAACCTAATAGAGTTAAGTTTAAAGAACGTAAAAAAATAGAAAGTGAGAGAAAAGTAGGAATAGAGCTCGAGTCTCGAGTTTTACAACGAGATGACTACGTAGCCTATAGAGGCATCAAAGTCCACATAGTTCGTACACAAAATGAGGGGTGGGGTTTATCCCATAAATCCAATGGGGGACTTCTCTTATGTGTGTGTGTGTGTGTGTGTGTGTAAAAAAGTGTTTTAGTTGTGAGAAAAGTGTGGGAATCCCCGTTTGGAATTTATTAGCAAACCCTCTTTTTCTTGTTTTTTTTTTGGTTTTATTTATATGAAAATAAGAGATGTGCAGTAATACTAAATAAAAAGTATATTAGGATATGTGAGACGAGAGAATAAAAATTCTAAGTAATAAAACAACTTAATGCGAATTTAGGAGAATTTAAAGAGAGAGTTGAGAAAGTTGGACCTTCTTGAAGAGCTTGAGCTTGATCTTGGATGTTGGAGAGCAGCCCTTGCACTTGGATGATGATGGAGGGTAGTTAATTCGCCAAGTTTGATGAAAAATATGATGAAAGGTGAAGGTTGGAAAGGGAGTTGGATATGGAAATCACGCTGACTTTGAGACGGGTTTTTTGAGCTCACTGAGAGTGATGGATTTTGGATCTTCTTCTCCTTTTGAAATGAGGTCAGGCCCTCCTTTTTATAGGCCCATGGAATTTTCGATCGGCATAGCCCTAGTCCTGATAATCGACAAGTGTGTTTATGTACACTGCCGATAGGTAGGGTTTGGAACCTGTGGTTTGGCATTCTCTTTCAGGTTCCTTCGAAAAATTGGTCGTAGAGCGCCAACTGTTGTTCTAAATCGTTCACAAGGTAAACCATTCGAAAGGAACTTCATAGACCTTCGAAATTCATTGGACTGCTCCCTAGTCTGGGAGTTGACTTTGGCTCAAATGTGGCTTGGAGGCGCTTAGAGGTCCTTTAGACGGGGAATCATCGAACGCAAATAGATCGTTCATCCGCATGGTAAGTCAGAATCACACACGGGGCTGACCGTTGGAAAGGTTAGAAGATGTACTTCGACATTACAAAGAGCTTAACTCGGTTTGGGGGGTTGACTTTCGTCAACTAGGACCTGGAAGTGCTCGGTGACCTTTCAGAGTAAAACGGATCGTTCGTTCATAACGTAAGTAAGAATCGTGGACCATTGGAAAGGGGTTTCAATGACCTTTAAAGATTCATTCAATCTCAGTCAAGCTAAAGAGCTGAATTTGGTCAAATTGAGCCTGGGACCATTCGGTGACCTCCTGATCAAGTTTCGAGAGAAAATGGGTCGTTCGTCCTCACTGTAAGTCAGATTTACGCACAGGATGGACTGTTAGAAAGGAGTTTCAGTGACCTTCAAAGATTCATTCAGTCTCGATCGAGCTGAAAATTTTGACTTTTGGTCAAATGGAGCCTAGGAGTGCCCGATGGCCTTTAGGTCAATACTCGGGGTATGACTTAGATTTGTAACGATGAGGGGAGGTGCTAGGGACCTAAGGAGAGGTTAGGGCATGCTAGAATGGGGTGTATACAGAGCCCCTCCATGTGTGAGTTTGGAACAAATGATAGCCGTCAAATAAACACCACATAATGCCTTTGAAAAAGGTCGATTCTGAGGACCTAAAGGATGAGGATGACCAATTTAGGGGGTCAAGGCCAGTTTTGAGGACCTAAGGATGAGGATGACAAATTTAGGGGTCGAGGCTGATTCTGAGGACCTAAGGATGGGGATAACCGATTCAGAGGGTCGAGGCCGATTTTGAGTACCTAAGGATGGGGATGACCGATTCAGAGGTTCGAGGCCAATTCTGAGGACCTAAGGATGAGTATGACCGATTCAGAGGGTCGAGGCCGATTCTGAGGACCTAAGGATGAGGATTATCGATTCTGTGGGTCGAATCCGATTCTGAGGGCCTAAGGATGAGAATGATCGATTATGCGGGTCAAAGCCAATTCTGAGGGCTTAGGTAGTGATTACCAATTCTGCGGGTCATAGCTAATTCTGAGGGCTTAGGTTGAGATGAATAATTTTGGGGATCGAGGCAAATTTTGAGGGCTTAGGTTGTAATGACCAATTCTTTGGGTCGAAGCCAATTCTAAGGGCTTAAGTTGAGATGACCAATTCTGCATGTCGAAGACAATTTTGAGGGCTTAGGTTGAGATGACCAATTCTGCGGGTCGAAGCCAATTATGTGGGCTTAAAGTTGAGATGACCAATTCTGCGGGTCAAAGCCAATTCTGCCGTCTTAAGTTGAGATGACCAATTCTGCGGGTCGAAGCCAATTCTGAGGGCTTCAAGTTGAGATGACAATTTCAGTGGGTCGAAGCAAATTCTACGGGCTTAAGTTGAGATGATCAATTTTGTGGGTCAAAGACAATTCTTTGGGCTTAAGTTGAGATGACCAATTCTTGGGGTCGAAGCCAATTTTGAGGGCTTAAATTGAGATGACCAATTATGCGGATCAAAGCCAATTCTGCAGGCTTAAGTTGAGATGACCAATTATGCGGGTCAAAGCCAATTTTGGGGGCTTAAGTTGAGATGACCAATTCTATGGGTCGAAGCCAATTATGAGGTCTTAGGTTGAGATGACCAATTCTGCGAGTCGAAGCAAATTCTGAGGGCTTAAGTTGAGCTGTTCTCGGGGAACTCTATCGGGGAAATTACCTTGTGATTTTGATTTATGTTGGGGAGCGAATTACTAGGGAAATCCTCATATCTTTCTAAGATCTTGCATAGTAATAGCCAATTTGATGTTATAAACTCCACTTGGGAAGTCATTATGTGGTCGAGGTTTTGGACGTATTGCTCGGGGAAATTTGAGAATTTTGCAGAATATGAGATGATCCTAAAGTTTGGGATACTTCAGGGTTCCTCCAGGGATGTGGCCGGGAGGATATTCACTTGGTTTTTTAGAGTTTTGCTGGGTAAGTAGGTGTTCCACTTTAGGGAGTGTGAAATTTTCTAGGTGAAAATGTTCTAATTCCTTTCTGAGGATTTTTAGGAATTTTTCTGAGGATTTTTCAGGGTTTGTTGGTATTTTTTGGGAGTTTTGGTAAAAAAATTAAGGGGTTTTCGGTCAACATGGTGTGGAGGGTGCCATTTGGTAGTGGCATGGGCTTTTGGACTGCCTCGAGAAGGTAAAGGGGCAGTGCCAACTGGTAGGTTAGGGAACAGTGTCGATTGGCATGACCCTTGGCATCCTATAAAAAGGGGTGGGTTCCCGTCACTTTTCACAACTTCTTCCCTTCTCTCTCTCTGCAATTTTTTTCTACGAATCGTTCTAGCAATTCATAATCTAAAAAATGGCCGCTTCTGTGAGCACTATGGTACACATGGAGTGGTTGGATGTTGACGACTAGGTGAACATAGAATGGAGGGCCTGGGCGCCTCTTACTTGGGGGAGTGAGAACTCTTTTGTTGTATTTGAGCCAGTTACAAATGAGCAAACCTTGCTGGGAGAGTCGTCGCATCATCAATCTTCGAGGTTGGTGAACCCTGGTGGTTATGTAAGTAAAAATGACTTTTGGCATTCCTTTCTAGTTATTTCCTTTTTTATTGGATATTGACATGGCTTTTCTTTGATAGTCTAATGTTTCTTTGTCGACTATGTGTGCTCGTGGGATGATGGGGCTTAAGGATGTCTGGGAGAACCTTCCACCCATAGTGCATTGGGTAGTATGATCAGCAGGCTTCAGGAGGTTAGCGTCTATGCTGGATGAGATGCCTCACTCGATGGCAGTCTTATGCGCTCTAGGGGAGAGGTGGTGGAACACTACCCACACCTATTTTTTTGGTTTCGGGGAGATGACTGTGACTCCCATAGATGTGCAGCAGCTGCTGGGGATGGATTACGATGGAGAGCAGATAAAGGTGGATCACTCCCTGTGGGTGAGGCCGGAGGCGGTTTGGGCAACGCTTAGTGATGTAGGGAGGATAGTGTCTGGGGATTCTATCTGGCTGTCCTTGCTGAGGGATGTTTTGCTGGGCAGGATGATTGATGTCGAGGATGGGATGCAGCTGAGGCAGATGGCCCGATTGTTTATTTTTCTAGTGCTGGGGGGATTTTTGGTGGCGTCGAGCGGCAACGTCGTCCACTTATGGTTTTTACCATACTTGAGGATGTTTTTGAACATCCCTCTCTATGATTGGGGGAGCCTGACTTTGGAGACCCTTTATTTTTCTTTGGATGCATTCATCCGGTGCTACCGACAGTCTTTCACTGGAGCCACGTATCTTCTTGAGGTATTCTTTAATTTGCGCATTTTCCTTTCATGCATTCGCATTTCCCTTATGCGTGTCTTTTGATTGTGGATTTCTTGTCTTTGGCACACGTGGTTCTATGAGGTGATTGGGTGTAATACCCAGCTGATTTCTTTGCAGGATGAGACTATTGGGGACTTTTACGGGTTGTATCGGTGGCGGAAGGACAATTGACAGTCGAGGAGGTCACTCTCTCTAGAGGCAGAGCGTCAAGTTTTGAATGGCCTGACCAGTGATAGGGTAAGACTTTTCCTTCTTCAGTCCTGGTCTTGTGTGCTTTGATTCTGTATTTGACTTATATCTGTTAGGGGGTTTTCATGTGACTTTTTACCCTTAGGGGATGACCGTTCAGGAAACGGGGTGGACTGGGGTGAATGCGTAGATGAGGCATTTGCTAGTGCATGAGTTTAGACACTTTTGGTATCTCGGGGAGAGGGTGGTTCGACAGATTGCTGAGGAGGAGGTGGTGGTTCCACTTGTGAGGACCCTATGTCTATGAGGTCGGAGAGGCTATTGCTAGAGGTTGCGAGGATCATGACGATGATTGGCGAGTCCTATTTTTTGTACACCGATACGGCTATGCCGTATGATTATATGGACTTCGTGAGGAGTTGGCTGATGGTACCCAGCATATATGATGCACTGCCCTTTCCTCTTGAGGGTTCGAGTCGGCCAGTGGGTCCTCCCACAGTGGTGGAGGTCCGTCAACATCTGCGATGATGGTGACCTTGGAGGTCCCCTTTGTACAGTTATATACTCCTTCGTACAACATCCGAGGGGCTGATGGAGGGATGGTGCCTATATCGTATCGTCCTCATGCGATGGACCCGGAGGAGTTAGGCTTGACAAAGGAGGTTCTTCATCCTTTGGTAAATCTTTTTGTTCTTATCTTTTCCTTCTTTATGGTTTCTTGTGATATTTTCTGCTTGATACCGATTTTGCCTTTTCTTGCAGTAAGTCCGGGTGTCCACCACTTAGCTAAGGAACATTAGGGACTAGATATCTTCGACGACTACCCATATTCAGGATGCAGTTCCTGTTCCTTCTTGCTTCGTGCCGTCTTCCTTTTTTGCGGAGGAGTTTGGTTCGGGTAGCGATGGTACATCATTCCGTCGTAGGGTAAAGAGAGCATGTTGCAGGGGTGGGAGCTCTTAGGAGAGAGAGGGGGAAGAGAGAGAGAGAGAGAGAGAGAGAGAGGGAGAATGAATGTGGGTTTTGGCTGACTCCCGTTGTTTTTGCTTTTCTTTATTTCCTGTAAGATTGATGTAACACAGAGAAATATCTATGCAATGCAATGAAGTTTTTTATTATCTTCTGTTAATGATAAATGAATGAATGCATGCACATGCACTTTTTACTTTGCTGCTGAGACCGTAAAAAGAAATATTTTTGGAATTTTTGAAAGAAAGTTTTATTCATAATGAGAAATTATATAAAGAGGATTTTTGAAGTTCTATTGAGAATATCGATTTATTTTTATTGAGTTTTCTGATTTTGACAAAAGAGGAAAAAGGTAAGTTTCTAAAAACAAGGGGTTGCCGATCGACAAGCATCTTGTCCTGCCTATCGGTCGGTCAGTCCAATCCCATTAATTCAAAGCTTTTATTGGTACCCTCTTCATCCTTTGGCACCTTGTGGGGTAGGATTCCCTCTGATTTCTTTAAGGGTTATGTCTTTTGTGAGGGTTTTCAAGTATAAAAGAGGGGTAAGGTGGAGTGTTTTCATTACACCTTCACATTCCTACTTTCTTGTTCTGTGAGATGGCTCTCCCTGGTAGTGTTGAGTTTGCCAACTACCTCGAGACTTTGGAGGTGATGTGTTCCTACAATGTCGACTACAATGCTTTCAACATGTGTCGAGTCTCTTTATGGCGTAATTGGCCCGTAGAATTGAACATGCTATTGGCGACGATAAAATTTTGGTACCGTAAAGACCATGTATTCCACTTTGTCTTGGAAGAAGTCTGTCTGACTTATGAGGAATTTTCTTCCATGTTTGAGGTAAATCCTAGTGTGGCAGCTGCTATACCTGAGTTTTTTCGATCTCCTCGGGAGCTGTTGGTTGAACTTCTCCATGTCTCACCCTCGGCGGGTACATCCTAGGTTATTGGAGGAACGATTTGCCTTCCGGTGATGATGCGGTCCATTCATTTGTAGGAGGTTAGTGATGCTAGATATGTCAGAGTTGTCGTTCTGGGCTTGGTTTCAAAATTATTACTAGTGACCAAGGAGCTGCTAATGGACCCACAACTTGCAGCTATTACTTCATGGATGTCCTACCGTTACAATCCTGCGGCGGTGATACTGGTGGAGACTCTGAATGGCCTGGATGCCTTATGAGAAGGTCGTTCTGACTTTCTGAGGGGTAGCCCCGTGATGTTGTTCATGTGGTTGTCTGAAAGACGTTGCCTAGTGACTCCTCCAGAATACCCTTTGTCGGTTGTACCCAACTTTTTTTTGCGTTATTTCATCAGCGTGGGTCTGGATATTAAGAGCTGGGAGATATGGTTTGTGGAGCATGGGGATCTAAATCTGTTTTGGTTAGTGCCTTGATGGGGACAGTTGCTGCCTATTCTGGAGCTGGGGGAATACCTTTATGTCCGGCTGGTTGGTCTCAGATTGACCTCTTTCTATTTCCCTTGGCGACTTCTATGCTAATTTGGCTGGGAGCAGATTGTGCCACCTCAAACACTGGATTTCTTTATGGTAGAAGAATTGACAGAGCGTTTGTGCATGCGACTTATGTCTTTGTGGGAGAGTCGGCGTCCATCGACCCGTTCTTCTCAGTTTTTTAGGAGAGTTTGGTACATCCCTTAGGGATTATATGAAGTGGTTGTCGAGACGAGTAGTTAGTAATATGTTGGTACAGGAGACTGGACAAAGGTGGCTTCTCTTATTTGGCACTATGGAGGGAGGTGTGGTATTTTTTTCGAGGTTGGTTCGAGCTTATCGATCCATGGAGGTTTTGTGGCATTCTATTCAGGGAGGGGAAGCTTGGTGACCCTAGGATGTAGATGATGATGATAGAGCAGGGTCCTCTAGTAGCTGTGGGTAGGACTCTTGGAGAGTTTGTTTTTCGTAATGGGGAATAAATTTGGGAATTTTATTTGGATTTTTAGGAAGGTAGGGGAAAGGGGGTCATCCATTCCTTTTCTTATGTAATTGTACCATAATTTCTTATTAGTGAAATAAAAAGGTTTTTGATCATCCAGCTGTGCCTTTTAATAAATTTTGTATTTTGAATTATCTAGACTGATCGCTAAGACATGCATAATCCTTTTGTTCAAATATATGTTAGAATGAACTGTCATTCTCAAAGATAAGAAAAGAATAGTTTTTTATGAAAAAGAAAGGGTCGCGCTCATGTAAGATGTATGAGCTACCTACGTACCTCTAGGGATTTTTGAAAGTTTTTAATTTTTCTGGAAATGGTTTTTGTAGAGGATTAGGCCCACGTAGTTCTTGGTAGAGGGAAATGAAGAGATTTTTTTTAGAATAGAAGGGAGATGAGAAGAGTCATAGTGCACCGAGATTTCAGACTAGGGGTTGAACTTCTTGAGATGGTCCAGGTTAACTAGACGAGCCATCTCTTATCCATTTAAGTCAGTGAGCATGGTGGCACCGCCGGACAAGATATTCTTCACAATGTATGGGCCTCTCAAATTAGGTTTGAATTTACCCTTGGGGTCCGAGATGGGCTCTACTATTTCTTTGAGGGATAAATCCCCTTCTCGGACGTCGCGGTCTTTGACTCTCTTATTGAATGATCGCACTATTCAGCGATGGTACCCTTGTATGTGATATAGCGTTTTTAATCTCCTCTCTTCCAAGAGTGATATCTCGTCGAGGTGGCTTTGATGCCAGTCCTCCTCACTGAATTGACTTTCAAGCATGACATGAAGGGAAAGGAATTCTAGCTCCACAAGTAGGATTGCTTCCATGCCGTAGACTAGGGAGTAAGGGGTAGCCCTAGTAGAGGTTCGGATTGAGGTTTGTTAGCCCCGAAGGGCGTAAGGGATTCGGTCGGCCCAATCTTGACAGCTTTCGGTCATCTTACTAAAGATGGCTTTGAGGTTCTTGTTGGTGACTTTGACTGCACCATTGGTTTGAGGTTAGGGAGAAGATTTTTGTGTTTGAATCCCATACTCGTTGATCATTTCTATGACTTTAACCTCAAAATTCAACCCGTTATCTGACACTAAATCGTGCGGGACCCCGTATCGACAGATGATGTTTTTCTTGATGAATTGGGCCACTTTCTTGGCATTCAGGACGGTGTATGACTCAACTTTGACCCATTTGGTGAAGTAATCAATGGCAACTAGGATAAACGCATGCTCATTGGAGGCCTTAGGTGTAACCTTCCCTATGATGTCGATACCCCAAGTGGAGAACAACCAGGGAGAGGTCATGTTGTATAATTCACTCGGAGGCAGGTGTTGAAGGTTGGAAAACTTTTGGCATTTGAGGCATCTCCGGACATAGGTGGTGCAATCCTGGACCATGGTGGTCCATTAGTATCCTTGTCGGATGATCTTCTTCGCAAGCGTGTGACCTCTCATGTGGGGCCCGTATTCCCCGTTCTAGAATTTCTACAATCCCTCTGCAATGTCAGCCCCTGCGATGCAGTGTAAATGGGTTCCATCGAAGTTTCTCTTAAACAATGCTTTATGACAGATGATGTACTGGGCGGTCAGTCTTTGGGGGGTTGCCCGGTCTTTCTTATTGGAACCCTCAGGAAACCTACCATGCTTGAGAAGGTGGCAGATATCATAATACCAATAATTGGCTAGCTCAGGGTCTTTTTGGTGATGAGCTCAATGTGGTAGTAGTGGGTTGGTTTGTCTTTATTTTGGACTAGGAAGGGGGTCATTGTTATTCCTTCGGGCATGTTGACCATGGAGGCTAAGGTATCAAGGGCATCGGCTAGGTTATTTTTTCCTCAAGGTAGGTAGTGGAAGGTGATGTCTTGGAATTGAGAGGCTAGTTCTTCTAAGTGGGCATGGAAGGGTTGGAATTTGTAGTCCTTGACTTTCCATTTTCTAAGCACTTGACCAATGATCAACGAAAAATCCCCGTAGACATCTAGGTATTGAATACCTTTCTTAAGAGCAACTTTGAGGCCGACCGTACATACCTCGTATTCAGTCATGTTGTTGGTGTAGGGGAAATTCAACTTGATAGTGATGGGAGTATGGGAGTCACCTGGGGTGATCAGAAGTATCCCAATGCCATATCCCTTTTTGTAGGCAGCACCATCGAAGAACATCTTCCATCGAAGGTCGTCTTGAGTGGTGTAGAGGATGTTTTCATCTGGGAATTCAGAGATCCAGTTATCAGCTTCTTCCATAGGATAATCGGTGAGGTAGTCAGAGATGGCTCTTCCTTTCATGGATTTCTGTGTGACGTACGCGATATTAAACTCGGGTAGGAGCATCAAGCATCGGGCCATTTGGCTAGATAAGGCGAGTTTCTCAAGCGGGTACTTGATGGGGTCCATTAAGGATAAAAGTTTAATGGGGAAGGCGAGCATGTAGTGTCGCAACTTTTGGGTGACCCAGACAAGTGCAACACATGCCTTTTCTTCTAAAGTAGTGTAGTTGACTTCGTATCTGGCTAATTTTTGAATGGCGTAATAGATGGTTCTTTCTTTGCAGGAATCCTCAGGGAATTTGTCTAGCAAAGCCCCAACTGCAGTGTCGATTATGGTTAGGTATAGGAGCAAGGTGAGACCATGCTGTGGTGGCATCAGTACCGGAGGTTGGCTCAAATATTATTTGATTTAGTCAAAAGCTTCTTTGCATGCCTCGTTCCAAACCTTGGTTGAATTCTTTCAGAGGATCTTGAAGATCGTTTCACATATGGAGGTTAGTTGGCTGATGAACCGGCTAATATATTGTAATTTCCCAAGAAAACCTCAGACTTATTTCTTTGTTTAGGGCGGTGGCATCTCAAGTATGGCCTTCAGCTTTGTAAGATATGCTTCTATACCCTTCTCATTGACCATGAATCCCAAGAGTTTTCCCTTTATAACGCTGAAGACACATTTCTGTGGATTGAGTCTCATCTGATACCCTCTCAGTCATTTGAAGAACTTTCGGAGAGCGGGAACATGACTTTCTCTAGTTTTGGACTTGATAATCATATCATCCACATAAACCTCGACTTCTTTGTGAATCAGATCGTGCAGGATGGTTGTGGAAGCCCTTTGGCAGGTGTCCCCAGCATTCTTGAGACCAAATGGCATAACGGTGTAGAATAAGGTTCCCTATGGGGTGATGAATGCGGTTTTTTCTTGGAGGTCTCGGTGCATCTTGATTTAGTTGTATCCGGCAAACCCGTCGACGAATGACTTGAGAGCATGACTGGTTGTATTGTCCACGATCATGTCGATATTAGGTGACGGGTAATCATCCTTTGGAGAGGATTTGTTCAAGTCCCAATAGTCTACATACATCCGAACTTTCCCTCTTGATTTCGGCACAGGCACTATGTTGGCTAGCCATGTGGGATATTCGATCACACGAATGAAACCCACGTTCAGCTATTTGACCACCTCTTCTTTGAGTTTAAGGGACCATACGGTGTGGAGCTTTCTCATCTTTTATTTAACCGACATGTAGTAGGGATCTCATGTTGAGCTATTTCAGGATCAATACCGGGCATATCATCATAAGACCACGCAAAGACATCCACGAATTCCTTCAATAATTCTTTGAGTTGTGCGCGCTCATTCTCGTCGAGGATAGCCCCTATCCTAATCTCGCACAGTTGGATACTAGAACCGAGGTTAACAATAACAGTCTCTTCTTCATTAACTTGGACGCGATTATGTTATTTGTTATTAACCTTATTTAGACCAGTTAAGAATTGTTCATTTGCAAAATCATCATCATCAAAAGTTTGATTGGAATCTAAACAATTAATGTAAGTCACATCAAGATACTCAAAATCTTCGTTTATTTCGTTGATAAGAAAAATAGCATTGAGAACTTCATCAAAAGAGGTATCGATTACATTTGAGCAAGGATAGGTAACAAGAGAAGAAATGGGGGTAAACATTGGGGTTAGGTGGGATTTCAACATATAGAACGGGCGTAGTATGCCAGCTGAGGAGAGGTGTATCAACAGTTTTAATCAGGTGGGATGGATCCAGTGATGTAGTGCTTGAATGAAACATGCATAATGTCAGCCCCAGTGTTTGCAAGTTGAAGGAATCTTCGGAGTCACTTCCCTCAGAATCTTCAGTATCTCTGATGAGCGGTTGTACATGGTGTTGGGAACTTTTGGCCCATGGGTAGCTGTCTTGGAAAAATATATCCATTCTAGGCTTCATCTTCTTATATGTATGGTCATACCAGGGTTCCGAAAAAACATAAAAGGGGAAGTATTCGCCCTCTTTGATGAATCGTCCATTCAAGGAGTCACCTGGGATAGTCTAGATGCATTTTAGTCTTCTCTTTGTTCGAGACTGGCGGATCATTCTCAGCTCTTGTTCAAACAGTTGATACCCAAAACCATAAGGAGGGAAATCTTTTTTCAGTTCAATGGGCTCATGTATCCCTAGTTGTCTTTGTCCTAGCCCCAATCCGGGCATGAAGTGCATGTTTCTTAACATCGGAATCACATTGACGTTGCCATGAGGATCATATTTTGGACAAACGCTTTCTTTGAAAGCTTCCCCTACCAAGAGTAGAAGTGGTTCAACTCAGAATCCTGATAGGAGAATATCATTTGACCCGTGTTGTATCTCAAGGATTGGATTGCTGGTACTTTCACCCTCGACATTTTCGTTGTCACCCAAAATTATGATGACTCATCCGTCGGGGAAGAACTTAAATTTCTAATGGAGTGAGGAAGATTCATCCTTGATAATATGGAGCTAAGGTCATCCGAGCAATAGGTTAAAACAAGTTGGTATGTCAATAACTTGGAGTTCAACGACAGGGTTTATAGGGCCAGTCCCTATTATGAGTTTTATGGATGCCATCACTTGTCGACGAGTATAATCGTAGGCATGTATAGCAACGAAGGTTGGATCAACGTCACTTTCCTTTAGTCCTAAGCATTTGAAGGTTCTTAATGGGCAGACATTCAAGGCAGATCTATTATCGACAAGAGATAGTGGTATGATCTTCCCCATAACTTTGACGGAGTTGTTGAGTGCATGGTTGTAATTTGGCCCAATTCTGGGTATTTCTTCTTCAAAAAAGGATAGCATTTGGGTAGAGGTCAAGGATTCGACTAAATTTACCGCTTCTTCTGGTGTGGTATAAGGAGGAACTGTGGGTCCAGTGAGCAATTTGATCAAAGCATTTCTGCATAACTGGGAAGACATGAAAAGCCCCCATATAGTGATGTTAGCTTGAGTTTTCTTCAGTTGATCGAGGATGTTGCTCTTCTCGAGGGTCATTTCTACCATAGGAATGTTTTCAACGTCCTTCTGTTTATCATTGGCTGGTAGTGAAATTGGGATATGGCAATGCCTCCCTGACCTGGTCATGTGATTTACCGAAGAAGGGAAGAACAAAAAACCTATTTCTTTATCAATCTCGGGTTGTTCTGCCATATTATTTATTTCTCCGAGGAGATCCTCAAATGATATCATCCCACACATATTAGCTATTGGGCTAGTTTTCTCAAAATCTTGTTCTTCATTCGAATCTTTGAATTCTTCCCCCATCCGGTGGCAATAATTATGTCTT
This sequence comes from Sambucus nigra, assembly GCA_949130495.1. NCBI lineage: Eukaryota > Viridiplantae > Streptophyta > Magnoliopsida > Dipsacales > Adoxaceae > Sambucus > Sambucus nigra. The sequence continues at coordinate 170,223,219 of OX422218.1, read as the reverse complement.
TCCATGTCAAGTCAATGCATTCCACAACTTTAATAGCTTCATTATACAGGTCTTCCCATTCTGCGGGGATATGTAAGGGTGATGGAACCAGACATCTTTATAGCTTCAGAGTATCAAGTAACTCGGTCATACTACAAATATCGATGGTTTACCTGAATAATTTTGACACAATCTGTACAATGTCATCTAAGATAACTTTATCGGTTGGTACTACCAAACTGTCTGATTCTCGGGCCCATTTTTGTGCTTCTAAAAATAACATATTGAACTTCTGGCAATCAATGATCATCTGTGGGGGCAATTTCATCCCGAACTCTAGGAGTTAGTTTAACACTTCTGATAATTTCATACTTCCATTTTCAGAACGGGTAGGGATAGCGATGCATGCTCTGGTAAAGAGTGACAGTGCTTGATCAACGAGGCTAACAGGGTGTAGGAGGAAATATGAGCAAGTTTAGAGAGGTTTGGGAGAGTTGTATGGGTGTGATTTGGGTTAAGGGATCAAATTATGGGCTCTCTTCTAGGAAAATAGCATTGATATGATTTGGAAGTGGGTTGTAAGTAGTGTTTTTCTTAGGATTGGCTGGTGGGACATTAGTACCCCGATCGATTAGATCTTGGATTATGTTTCAGAGGTGAAAGCATTGGTCGGTGGTATGACCAGCAGTTTGGTGAAAGGGGCAATGGGCATCTGCCTTGAAGTTTCTTGGAAAATGATTTGGCAATGGACGGGGGTCCACGGATTTGATAAGGTTTCATCTTAACAGGTCTTGATAAACTTTGGAGAGGGGAGCATGGAGCTCGGTGTATTCCTTTCGGAGTGGGACAGGGAGGCTTTCTAGTGCCCACGAAGTGGTTGGTTGTGAGATGTTGTTGATGGTTGAGACTGCAGTACGGCAGGTTTATCATACTTTCTGGGGGTGAACTGCCTGGACACTTTCTTTGGTTCAACCTCTGTTTTAGCAAGACCTTCCTCGATTTCTACTCCTACTTCTCTGAGAACTCGAAAATGGGGATAGTATTGTCCTCCCATCGTTTCTTGGACATGGGGAAAGAAGTTCTTCTTCACAATGTTGACTTGTTCTTCCCCGGATGGTCGATTGGTCATAGTGGTTTCTTTTTCCCTCCATCGGGTAATGAAGTTACTGACTGATTCCCTAGAGTTCTATTTGAGAAGCTCTAAATCATGGAGAGTGACCTCAAGCTCTTTGTTTTATTTGTACTGTGACATGAATTCATAGGCTACATCCTCCCAGATACGAATTATGGTCTCCTCGAGAGACAAAAACCATCGGAGGATGCTATCCTTCAAAGTTTGCTGAAATAATCGGGCCATCTCTTCTTCAGAGGCCCCTAGAAGAGTCATGGAACGGTGATAACTGCGAAGATGAACAATCGAGGGTCCACTTCCTCCGAATTTCTCGATATTTGGCATCTTGAACTTCTCGGGTAACCTCTCCTTAGGATAAGGAGACATGTGGGTGTAGTCCATGTACTTCCCATAAATTCAGACTTGGTCGAACTTCTTAGTTAGCATCTTGAGATCTTATTTGACCTTGTTTAACTCTTACTCTTTTGGATCAACGATCATAGGCAAGTTAGCCCCAAGCTAGGTAAGGTTTGGCATAGGAAGCTGGACAGGTGAAGGGGCACGTGGAACGTGCTGATACTCTTTGAGAACCCAAATAGGCTCGGGTGGACCCATAGCATGAGGGAATATGGCCTCGGGCTCTTGAGGAATAGGAACCTGGTTTCGTTGCATCTCTCGAACCTCATTCTGGAGGTTGTCAATCTAGGACATGAGCTAAGCTAAAACTGTCGTCATATCAGGCTACACAACTGGTACTTGATCTATGTTCTCCATAAACAATGGATGGATATCGGACTTAGAAGAAGTAGCAGGGGAACAAACGAAAATCCGGGGTAATTTGACTAAAGACCGAAGCCAATAAGGAGCCAGGCCAGGGGCATGCAATCGACCTGAGAAGACATAAAATGGGATTTATTTTTGACCAAAAAGAATGAAAATATTTTTGACACATTTTTTTTAAGATTGAAAGACAAACTATTTTTGGATTTTTTGATAAAAAAAGGAGAAATGTTTTTGGATTTTTTTATAAAGAATGGAGAAATGTTTTTGGATTTTTTTATAAAGAGGGGATAAATGTTTTTGGGAGACGGGTCTCAGCATGATTATTATTATTATTATTATGTTCTCACTTGTATTAAATTCTCCTAAATGGAAAATGAAATGTCGGATGGGATCCGAGCCTAGAAAAGTTATGTTTGTAACATATGCAAAGCTATGGTTGGACTTGTAACCAGGCTCACGGGCAGGGTCCCATTTTAAAAATGCATGAAATTTTGGGCGACAGGCTCACCCGAAATTTTGGCAAAGTTTCGGGTCAAAACCAAAAATCTAACATGTGTGTCCTATGCTTGACACCTATGTATGGGTATGCAGTTTGGTTGGGTGAATCAGAAAGAGTTCCCCCCTTTGGCGTGGCTTCCACGATATACGCCTTACTTTTGAGGGCAATCGGTACGTGTCGACAAGCCATTTGATATACCTGAGTGTACGTGAAGTGCCTCACTATATACCTTGTGGGGACGGTAGGTGTGAGAGCGAATTCGATATACTCGATTTATGTGAACGAGTTCCCTGCGATATACCTCCCGTTATGACTTTGGTCAAGTAGTACGATGTGGGGGAACCATTTGATATATGTCAAAGGTACTTGGCCAATGGAAGGTGAGAGTCATATCGCTTAGGCTAACTGCACCCTTCCGGATCAACGCCCATCACGAAGTGACCCTCTAGTTACTAGACAAAATTTGGTCAATAACAATGCTCTTTGATGATGTCGTGTGAATCATGCATGATTCTCTTATTAGTATCTTATGAGAGTATCTTTCTTGATCATGCCCAACAAGTAGAAAAGTACGAGTAACAATGGTATACCAAGTATGGATGGGTGATTCGTGCAACATGTGGACATATGTGATCCTAGGTTCACGTGGTGTGAAGTGTACATGGAGAATCTTCTACAAGTGTGTAAATAGAAGCATAAGCATGAGGTATACATGAATAATAAAGGGGAACATGCAAAATAGGGGAAAATATAAACAAATATAACACCCATGTAAATAGAGTCTATCCCTCAAAATAAGTAAGTCCCTAACGGAGTCGCTACTGTGGCCATCCCCATGATCCTCGTGGAGGGAGGGACGGAGAAGAGTGGGAGTCTTCAACGTCGAGAGGATCTTGGTCCCGCGCATCCCTCTAGGGAGCGCTTCAGCTCGCATCGGTAATGAGGTGAAAAATGTAGAGAGATGGAGTCGCCAGTCTATTTTACTCAAAACAGACAAAAAAAAGGGAGCCATCCCGAAGGACAGCATCCAAAGACATACTGATACATACGAAACCAAAATGATTTAAAAGGGGTCTGGAAGCTATGTTACGAAATGGTAAGGTGTTAGGCACTCATTTCTCCCTTATGGTATCTCATGGGTTATTGTTATTTTCCATTATTTTCCCGTGATATGTGTGCATGTGTATATGTAGTGTAGATAGGAATCATCGGCTTGTATTATGGAAGAGATAAAGTGAGTCATCCGTAGGAATGTTCCTAAAAGTAATATTAGAAAAAAAGGATTTATGCGATTATCCTAGCGTTGATCGTTATAACGGAACGATAACACATATGGAATAATACGTCACCAAGCACAAATATACGTATATGTAAATATATAGAACCTAAGAAAGTTAAGTTTAAATAACGTAGAAAAATAGAAACTGAAAGAAAAGTAGGAATAGGACTCGAGTCTCGGGTTTTACCATGGGACACCTACGTAGCCTATAGAGGCATCAAAGTCCACATAGTTCATATACAAAACGAGGGGTGGGGTTTATCCCATAAATCCAACAGGGGACTTCTCTTATGTGTGTGCGTGTGTGTGTGTGTGTGTGTGTGTAAAAAAGTGTTTTAGTTGTGAGAAAAGTGTGAGAATTTCTGTTTGGAATTTATGAGAAAACCCTCTTTTTCTTTTTGGGTTTCATTTATATGAAAATAAGAGATGTGCAATAATACTAAATAAAAAGTATATTAGGATATGTGAGATGAGAGATGAGAGAATAAAAATGCCAAGTAATAAAACAAATTAATGCGAATTTAGGAGAATTTAAAGAGAGAGTTCAGAAAGTTGGACCTTCTTGAAGATCTTGAGCTTGATCTTGGATATTGGAGAGAAGCATTTGCACTTGGATGATGATGGAGGGTAGTTAATTCACCCAGTTTGATGAAAAATATGATGAGAGTTGAAGGATGGAAAGGGATTTGGATGTGGAAATCACGTTGACTTCGAGAGGGGTTTTCTGAGCTCACTGAGAGTGATGGATTTCAGATCTTTTTCTCCTTTTCAAATGAGGTCAGGCCCTCGTTTTATAGGCCTAGGTCATTGGCAATCGTCATAGACCTGGTCCTACCAATCGGCAGGTGTGTTTAGGCACACTGCCGATAGGCACGGTTTGGAACCTGCCATTTGGCAGTCTCTTTCAGGTTCCTTCGAAAAATTGGTCGTAGAGCGACAACCGTTGATCGGAATTATGAACGGGGTAGACCATTGGAAAGTTACTTCAGAGACCTTCGAAAGTCATTTGGATTACTCCTGGGTTCGACAGTTGACTTTGGGTCAAATGTGGCTCGGAGGCACTCGTCGGTCCTTTGGACGGGGAATCGTATGACGCAAATGGATCGTTCGTCTGCATGGTAAGTCAGAATTGCATACGGGTCAGACCGTTGAAAAGTTTAGGAGATGTACTTTGACATTCCAAAGATCTTGACTCGGTTTGGGGGGTTGACTTTGGTCAACTGAGGCCTTGAAGCGCTCGATGAGCTTTTGGAGTAAAATGGATCGTTCGTCCGTACCGTAAGTCAGAATCGTGCATGGAGCAGACCGTTGGAAAGAAGTTTCAGTGCCCTTTGAATATTCATGTAGTCTCGGTCGAGCTAAAGTGTTGACTTTGGTCAAACGGAGCTTGGGAGCGTCCGGTGACCTCCTAATCAAGTTTCGGAGGAAAATGGGTCGGTCGTCCTCACCGTAAGTCAGAATCGCGCACGGGATGGACCGTTGGAAAGGGGTTTCAGTGACTTTTGAATATTCATTCAGTGTCAGTTGAACTAAAGAGTTTGAATTTTTGTCAAATGGATCCTGGGAGTGCCCGATGGCCTTTAGGTCAGTACCCGACATATGAATTAGGTTTGTAGCGATGAGGGGAGGTTCTAGGGACCTAAGGAGAGGTTAGTGGGTGCTAGAATGGGGTGTCTACAACTACATTAAGACTCAATTGGAGACTTGTGTCCTTACATTGTCTTAACACATTTTCACCACACAACCCATTTATTGACGTGTTCTTTATTCCTTTATCTTTATCTCAAAATTTTCCAATAATCGCATACATTAACGGGTTCCACACCGCCGTCGACGCCGCCATATGCTCTGGCCAGTGTTTCGGGGTTTTAATCCCAGAGCTCCAGGCCCTCTTTAATTTTTCATGTGTCATTCGAGTTCCTTATTAATGTGTTTTGACATTTTGCAAATGTCCACGTTATTCCACTTTTCCTTTTACCCAGCCGAAGCCAAAGCCCAGCATTTCATCCCAACCTATGTTACACTTTGAAAAATCATCATTTTATGTCTTTTACACTTTAACTTTATTTTATTTCTAAAATCATGTGCATTAGGACTATCATGTGTAACATCCTTTTTAACATATAAAAAACGTTCCACATTACATAAAATTACCATTTACCCTTTTCTTTCCAAATGCACCATTTAATCCATTTCACAATTGTTAATTTTCCAAACATCGGTAACTTACCCACACTAACTTTTTATGTGTTTTCAACACCTCAACACCTTTTTTAACCCTTTGGAGTAATATTATTCTCAACTGGGAACATCTTTATTCAATACTTTTATTTCTAATAAGGAAATTATTTGTGTCCCAAACAACTCCCCCAAATACTTCCCCAAATAGCATTAACTGTTATACCTTGTGGTATGGGTCCCGCCAGGGCACAACTCATTAATGCTTTTTGGAAGAAATTTGGGGGATTTGTTTGGTACCCATAGCACCACTCTTTATAATAATTATTAACAAATAAGACGAATTCGTAAGAAAAACACCATTTTCTTTATTAATACTTGTAGTCTTACAACCTTACACTTATCATCTATAATCCCTTTTTTCACACACATTGAAGACTAGAATTTTTAGTTTTTTTTTATTTCATCTTTAAATCCAATAAAACCTTGTTTATATTTCCATTATCAAAATATTACAATTTTATATGCATGAGAGATAAATTTTAAATCCTAAAATCCTATCAAATGAGTTAAACTCACATTTTATTCTAGAAATTATCAATACATGTAAAATTATGCTTTTCAAGACATAAAGAGATTTTAAATTTCTTCAAACTCGACAAATGTCCATTTTCATGAAATCCCCATTTTTCAAAAGACTTTGGAACTTTATTTCACTAAAATTATATAATGATCAACATCATTTTTCAAACATTTTATTTCATAAAATGCTTAACACCCAATTTCTAGAAAATACGCCATTTTCATAAAATGCCAATTTTAATATTTCAAAACTTTAAAATATTTATTCATCCTTTATCTCTAACAAAATAACATTTTTTCCAACATTTTTATTCCACAAAAATGTTTAATATTAATCTACTAGAAACAACCATTTATTAATGTGCATTCTACTCATGTAATCTAACCACAAGACCAGTAGTAATGCATATAGAGTCTTAAATACTAAGGATAGTTTTTTCGACCTCAAAGACTTCAAATAGTGGTATAGAAGTTGGCGTAGGAGCAACAACCCCCACCTCCATAGGTGGCCTCAAGGGATTACCAATTGCATCCTCCATGTGTGCTCCATTTAAGCTTCTAAGGAAAGACCCAACAAAAGTCTCTTCAAACTCCATGGAATCTTCCTTCTCCATCGTTAAGAACCCCCAAGAAAGATTAAAAAAATTGTAGCTCCACTCAACAATGGTGGAAATGGCTGTTGTAGGCTTGAATGTGGTGGTTTATGGTGGTGAAATGGTTGTGGGAAGGTGTAAAGAGGCCAACAATAGTGGAAGACTACTCCACCCTCTATCTCCATCTTCCGTATTCTTCTTTCTTCTAAATGCCCCAAATAAGCCAAACAAACCCTTATAAAATCCCTCAAAAGCCTAAAATTCCTGGTTTACCCAATCTGGGCTCATCAGTGCTCGACAACTCATCAAGTCAAGGGTCCAGAATGTGATAATGCACAAGGGAAATTTAATACACAAAATGTTATAATGCGCCGTTTGAATGACAATGAGCCTCGTTCGAACAACAAGGGCATCGCGTTCGATCCATGGCTTTTAATGAACTTCAAATGACCCTTAAAAGTGATACAGTTGGTTCTTATTCAAAGCTCATTTGATCCCTGCTTCTAATGAGACCTAAATCTTATTTGCGTGATCCTACTTTCATTGGAACCCTCCAAATTCCAATTTACCCACATTTCAACAATATCATCAAACCCCACTTCAACATAATTTATACAGAATTTAAATGAAATATTAGGATGGGGTATTTAAAATTAATTTAAAAACCTCTTCGACTTCATAATATAAATCTTCCCACTCAACAAGGAAGTGTAGGGGTGAAGAGACCAGGCATCCCTGAAGTTTCATGGTTATGAGCAACTCAGAATGTTGTAGATCTCTCCTACCTGGCGAAACATATTGCACATGATCATCACACATAATCTAGGTTGAGTTCTTCAACAAGTACCACCCACTCATCTGATTCACGAGCCCACTTTCGAGCTTCCATGAACAAGCCACTAAGTCTCTCATAGTTGACTGACATATCTATGGGAAATTTCAACCCAAACTTTTTGAGTTTATCAATTACTATAGGGAGTTTTATGCAAATCCCTTCTGATCAGGTGAGGATGGCAATACATGCTCGTGTGAGGAGAGATAAATCTTGATCATAAAATCATGTTGATGAAGGAGGAAGGATGGGAAAACCTTGAGAGGTTTGGGTGAGACTGTGGGGGTAATGGGCACCTTGACAAGCATAATTTGGGTAAAAGGGTCAAATTTAGGCTTTCTTTCCAGGAAGATGGCATGTATTTCGGTCCCATGTGTTAGGAGAGGGTTATGAGTGGTGTTGGGTTTAGGATTAGTTGGTGGGGTGATGATTCCCTAGTCCCTAAGGCCTGGGATTACATTTCTGACATGATAGCACTAGTAAATCGTGTGGCCTACAGCTTGGTGAATGTCGTAATGGCCATCATGTTTGAAGTTTTTAGGGAGGGGATTTGGCAAGGCCTGGTGTTCTAATTGTTTGGAGAGGTTTCAAGTTATAAGGATTTGTATACTTTTGATAAGGGGCATGGAGTGTAGTGCATTCTTTTTTGAAAGGATTGGGATGACTTTCAGGTGCCCAAAAAGTGGCATTTTATGTTGTTGATGGTTGATACTAAGGTATTAGCAGGCTTTTCATGCTTTCAAGGTGTAAATTGTCCAGTAAGCCTCTTTGGTTTAGACTCTACTTAGGTAACCCATTTTTCGTTTTCCACACCAGCCTCTCAGGGGGATCCAAAGTGCAAGTAATACTATCCTCCCATAGATTTTCGGATATAAGGTAAGAAGTTCTTCTTTACAATGCTCACTTGTTCCTCCTCTGAGCGCCTGTTGTTTATAGTGGCGGATTTCTCTATCCACCTCCCAATGAGCTACTGAATGTCTTTAATAGCGCTAGTTCCCTGTGTGTGACCTCTAGTTCTTTGAAGTATTTTTACTGATAGATGAATTCCCTGGGTACATCTTACCAACTAAGAATTCTGGATTTTTTGAGAGACAAGAACCGTCGGATAGCACTCTCTTTCAAGCTTTGTTGAAATGTTTAGGCCATTATTTCTTATGGGGAGACAAGAAGGGTCATGGCTTAGTGGTTGCTGTGTAAGTGAATAATTAAAGGCCCACTACCCCTGAACTTCTAGATGTCCCGCATCTTGAACTTTTTTGGCAACTTGGTCTTAGGGTATGGAGACATGTGAGTGTAATGGATGTAGTTCCCCGAGATCTTCATTTGGATAAACATCTTCAGCACCATCTTGAGGTCTTCCTTGACCTTGTTAAGTTCTTCTTTTTTAAGATGCATAGGAATTGGCAAATTAGCCCTTGGCTGGTCAATGTTTGGAATTAGGAGTTGAGCAGGTGGTTGCTCGTTTGAAGGCAGGGTACTGGGGCATATTGGCATTCCTCTAGGACTTAAACAAGCTCACGGATAGTGGACCCATGGCATGGGGAATGAAGATCTCAAGTTCATTAGATTCAAGTGCCTAAGACCGATGTCGATACATCTCATGGACATCGATTTGAACATTTTAAATCTTAGTACTAAGTTAGACTAGGATGGACTAAACATTCAGTGTTTGGTCGATACTCTCCATCAATATCTTATGGAGGTAGATCCCAAACTCGATTGATGTAGCAGAAGAATCAGCGGAGCTTAGGGCGGTTAAATGGAAGACCAAATCCAATTTGGGAGCCATACCAAAGTCGGGTATGCGATTGACCTCCGTGGAAAATGATTTAGGTTTATTTTTGGAGGTAAATGGGAGTTTGTTTTGGTACTTTTGAAAAATGAGAAAAAAAAAATTTGTTATTTTTAAAAGGGGAAATATATGTTTTTGGAATTTTGTTTTTGAAAAGAGAGAAAAATCGAGAAATCTCAACATGATTATTACTATTACTAAGTTTTCACTTGAATTGTGTTTGCCTAAATGCAAGAAAAATGTCAGACAAAACGTGAGCCTAGGAAAAAATAAGGTATAAGAATATAAGACACAACTCAATTTGTTTCCCGGCTCACGGACGGGGTCCTATTTAAGAAGATGGAAAATAGTGATAAAATTTGTGCGGTACAACTCAATAGAATTCCGCATGGTAATCGACAAACTAATTATGAGGACCTAAGGCTGATGCCTATATGAGGTTTATACATTTGGTGGGCCAGTGTACGGATTCCCCCTTTGGCATGACTTCCACGATATCTGGCCTATAAAGGCAATCACTCATCGGTATGTGTGGACAAGACATTTGATATACCTGAGTGCGCATGAATTTCCTCACGATATACCTCATGGGGATGGTACATGTGAGAGAGAATTCGATATAATCGATGCATGTGAACGAGTTTCCTGCTACATACCTCCCTTCATGAGTTCGATCAAGCAGCACAATACGTGTGTAACTATTTGATATACGTTGAAGGTACAAGGCCAATGGAAGCTGAGATTCATATTGCTTAGGTTAATCATACCCCAGCAAAGCCAACACCCATCATGAAGTGACCCCCAGTAAGGGACAAAATTTTGGTCAATATTTCCATGCTCTAGAGATATAGTATGTAGAAATGCATGAGTCTTAACAAGTCTCTTATGGAGATATTTTTTTATTTGCATTATAATTAAGGGGAGTACTAACACTAATGAGGGAGAATATAGAAATATCATGAAAAGTAAAGCTTGCACGGAGCATGAAGAACATACTAAGCATGGTGATAGGAGGAGCATGTGAATATGTAAAAGTGCGTCAGATATATGTGCAAAGAGTGTCACATGGGAATAGTGTGAGTGATCATGTAAATATATACAAGTGAATGTGTGTGCTAGTGAGACTAAGCATGGATCATCTATAAGTTTTGTGTGAGATGTGTAAGTGATCATGGAAATATATTCAACTGAGAGAAGTGAGGGTGTGTGCTAATGAATTTAAGCATGGATAATCTACAAGTGGTGCATAGAGCTTGTAGGTAGAGGTGAAACTATATACAAGTGTGAGTGTTTAAAGTGAGCACATAGAATATATACAAGTGTGTGAGGTGAGCATGTACAAATGAGTGAAAAGTGATATATACATGAGGAGAGAGAATGCTAGAGAAAGGAATGGGAAAAATATATAAGAAGTAAGTAAGGGAGTAAAGGGAGCATACAAGTTGGAGCATACGCACACATATAGAAAAGAAGGAGAATAGAGAATAACACCCATGTAAAAATAGAGTCTAGTCCTCTAAAATTCCCTAGCAGAATTGTTGTTGTGCCAATCCGAGCCGGATTCTTCCGACATGAGGGGCTCTTAGGGGCGTCAATATCGAGATGATGGGGAGGAAAAAGGAAGGAAAGAAAGTTACCTCCGTCTCTTTCTTTTCTTTTAGTGGTTCATCCTTCAATATAAAATTTGTCATCAAATGGGTGTAACAAGGAGAGATAGATTTGCCAGCCTATTGTGCTCAAAACACGCAAAAGAATGTTGATTTCTTGAGAGAAAGACATCAAGGTCAAATTGATGCATGAAAGACCAAATATTTCAAAGGTCTGAGGACTAAGTTATGGAATGTGAAGTTGTTGGGCACCCATTCTTCCCTTTTGGTCTCTCATGGGCTAAGCTTAATCTTTTCCTTTTTTCTTAGTGATTGTATATGTTTATAATCTAAATAATCGGAGAATGGAATTATCCAACTCTCGTCATGGAATGGACGGAGTGGACTCATTCGTAGGAGTGTACCCGTAAATAATGATAAAAAATATGATGTATGTGTTCACCGAATAACAAATCGCTATGAAAGAGATAATGTGCACATCGGATGAGATATAAGTATGTAGGAGTCTAAAAATCACAAAGTAGATACAAATAGATTTATAAAATGAAAAAAGGAGGAATCGAATCTCACAATTAGCCCAAGACGCCTATGTAACCGAATGGGCATCAAAGTCCATGTAGTTCTAAAATAACATAGGGGCGGGTTTCAACCCATAAATCCAAACGTTAGACTCCTCTTATGTGTTTTTTTAGGAGAGTGTGTTTTAAAAGTGAAAATCTGAAGATGGAAGTCTCACTTTAGGAGTTTAAGAATGAACCTTTTTTTGTCTTTTTTTTTGGGGGGGGGGGGGGGGGGGCGTTTATGAAAATATGTTATGTACAATACTTATAATAAAGAGTGAAGATTAGTTGATGTGTTATAATGAAACAAAAGAACAAAATGAGAATAAGATGAATAATACTAGAAAATGAGTAAAATAGAAAAATGGGTTGAGAAATGGACCTCCTTATTGATGTTTGTTATTCGATTTGGAATGTAAGTGTGATAATTTGAAGTGGTATGAAGATGATGTGGTAGGTGAGGTGGATAACCATGTTAGGTAAGGAGGTGAGGTGAGAGAATGTTGTAAAATGGACTTTTTAGGAAAGGGAAAGGCTTTGATTATAAGAAGAAGGTTTTCTAGCTTTCTGAGAGGGGGTCCTTTCCAATGGTAAGGCCATAGGCCTTTTATAGTGAGATTTGGGCCAAGGGGGTGCCGATCAGCATGGTACTTGGCCTTCCTATCGGCATGGTGGTTTATTTTCAAGGCAAGTAAAAGGACACCTTGTCGACAAGTAGGGTTCCTCGGGTGCCTATAGGCAATCTGAAACGGATGTTTTGGAAAAAAGAGCATAAAATACAATTTGTAAGTCTAAATCGGGCACGGGGCAAACCATTGGTAAGGTAATTCAGATACCTTTAAGAATCCATTGAGCCACTCTCAGTTTTGAGAGTTTATCGAAAATAAATAGGGCTCGGAAGCGCCCGATGGTCGCTGGATAGGAGGTTTTTGAAGGAAAATGGATTATTTGTCAAAACTGCAATGACAATTTGCACACGGATGGGCATTTAGAAAGGTAATTCAGTGACCTTTGCGATTTCATTGAGCTACAAGTGGTTTAGAGAGTTGACCAATGTCAAATGGTGCTTGAAAGAGACCGATGACCATTAGGAGTAAAACGGATCGTTCATCCGAGCTGTGAGACCGATTCGTGCACAAGAAGTACCGTTGTAAAGGGTATTCATAGCCCTTTAAATAATCATTGTGCTTTTATCAAGATAAAAGGTTGACCAGAGTCAAGCGGGGCTCAGGAGCACCCGATGGTCTCTATATCGGTACTCGAAGTGAAATAAATCTTCGTGCTGACCTTGAGGCCGATCTGTACATGAGACAGACCTTGGAAAGGGGATTCAGATCCCTTCTATGATTCATTAAGCTTTGCTCAGGTTGGAAGGTTGACATAATTCAACCTGGGATCATGAGCACCCGGTGGCCTCTAGATTAGTACTCGGAGTGTGACCTAGTGTTTATGGTGAATGGATGGGTTCTAGAGACCTAAGTAGGTACTTATGGGGTTACTAGGATAGGGTGTCTACACACATCACTTATGTGTAGTTATGAGGTTATTCTTACTAAGTATGTTCTTGTATTCTATCTGAGTCTACTACGAATGGATAGTCCATATTTTACAACGTTCTTGGAAAACTTTTATACTCATGGTGAGATAGCTACCTTTCTAGCAACTTCGTAGATGTCGAGTCACTACAAGAAAATATAGTTATCCTGAAATTTTTTGCAATGTTTATATAAAACATCGGGATATGTTTCAAATGCCAAGGTTTAGGGAAAAACGTCAAAAAATTTCAAACAGCTTAAATAAAATGTCTGTATAGTTATCGTTGTTTTATGAAAATGATAGAAAATTTGACATGCTTTTTCCATAAATGTCGGGTTTTAAGTAGTTTGTACTAAAAACAATAAAAAAATTATTTTACCAATTTCCTTTTTCTATATGGAGTATTCTTTCCCTCCTATTTGTTGGCTCCCATTTTTTCCCAACTTCTTAACCAGATTATCGGACGGAACTCATGCGAATCTTATTAATGGGTTTGAGACCAGGCAAGGCACTCTCTCTCTCGGCAGACTCATTATGTAAATATTACCTCTCTCTCTCTCATTCACACACACACACACACACACACACACACACACACACACACACACACACACATATATATATATATATATATATATATATATATCATGCATGCACAAATTTTTAGCTCAGCTATGAGCATCGAATCAGTAAAGTCTCTCATACTCAGCGTAAAAAATATGGTCTTAGTTTTTTATAATGCATTTTATATTTAGTCATTTGTTTTTCAAATGGGCATATTTCTTATAACTTTACTAGTGAGAATAGTGTTAAATGATGAAGTTTTATGAAGTCATTTTCACATATTTTAACTACTTTGGTTTTGTCAATAACTGGTTATTGATTTCGGTATTTCTTTAATTTTCTATAATTTATGTGTGTGGTAACATATTTGGATGCCATTTTTCGACGAATGATCATTTTTAAATTCTATTACATCAGATGTTAATGGTATGTGATGAAGCTATACTATAGAACTATTTTTCTTAAATTTGTTCAGATTTTGGACTACTAAGACGAATAATAATTCATCTTTGTAGTAGTTGTGCACAGTAATTTTACTTATGGAGAACTATTTTAGAAAAAATACCATATATTTATTGAAGTTATTTAACAACCATCACACTGGAATTTTATTACCAGAATGGCTTATAAAAATGCAACTATTTATTGGCGGTTATGAAAAGATTTATCTTTACTCTATAATTTTTTGTTTCTTATCTATTTTTGCTATCTTATTTTAATAAATATCATTTTTCTCATAATATACATAGAAAAATGAATCGTTGTGCACGAATAATTTTTCCAAACATTAAGGTCCCTCCTTCCATTTGATGATCATGAAAAGGTAGAGGGTCCAGATGACGAAACCAAGAAAATTTCTTAGTGTAATTAATGAGACATTCTTAATTACATTAATTTTTCTATTAAAAGTTATAACTACTTAACTACTTGGGCACTCATGGTTTTAATATTTTCTACACAATATTGATCTATATTAAATATTAATTAAATTGATAAATAACTAATCATATCATTCTATAATAACACATATTTTTGACTAATTGTTTTTATATAAATTTGCCATGTGGGATAATTATATAAAATAATGGAAGTTGAAGTGAATATTATTTTAAGTGATTTAACAGATAATATTTACTGACTTTTGCATATTTACTGTTATGTGAACGTAAATAGCATCATATTGTGTTTTATTGCGTCGTTGTGCTTTAAGCGATGGTTATGACTTATATTCCAATTGGATAATTATTAAGGAATTAATATGACGTTGGAACATGAAATATTGTACGATATTCCAGATGCCAATTTAGAGGGTATGATTAGTCCGGAAATGGTTGAGATAGTCAAAATAAATGTCAAGTTGTATTTTTGAGTTTCAGGGACTTTTGACCGGTTAGGATTTAATTATGTTGTTACGAGTCATTTTAATTGTGTAGTAACATTTAAATGAGTAGACTTAATGCAATTGGGTAATTTAGTCTTGTTAGAGCCTTTGAGCTCATTTTATGTTTTAAAGTTAGAGAGAGTTTGAGAGAAGAGAGAGCTTGGGAGAAAATGGAGAGAAAAGAGAGATTTGGAGCTTGGAATCGTTGCTACGAGAAGAGAATCCGAGACTACAAACTCGACGCAAGTTTCTAACTTGCAAATATATGATTTTGTGTGGATAATTTGTATATATAGTTGTGTTTTTTAGATTTAAACCATTTATGGGTTTTGATGATTTGGTGTTTAAACTCTTAATCTTTTATTTAAGTTTGACTTGAGTTAGAGATATTAGTTAGTTTTTGTATAGAAATGTTTTGGTTAAATTATTAGTTATTGATGTTGGGATGTGTTGAAAGAAAAGGATTTGGGGGATTTAGGGTTCTTAATAACCCATAGCCCTAACTGAGCAATCTGACCAGGGCGAATCGATTCGCCCCCCTCAACGAATCAATTCGTTAATAATGGGGGCTATAGGTCTGAGGAGCCGAATCGATTCGGGTTAAGGCCGAATCGATTCAAGTTAAGGCCGAATCGATTCGGGCTTACACATGGAGTTGATTTTTTTCAGCCAAATCGATTCTCTTTTTGGGCGAATCGATTCGCTATCAGGGGTGAATCGATTCGGAAACCCTGTTGTTTTATAGGGTTTTTCCAGTTTAGTTTCTAGTCCTTTTCTTTTATGTTTAAGGCCTAGGAACCTTCTTTTGGGAAGTAATAAACAGTATTAGGGGTCTATATTAGGGAAATTAATACCTTATATTAGTATGGAGGTAATTTGGGCTTAGTACAGGGGTTATTCAATAGAAGTTAGTGTTGTTTTCCTCTAGTGAGCTAGCTTAGGATTAAGGGAGAGTTGGGTGATATTGTTTAGGACTTTTGGAGACTAGTATTGAGGAAAATTACCCTTGGAGGATTATGGTATTTATTTGAACCCTTTAAGACTAGTACGAGGATAATTATACTTGGTAGCCTATGTCGTTAATAAAACATGACTTCGTGAATAAGAAATGCATATTTTTAACATTGTCACATATTTCTAAGCACAAGTGATTTTGTAAATGTAAAAATTGGATATTTTAAATTGGCATGTCCGGAGATATTGAAATGCATATGCACACTCTCTAAATGCTATCATAAGGGATGTTACGCGCATGAGGTGATGTCCCCTAGCTAGTGAGTGCAGGGAGAATATAGTCCTCGGCCATAGGACCGATTGTTATATATTGTGATGTTATTTTTCGAAGTGAGGTAATTCTGGGTAAGGTTATGACTCACTGTCAAAGGTATATGGCCTTTTCCCACGTCACACGCATGTGATGTTTGTGGGTATCATCCCTGAAAACCCTCACGAGACGGCACTCATCCATTAGGGTGACCCAGGGGTTTAACAGCTTATTGGATACGCTAAATGCAATCGAATCACCCGCCAAAGTTGCCTTTTGATTTTATACCATACTTTTGTACTTATCCTTATTTTTGTTTGCTTGTAGTTCTTGTTGCATCCTATTTCATTTCTAGGGACTAGCAATGTGTAAGTTAGGGGGTGTGATAATACGCAAATATTGCCTATTTCATCCCTTGAACCGACGCATTTTAGCCCCCTTGGGTATCTTATCCCCTATATTTATGCTCGTTAACCAGACAACATCGGATTCCTATGTTAACATGTTTTGCAGGGGTTAATAGAGCTTTTATAGGTATTTGGATGCTAAGTGTGAAGTTCAGACGCTTTTCGCTCGATTTCCGTACACGATCGCGTGTTCAAGGGCATTTTAGTCTTTTCATAGCTTGGTCAAACTGGTCCAACATATACACGGAAGTTTTATTCCTCCTCGCAAGCTTCGTATCGCCGTGAACAGTGCGCAATTACGATTCAGAACAAAGAAGTTAAGTCAATTTTAGCAAAGGAGAAATGCAAACATGCCAAAACAGGAGGAAAGGAGAAGCAACCCTGCTTGATCGATCGATCGATCCTTCATATTTTGCCAAATCATGGGAGACAGTGGGCTTGATTTTTTACCATCGATCGATCAATCACAAGGGATCGACCGATCGATCCCCTATTTTCTGCTGATATTTTGTCTTTTATTTTCTTTTCTCTTTTCTTTTCTAATTTAATTCCCTTTACGATATAAAGGATTTTTGTTGTAAAAACAGATATAATTCGTTTTAGATCGTTTAGGTTAGGGTTTTGGAGGTTTGATAGCTCATTTCTTCTTGGATTGACACCCATTTGGGCTTGTAATTTGTGCTATCATCTTCTGTCTCCATTAATATAGTTGTATTTCATTATTTCTTGCTTTGTAGTGTAATTTACATGCTTTCTAATTTAGTTTTACACGCTTTATTTTCTTGCTTTGTAGTGTAGATTTATCGCGTTTATTTATCGCATTTTTAATATGCTTTCTAGCTAATTTAGTCTAGGTTGTGTTTGAATGGAGCTCACTCGAGTTGACGCATTGCTTTGCTTTGGTGATGGTGTTTACAGGTCTATTTCTGGTGCGTTGTCCTAGTTATTGCTCCTAGGAGATTTGATGGGGCATATCTTGTATATCCCGTGCTTACGAACTTGCGTGCGCAATTTATGGGGTATTTGTTGATGCCAAAATCTTATTAGGCTTTTTTGCGGATTTAGGGCCGTGACAACCCTTGGTTCAATTAACTGTCGATACGAGACACAATCGTAATAACTCATCGACCCATGTATCCATTTTAAACTAATTAACTCCGGTGTGGGATATTCGATGCAACCTATAGTTTTTACTCGCCTTGTTAATCTAGTTTCAATACACTCGCCTAGATTAATATTTCCCTTTTTCGCATCTTTTCCTTTTTAGTTTGTAATCACCCTTTTACACTTTTACTTAGGAGTAATAAATCCTATAAATTCTAGCAACTCGTCTCAATGGATATTTTCAATACCCGACATACCGCTCTACTCACCCGTTGAGTGTAGTCGTAATTTAGGTTTTTTATTGAGGTGGTAAACAGAAAACAACGATCAACATTTGACACGCGCTACTTTTCACCCTTGGTCAGATACCATAAATCAGTTTATAAATTCTCAAACTGAAACAAATGCTAGATACAATCGCATGTTTGTCGACATGAATGCGAACATCTCCAAGTTGCAATCCTCATTGAGTATCCAAGAGAAGGGAAAATTTCCTGCCCAGGGCCAAAGACCTCCCCAAGGTCAACCTAGTGTTAGATTCACCTCTACAGAACATCAGGAGAATTTCCAAGCTATAACCACTCTTCGTGGTGGGAGAATTGTTGATTTATCACCTCCCCCACACGACGCATTAAATGACAAGGAGAATTTTCCCGGCATGAAAGAGGTCAAAGATATCCCCTTGAACGAGAGTGAAAAAATAAACACTAGTGAGCTCGGGGTAGTTGTAAAGCCACCCTCTGCTGTGCTATTTCCTCAAAGATTGGTTTCTTCCCATAAAGGGACCATAAGTGATGAAGTGCTAAAAGTCCTTAAGAACGTGAAATTGAACTTACCTTTCCTCGATGCAATAAACCAAATCACAGCTTATGCAAAAGTCATTAAAGGTTTATTGACTACCAAGAGGAGGATGAAGGTAAAGAAAAATGTGTCTCTAACACAGAACGTGAGCTATGCTCTTCTTAACGATCTCCCACCTAAATATAAAAATCCTGGTGCACCCACCATTTCCTGCACCATTGGAGAGAATAAAATTGAGAGAGCCTTACTCGACATGGGGGCAAGTGTTAATATCCTCCCCTATTCAATTTTTAGGCAGCTTGATCTGGGCGACCTTAAGACTACAAGGATCACTCTCCAATTAACGGATCGAACCATGAAGATACCGAGGGGTATAATTAAGGATCTGATAGTCTAAGTGGACACTTTCTCCTTCCCGCTGAATTTTGTCATTTGGGACATGGAGCCCTCTTTCACCTCGAAAAATCATGTTCCCATCATTCTTGGGCACCCACTCTTAGCTACGGCTAACGCACTGATCAATACTTGAAATGGGCATATGAAACTCACTTTTGGTAATATGACTTTAGAAACAAACATCTTCAACATAGCCCAACAAGTAGGGGAAGAAGATGATCTTCATGCGGTGAGCTTAATTGATGAGATTGTAGAAGATCACATTGAGGAAAATTATTGTGGAGATGCCTTAGAAGCTTGCCTAGTGTCTAGTCATGAGAGCGAGGGAGCTTACACCGAGTTTGAGAGAGAGATATTGAGGAGTTAAGAGACTTACTCGATAAGAGAGCGTTGGATGAGGACGCGAGAGATGTTAATTGGGTTTATTGATTCGAAGAGTTACCTCCAATAGAGACATGCATGGTTCCCTCTAGTGACTCATTCCCGACTCTTGAATTGAAGAAACTACCCTCCAACGTTAAATATGCTTTCCTAGGTGAAAGTGAGACATTTCCTATTATTGTCTCCTCTAGCTTAGATGAATAGTAGGATGGAAAGCTATTCAAGATATTGAGGAAGCACCAGAGTGATTTTGGTTGGTGTATAGCTGATCTAAAGGGGATAAGACCTATGATTTTCACTCATAAGATTCACCTCGAGGTGGATGTTAAGCCATCGAGAGAAATGCAAAGAAGGATAAACCCCATAATGAAAGATATGGTGAGGACTAAAATTATAAAGTTGTTGGCTGCCAGGATTATATACCCAATCTCGGATAGCAAATGGGTAAGCCCCATTCAAGTCGTCCCGAAGAAGTCGGGCATGACTGTGATTGAAAATGCCAAAGGAGATATAGTTCCCCAACGTACCACCATTGGGTGGCGCATTTGCATTGATTATCGAAAACTCAATGCGGGAACTGGGAAAGACCATTTCCCCTTACCATTTATCGATCAAATGCTTGAAAGGGTAGCGGGCCACCCTTACAATTGCTTCCTAGATGATTATTCCAGATATAACCAGATTGAGGTAGATGTACTTTATCAAGAGAAGATGACCTTCACTTGCCCTTTTGGAATGTTTTGCCTATAAATGTATGCCATTCGGCTTGTGTAATGAACCAGTGACCTTTCAAAGGTGCATGTTGAGATTATTCAGTGACATGGTTGAGAGAGGGCTAGAGGTGTTCATGGATGACTTTAGTGTCTTTGGAACCTCTTTTTATCCATGTCTAGCCAATCTTAAAAAAGTACTAGCCTGATGTGTGGAAAAGAACTTAGTGTTGAATTTGGAGAAATGCCATTTCATGGTAACAGAGGGCATAGTTCTTGGCAACATCGTGTCATCCAAAGGGATCAAAGTTGATCAAGGAAAAATTGATATCATACCTGACCTCCCCCCACCAAAATCGCTTAAGGACGTGCGCTCTTTCTTGGGCCACACGGGGTTTTATAGAAGGTTCATTAAGGACTTTAGCGCCATCGCTAGACCCTTAAGCAACCTTCTTAGGAAGGACACCCCAATCGAGTGGACTGAAGCACGTCAAAGTGCTTTTGAAAAATTTAAAAACATGCTTTTCTCCGCTCCCATGATGCAAGCTCCATATTGGTCCTTACCATTCGAGCTTATGTGTGATGCGAGTGATTATGCGATAGGGGTTGTTTTGGGACAAAAGAAAGATAAAAATGTCATGTCATCTACTACGCTATTCGGACTCTTGCCGGACCACAACTCAACTACTCCACTAGGGAGAAGGAATTGCTAGCGGTAGTCTTCTCTCTTGACAAGTTTTGATCCTATCTTATCGGTTCTCCCATCACTTATTTCACCGACCATGCGACTTTAAAATATCTCCTTACAAAGAAATACCCAAATCCACACCTCATAAGGTGGATCCTAGTCCTATAAGAGTTCAATTTCTCCATTAGAGAAAAAAATGAGTAGAAAATGACGTAGACGATCACCTATCACGGCTCTCGTCCGATGTACCTAGTGATCCTACACCCATACATGAGTACTTCTCGGATGAGCAGCTTTTTTCCACCTCTTCTTTGCCTTGGTTTGTGGATATAGTGAACTATCTTATTACGGGAGCCGTCCCTCTCGAGTGGACACTACAAGATAAGAAGAGGTTTATCAATTGGTCGCGCATGTTTTTCTACGATGATGCCCTCCTCTTTAAATATTACTCCGACCAAATCATCCAACGATGCGTACCGAATGACGAAATTCCTAAAGTCATCCAATTTTGTCATTCGGAAGCATGTGGAGGCCACTTTTTCGTGAAAAAGATAAACACTAAAATTCCCCAAAGTGGTTTGTACTGGCTTAAAATGTTTCGGGATGTAAATAATTGTTGCAAATCTTGCAACAAGTGTCAACAGATGGGGGCGATTACCTAACGAGATATGATGCCATTAACCCCGATTCTCATCATTGAGGTTTTTGATTGTTGGGGTATTAACTTCATGTGACCATTTCCCCCGTCCTTTGGATACCTATACATCCTAGTCGCGGTAGACTATATTTATAAATGGCTGGAATCTATAGCTACCAAGACTAATGACAATAAAGTGGTGATAAGATTCCTATAAGAACACATACTTTCTCGCTTCGGTGCACCTAAAGCGATAATCATTGATAACAACACGCACTTTTTCAACAAGACATTTGAGAAGCTTATGAAAAAGTATGGTGAACGACCTATCACCCACAAACAAATGGACAGGCCAAACTAGACAATTGTGAAATCAAAAACATTCTTGAGAAGATCGTAAATCCCACCAGGAAAGATTGGTCCCTTAGATTGAATGACTCCCTATGGGCCTATCCCACCGCTTACAAGAATCCACTCAGAATGTACCCATTCCATTTTTTTGTATGGCAAACCTTGCCATCTTCCTATTGAGTTGGAGCACAAAGTGTACTGGACCATCAAGAGGTTAAATTATGATATGGATAAAGCCGATGAAGCTCGCAAGCTTCAACTAAATGAGTTGGAGGAGATACACAATGATGTGTATGAGAATGCAAATATTTCAAAAGAAAGGATGAAACTCGCGCATGACAATATTATTCGACGGAAAGACTTTCAACCTGGACAAAAGGTACTCCTCTATAACTCTCTATTTCATCTATTTCTAGATAAATTGAGGTCCCGTTGGACTGGACCATTCGTTGTTCAGACTGTGTTTCCCAACGGAGTTGTGGAATTGGAAGATCCAAAGAGGGAAATATGTTCAAAGTCAATGGCCAATGCCTAAATCCCTATCTAGAGGAGTGCGTAGAGGATGTTGACACCATTTGGTTATCGCACCCCATCTACGAGGCAGAGTGAGTTGAATTTGAGAGGTCATCGCACCCCCAACGTATATGGGGTGATTATTGTGTACATTAGTTTGGTGTCAATTAGGCTAGGATAGGTAGGTTCAATAAAGATGTAGTGTACATTTATGGGTAGGAAGCACACAGTTTGAGCCCACTTCGGGATTCGAAAATGAGGGTCACGCATAATTCAGGGTCATAATTGATTTGATAGTAAGAGGGAATGAGTTTAAAGTACGAGACAGGGTGAAAAAAGGAGCAAGAAAGAAGTCTGTCACAAAAAGGCACCAGGTCCGGACCTCCCCTATGCACCTGGTCCGGACCGCATTCGGAGAAATTAAGCGGACCACCTTCTGGTTTTCTCCAAACTATTCCCTAGGTGCATACCTTCTCCCCTAACCCCTTCATGTTCCTCAATTTCATTCCTCCCACCATTTCCCTCCCAAAATACACCCCCTTTTCCCTCCAAATCCAGCCCTTGCCACCTCAAACTCCACTTATAAATACATCCCCTACTCCAGCCCATCTCTCCCACACAAACTCCTCTCAAGAAATTTTCCTACCTCACTTTTCAAGAAATTCTTTCCATCCACTTTCTCAATCCATGGTTGCCCAATACAGACCCACCAAATACAATTTCGTGGATATCATCGATAATAACCCCGCCGACTACTGCTCCGACCAAGAAATGCGATGGTGTACAAAATATTTTGGGCATACACGAAACTTCCAAGTTGAACGGGCCATTATTTGGGACTAACTACCCAATTCTGTCACTAATTTGTTTCGTCCTAAGGGTTGGTGCCGCTTCTTGCATGAGCTTCACAGCGCTGTTTGGGCTGCAGAGGTCCGAGAATTTTATGGCACCCTCGTACGCACCAGTGAGTTCGTGGCTGAAGCGCGAATTCGGTGGAAATGCATCCCATTCTCTTTATTGACAATAGCCGAGAAGCTCGTTGAAAAGGATGTCCCCAATCTCGTCACTTTTGTCTACCCCAATAACTCCCAACTGCTCGAAAAGGATGTCCTTAGTGAGCGTCACACGCCCAAAGAAGTCTGGAATAAGGGTGTCTTTTGGGTCGGTAAATTGAGCAAAAAAGCGCATCTCACTTTCAAATTATTTACACAAACATCCTCCATAATTCCAATGATTTCGGCATGCGCCCACGGAAAGAAACACTTTTGTACCACCTCTTTGACCGCAACTCGTCCATCAACCTAGCGCATATCATTTTCCGTGATGTCCACTTTGTGGTGGTGGATGAAAAGGGTGCTACTCCTCTTCCCTATGCCAGTTTCATTACCTCCATTCTCATTGATCACCTCTTCGATCATCATGTTAGGACTCTTCGTCTCCCAAACCCTTTTGGGAAGGCCACCTGGACTAAAAGCGAGAGGCAAAGGGCCATTCTAAGAGTCCGAGAAGCTAAAGAGTCCGATTAGGATGAGCGTAGCGAGGAGGAGGAACCAGCGGACGATGTCGAAATGGGGGACCAAGAGGTGGGGTTCGATGAGGAGAAAGACGATTATGATTTCGTGCTACTCGAGAATGATACGGACGTTCGCCTAACAGCATTGGAGGGAAAATTTGACGGGTTCCTCATGCAATACAATATGGATCAAGCGGCCTACCGACGGGATAAGAGCATGATGCATCGTCTCCAAACTCACATGTACGAACTCAACTTTGGTGGACCCCCTCCAAGCTTATTCTATAACCCGTGTGACCCTAGAGCGCCCGATAGCTCTAACTCCCCCCCCCCCCCAACCCCAGTGATATGTTTGGTTGGTGATTGTGTTGGTTGTCTAGTTTTTGTTTTTATGTTTGTATATTTTTTCCCTTTTGATGTACCACAGTCATTATAAATAAAAATCCTCATTTTCTTCAGTTGTTTGTTTTATTTTTCGCACTCTTATTTTGACTTATTTAGATTTTAGTCCTTTTGATTGAGTACAATCCAAATGTCTAAGTTAGGGCGGGTGACAAGTACGTATTTCTAAAACTTCACAAATCTTCAAAATGCCAAAAAAAAAAAAAAAACTTCAAAATTTCAAAATTTCCCCAAAAAATTGAAAAACTTAGAAAAACCCAAAAAAAATTTCTTCAATATAAACAAAAACTTGGAATTCATATTTTTGAAAAATATCATTAAAATTCGGTTTAAAAGTCTCAAATTGTAAAAACATAGTACGCAAAGACGAAATTGACCAAAGATAGAAATTGAGCGAACATAGACGACTTAATGAATAAATGTGGAGATTAACCAACCCGGTGGGATTCGAGCCTATCCTTTTTTTATGAGTTTATAAATCAATCCGAGTAAATAGTTAACTCAAAGTTCTAATTCAGCGTCTAAAAATTCATCGCGATCTCAATACCCTTATTTTGATCAGTTAAGGGAATAATGTGTAATGTTGTCTCGAAAAACGTGCTGAGATGTCTCTAAACTTAAAACAATCTCGAAATGCATATGGTAACACAATTAGTAATTTGGAAAATGAAGTAGGCCCTCGTTTGTCACCCAAAAATGTTGGCCAGAAAAAGTCATGAAAAAGTACCCCTTTTTTCAACCCGTTTTGAGCCGAATAAAATTTTTTCCTTTGGTTTGACAACCCGAAAACACCCAATTGGCCCGGAATTGAGAAAGTTGGAAAAGTCAAAATTTAAGTCCGAAAAGTGCAACAAAAGGGGAAAAAGAATAGAAATGCTCAACAAAAATAGCAAGTAAAGAAAAGTCTGAAAAATAGAAAAATAAGAAAAACAAGAGCAAAAGCCCGAAAAAGAACTAATGGACATCTTAACAATAATTTCCAATTCCAAATTTTCCAAACCCATTTCCTTATACCCATTACACATGAAAACCCGAAAAAGTCCTAACCGAGTCCAAATTGCGAAACTGGTTACCGCGTGGAGAGCTATAACACAAAAAGATAATAAAAGAGATTAAAGGTGTGAATTAGCAGCGATGTTCCCATTTCCCTATAACCATAATCTGATGATGAGATCCATTAACCATATAATTATGTCTTTCTATTTGTGTGCGTGAACTTGGTTCCAATGCATTTACTCTTTATATCACACACACCGAGAGAAATAGCCAAACTTTTGAGAGATTAGTTTGTGAGAGAACTCCGTGAGAATTTGAATCAAAATGAATTTTCGGATAAGTAATGTAATGGTCAATCAGTGCAATTTTGAGGTTAAATTTTTGGGTTCGTACACTCACGCTGTGATTTGAGACTCTTGAATGTGAATTAATGATGACTATTTTCTGGAAAAGTTTAAATTATACAATTTTTGATTATTTTGAGTTTTCTTTGAGTCGAAGTTTATGGGTATATTCACTGCAAACCCTCACGAGACACAACTCGTCCTACTAGGGTGACCTAGGTGTTTAAAGGCTTGTTGCATACAATCAATGCAATCGCTTGCCCGCAAAAGTGGTAATCTATCAAATAAAATGAAATTTTTAAGAGTTGACCCATAGTTACATTCTTTCACAATGCTCGGGACGCGCAAAGTTCTAAGTTAGGGGGGTTTGATTAGGCTCAAATTCTTCCGAATTTAGCCCCTTAATTTAGAGGCTTTTATCATCTTAAATAACGTAAAATGAGTGCAATTATCGCATTTCCTTGACACTAACTCCTTCTAACAAGTACATCTAGTTTCTTGTTTTATCCTAAGTTTTGCAGGCATTTGAAGCATTGAGGAAGAAAGAAACTGGATAAGGAATGAGCAAAGTAAAAGAAGGAAAGTCAATAGGTAATTTTATAAAATTGTACTTTTGTCCGGAGTTGAAGCCAACAAGAAAGTTGAAGAGAATTCGATTTCAAGAACTTTGGCAGAAACGGCAAGTCAATCCTAGCTCCGGTGATCAAGTTACTAAGATTTGAAATTGAGAGGAAACAAGGAAAATACCCCTTAATGAAAAGGGGGGCGATCCTGACCTTTTATTGGAAAAGGATCCGGACCGCCTCAAAAGAACAGTTTTGTCCCAAAATAGAGGGCGATACGAACCTTTTATTGGAAAAGGATCTGGACCGCCTTGGAAAAAATCCTCTGTCTCGGAAAGGGGGGCGATTTGAACCTTTTTCCAGAAAAGGATCGGGATCGCCTTAGATGCTGAGGAACACTGTCTCGAAACAAGGGGAGATCCGAACCGCCTACCCCGACCGGTCTGAACCGCTTTGGATTTTCTTCAATTTCTATTCTTTTTCTCAGAGTTGTAATAGAGTCAAACTCTTGAAAATTTTGTGGCTATTTATTCAGATTAGTTCCATATCATTATGAGTTCGATTCGGAGGCTAGCTAATTAGGATTATAGCGTTTTTGAAGTAAAAAACCCTAGTTTTTCATAACAAGATTCTGCTGTAAGGATTGCAATTAATTTTCTTCAATACAAATAATGTTCTTCCTTTAAATTTTCAATAGTTAATTAGTTTAATGGCTAGTTTGATTCTTCACTTCTCTTTTCATCTAGTTTCTATTAATTATGATCCTTTCTTCTTTTCAATCCATGCTTTCTTTTAATTTAACTATGTACGGCTAAGTTTTTAATGGTTGGGGTGCATGAACTCCACCCGATGTAATTCATTAGCATGGAAAAAGACTTTTGAATTAAAATCTTAGATGAATCGTGTTTCATAATTGGTGCAATCGTCATAGGACTTTTGATCTCGTTTAACCTAGGTAATCGGGATGCTTAAGAATGCGACGCGTGTATTGGTTAATGTGACACCATTTTACTCGTCCTTTGATTACATACTGTGCGAGATACGATCCCTCATATGTGTACTGCTTGGGAGTACTAAAGACCAGGTTCATTTAAAATTCTAATTCTAATTCTGAATCTAGTATCCTACAAAGTGAATTGCTAGGGTGTGGGGGATTGTAACCCGACCTATAGTTCTCATTTCATAGTTAAACGTTTAGTCCATTTATCATCAGCATTTTAGTTTTATTAGCGTAGTTGCATATTGGTAGTTCTTAGTTTCATTAGTAATTACTTTCAAATTTGCATATATCCGTATTTGTTTCATCCCCCAAAGCATCTTTTCATTTCTTTTAGAGTTAAAGCTAAGTTACCCTTATCTTGCCAACGTCGCCACAACTCAGTTCGTCCTTTTTCACTAAGGATCGATACCCGACTTATCGAATTATTACTTGAGCGAAAGTCTTGCACTTGAACCTACATAGCACGCACACTAGACACATTTGTGGTCGCGTCAGTTTGGAACTGAGTTACAAGTGGGGAAGGAATTATGCACCTCACGTGTTCTTTATGCTTCCATAATTATATGCTTATTATAAGTCTTTACATTAATTGATTACTTTTTTGTTATTTTTATAACTGGTTTAGAGACCTTAGATTTAGATACCGTTAAACTTAGATAGGTGCCTAGGTAGGAAAATGGTATTAGTGGGAGGTGTGAGAACATCACTTCAATCGGTGTAGGTACACAAGGGTGTTTGTGCATGACTCTATGCCAATGTACAACGGGTAGCCGTTAGTATGTATGTAGGTGTGGGATAGAGATCGTCTTTTTAGATAGTTTTATATCTCTTTCTAGGTTTGAGGAGATATCAAAAGGTAATATAAGATATGGGTTCATCTCTTATTGTGACATCATATCGAGAGATATATCATCAAGGTTCGTGCTCATGAGGAGGACTCAGTATTGTGCCTACATGCCTAAGGAGACTTAGGATCAAAGACTACATAGTTCGGTTGTGTATATACGTTTGAGAATTTGTGTAGGTTTGCGCGGGAAGCCGCGACTTGATATAGTTTGATATATCATTTGTTTTTTATAAATGAGACAAGGGGTGAGGGATAATGGTTTTCCATCAAATATGTACGCTTGAGTTTAGGAGGATCACAATTTTTCAATGGTTACACTCGCACTTCAGGTAAGTCATAATCATGCAAGGTATGTGCCTTACATAAATAGTGGACCACTTAATCATGAGAGTGTTAATTGCTATGAATATACTTTTTTTTCTACATCTCAATGGAGAATACTATTTTCAAGTGGGTGGGTGGATAATCCATGGTTCATAGTCTAGTTGTGTATAGTATGTATGCTTTTCAAGCATTTATATGGGGATGCACGAGAGATTGTGATTTTGAGATTGTTTGAGATCTCTTTTGTTGTAAGTATGAAAGAAGATGTAAGAGAGTTAAGAGATGATTGCATCTTTGTGGAGACAATATATCATGAGACATATTGTTGAGTCTTGTGCTCACGAGAAGAACTCGGTATTACGCCTACGTACTCGTGTAGCCACAAGATTAACGCCTACGTAGTTTGGTTGTTCACACATTTGAACGGCTCAGGAGGTGGAGAAGCATTTTTTGGGGCAAAGGGTAGCTTTGGTGGAGGTTCAGAATAGGATTCAACCTGAAGTCACCCAAAAAAACATCCATCACTTGTGGTGTTGTTGAACATTTGGGCTAGTTTGGAGGTGTAGCGTTAAGAATTTCATGTCTTAGACATCCTTAACTATTGGGTGGAGGTAGAAATCGGGGGAGTTTGGACTAAGGACAAATGCATCCCTAAGAAATAATATGTCGATAGACGTATTATGAGGCTCGGGCTTCACGGATTTAGTTCGGTATAGCACCTACATACCAAGGTACTTGGGATCAAAGCTAATGTAGTTCCAACGAACGGGACATACGAGTCTAGGTGATGGGATATTGTGTATACAACAAACAACATTACGGTATTTATGGAGCGTAGTCCTTAATATAGCATTTGAGTTGTGTTAGATTGATATATTTATATGTTAAAAGTATGTCTAATCATAAGTCGGCATTTGACAAGTATTTTATATGAAAACACATTTTGAGGTGTCACCGTGGGGACATGATTTGTTTATTTAGAGAAACGGTAGGAGTGGTTTGATTTCAGACTTTGGCTTGTGCAAAGTTTCAGACAGACTCGACTCACTGACACTTTCCTCCAAACGATATGTTTTCATGTTTTGTAATAGTCGGTGTGGCATTTTATTAGCATTGTTTTACCATACGAGCATGTCAAGTCAATTAACATAGGTGTTGGGTTAAAAATCAGGCTTTAAAATATAAACCTTGTAAAATGCATATCAGGTCCCCCTAAGTGGGGGTCAAGGTACAAGGGATTAACAAATATCGACATTTTATCACAATATATGGGGTATTTTACCCAAAATTTAGGAGAGGTTATTTATCACAATATATATACAGGTGTTTGACCTAAAATTTGAGCAGATTTTCCTTACCCTTGTAGCATGAACCAAATCTTTTTTCAAGAAAGTGTCCCCACTTGAGGTGCCTAAGTCGGTAGAGCTCCATTTTTAGTCAGGTAGAGACTCGTTTAGTAGTGACGACATTCACAAAATGCGTGCAGAGGTTTGCATTTATTTTTCTTTCGAAGGCGACTTTTCGAAAGTACGAACCTTGTTTGGGACTTAAGCAAAATTTTCGAAAGTACAAAATTCCCTGGGGGAAAGCGGCTTCTTCAATGTACGAACTTTTGCGGGACTTTTCGAATGAGCCCGAGTATCTCGAATGCTCAGGGAGAAGAAAGTGAAAAAATCGGATCGGAGCCGGGTTTTGGTGCCCTTTTCTTAATTGGTGGGGACATCGATTTATAGGGATTTGTCCCCAGATGTTTAACCGATCGGTTAAAGCCCTTGGATGGTGGATCCAAGGAGTGATACACGTGTGGGATGAGAAAATATTCTCAAAGATCTTGTAATGATGACTCTAGAGTGAGATAACCGATCGATTATCGGTTTGGGGGGCCCTAACCAATCAGTTAAAGGATTGGAAATGACTGGTTAAAGGACCCAGAGGGCGTGTTTGTCTCTCTTTTTTCTTCTTTTTCCTATTTGCATTTTAACCCCTTGGGGTTTTGTTCTTGGTTTTTTAAACCCTTGAACTTTAGTTCTTGGTTTTTTGACCCTGTGAACTTCCGTTCATGGTTTGGGATGTTAGTATTTTGTGGATTTTTTCAGGGTTTCGTGTCCGTGGTCATTTGTGACTGAACATAATGTACCACAACCCGATCGCAGATCGGGGAATCCATAGTAATATTTCAATAGGGAAAATGTTCATTATTAGACAAGTCACTTTGGCACTAGAATTTTGGGTATATTGGATAGGACTCTTATTGGGATATTCCCACACACGTGTGCACGCGCCGCCACCGCCCAGTCTGAGATGGCTGATGTGGTGGCAGCCTTGAAGTCTCTGGAAGAAAGCCAGCGGATCATACAGGAATAGTTCACAGCTCTAAGCCAGAACATACTAAGACCACCAGGGGTCTCACCCGAGATGATTACTCCGACAACGGCTCCAGGGCAGCATGAGGCCAGGGGACCACCCCAGGCACCACGCAAAGACTTGCCACCCCCACAGTGATAGAGGGATGTTGCTGACCCCCAGCATCTACGCCTATGGAGGCAAGGAAACCCTTGCCCTGAGGATAGGTATGATGATCTGGAGGGAGATGAGGCTCCCATAGAGTGCTGGGAACCGTATGAGGTCTCCAACAATATTGTGCGACCCCTCCAGGAGAGCAGAGGGAAGTGTGGAAGGCAAAATCCTGGCAATCGCCTGAGAGGATCTGCCTTTGATCTCTTGAGCAGGGGGTCGGCCTTTGAGAGGTTGGTCCCAGTAAATGACCTGGGGGAAAAATTATCCAGATCAAGAAGTGTTGCGAGGTCCAGAAGGGAGGCAGCAGATAACCAACCCCACATGGGTCGACCACTAGGACGGGACGATGGTCAGGGGGAAGTAAATAGCCGACACAGGCCTGCCACCGCAGAACCCTTCGTCCACCTCAAAGAGGCGGCAGGGGACAACATCGGCTAGGCCGACCCTACGAGGCCCTGGAATGACTCGATCCAGCGACTGGAGGATAAGATTGGCGATATTCTGAAGAGCCAGGACCCTCTTCAAAGAGGATACTCCATGGGCTCACCCTTTATGGCGAGGATAGTCAAGTTCCCCACGTCATCCAAGTTTAAGCCACCAGCGGTCACCCCTCGGTATGATGGGAGTACCAACCCTGTCCACCATATTGAGATGTACCAATCAGTGGCAAACATATACTCTATCTCAGATGAGATAAGGTGTCATGCCTTTTCTGACACTCTAACTGGGGCTGCCTATGTCTGGTATATGTCTCTTCCAAAAACTCCATTGAAAGCTTTAAGCAGTTGGTAGACCGATTTATCCACAACTTTTGCTTTGGAGTGAGGCCACAGAAGAAGACCACACACCTGCTCTATGTTAAGCAGGGGAAGAACGAGAGTCTAAGAGACTACATAGCCAGATTCAACAAAGAAAAGTTAGAGGTGGAAGACTATGAGGAGAGCATAGCCATGATCGCCCTCATTAGAGGGCTCCAGAAGGGGAAGCTACTATGGAAGCTTATTGAAGACCCTCCAAGGACGATGGCTGAATTGTTGTCGATAGCAGGAAGGGTGATGAACGCCGAAGAGGCGATGGCCGCAAAACACGAAGATGAAAAAGGAGGCAATAGTGGGGGTATGTACCCTAATAAGAACAAATAGGGGAAGAAGAGGTATACGAACGACAAGTTCGCTGATTATACCCCTCTAATGGTCAGCTATGAACATATTCTCAATGAGATAAAGAGTGACCGGACCCGGAAGTGGCCTGAGAAGTTGAGGGCAGCCCCCAACAAGAGGAATAAAAACCTGTGGTGTGTGTCACCAAGACCATGGCCACTTGACAGACAAATGCTTTGCCCTGAAAGATGAGATTGAGAAAATGCTAAAGGAAAGGAAGCTCCGGAAGTACGTTGACAAAGGTGCCTTCAAGAGGAGATGAGGGGATGACCCCAGAAAGAAGCGGGGTGATGCATGTAGAGAAGATCCCCTAAAAAGAGGGGAATACCCTTCTGACGATGAGGATGACCCTGATCTCCCTCCAAGAGATGACCACGGCCCTGTCAAGAGACTTAATGTGATCTTGCTCGGTGTGGGAATGATATTCGTGGGCCTAGCAGGAGGTGGGTCAGAGGTCACAGACAGGAAGGCCCATGTAGATGAAGCCAAGGCAGTGACGAAAACTGTGCACTCAACCTCTCTAGAGGCAAAGTCAGAGAAGAGGAAGAAGGTCGATATGGATACTCTGATAGTGGGGTTCTCAAGAATGGACTTCAGAGTCCTCTTAGCCCCACATGATGACCCTCTCGTCATCAGTACTAGGGTATACGGGTGTGAGGTGCCGAGGATCCTGATCGACGGGGGTAGCTCTGCAGATGTGATGTTTTGGCCATGCTTCAAGGCCTTAGGTCTCAGCTGTGCTAGACTCGTCACATACCATCATCCATTGATTGGGTTCAGTGGGGAAAAGGTTCATCCCCTTAGAGTATATGAGGCCGATGTCAGGATGGGGTACAAGTGGCCGAGATGGCTTACCAAGAAGGTCAACTTCTTTGTGATGGATGGACATGTCTTTTCAGCCTACAACATCATACTGGGGCGGGTAGACCTCAAGGGGTTTGAAGTTATGCCGTCTACGGTCCATCAGATGATTAAATTTCCAATCCCTTACGGGGTAGGGGAAGTCCAAGGAGACCAGAAGATAGCACGAGAATGTTATTTCAACTCCACCGAAGAAAGAGAGGCGCACAGGAAGGCAATAGCCACATACAACATTGACACCCTGGACCCCAGCGATGAGAAAAATATGAAGAAAGGAGAGGCCGCAAAAGAGGTAGAATCCGTCATCCTCAGGGAGGATGAGTCGAAAAAAACCATCCAAGTCATTAAGACACTGAAGCCTCACATCAAGGAAGACCTCATCAAGCTGTTGAGAAGAAGACAAAGTATCTTTGCATGGAGTCATACAGATATGCCTGGGATCGACCCAAAAATTATATGCCACAAGCTCAACATGGTAGAGGGTGCAAAACTAGTAAAGCAGAAGAGGAGAATTTACTCTAGAGAAAAATATGAGGTCATAAGGGATGAGGTCAAGAAGTTGGAAGATGCTGAGTTTATCAGAGAGGTCATCTACCCTTAATGGCTGTCTAATTCCGTCATTGTCCCAAAAGCCAACGGGAAGTGGAGGATGTGTGTAGACTTCATGGACCTCAACAAGCATTGTTCCAAAGACAGCTTCCCTCTCCCCCGCATTGATCAGATGGTAGACGCTATCACAGGACATGAGCTCATGAGATTCATGGATGCCTATTTACGGTACAACCAGATCTTCATGAACCCTGGAGACTCGGAGAAGACAGCTTTCATTATCGACAAGGGGACATACTATTATAGGGTTATGCCCTTTGGCCTAAAGAATGCAGGGGCAACGTATCAACGCCTTGTAAATAAAATGTTTGAAGACCAAATTGGGAAATCTATGGAAGTCTATGTAGATGACATGCTGACCAAAATCTTGAAGGCAGAGGATCATGTGGCCAACCTTGAGAGGACCTTTAATATGACGGATAAGTACCAGATGAAGCTCAACCTAGCCAAGTGTGTCTTCGGGGTCGGCGCAGGGAAGTTCTTGGGGTTCATTGTCAACCAAAGACGTATAGAGGCCAACCCTGAAAAGATAAAGGCCCTTATGGAGATGAAGACCCTCAACATCATTAAAGACATTCAGAGGCTCACGGGGCGAGTGGCTGCTTTGAATAGGTTCATGTCCAGAGCCACAGACAGCTATTTACCATTCTTTAAAATTCTCAGAAAGGCTTTTGAATGGAGCAAAGAGTGTGATGGGGCTTTTAAGGAGCTGAAGACATACTTAGGGTCTCCCTTGATGTTGTCACGACTAGTATAGGGTGAACGGCCATAAGTGTACCTAGCCATCTCAGAATCAGCCATCAGCGCAGCCATTGTGAGAGAAGAGGACGGGGTACAAAGGCCCATATATTTCAATAGTAAGGCACTCTAGGGGGCAGAGCAAAGATATCCAAGGATAGAGAAGTTATCCTATGCCTTGATCCATGCATCAAGAAAGATGAAGCCGTACTTCCAGTCCCATACAATGGTCATCCTCACTGACTATCCTCTTAGGCAGGTCTTACACAAGCCAGAAAAATTAGGTAGATTTATGGGGGAGTTTGACATTGTTTATCAACATAGGATGTCCATTAAGGGGCAGGCATTGGAAGATTTTCATGGCTAAATTTAATTAGGAAGACGATGAAGCTGAAGATGAGGGCTTCGGGAAGACAGATGCCCTACAAGGCAAACACACCGACATACCCGCAGACAAGGCTGAGACAAGCACTGCTAGAGGAAAAGTGGCCAAAAATGAAAGAGGGAAGATATCTATTTAGAAAGGGGTCCCTCACCGAGAGAAATTTCTCAGAAGAACAAACTGTGGAGTCCCTTCATTGACGGGTCCTCCTGCGACAGCAGAAGTGGGGCTGGACTTATAATATCAGCACTCGATGGCATAGACATTGAGTACGCCCTAAGGTTCAACTTCAAAGCCTCCAATAACGAGTCCGAATATGAGGCCTTGATAGCAGGCCTCTCCTTGGCCAAGTCTCTTAGTGTCAGCCAGATTTTGGTCCATAGTGATTCAAGGCTAGTAGTGAACCAGATACTAGGAGCCTATGAGGCCAAGGATAAGCGGATGGCCAAGTACTGTGAGAAGGTGAGGTCATTACTGAAGAGCTTCAAAGAAGTAAAATTAAAGAGGATACCTACGCTAGATAATGGTCGAGATGATGCCCTTGCTAGGTTGGCCTTGGCGACTAGGACAGATATCAGGGGTACAGTCCTAGTGGAAATTTTGCTTCGACCAACTATTGAAGATGCTGAGGGAACACTTAGCACTTGCCTGAATGTTTCTAAGGAAGCTTTATGGATGGACCCTCTGATCAGATACATCAAAGAGGGGGATATGCTAGAAGCAAGTCAAGAAAGGAAGAAGCTGAGATACAGAGCTGCGAAATTCACTGTCATCGGAGACACCTTGTACAAAAAGGGATTTTTGCTCCCCTAACTTAGGTGTGTGCACCCATCCAAAGTCCCACGTATTTTTCAAGACGTGCATGAGGGGTCGTGTTCAAGCCACATTGGGGGTAGGTCTTTGTCGAAGAGTATAGTAACCCAAGGGTACTAGTGGCCGACCTTGGGGAAAGATACCACGGAATATGTAAAAAAGTGTGACAAATGTCAAAGATTTGCCACTATCCCTCATCAACCCCATCAGCCTCTTACTTCCATTACATCCCCGTGGCCATTTGTAGTGTGGGGGATTGGCCTAGTAGGACCCTTGCCTAGGGACATCAATAACTATCGGTTCCTCATCGTAGCCATTGACTAGTTTTCAAAATGGGTGGAGGCGGAGCCGATGGTAATGATCACAGAGCAGAAGACCTTCCAGTTCATCTGGAAAAATATTATATGCAGATATGATCTCCCCAACACCCTCATCTCGAATAACAGGACCCAATTCAAGAGTACATCTCTAGAAAAGTACTGCGAAATGGTGAGTATCAAACAATTCTTCTCTACCCCAGGCCAACCTCCGGCCAACGAGCAAACGAAAGTTACAAATTGGACAATCCTAGATGGGATCAAGAATATACTTGAGGAGGAAAAAGGAAGATGGGTTGACGAGTTATATGCTGTACTGTGGGCCTACAGGATGACGACAAAGACCTCTACCGGAGAAACCCCGTTCATGCTAGCTTATGGCTCAGAAGCCGTCATCCCCACCGAGGTTGGGTTTCCTACTCACAGGGTCCAAATGTATGACCCCCAAAGAAATGTGGAAGAGAGGAGACTTGACTTGGACCTAATTGAGGAAAGGAGGGAAGACGCTGAGATAAGGCATGCTCCCTACCAGCAGAGGACTGCAAGGTTTTACAACCAGAGGGTGAAGCAGAGGCCAATTGCAGTGGGGGACTTAGTCCTCAAAAAGACTTGGCAGAAGCCCAACAAGCTCCATCCAAATTGGCATGGCCCATATAGGGTCATCGATGAAGTTGTCCCTGGAACCTATAGACTAGAAAACCTAGAAGGGGAACCCTTTTCCATCCCCTGGAATGCAGATCATTTGAAGAAATAATATCAGTAGTGCTGTAATGTCCTATCGGACCACAATTGTAATGGGTGTTGCTCCAACAGAACACTTAAAATGTTAATGAGAAATATCATATTGTGTTTTCCCTCATCTTGCGTTTGTCAGTTCTAGTATGACTAGGGATCATCTTCGGGAAACCACCCTCGGCTATGATGAGGGTCAATGCTGGGGATGACTCCTCATTCACCCTCAATAAAGATGAGGGAGGACATAATTGAAAAACCATTAAGTTGGTAAAAATAACCCTCGGCTATAATGAGGGTCAATAGCGGGGACGAATCCTCCTTTGACCTCAAGAACGACGAGGGAGGACTTAAAAACCGTTAAGTTGGTAAAAACAACCCTCGGCTATAATGAGGGTCAATGGCGGGGACGATCCCTCCTTTGACCTCAAGAAAGACGAGGGAGGACTTAAAAACCATTAAGTTGGTAAAAATAACCCTCGGCTATAATAAGGGTCAGTGGGGGGGACGACCCCTCCTTTGACCTCAAGAAAGAAGAGGGAAGACTTAAAAACCATTAGGTTGGTGAAAAACCTCCCTCGGCTATAATAAGGGTCAAGGGAGGGGACGACCCCTCCTCTACCCTCAAGGAAGACGAGGGGGACTTAATTGTAAACATCATTAGATTGGTGGTAACAGCCCTTGGCTATAATGAGGGTCAGTGGCGGGGACGACCCCTCCTTTGCCCTTAAGAAAGACGAGGGAGGACTTAATTGTAAACATCATTAGATTGGTGGAAACAATCCTCGGCTATGATGAGGGCAAATGTTGGGGACGACCCCTCATTTACCCTCAAAAAAGATGGGGGAGGACTTAAAAACCATTAAGTTGGTAAAAACAACCCTGGGATGACCCATCCTTTGCCCTCAAGAAAGACGTGGGAGGACTTGAAATTTAAAACCATTAGGTTGGTTAAAAACCACCCTCGGCTATAATGAGGGTCAAGGGCGGGGACGACCCCTCCTTTTCCCTCAAGAAAGACGAGGAGGACTTAATTGTAAACATCATTAGATTGGTGGTAACAACCCTCGGCTATGATGAGAGCAAATGTTGGGGACGACCCCTAATTTACCCTCAAGAAAGACGAGGGAGGACTTGAAATTTAAAACCATTAAGTTGGTAAAAAATCACCCTCGGCTATGATAAGGGAAAATGGTGGGGACAACCCTCATTTACCCTCAAGAAAGACGAGGGAGGGGGCTAGTGATATTGTTAATATAAAAAGTTCACAATACAAATCACACAAGAGACGAGTATGGAAGACAACAAGAGACATGATATTATAAATGAAGTGTTACAAAGGCTTGTTCAACAAAAATAGAGTACAAAAACATTAGTTACATGAAGAGGGTATGGGCTATAGATAGCCACCCTATTGAGCAACGTCACAGGTCAATGTTTCAAAGTTAATGATGGGGGTTTCTTCTATGACCAAGACTGGACGATACTTAGACGTGTCGGTACCCTAAGCATGCACTTGGGACTCCACCTGAGCCAAGGCTTCAGAGATAAGGGGATCATCCAGTTGGACTACCTCAAGAGAGGGGCAGACAGATGATACTGCATCAGCGAACTTAAGGATAACCCACCGACAGGCCGTCGTAATCCCCCTCTCTATGTATTCAAGATCGAAGACTTGAAACTCATCTGAGAGTTTATAGGCTTCCACAGCGTTGACCTCGACTTTCTTTACAGCTCTCTCAAGATCAGCCTTAAATTGAACCCCCAAGTTTGTCAAGGCCTCATCCTTCTCTTTAAGAAGCAAGTCCTTGGCCTCCAGGTCTGCATCATGCTACTTAATCAGCTCGTCCAGGACCCTTGCATGTTCAGTCCTACCACTCTCCAATTCAGCCCTTGTAGTCTCAAGCTATGACTGCAGATCATCCTTATGCTAAATAGCCCTCTCGGCTTCATAAAATTTTTGTTGGTTTTCAGCCATCCACTTAGTGGCCGAGGTAAAATCACAAACAAACTGCATAAGAAAAAGAAACTTGTTAAGAGGTCGAAGAAATATTTTGTGAAAGAATTCAACTAAGGAAATGAAGTAAGAGCAAATACCTGGCCAAGAGTGTGCAGACCATAGTCATACACCTTGGCCAGTGTCATCTTCGACTGGAAATCATAGTCGGCAGCCGAGGGGGCAGAGAACATGGAAGCTTTGGCCGCCCTGAGGTTGGCAATCATAGAAGACTGCTCAGCCTTCAAAAATGCTAAGTTTTGGGACCAGAAATCCCCCATGCTGGAGGAGGAGCCAATCCCCTCTGATGACTCCACCCTCGCCCTCGTCCTCGAATCAGGCCGAGGTTCAACAGGAACTTCAGGACCTTTTCTTTTGGAACCCTCGGCGAAAGGTTCGACACGTGTCGGCCCCACGGACTTCGACTTCCTCGGAGCTTGCTGAGGCTCCTTGCCCTTCTTCTTGCCTAGGACAGATAATAAGCTTGGGGTAGTCATTTCCCATAGAAAATCAGAGATACTTAAAGGACGACCTAAAAAAGAAGATGACACATCAGAAAAATACAGAGGCAAATATTGAACACTTAGAAAAAAGAAAAGACTGAGAAAAAAATAACAATAACTCACATAGCTTTGTCAAGGGGCCGACCCTCAGATCGGCTTCTTTGAGGAACCGAGGGGTCATCAGATCTTCAAACTTTCTAAGTTCACCCTCTTTCCCTCGTTCTCTCAGATATTCGACTATGTCCTTTTCATCCAGACTAAGTTCGGGGTCTGACCTGGCCTTCATCGAGGGGTTAAACCATCTCCTTGGAACCCTCGGACCATCATCTAAAGGTTGAGTCTTGGCAGCAAATTCCCATTCCTCAGATATGAAGAAAAATCTCTTCTTCCAGTCGTGATTAGAGGCTTGTGCCATATGGAGGAGTTTTTTATCAGACTTCCTCGCCCCCAGATGATAGTACCCAGGATGCTTGGATGAGGAAGTGATATTATAACAAGCCAAGAACAGATTGACTGAAGCCTCGTCAGTAAAGGTATTCTTCCATAAGGAGACGTAGCCGAGGATAGTCCTCCAGGAGTTGGGAGGAATCTGAGAGGGGGCAACGCCGAGGGCCGACAGTATATTGACTATGGCAGGGTGCAGAGGGAACCTAACATCGACCTTTAACATCTGTTCATATACAGCGATCTCTCCCTCGTCACCCTCAAAGACTCTCTCAGACTCAGAGGGAACCCTCATGCTTATGTTGGTATGCCAAAGAGGTGCCTCCATAGTAAGAGATCACGGTCTTTGACTGACGATGCATAAGTGGAAGCAGTCGAAGTGTCAACTTGTCTACCATCTCCATCAGGAGAATCCTCACTATCATCCTCATCTCCCTCGTCCCGAGATCCCCCAACCCTTGGGGGACCACCTGGAAAGGCTACTTAAAATTCAAAGGGAGACAACGCTGTTACAGGGACAGCCTCAGAAGGTGCTGTGACCTTGGCCTGTCGGTCTGGGCTGAAAGTGGATGTCTCTCCCCTCCCAGAAGGGCCAGCACCTGTCGGCGATGATGCTCTCTGATCCATTTCTCCCTCGGACGATTGACTCTCGGCTGGCCGACAAGATGACTCGCAAGACTCGGGGGGTATGATAGTGGCTAATAGAATGGGGAAAATGGGTCGTACCCAATTAGGGTCGGCCCCTCATCTTCTCTCCTCATCTTCCTCTATTCGCCTAATCTCTACAAAAAACTTCTCTCTCAGGGATGCAAACTCCTCAGCTAAACTATAAAGCCTCCTAAGCATTAAGGGGAAGACCGTACACTTAGAAGAATTTGGCTAAGCCAACTACAAACAATCTCACAGTTGACTAGGCTGGACTTTTTGATAAAAACCAAAGAATTAAAGGGTTCTTATCAAGAACATTCAAGAACAATCCACCGGAGAAGAATGCCAAAAAATTATGAGGCAGCTAAAGAAAATCCTAGTCCTACAGACCTAAAGCAGTCGAGGTGTAAATAACAATGTAATATAAAGAGGGCAATAGCTCAGAGGGATTACCTGAGAAAGAACAGCGAGGCCTGATGCAGAAATCGCAGAAATGGCTATGGAGATGTTGAGAAGCTAGAGAGAGAGAGTTCAGGAGCGAAGAAGAAGAAGAAGAAGAAAAGAAATGATTTCAAAAATTGCTTAAATACCTTGCTGATGAATGGGCCCACTAACCAAGGCAAAACACGGCCCACGAGGAGGGTATCATTAGGGCACAAAGTCCCAGGCCAGGTGTGCAGCCGCTATGCCTTGTAAATTAGAACAATAATGAGTATCTGCCTAAGTGTCACATCAGCTTGACAGGTGTCACTCATCACACAGACCATACACTTGTCTCAAAAGCAGCACTATCCCTCAGCCATCTCAGTATCATCTATGGCTAAGGGCTGGGGGGTTATGGATATACCTATATATACCCTCGGTCGGGCCGAGGGCTTAATCCACTTGGGCGGGGCCAGGATGACCCTTCATCAGGCCCCAGACGACCCTTTAAGGGGCCGACCCCTCACTAGGCCCAGACGACCCTCCATCAGGCCCAGACGACCCTCCAACGACCCTCCAAGGGGCCGACCCTGCATCAGGCTCAGACGACCCTTCAAGGGGACGACCCTCCATCAGGCTCAGACACTGACCCTCCATCAGGCTCAAACGAACCTCCGAGGGGCCGACCCTCCATCAGGCTCAGACGACCCTTCTAGGGGCTGACCCCTCACCAGGCCCAGATGACCCTCCAAGGGGTCGACCCTCCGAGGGTACGATAGTACGAGGCCTAAATTAGGCCAGACTCACTCCCAGAGGGAACTTTTCCCTCGACCTCATATCATAGGCCGAGGGTGACATCATCACAGGGCGTGGTTTGGGAGACGCGTGGAACAGTGCGCGTGAGGCTCACATGGCACGTGGATGACCGTTATAACAATATCCCCCCTCACATGAGGAAATATTATGTCATCATTAGTCACAGGTGGCATCTACAGGTGTCAACATGGGATTGGCTAGATCATCATTCACATGCACCATGCATACTTGGGGGGTACACTATACCCCCAAGACCTATATATACTTGTCACCTACAAACCTACAAGGGATGGATTTATAATTGTAACCTTAAAAAAAACTCTGCTTATACACACAGTAGAGAGAGAAAGTGAGCTTATGTGCATTGTATCTAAGGCCATTAGTGCCCATACTTAGTGGATCACACACTCACAGTGGATGTAGGCCTAATTTGCTGAAACACTATACATCATTATCTTGTTCCTCTTATACTCATCTCCTTATACACACTTACACACTCACACATACACATCTCCATGGCTGCCATTGTTATTACTGTTTGAGCTCATCATCAGTTACCTGGTGGTGCTAGATTTCAGCATCATCAATAAATTATTTCAAGAAACAAAAATTATTTCTAACAATAAAAAAATTATTTTCAGTAATAACAAATCATTTTCATCAAATTCAAATTATTTCCAGCAGTAAAAAATATGATTTTCAGTAATATAAATTATTTACATCATATAAAAAATGATTTCCAGTAAATAAAAAATAATTTCCAGCATTGATAAATTATTTTCATTAAATAAAAATTATTTTCAATAATAAAAAAATGATTTTAAGCAATATAAAAGTATTTTCAGCAACAAAAACAAATTGATCAATGAAAATAAAAAAAACTCACAAGGTATCTCCATTCTATGGCAAATCTTTCAACCAATCAGAAGAGATAATAAAAATAATAATAATAATAATAATAATAATAATAATAATAATAATAATAATAATAATAATAATAATAATAATAATAATAATAATAATAATAATAATAATAATAATAATAATAATAATAATAATAAGAAGAAGAAGAAGAAGAAGAAGAAGAAGAAGAAGAAGAAGAAGAAGAAGAAGAAGAAGAAGAAGAATACAAGGAAAGAAGAATAGAAGATTATTGGGGAAAGTGTAAAAAAATCCATAAATTCATAGCCAAAATTATCCAAAAGAATGGTTAAAAAAAGGAAGAGCAACAGAAATCCATGCCAAGGAAATAAATTCAAAGAAAATTCAAGACTCTATCACATTCATATCATTTTCATCCCATGAGCTATGACGAAAACTTTAATATAACGTAATCCGTCCCTTATACTAGGGACGATTTTTGCAACGGCAAAAATCCGTCCCTTATACTAGGCGTCGCAAATATTTTAGGGATGGATTTTACTATCCTAAATGTTAATTCATGGACACTCTGCATTTGTCATTAGGGACGGATTTTTCCATCCCAAATGGTGTTCTCGCCAAAAAACTCCCGCTCCCGCCAATTGTATTAGGGACAGATAAATCGTCCCTAATACTACTGAGATTCTGGAAACCCAATTATGACAGTAAAAATCGTCCCAAAAGGTAATTTCAATTGATGCAAAAATGGGTATTAGGGATGGTAAAAACCGTCCCAAAAGGTATTCTCAATTAATACAAATAAGTATTAGGGACAGTTTATAACCGTCCCAATTGATAAATAAAATATTATCATGAATAGTTATATTATTGTATGTTTTA
The DNA here is from genome assembly GCA_949130495.1 of Sambucus nigra. NCBI lineage: Eukaryota > Viridiplantae > Streptophyta > Magnoliopsida > Dipsacales > Adoxaceae > Sambucus > Sambucus nigra. The sequence continues at coordinate 170,179,982 of OX422218.1, read as the reverse complement.
TGTTGCAATAATAATTGACGTCTAATTTGCATTATAAATCAAATCATCCGATCGTAAACGCAATATATCAACCACATTCATTGAAGCACGTATCCAATAACAATTTCTTCAATTAAACTACATTCAAGTCGAAATATTTAAATGAGTACAAAATCATACTAATTAATAAGATATACAATTGTCAAAAAAAATATCATCCCTAAATTAAGATAATAAATATAGTTATCACGCTTCAAAAACTTCTCTTAGTGTCACATATAGTAGACACATTCAAAAATATGTCTCTTCAACTTCTTGTGCACAAGTTGTAATCAATAAATAATCATTTTATCAAAATAATATTATAGTAAAATAAAATATCCAAATATATTAGTTAATCATATCAACAACTTTTTACAATTTTTTAAAAAATTTGACAGAGTCTCCTTTGTTTATACATGAAAACTAACATGTTTAATCAATACAAAAGCCCGCACGACCATAAAAAAATTAAAAAATAAGAATCTCCCATATCAACAATTCTTTACAATTTTAAAAACAAATCGGCAGAGTCTCCTTTGTTTATACATGAAAACTAACCTATTTAATCAACACAAAAGCCCGCACAGCCATAAAAAATTGAAAAATCTCCCATATCAACAATTCTTTACAATTTTTAAAAAAAGATCGACCGAATCTCCTTTGTTTATACATGAAAACCAACATGTTTAATCAACACAAAAGCCCGCACGACCAGAAAAAAAAATTAAAACAACAATCTTGCATATCAACAACAATAATAAATAAACAATCTACCTATCGCAAACCATTGCTTTGTTCACGTGTTCCACACGAATAAAATATAACCCTAAAATGTTATCCTGCAAAAAAAATATAAGAAACAAAACAAAAAAGATATCAGTAATCAAATAATGTTTAAACCTAAAAGTCTAAATGTTGCAAATTATCGTCGTATGCTCAAACTGGGAGTCCCTTGACTACGCGGTCGATTCGTATGAGTTACATTTCTCCCATGCGAGGTGCTCGAGCCTCTCACTGGACCGTTTTGTGACTATTTTACGTTTTCATCCCCTGACGCCATGTTTTTAACCCAAAGTCTAAATTTTACGAATTCTCGTTGAATACTCAAACCGAGAGTTCGAGGACTACGCAGTTGGTTCGTACGAGTTACATTGGTCCCGTGCGAGGTGCGCGTGCCTCTCAGGGGACCATTTTGTGGTGGTTTTAGGTTCTCACCCTTTGACACCATATTTTTAAGCATAAGTGTAAATTTTATAAATTCTCGTCGTATACTCAAATCGAAAGGCCGGGACTACACGGTCAGTCCCTACGAGTTACATTGGTCCCATCCGAGGTGATTGTGCTTCTCACTGGACCGTTTTATGGTTTATTTACGTTTTCACCCGTTGACGCCATGTTTTTAGGCCTAAGTATAAGTTTTGGAAAATTCTTATCATATACTCAAACTGGGAGTCCCGTGACTACGCGGTCGGTTCGTACGAGTTACATTGGTCCCGTGAGAGGTGATGGTGCCTCTAAAGGGACCGTTTTGTTGTTATTTTATATTTTCAGCCTTTGACGTCATGTGTTCAAGCCTAAGTCTAAATTTTCCAAATTCTCGTCGTATACTGAAACCGAGAGGTCGGGGACTACGCAGTCTGTCCCTATGAGTTACGTTGCTCTAGTGCGAAGCGATCGTGCCTCTTACAGGACCATTTTGTTATTATTTTACGTTTTCCCACTTTTATGTCATGTTTTTAGGCCTAAAAGTCTAAACGTTAAAATTCTCATCGTATACTCAAATCGGGAGGCAGGGGACTACGCGATCGGTTCGTATGAGTTAAATTGGTCCCGTGCGAGGTGATGGTGCTTGTAACGGGACCGTTTTGTTGTTTTTTTACGTTTTCACCCTCTAACATCATGTTTGCAAGCGTAAGTCTAAATTTTGAAAATTCTCGCCGTATACTCAAATCAGGACGCTGGGGACGACACTGTCGGTTCGTACGAGTTACATTGGTCCCGTACGAGGTGCTCTTGCCTCTCATGGGACCATTTTGTGGTGGTTTTAGGTTTTCACCCTTTGACACCATGTTTTTAATCCTAAGTCTAAATTTTATAAATTCTCGTCATATACACAAACCGGGAGGCCAGGGACTACGCGGTCCGTCCCTACAAGTTACATTGGTCCCGTTCGAGGTGCTCGTGCCTCTCACGGGACCGTTTTGCGGCTGTTTTACATTTTTACACTTTCAAGACATGTTTTTAAGCTTAAGTCTATTTTTTTACAAATTCTCGTCGTATACTCAAACCGGGAGGCCAATGACTACGGGGTCGGTTTGTACGAGTTACATTGGTCCCGTGCGAGGTTATCGTGCCTCTAACGGGACCATTTTGTGGCTGTTTTAGGTTTCCACCCCTTAACGCAACGTTTTTAACCATAAGCCTAAATTTTGCAAATTCTCGTCATATACGCAAATTGGGAGGTCGAGGACTACGCGATCGGTTCGTACGAGTTATATTGGTCCCGTGCGAGGTGCTCTAGCCTCTCACGTGACTATTTTGTGACTGTTTTAGGTTTTCACCCGTTGACGCCATGTTTTTAAGCCCAGGTCTAAATTTTTGCAAATTCTCGTCGTATACTCAAACCGGGAGTCCTGTGACTATGCGATCAGTTCATACGAGTTACATTGGTCCCGTGCGAGGTGATGGTGCCTCTAATGGGACTGTTTTGTTGTTGTTTTACGTTTTCATCCTTTGACATCAGGTTTTTAGGCCTAAGTCTAAATTTTACAAATTCTCATCGTATACTCAAACCGGGAGGCTGGGGACTACGCGGTTGGTCCCTATGAGTTAAATTGGTCCCGTGCGAGGTGATCGCGTCTCTCACTGGACCGTTTTGTAGTTTTTTTACGTTTTCACCCGTTGACTTTATATTTTAAGCCTAAGTCTAAATTTTTGCAAATTCTCGTCGTATACTCAAATCGGGAGTCACATGACTACGCGGTCGGTTCGTACGAGTTACATTGGTCCCGTGCGAGGTCATGGTGCCTCTAATGGGACCATTTTGTTGTTGGTTTACGTTTTCACCCTTTGACATTATGTTTTAAGCCTAAGTCTAAATGTTGCAAATTCTCGTCATATACTCAAATCGAGAATTCCATCACATCAAAAAATTCTGGAGGGTATATATTCGAGACTGCATAAAGTAAGAGACATACGGTCTTTAAATTTTTCAGAGCCAACTAAAGTATTTATACTTGAGCATAGTATCGCAAAGCAATTACTTAATTCAATTAAATCTTTGACAACATGCTTTGGCAATACCCTATGTACTGCCATCGGGAGTACTTGTTGCATGAGAATGTGATTGTCATAACTCTTAAGTTCCCAAATGCTTCTCTCTTGAGGGTGCACACATCGTGAAATATTCGATGAATAACCATCTGGAACTTTGAGATTCAACAACACTTTCAAGAAAATATCCTTTTCTTTGTTGCTCATTGTAAACTCTGATGGGGACACATATTGTGGATTTGTTGCTCGCGGCTGAGGATGTAGCATGCGGCTAATACTCATCTATTTGAGGTCTTTGCGAGCATTTAAATTATCCTTTGTTTTCCTTTTGATGCCCAACAATGTAAAAAGAATATTGTCACAACATTTTTTCTTAATATGCATGACATCAAGATTATGGGGAATCAAATTATGCTCCCAATATTGCAATTCGAAAAAGATACTTTTCTTCTTCCAATTCAGTCTTTTTTCGGAATATTACCTTTAGTTTTTTTTTGCAAGCTCAATTTCCTTTTGGTCTCTTATCATTCTTTTCAGCACGACTTCTTTCTTATAGTCAGTTACAACGTCAAGCTCATTTAATTATTACAGAACTTGCGATCCAGTTAGTTTCAATGGTGGTGGCCTCATATCAATCTTGCCATTAAATGTAACTTTTTCATTCCGAAATTTATGTCGCATTGGTAAGAATCGACGATGACCCCAATAACAGTACTTACGGTCATTCTTCAATCGTTTAGCTTAATGATTCTTATTGCAACAAGGACAAGAAAATTCACCTTTTGTGCTCCATCCTGATAACATGGCATAACCAGGAAAATCTCTAATTGTCCATAACAACGACGCATGTAACTGAAAAAATTATTTCGCTGATTCATCATAAGTACGTACCCCATTAGCCCATAACTCTTTCGAATCATCAATTAATGGTTGCAAATATACATCAATTTAATCATCGGGCCCTTTTGGACCATCAATAAGAAGAGAAAAAATTAAGTGGGGTTGTTTCATACACAACAATGGGGGCAAGTTTAATATCATTAGCACAATAGGCCAAGTACTGTGAGCAATGCTCATATTACCAAACGGATTTATCCATCGGTTGCTAGCACAAGTCTAACATTGCGACAATCATTCGCAAAAGATGGATTTCGTTCATCAAATGTCTTCCATACAAGGGAGTCAGCAGGACGCCTCAACACGTCATCATCGATCCGTTCATCAGCATGCCATTTCATTAGTGGAGCAGCATGTGATGACCAATACAATCATTGTAATCTCGATTTCAAAGGAAAATACCTTACCTTTTTCGCTACTACTTTTATACCCTCACCACTATCAAATTCATTTTTGAACCTAGATTCCCCACAAATTTTGCATTTCTCAAGATTCTCTCTCTCATTTCGAAACAACATACAACTATTAGGACATACATCCCACGTTTCATACTTAAATCCTAAATCTTTTATCAATTTATTGGCTTAATAGAAGGATTTTGGAATCTTGGCTTTCGGGAATGCCTTCAGCAAGAATAACATCAACATTGTAAAATAACGATTTGTCCATCCATTTAGTTGTTTCAGGTGCAATAATTCAACAAAAAATGACAACTGGGTAATGTCCTTAGGACAATTCTCATACAACTCACTTTGTGCCTCTTTTGAAAGTCTAAAATATTCTTGGAGATCGACGTCGGGCACGTCATGATCTTGGATGTTAGGTTTTTCATCATTGCCCATATTTTCCTCTCTACATGGAATCCCCCTTCCTTCTTGAACCATTGCAATCATTCTTGCCCCCAAGTTCAAATCAACAAATACACCATCAATAACCATACCATCGCTCCAACTATTTACGTTGATATTAAAATCACCTAATGATTCCCCATGATAAATCCAATTCTTGTAACTCTTTTCAAAATCATACATCTCTATGTGATTCCTCACAGTTTGTGAGTTATAGTAGACACGATTAACACAAGTACTACATGGGAATTTGATGCTAGAAGTAAGAATATCCTTATTTCTATATGCAAAATCAATAAAGATTTGAACTCCATCTGTGTACGCCTTTGTGGTCATATCTCCTCCGATCCAACTCTTATCCATATTGATCTTATTGAACCCCCATTACATATTGAAAAAAAGATATATAAATATATACATAATTGCATGTATTTTATCATTTGTGTGTGTATGTATATATATAGAGAGAGACCCAATTGCATTAAAGTAATAACTACACACACACACACACACAAGCACACACACACACACACACACACACACACACATACACACACACACACACATATATATATATATATATATATATATATATATATATATATATATATATATATATATATATATATATATATATATATATATATATATATATATATATATTTATTTATTTATCAATGTTCTAACCTTTACCCTATTTAACCCTCCCCACCCTCAGCCCTAACACTTTTTAATAACCTTTGGGGTCTAACCTCGCAAAAAAAATATTTTTTAGAAGATTTTTCATTTCCATTCGTATGAGGCAAATACAAATTTTTCCAATGCAATAAATACAAGAAAAATCAAAACCAAAAGCGCATGTATCAAATTAGTTACACGACAGCAATAAGGTCAAAAATTAAAACATCCATATTCTTTTCTCAATAATGAAATTATACAATTACACCAAAACACCAAAACATAAACAACACATACATAGAGTTGTACAATTATGTAGACAATGAAAGTAACATTTTTCTTCGTAGTGACGGTGTTGTAATCGTAATAACATAAACATACATTTTCATTATTGAAAGAATAAAAAATTAGAAATAAGAGTGTGGACTTATCGACAAAATTGTTCAAATAATAAAATGACAACTTTACATAGCAGGGCCTATGTCAGCTATGTAAACTTACAGAGTTTACATAATAGTATTCAACATTTCCTTCAAAGGCAAAACAAATAATATTCAACATTTCCTTCAAAGGCAAAACAACAAACATAGTTTTGATTGTATACTCTGAGACAATCAATCACTGAAAAAATACATACCTCCGACACAATCAACCACTGAAAGAGGAGGCATAGGGGAGAGAGGCAGTAGCGCAGGGGAGAGGAGGCGCAGGGGAGAGACAAAGGGGATGGAGTGGCGGAGGGGGTGGAGCCGCAGAGAGGGAGAACGTGAGAGCAGAGAGCGGAGAGGGAGAGCGTTGGAGGTAGTGGAGCGGTGGAGAGAGAGAGCGTGAGAGCAAAGAGCGGAGAGATCGATCACAGAGACAGAGAGAGAGCGGGAGTTAGGTTAGGGAAAAATGAAAATAAGTGTGGGAAAAAGAGGAAAAACATCTAAAGGGTAAAAAATAACCGTCCATTTTGATACATTAAAAGGCACAAATATTAAAACCGTCTTTTTTGATATATTCAAAGGTACGGTTTAAAAATCCGTCCCTTATTTTTGCTTTCAAAAAAAATAAATATTCAATTAATACTAAATGGGACGGATTTTGTTTACCGCCCCATTTGGTATACCAAAAGGGACAGATGCTTAAAATCCACCCCTTAAATTATCCCGGGAAAAATTAGCGCTAAAAATTCTCATATACTTTAAGGGACAGTTTTAATTACCGTCCTTTTTTATACATACCAAAAAGGACAGTTTTTAAAAACCGTCCGTTTTGCTCCTATCAAAAGGGACGGCAATTAATACCGTCCCTTTTGATATAGCGTAAGGGACAAAATAACACGGCCATCCCAAATACTCCCATCCCTAATACTTATTTTTCTTGTAGTGGCAGAAGGTTGAGAGAGGCATGGATGCGCTGACATTGGGAGAGTGAGAGAGGGTGGCAGGGGCGGATGGGCAGGGGAAGGGACTATGAGAGGGAGAGGGCGATGAGTGGGTCCAGGCGGGGCGGGCGGGTGTGGGCAGGGGGTGGAGGGGGGACGGGGGGAGCTTGAGGGGGGGTGTTTGGGGGGGGGGGGGGGGTTAAGGGAGGTCTCAGACATGAAGTTAGAGAGAGAGAGAGAGAGAGAGAGAAAGAGTAAAAAATAAAATTGAAAGGGAGAGAAAAGAAAAAATATGTTTGGACAAAAATGCCCTTTCTTAAAGTCATGTGTCACGGACATGACTAACAATTTTTGCCAAAAGTTAATTGAGTTGGACGGCAGGGGGTGAATTGTAACCTTTTTCAAAATTGGGGAGGTGAATTGGAAAAAGTTGAAGTGTTGAGAGTAAAGTGTTGAAAGGAGTATAATTCAAGGGGCCTAAGTGTAATTAAGCCAATAGGTCTTATCTCAAATAATAAGACAACAATGTTCGGTTTCAAATAAAAATTCTTATTCTCAAAAGAAAATGTGCTTTCCCTGGGAAAGTTTTCATTTTATAGGGTGTGGTTTTAACTGGTTTTTACAACTATTTTTCCTGACGGTAAAAATTAGGAGGATGGTTTATTTCCCAACCCATGTAATACCAACCATCTTTTTTAATAGTTTACCTGGTGGGCTGGAAATTTTTTTCCTCAAATATATGCGTTTAGCATTCTCACTGAGAATGCTCTGAGACGTGGAATACTAGGGGAATAAAAATGTGCTGGACAAACAAAAAGACAGTTTAAATAATTTTTCCCTTATGCGTTTCAGCATATTTGCAACTACATTTGCCCTTGACAGGTGTATAATCAATGACAGGTGTATGATCAATGAATATTGTCCTGCTGAAGCTGAGTTTATCCAAATAAGGAATTTTAAAAGAACCCTCTATTATTCTGGAATGGTTTAACTTGTCTTCATAAGACTTTTACACTGCCATTTCTCTAATCCTCACCACCATCATTGTTGGTTTCGCCAATAATATCACCGCTTTGATTCATTGGAAGGCAACTGATACCTAAAAATGGGAGAACCTATGTTTATAAGGCATCTCCTTTGCTTCCCCCCCAACCTCAAACTCTTCAAAACAAACTGAACACTGCAAGTTGTCCTCAGTAATCTTCACAGTCAATAGCCGAGGTTCATCAAATGCTGCAGCAGCAAATCTATGAAACAATGACCCACTCGGGTTTTGATAGTAAGTAAGAACCTTGGAAAATTATTGATTAGAATTGAAAGTTGTGTGTCTCTCTCTATTAGTAATTGATATTCCCCAAATGTGCCACCTAAGCTTAGAGACTTCAACCTCGGCCAAGGACATAACCGACGTTGGAAAGGCCTTGGATCAATAACTAGCGACCTCGGCCATAGCAAGGTCAGTCGTGGCCGACACTACTACCAACCTCGTCAAGATATGTCTTCACGTTTCATGGGAATAGTTGTTCATCAGGGCACCTAGGGATGGAAACCTCAGCTGGGAGTAGGCCGAGGTTACAAGGAGCTATACTTCCATCAGGGCCAACTCCAACAGTGAATAAGCCGATGTTCCTCACATGTTCTAGCATAACCTCGGCTTCACATAAGTCGAGACCATTATGTCCCATCTCAGAATTGAATTAACATCTAGACCTTACCAACCTCGGACTCTTCCAGGGCGAGGTTGTGACCAAGCTCAGATGACCGAGCTCTTATTGGCATATGTGTGGATAAGGACACGTGGACACAAATCATTCCCCTCACGTGGGGGGAATATTTCATCATCATTCTCTACATGTGACAGTGACAGATGTCTTCATCAGATTGGTTAGATCAACACACACATGCTCATTGCATGCATGAGGGGTACACTACACCCCCTAGGTACTATATATACTTGTCTTCTCCTTCTTAGAGGGGGACCCAAAATTGGCAACCCTGGCTAAAACTCTGTTCAAATACACAGTAGAGAGAGAAAGGTTGAGAGATTGTATCTATGGCCATTAGAGTCCTTATACATTGATATACATAATACACTCACCCAGTGGATGTAGGCCTGATTGGCTGAACCACTTATATTCCAGTGTGGAAATTCTTCTCCTCACCTCCTTCTACTATATATACACATACCCTTATACTTCCATTGTTAACATTGAATTGAGCTCGCAAACACCTTGAAGGGTGGTGCTATTTATAGCATCATCATTTTGGCGCCTTTTGTGGGAAACGAGAAGCTATCTCTTCCTCATTTGTTGCTTGGTCTCACTGGAGACTCTGGTGGTGAACCAGGCCTCCCCCTAGCGCAGAGCTGTTTCACCATTGAAAGAGGTCATGTAAGGTATTAAGCTCATTTACTACACCAGCTCTTTTGTACTAACACATGGCACCGGAACTACCACCACCTCTTCCGCCTCCTGTAGCGAGGAGACCTAGCTCCAGCCAGGCACCACCCCAATCATAAATGGCAAAGGTGGCCGCAGCCTTGAGGTCTTTGGCTGCAAAGAAACAAGCAATGCAGGAGCAATTTGCACAGCTCAACCAGAATATGATGAGGCCACCTGGAGTCTCACCAAAAATGATAACTCCGGTAGTGGTTCAGCCTCATCATGACGCTAGGGGACCAACCCAGGCACCACGAAAAGACCAACCTGCACCCTAGCGGAGGAGGGACGTTGTTGACCCTAGGTGCTTGCGCCTGGGGTGGCAAGGAAACCCTTGCCCTGAGGACAAGTGTGATGATCTAGAGGCGGAATATGTCACCGAATATTATTAGGAGCCGTATGAGGTTTCGAATAACACAGTTCGTCCTATCCAACGGAGCCAGGGTTATGAAGGAAGAAATGGTGGAGAGGCCCAGCAATGAGGATCAACTTTTGATCGACTGAGTGGAGGGTCATCCTTTTAAAGGCTCAGCCCCGTAAATGACCTAAGACAGAGGTTGTCAAGGTCGAGAAGTGCAGCTGGCTCACAAAGGGAAGAGAGACAACGTCGGCCTCATTAGGGACGAGGAAGAGACCAGGAAGAGGTCAACAACAGGCGTTGTGCCGTGGCTGGGGAACCCTCGGTCCACCCCTTGGAGGTGGCTGGGGACAACCTCGGCCAGGTCGATGTTGCAAGACCATGGAATGACTCCATTCAATGTCTCAAGAAAAATATAAGAGAGTTCATCAAAAGTAGGGACCCACTGCAAAGGGGTTACTCAGAAGGTTCTCCGTTCATGGTTAAGATAGTGAGCTTCCCTACCCCAGCCAAGTTCAAGCCACCTATGGTGACTTCCAAGTATGATGGTAGAACCAATCCGGTACATCATATCGAGATGTACCAGTCAGGGGCGAACATTTACTCAATACCAGATGAGATGAAGTGCCGAGCCTTCTCCGAAACCTTGACAGGAGCAACACACATATGGTTTACATCTCTTCTGAAGAATTCGATTGAGAACTTTAAGGGCTTGGCTGAACGGTTCATTCATAACTTCTGCTTTGGGGTAAGACCTCAAAAGAAGACCACACATCTGTTGTATGTCAAGCAGGGCAAGCACGAGAGCCTAGGAGACTACATCGCCAGGTTTAACAAAGAAAAACTTGAGGTTGAAGATTACGAAGAGAATATTTCCATGACCGCCCTCATAGGAGGTCTTTAGAAGGGAAAGTTATTGTTGAAACTTGCGGAAGACCCTCCAAAATCCATGGCGGAGCTATTGGCAACTACGGGGAAGGTCATGAACGCTAAAGAGGCCATGGCTGCCAAATATGAGGACAAAGATGGCTGTAGTGGCAGAAAGTTCCAGAGAAAGAAGGATGGAAAGAAGAGGTCATCTGAGGACAAGTTTGCGCGTTATACCCCTCTTACGGTAAGCTGCGAACACATCCTCAATGAGATCAAGAATGACCGATCCCTGAGATGGCCAGAGAAGCTGAAGGCTCCTCCACATAAAAGGAACCAGAGCTTGTGGTGCGAATTCCACCAAGACCATGGCCATATAACAGACAAGTGTTTCGCCTTGAAGGATGAGATCGAGAAGATGTTAAAATCTGGAAAGTTGAGGAAGTATGTTGATGGGAAGGCTCGCAAAGGTGGAAGAGATAACCCTAAAAAGAAGAGAAACGACAGATGTCGTGACGATATCCCAGCAAGAAGAGATGGTGAATCAGACGAAGATGACGAAGATGATCCAGACTTGCCGCCAAAAGAGGACAACGCCGCAGTGAAGAGGGTTGGTAAGATTTTCTTTGGCATAAGCACCATATGTGGAGGACTTGGGGAGGTGGTACTGAGGTTGCTAACAGAAAAGCTCATGTGGCCGAGGCCAAATCAGTGACCAAACTTGAAGTGGTTAACCTAATGTCTTTCGATACTTCGCAGAAGAGAAAGAAGGTAGACATGAACACTCTCATAGTTGGTTTCTCCCTACTAGACTTCAAAGGCATCCTAGCTCCGCATGATGACCCTTTAGTGATCACGACAAGAGTTTATGGATGTGAGGTGCAGAGAATTCTTGTAAAGGGAGGAAGTTAGGCAGATGTGATGTTCTGGCCCTGCTTCAAAAGCCTAGGACTTAGCAGAGCTAGGTTAATACCTTATCATCATCCATTAATGGGGTTCAGCGGTGAAAAGGTACATCCATTGGGCATGTATGAGATGGACGTACGAATGGGTGATGAGTGGCCTAAGAGGTTAACTCGAAAGATCATTTTTTTATCATAGATGAAAATGTCTTCTTGGCCTATAACCTCATCATAAGAAGAGTAACCCTTAAGGAGTTTGAAGTCGTGCAATCGACGGTCCACCAGATGCTAAAATTCCTGACCCCCTATGGGGTAGGGGAAGTGTAGGGTAACCAGACCATAGCATGAGAATGTTACTTCAACTCGGCTAAAGAGAAGGAGGACCATAAGAGGGCTACTACTACTTATAACATTAATACACTTGACCCTAGAGATGAAACGAAGTTGAAGAAAGGAGAGGCTACGGAAGAGGTAGAATCCATCATCCTCAATGAGGACGAACTGGAAAAAACCATCCAGGTCGGAAAAGCCTTGAAGGAAGAAATTAAAGAGGAGCTAATAAACTTCTTGAGGAAGAGGCAGAGTGTCTTCTCTTGGAGTTATGCAGACATGCCTAGCATCAACCCCGAGGTCATGTGCCATAAACTCAACGTGTCTAAAAATGCAAAGCCAGTCAAGTAAAGACGAAGAGTCTACTCTAGGGAGAAGTACGACATTATTCGGGAAGAGGTTAGAAAGTTGGAAGAAGCTGAATTCATCAGAGAAGTGGTATATCCGAAATGGTTATCAAATGCAGTCATTGTGACCAAAGCCAACGAAAAGTGGAGAATGTGTGTGGATTTCACTGACCTGAACAAGTCTTGCCCGAAAGACAGTTACCCCTTACCCCGAATCGATCAGATGGTAGATGAGCTTCATGGATGCATATTCAGGCTACAACTAAATCTTCATGGATGTCGAAGACTCAGAGAAGACAACCTTCATTACTGATAAAGGGATGTATTATTACAAGGTGATCCCCTTCGGATTAAAAAATACAGGGGCAACATACCAACGTCTTGTGAATAAGATGTTCGAAGAACGAATAGGCAAGACTATGGAGGTGTATGTAGATGATATTCTGACGAAGAACTTAAAGTCCTGCACCCATGTGGCAGACCTAAAAAAGACCTTCAATACCATGGACCTGTACAAGATGAAACTCAACCCAACAAAGTGTGTCTTCGGGGTAGGAGCTGGGAAGTTCCATGGATTCATCGTCAATCAAAGAGGAATAGAGTCAAACCCTGAGAAAATCAAGGCTTTGCTCGACATGAAGACACCTCGTAGTGTCAAGGACGTTTAAAGGCTTACTGGAAGAGTGGCTGCGCTCAATAGATTCGTTTCCAGGGCAACCGACAAGTGTCTTCCATTCTTTAAGGTGCTCAGAAAGGCCTTCGAGTGGGACAAAGGGTGTGATGAGATCTTTGATCAACTCAAGTCATACCTTGGATCTCCCTTACTCTTATCTCGACCCATAGCAGGAGAAAAATTATACGTCTATCTAGCAGTCTCTAAATCGGCTATAAGTGCGGCCATTGTACGAGAAGACGATGGGATTCAGAGACCAGACTACTTCAATAGTAAGGCCCTTCAGGGGTCTGAGCAGAATTACCCTCGTATGGAAAAGTTAGCCTATGCCCTGATACATGCTTCTAGGAAGATGAAGCCCTACTTTCAGGCCCATTCCATGGTCATTCTCACCGACTCCCTGTTAAGATAGGTTTTCCATAAACCTGAGAAGTCAGGTAGACTGAAGACCTGGGCCATTGAATTGAGGGAATATGGCCTTGCCTATCAGCCTAGGATGACCATCAGAGGGCAGGCACTGGCAGATTTTGTCACAGAGTTTACATGGGAAGAGGACGAGGGTGAGAATGGCATAGAGGCCACATAAGTGTCAGACAGCGATGTCTTCCGACAACTGGAAGAGGTTATGCCCAAAAAATTCAGATATAGGGTGGCCTAGAATGAGTACCGATACCTCTTTAGGCAGAGAATTATGTTAGAAGAGGGTTTCTCATCAAATAAAGGCATATGGAACCTCTTCGTCGATGGGTCCTCTTGTGAAAATGGGAGTGATGCGGGACTGATACTTTCAAGCCCGGATGGCACCAACATCGAATATTCCCTACGATTCAACTTCAAGGCGTCGAACAATGAGTCAGAATATGAGGCCATGATAGCAGTCCTCTATTTGGCGAGGAACGTAGGTGTAAGACGACTCTTCCTTCACAGTGACTCAAGGTTGGTTGTTAATCAAGTATTGGGGGTTATGAGTCCAAGGACGAAAGGATGGCAAAGTACTTGAAGAGGGTGAGGAAGATACTCGAAGGCGTCAAAGAGGTAAAGATGAAGAGGGTACCTCGGCAAAATAACAGCCACGCAGATGCCTTAGCAAGGTTGGCTTTAGCCACAAAGACAGATGTCCGTAGGACAGTCCCCGTCGAGATCTTGTCCAGAGCAATCATTGAAGAGGAAGAGGTTAGTAATATTTGTCTCAATTTGGAACTAGGGGACTCATGGATGGATACCCTTATCAAATACATCAAAGAGGGGGTACTACCAGAGTCAAAGTTAGAAAGGAGGAAATTGAGGTATAGGGCAGCAAAGTTCTCAATAGTGGGAGAAGTCCTATATAGGAAGGGATTCCTAATACCTCTGCTCAGATGTGTCCATCCAACCGAGATCCCCCACATTCTACGAGAGGTACACGAGGGTTCTTGCTCTAGTCACATAGGAGGAAAACCTTTGGCGAAGAGGATTGTCACGTATGGGTATTGGTGGCCGACCCTGGCCAAAGATGCTGCAGCTTATGTAAAGAGGTGCAACAAATGTCAGAGATTATCCATGATCCCCCATCAACCTGATCAGTCAATGATGCCTATCAGCTCCACTTGTCCATTCGCAGTGTGGGGGATTGACTTAGTAGGTCCCCTACCGAGGGCTGCAAATAATTACAGATTTTTAATAGTTGCCATTGATTACTTCTCCAAATGGGTTGAGGCAGATCCAATGATCACGATTACTGAGCGGAAGACCTTCCAATTCATTTGGAAGAACATCATAGGCAGATACGGCCTCCCAAACACGCTCATTTAGAACAATGGAACACAGTTCAAGAACTCTTCCCTAGAAAAATACTGCAAAATAGTTGGGATAAGGAAATTTTTCTCTTCTCTCGACCGACCTCAAGCAAACGGTCAGACCGAAGTCACAAATAGAATGATACTTGATAGGATCAAGAAGAGGTTGGAGGAGGCTAAGGGAGGATGGACTGAAGAGGTTTACGCTGTTCTTTGGGCCTATAGGACGACAGCTAGAACACCTATGGGGGAGACCCCATTTATGTTATCACATGGCTCAGAGGCCATCATACCAACAGAGGTTGGACTCCCTTCTTATAGGGTGTAGACTTATGACCCTGAGAAGAATGGTGAGGAGAGAAGGCTCGACCTAGAATTAATCGAGGAGAGAAGGGAAGACGCAGAAATCAGGCAAGCAGCTTACCAACAAAGAGGAGAAAAATTCTATAATTAAAGGGTAAAATCAAGGCCCATAGCTGTAGGTAACCTAGTGCTGAAGAAGACGTTACAGAAGGCAAATAAGCTTCACCCAAATTGGCATGGCCCTTACAAAGTAATTGAGGAGGTTGTTCTAGGAACCTACAGGCTAGAGAACCTTGAAGGGGAACCTTTTAACAATCCTTGGAATGATGATCATATAAAAAAGTATTACATATGATGTTACAAGAGCTTTCATATAAATGTATCATCTTATGAAGAGATCATTAATGAGAAGATCAAATTCATGTGTCAATTCTTGGTCCATTATGCTCGATTGGAACTTGTTTATGAGGATAACATCTTATGTGATGGCCTCAGACCTTATAACATCATGATTTGGTGACAAGGTCTAAGGTCAGACATCATACATGGATGACCTCAGACCCTTAACATCATTAATTTGATGAAATTAATTATGAGGATAACATCTTAGTGATGATCTGAGACCTTATAACACCATGATTTGGTGACAAGGTCTGAGGTCAGACATCATACTTGGATGACCTCAGACCCTAACATCATGATTTGGTGATAAGATTTGAGGTCAGACATCATACTTAGATGACCTCAGACCATTAACATTATTAATTTGGTGAAATTATTAATGGGGATAACATCTTAGTTGATGACCTCAGACCTTATAACACCATGATTTGGTGACAAGGTCTGAGGTCAAACATCATACTTGGATGACCTCAAACCCTTAACATCATTAATTTGGTGAAATTAGTTATGCGGATAACATCTTAGTGATGACCTCAGACCTTATAACACCATGATTTGGTGAAAATGTCTGAGGTCAGACATCATACTTGGATGACCTCAGACCCTAACATCATGATTTGGTGACAAGTTCCGAGGTAATACATCATACTTGGATGACCTTAGACCCTTAACATCATTAATTTGGTGAAATTATTAATGGGGATAACATCTTAGTTGATGACCTCAGACCTTATAACACCATGATTTGGTGACAAGGTCTGAGGTCAGACATCATACTTGGATGACCTCAGACCCTAGACATCATTAATTTGGTAAAATTATTAATGGGGATAACATCTTAGTTGATGACCTCAGACCTTATAACACCATGATTTAGTGAGAAGGTCTGAGGTCAGACATCATACTTGGAAGACCTCAGACCCTTAACATCATTAATTTGGTGAAATTATTAATGGGGATAACGTCTTAGTTGATGACCTCAGACCTTATAACACTATCATCTGGTGATAAGGTCTGAGGTCAGACATTATACTTGGATGACCTCAGAACCTTAACATCAGTAATTTGGTGAAATTAATTATGAGGATTACATCTTAGTTGATGACCTCAGACCTTATAATGCCATCATTTGGTGACAAGTTCTGAGGTCAGACATCATACTTGGATTACCTCAGACCCTTAACATCACTAATTTGGTGAAATTATTTATGGGGATAAAATCTTAATATTGACCTCAGACCCTAACATCATCATTTGGTGACAAGGTCTGAGGTAAGACTATTTATTTAGTTTAAATAGACATCATTGCAATAAGACTTCAGAGATGAACATCGCGTGGCAAAGAAGCATTAAAAAATTCAATAAATGAAGAAATAAAAATCCTCCTCAGAGGTTGTCATTCAATTGTAAAATGCAAAATTTAAGCTAACGATGTTCTTTAGAGGTTACAACTAATCATGGGTTACAAAAAAGTACAAAAGCTTCACAAAAATAGCCTAAGGATTTAAAGGGAGAGTGCTGGCATCCTCGACCTGATTCCCCTGGCTGACGTTGGTCACCTCAGCCCCATTATCTCTGGGGTTGGATCCTTCAGTCTCTGTGACATCCTGCGGTGTAGTCTCTATTGGGTAGTATCTTCCTTTTCGACCTCCTGAAGGTCTTGGGAAAATTGGGGGTTAGCAAAACCCAGACCCACAAAGTTAGAGGCTTTCAAGCTACCTGACTCATTCTCCTTAACAGCCACCCATTTGCCAGTAGCCTTAATACATCTCTCGAGGTACTCAAAGCCGAAACTGATGAATTCATCGGAGACTTTGTATTGACCCAGAATCCTCTCAGAGGCATCCTCAAGGGCCGCCTTCACTGCAGCGTCAACTTTCTGCTGGAGAACGTCGTCCTTGGCCTTCAAGGCAGTGGTGTGGTCCTTTTTAAGCTTGGATATCTCTTTTTACAACCCCTTTACCTTCTTATCAGACTCCTCAGAGGCAGACTTCAGACGGTCTATCTCTACATTCAGAGAGCTTTGCACCTTCTCGGCCTCTTGGCCTTTCTGGATGAGGGGCAACTTCTTCAGAGTCCAGTTGGCAAGATGATGCATAGTAGCAAGGCCCTACGAATTATGTGGTCGTGAATATAAGTTGAAATTCAACACAGAGATTACACTTGAGCTAAACTAAAATTATAAGTCATACCTGAATAGACATGTGAAGGCCAAACTCAACCAGCAAGGGAGTGTCCATAGATCGACAAAAGCGTTTGTCAACATCGATCATAGTATAGCCGATGGAATCCAATGCCTGCAAACTGTGGCCAATGATGTTATCATTAATTTTCAGTTGCTCTACACGAGCAGCCAATGCATCCTCAGAGGAAATGGGGATGGCACGATCTCCCCCTTTCTTCTTCTGCCTCTAATCCTCAGGGGCAGGGTCAGAAACCTTCCTCTTCTTAGTGGCCTCAGCCCTTGAGGCAGATGGAAGGGGAGGAGGAGAAGTCAGACCTACCTTTTTGATGAGCCTCGTTAAACTTGGTGCTGCCATTTCCCACAGCTCATCGGATATTCCCTCCGGACGCTCTACAAAATATAAAGGTCTGAGTTAGAGAATCAGATATACACATATTCAGAGGTATAACTTGTTGATATAAGAAACTTACCAAGCTCTATAAGAGGACTTCCTCCTAAACCAGTCTCAAAGATGTAAGACGGGGTCATCAGGTGTTCGAATCTTACGAGCAAACCGTGCGCCCCCTGATCCTGAAGGTCTTTGACCTTCTAAAGATTTTGCTGGCTTAGACCAGGGTCGACCTTAGCAACCATTGTGATCTTTCCCCATCTTATGGGCATCCTCGACTCTGGTGAGGAAGAGGGGGCACATGGGTGATTGGGCATAAATATTGTATATTTAGTCCCCTAATTTCAGTATATTTGTGAACCCGAGTGATGTAACATATATAGATTTGATGCACAATTATGCTACTAACCTTCGTTGGCGAGTATTTCATGTTTCGTGCTTCTCTTATTGGTTTTACAGGTTAATTATGCAAACAGTGCAAAAGAGGAAGCAAGACAATGCTAGAAAAGCTAAGAATGCAAGTTCAAGGGAAATTTAGTAATTTTGTAACCCGATTCGAAAGGAGAAGTCAACTGGAAAGTTTAAGATCTCGGAACAACGAGAACATTGGAAGAAATGGCACCCAAATCCGAGCTACGGTTGATGAGTTATGCCCAGTTGAAGTTGAAGAAAAATCCAAGAAAGGAAGAAAAGAAAGCAAGAAAAAAATCTAAGAGTTGCACTCCAGGCCAGCACACATTCGCGAACCCAGGCTGAACCGATTTGGGGGGCGAACCGGTTCGGGGTACATGAGAACCGTTTCGGGGTCCCTGATGTGCGAATTTTCTCCCCAAATATGATTGGTTCCGAAGACTCCTTTTAGGTTAAAACTCTCAAAAATAGTAGGGAACGGAGGCAACAGCCTAGGGGCAGCCATTAGGGATAGTTTTAGTCAGTTTATGATAGAGAGAAAAAGGGAAGAACATCTAGGAACATCAAGGGAATTAATTGCTTCAAGATTTAATCATTACGGGTTTGTTTTTCAAGTTTTAATTCAAAGTTCAGAATTCTTGTCATTATTCTTGCATGTTTATTTTCTGTATTCGATTCAACTTATTGCTGCGTTCATAATACGTATTTACATGCTTCAATCTAGTTTCTTCATGAAATCTTCCACATGCAACGTTATTATTTCATGCGTTAGTCAGTTTAACATGTCCGGCTAGGGTTTAAAGGTTGGGATGCATGAACCCATCCTGATGTGTTAGTGCATGTGGATAACGTTCATCCAATGAATTTAACAATTGATTTTGATCGTATCACGTAATTACATAATAATTGTGGATCTTTATATCTCGTTTACCTTTGGGTATTCGTGATGATTTAGAGTACAATTTGAGTGCAATTACCGCGATACCGATTTACTCATCCTAAGATTAGGTATGACGCGGGCTTGAACCTCGTATACATAATTCTTGGGAGTCCTAAATTCCGGGTCTGATTAATCGGATAAATTTATGATTGACGTTGTTACTGCACTACACTAGGGTTGGGGGACTGCATTCCCGTCCTGTTTTCTCATCATCTAGTTTAAAAAGTGTAAATTCAATTTTTCACTCATAATTCAGGTAATTTAGTTAGTTGCATATTTCATGATAATTTCATAATTACATTTAGTCTAATCATTCCCAAAAAACAAATCTTTTCTTTTCTTTTTAGAGTCATCGTTAGGATTCCTCCGTCTTATCCCGTCATCATAACTCCATTGCCCTTTTTCCCTGAGGATCGATACCCGACTTGTCGGATTATTACTTGAGCGACAGGCTTGCACTTGAGCCTAGAGAGCACGCACTTTAGAGACACATTCCGAGTCGCGTCAATGGGCTAAATTCCCATGGCCCTGAGGCAAAGAAATAACGAGGCTTCCAGTTATGGTTAGAAGTTTCGGTTATCTAAAGCATCTTCTTTTCAGGTTTTTGAGCTACAAAATGATAATAGCTCGGATGGTTTTTGGCAGATGAGGGGACATAGCATCTGGTAAAAACTTGGACAGGAAGGTCTGAGTGATGAATAACCCTCCATAAGACAATAGCTCCAATTATCGCCCTCCAAGCATTGGGTGACAACTGGGAAGGGCCCATATTGATATATGCCAATATAGACCTGATGATGGGGTGGATGGGTAGACAAAACCCCAACTTGAACATCTGCTCGTACAAGCATATCTCACCATCTCAACCGTGATAAGTCCTATATTTCCTCAGTGGTCTCCTCAGCTTTATGGGGGGGCCTATGGAATATAAGTATCTGAAGCAAAGAAGGTCAACCTCACTGACTGTACTCTCAATCTTGGCCGCCTCAGAGACGTAAAAATCGCTCTCAGCATCATCATTATCATCTAACTCAACATCGACCTGAGCAGACAGTGGGGAACCACTTGGAAACCTCTGATCGAACTCAGCCCCTGTGACAGCCGACAAGGGTATGGCCTCAAGGATTGGCAGAACTGCCACACTCAGCCCAAAAATCTCAACCTCAGAGGAAAAGGTTGATGTTCTTGAACTTTTCTGGGACGAGGCTCGACTGGAAACCTCAGCTTGATCAGGGGCCTGATCTTGCCGAGTTGAGAAATCCATAGCCTCTTGAAAAGAGTCCACAGACATAGGGTCTGAGGAGGATGACTCAGACTCAGACATTGGTGAGGGTTCAGCAGGGACCTCTGCTTGGTTAGATGGTTCAGATGGTTCAGGATATACGACCTTCAGAGGTGGTGGAAATATAGTTGTGAGGGGGAATTACTCTGAGCTACGAGCTTCCTCCTACGCTATCTCTATTTGACTAATTTTCTCTAAAGTCTTCTCTTTGAAAGAGAGGAACTCCTTTAAGAGTTGGTAAAGGGGTTTGAGCATAAGAGGCAGACCCTACACTTACAACTCTCCTAAATAATAAACAAAGATTGGCAAATGGAATGATACAATTAAGGATCAAACTATCAAACCTAGAGCAACAACTACCAAGAACAACAAGAACAGTCTCATCGGAAAACTAATCAAAAACCTCTTGAAGGTCACCGAAAAATGCAAAAATAAGTAGAAGACAGGAAAAATGAAGAAGAAAGAATGGTAGAAGATACCTGAAGATAAAGTGTTAAGGGAGAAGGAAGAGATTGCAAGAAATCACCACCAAATGCAACTTCAAACCAGAGCTTTCTACAGAGAGAGAGCTGCAGAAGCAAGTCAAACCAGGAGAAGGAGAAACGAGGAAGAAATAAGGAAAACAGGGTTTAAACCCTATTTTATGAATGCACACTTCCCAAGGCCCATCATTTCCTTGGGAGTTCCAAAGGACGGCTGACATCACATGCTTGCCAGACATGCCTCACACTTCAGCAATGGACAAGTGTCAAATGAGCATTGGCACAAGGAAAAAAGACCTCGGAGATGTAAACCCCACAGTCACCTGCTCTCACATGTAACTAAGGGTTGGGGTAATTGATATGCCCGAAATGTGCCACCTCGGCTCAGAGACTTCAACCTCGGCCCAGGACATGGCCGACGTTGGAAAGGCCTTGGATCAATAACTAGTGGCCTCGGCCATAGCAAGGTCGATCGTGGCCGAAACTACTACCAACCTCGTCAAGAGATGTCTTCATGTTTCATGGGAACAGTTGTTTATCAAGGCATCTAGGGATGGCAACCTCGGCTGGGAGTAGGCCGAGGTTACAAGGAGTTATACTTCCATCAGGGCCAACTCCAACAGTGAATCAGTCGATGTTCCTCACATATTCCAGCTTAAACTCGGCTTAGGCCGACCTTTAACCTTCCTCACCTCAGCTTCACATAAGCCGAGACCATTATGTACCATCTCGGAATTGAATTAACAGCTAGACCTTACCAACCTCGGACTCTTCCAGACCAAGGTTGTGACCAATCTCAGATGGCCGAGCTTTTATTGGCATATGTGTGGATAAGTACACGTGGACACAAATGAGTTATAACAAATCATTCCCCTCATGTGGAAAGAATATTTCATCATCATTCTCTATATGTGACAGTGACAGATGTCTTCATCAGATTGGTTAGATCAACACACACATGCTCATTGCATGCATGGGGGGTACACTACACCCCCAGATACTATATATACTTGTCTTCTCCTTCTTAGAAGGGGACCCAAAATTGGCTACCCTAGCTAAAACTCTGTTCAAATACACAGTAGAGAGAGAAAGCTGTAACAACCCGAGGTCTTGGAGACAACAAGTTATTTATTTTGGGAGAAATAAATAATATTTTATTGGAGAAATAATTAAATTGGCAATTGAGGTCAAAATTTGAAGTTGTTAGAAAGAGTGTGGAATGTCGATTCTGAGGGTACCATAGTATCCAGAAGGGTGGAGAAAGTCGAAATGACTCTACTTGGGGTCTATTTAGGTTCTGAAATAAATTAGGATCGTTTGACTCGAATTAAAGTCACCAAGTCAGTTAAAGTGTGTATTATCATTTAAAGATGTGTATCTTGGGATTTAGGGCTTATTAAGCCTACAGGAGATATTTCTCCAAAGAAAGAAAGAGAGAAGAAGAAAAGGAAGAAGAAAAGAGAGAGAAAGTGGAGATTTCCGGTCAATACGTGATCTCAAGGCGGATTCAGACCCTACGAACCCGAGGAAAGTGATTAAACTTGCTAAATAATTGTTGTGTACCAATTATTGCATGATTTATGGATTGATATTTTGGGTTTTAGGTTTAGTTTAACAAAACCTAACTTTTGGGTATAATCTTAGATTTGGTATGTAGATCTTTGATTTCAGGATAGAAATTAGTTTATATGTATTCTAGGATGATTATTGATGATATATATGTGACTGGGTTGAAGAGATATGGAGAGAAAATGATTAAAATGGATTTTGGGATTTTTGGCTTACTAAAAACTAGCCATTTTCGAGGTTTCGGAAGGGCCGAATCGATTCGGCCTCCTACCGAATCGATTAGGAATTATGCAGGTGCCTAGGTCTGAGTGACCGAATCGATTCGGACCCTAGACGAATCGATTCGGCCTGAGACAGAATCCCAGGTCTAATGACCCGAATCGATTCGCTGGGCCGAATCGATTCGGAATTGGCCCGAATCGATTCTGAAATAGGGCTTTTTCAAGGGATGTTTTCTAAGGAGAATTTCATCCATTTTGGTTTGAGGTTATCGATTGGGGATCTCTACAGGAGATATTCGGAGTATGTTTTGGAGACTTTTAGAGAGTTTCCCTTATAAGAAATTTTGGAGTCATATTGACTAAATTTGAGGAATACCGATTAAGATATTTTGGTATGTTCTAAGTGGGGAAGCCCACCTTGTTTTGAGAATTCTATTTGGAGATAATTATGATATTAATGGGAATAATTTAGAGATACCGAATCTTAGGATCCAATCCCAAATGGGATAACTCTAAAAGGTTCATAAAAATGAATTGAACCCTATAATGGATGAAGAATTATAATTTCGATTCGATGTGCATATGGATATAGAAATATCCTTATTAATGTTTGATTTGGGAGATATCTCACACAATGAGAAATGATAATGGAGGTGCATTAGGATAAAGAATATCCTTGACTTAAATAGAATTGAGAGATAATTCATAATTAGAAACGATATGTGAGCTTCAATCGAGAAATAGTATAGCGTATACTAAGTGGGGAAGATGTGTGAGAATTGGCGATTAGTATATCTTGAGGGAAATATGCTAAACAATGATGTTAATGAAATTGCGCCTATGGGCGTATAATAAATACGAAAATGATGTTGCACGTATACCTTATATGATGGTATATCTTTATTATGTGGGATGTATGTATACCTTATTTCATGGTGTACATACATGTTAAGCATACCCCCTCCTTGCTATCATTGGGAAGTTACGTGCGTAGAGGGTAAGCATTCTGGCTAGATGAGCCGGGTGTGGATATTCCCCAGGTCATAGTCATCCATGGTGGTCAGCAAATGACATATATATATATATATACACATTTATTTATTTAGTGGGTGAGAGGTCGTGGGTATGTGTCGCTCTCACTTGCCGGTTAGGAGCTATGACCTCGTCCCGGGACGTCGTGTGCGTGAGTTGATCACGCGGTGGGTGTCGTGGAACCCCACCAGGTGACCCCAGTTTGCTACGTATATGGGCTACTAGAAGAAAATAGCATGTGAGCCTGCGTCCTTCGAGTTATAGCTCGGTTGGATGGTTATTATTGCTTGTGCTTGTACTTGGGTATCGAGGTCATAATGGACCTCAAGGACTGACATTGCTAGGATTAGTGTATCGGGGGGGTTCCTTGTTCGGATTTCTCTTCGGCGAGACGTCCCACGCACGAACCGCAGTGTAATGTTGGAAATTGGGGATAAGTTAGTCCTTAATGCTCATATTTATATATATATATATATATATATATATATATATATATATATATATATATATATATATGATCCTGTGCGGACTAGTCTGCATTTTAAGAATGCGGACCGGACATGTGTCACCTAAAGGTGCGCCTAGAAATTACCGCCTAAATTATAGGCATACTCTCTCTCTTTTCTGGGCTCACCGCCAGGTGACACATGTCCAGTCTGCATGCTCCAAATGCGGACTAGTCTGCACAAGAGCAGGACTGTAAATATATATATATATATATATCACCTATCCCGACTATCGACAGTGCCAGGAGTAGTGTAACGGGGGGGTTCCTACGCATGAAACGCCGTGTACTGTTGAGAATTGGGAATATTAATTAATTAAAATTTGGATAATAAATTGGGTTACATGCATCTTGCATTGAGGCCATAATGAGCCTCGAGGATCAATACGGTCAGGAGTAGTGTAACGGGGGGGTTCCTTGTTTGAATTTCGCCTCGGCGAGACGTCCAACGCACGAAATGCAGTGCCGTGTTGAGAATCGGGAGGAGTTTAGTCCTTAAATCTTGATGCTAATAACTCATATATAATAATTACATATATATATTGTTTACATGCCAAATAAGGGCATCACTAGAATATAATATTCTAGTAAATGAGAATGTTGATGTATTGTGATGATGTTGTTATGAGATGGATCATGTAACTTTATATGTTCAACAAATGAACATTATAAAGATAACTATAACTATTACCTTAAAGTTAATGTATATAATTTATAGACTACAGAAATAAAAGGTAGATTGGGATATAGGTTAGACGGTTTCACTTAAATACTTCAATTGGGTTTAAGTTAGAATCCTCTTACCTAAATTAGAATCGGGCATCCATTTGGAGATCACGTGCATACGCTTAGTGCGCGCTTTAGATGAGAGGTGAGTTGAATTATTATGGAGAGTTCGATTCCACCTTAATCATGTAATAATGCATTTATAATTATTATGCATTTTAATACACTTGCTATAAAATGTTTTTCAACTCGGGCTCTGACCCGTTTATATTTTCTCCTCCATGTACATATTGTACTACTTCATGTGTTCCTCCGCAAGGACGCCTTTGATGTTCATCCATTCAGGATTCGTGGAGCTGTGGCATTGCGGACTGTCTCAGCACTTTGTTTTAGTCGGTTCCTATCTTTGTATATCTAGTTTAGGATTCAGTTGTATATTGAGTTAGTATTCAAGTGTTGTAGATTAACACTTTCATATTTCATTTCTCAGATTATTGTATTGTCTGTTACCCGACAGCATATTCAGGTATTTCTTTGTAGATATTTTATTTGTACATTGTATCTGCACTCTTGTATATATTGGAGTTTGCACTTTATCACTCATCATAGTTAGATGTATATTGTTGGTTATGTTGCATTATTGGTTTTCTTGTTGTTATTAAATAAAAGTTTTAAAATTTTTGAAAATCCACTTTTAATAGTTTCGGGTAGTTAGCCTTATATTATTAGTATTTTCAGTTGATGTTGAGACTGTGCCATCTGGGATACCTAATTTAATGTAGTATAGGTCTGGCCACCCGTTATTATTTTGAGCGGGTTGTCACAAAAGCTTGAGAGATTGTATCTATGGCCATTAGAGCCCTCATACATTGATACACATCATACACTCACCCAGTGAACGTAGGCCTGATTGGCTGAACCACTCATATTCCGGTGTGAAACCTCTTCTCCTCACCTCCTTCTACTATATATAAACATACCCTTACACTGCCATTGTTAACATTGAATTGAGCTCGCAAACACCTTGAAGGGTGGTGCTATTTATCGCATCATTAGTAATAGTATGTATTATTAACCATATTTTGGAGGGTTTCACTTTCGGTATTCAGATAGAATCCCAGCTCGAATGCCTTGAAGGAGTTGGACAATAGTGGCAGAGCTCTTAATGATCATTTCAAGTTCCTTGCGACGACTGCCAAGTAAGAGTGGGGCACATATAGAGAATGCACGCTCGCCTGTTTGGCTAGTGGTGGCCGACGAATCCCCTTTGGCAAAGGGTCTCAACCTCCTCCACCCTCAAGAGCACATGTGACACCACTACCTTCCTTCCTCCAATTTCTTATTTTCCTCACTTGCCAGATTATACCATAACTAAAGCAATTTGCATTAGGCCAACAAAACAAAAATTACATCTTAATAATAAAAATGAAACATCCATCCACCAAAACAAAGAAAGATCTTAAATAGGAAATGCAATCAGATTTATGATAGGGATCTTTTATAAGTTGTGCATGAGTGCGTTCCGCATGGAATTTGTTTTAATTTTTTTCTAGTCATTGAAAATAAGTATAGATTATACATTTTTAAGGCTTCAAATAATGTGGATTATAAAAATAAGACAACATATATTTTATTTTAACTTTTAGTCCCTATTTCAAACAACTCGTATTTTGATTGGTTAATACATTATGATAGTTGTTCTGCGTCAGCAATATTAATGTATGTGGTCACTAAAAATAGGGACTAAAAGTATAAATGAAAATTTTGTTGCCCTTTTTCCATAATTTGTATTACTATAAGTCCTAAATTTATAAAGTCTCAATTAAGTATTCAATATGTTGCAACCAAATAAAAAAAATAGTTCAAGTTGCATTTATTTATGTGAATAACAAACGATTTAAGAGTTTTTGGAATGTTTCGTATATATATAACGAAACGAGATATCATAGTTAACGATCGAGAATCCCAATATATATACATACTAGCATGCAATTTGCGATATGTGCGAGCGTTTATCAATGCGATGTGAAAATCGTGACAACGAATTATTACCAATCGCTTTTTGCTTGTTACACTATTATGGCATGTAGTTAATATATATGACTTCCACTAATAACCAGATAAAATGAATTAGAAGAAAAATAGTAATATCTTTGACATTCGCATTCCTTATCGTAGATTTATAATTTATATTTCGGGTGCCAAACACCGAAAGTATTATATACTACATAATAGCATTGTTTAGAAAAACTAATACTTTATATTTTTAAATCAAATCATTTTAAACTTTTATAATACCTCGTCGATAAAAAAATTCCCAACTTATTTTTATTGATTTATTTAATTAGCAATTCCCACAATTTTACCATTTTTAAATTATTCAACAATTTTCTAAATATTATTTGGTCATTTATAAAAAATGTAATTCACAATCACCTAGATATTAATTTTTTCGCTCCTCTAAATCATTATATTATTTACAACTTTTTTAGACGATCAGATATGCCTATTTTATATATTTTTCTTTCAAGGTATATTATACAATACTTAACTGCATAGAATAAATTTAAACAATAAGTCAACATTAGTAAATAAAGTTGAAAGAATATAATTAAATAATTAATATATTTATATTCCGTATATTGACACACGAAACCTTTTATAAACTAACTATATAAGAATATATCTACAGACTAATATTAAACATCTCAAATGCCATATAGGTACATTGAAAAGAAATATAATTGCCTAAAGGAGTACATCAACAAAGAATTTGAAATATAATATCAAACTAATTGATGTGTACATATAGAGAAAGACAAACGCTCTCTAAATAAAAGACAAACCACATATTGTTTTGCTTCATATGCCTCATTGTTAGATATCTTGGCCAGTATAATCTCGTCCCTTGATTTAATTCAATGACAATTCTACCATCGAAAGAGTTATCAGTTAAAGAAATTTGATATGGGTAGTTGTCTATGATGCATAAGACATAAAATAGGCGGTTGTCTTCTAATTCTGCTCATCGTCGTCATAGAGTATTTCAATGAGATAATGATGGCCACCTTCATAATTTGATCTATTACCCCATAACATGTGGGGGGGGGGGGGGGGAGATGAAATAAAAGATGAGAGGATTAGAAGAGATGAGTAGATTTGAGACATTTAATATAATCGAGGGATGGGAAAAGACGAAAGACAGAGAGGTTAGCATAGGGAGAGGAAGAGATAAAATGGGTGTAAAACAAAGAGCGACAGTGTTTTTTGTGGGACAATCAAGGGGCTGAATGTATCCAAGACAAGAGGGAGGGAATGGTGTTAAAATGGGTTGACACATAAACACCTTATATATCCACGAGACTTCATTATATTCTTCCCTATTATAGTTATAATATAGATAATGTAGATAATTATTTACAATCTAATACTTTTCTTATAGAAAAAGTTAGAACATTTAATAAATACATATAAGCATTATGAATTGTGAGTATCATAACAATAATAACGTTAGATTGACCCATGATAAAATCAGTTCTAAGAAAAGAATTACACTAAATGCATTAGGTATTTTAATTCAACACGAAATACTAATTTTATTTTTTTAATACCTTTTAATTATATGCAAAAGATGGTGAGAGTACATATAATTCATAAGTCCTCTTGTGGTAATTTTTATAAATACATGCTCATTTATTTCATGAATAAGAAATAGTAAAATACATTGTTCAAAAAATCTTTAGTTATCATGGCGTAGTGGCTAAGAAGATATGGTTACTGAGATATTGTCACACATTATAGTTGATAAATATAAAAAATATATAATCCCTAAAAATATAAGATGGAAGGAAAAAACTTAAACATGAAATTTTCAGTTTCTTTATGGCATGTTATCATATAATAAATGTGCATTATGTAGAACTCGTGAGGGTTATGTTATTGTACGGTTAAAATCAATTTTATCAATTACATTTAAGAGCTTACACATAATATTACATTTAAGGTGAACAAATTTAAGAGATAAACTGAATTTTGGTTGAATTCGATACAATGTCAGATTTCTGTAACCTTACTTGTGACAATATCGATCCCTAGTCAAAGCAGCTTCCTGGTTCTCTAGAAAAAAATCTTCCTCACCAGACTTCCAAAGTTCCATCCAACTAATTGCAACCAACCTAGCTTCCTCACCCAACTATGCCTGATTCAAAACCCAACAGACTTTTTGGGGTTATGTGGGCTTGCATGCCTTTGGGTACTATATGGCTAGTGATTTTATATAGAGAATGTGAGAGAGAGAGAGAGAGAGAGAGAGAGAGAGAGAGATAAATAAGTGGACATTTGAAACAATGAAAAGGAAACTGAATATGTAAAAATGTTATTTAAATTTCTATTTTGATATTGAAAATAAATAATACATAGAGATACAAAGGTAACAGGGATGGAAAAATTTAATGAAAACACTCTTAGACGTGAAAATACAAATACATACCAACTCTCGACTATAATGGAAATACACTAAGAAGCTACCACGTGGCATTCAAGAGTCCGATTTTATAATTTTTGTAATAGATTTGAGTCTTTGAAAGTGGTCACCTAGACTCTAGACTTAGAATTTTAGTCTGATATATGAAAAAGGCTGAAACAGATATATATTAACCAAAATTCAAATCAATCTCTCTCTATCTCTCTCTCTCTCACACACACACACACATACATAGCAGGAATGGGGACGGGGAGCCATAATGAAGTCTAATTATTTAATTAGATTGATTTGTTCTCTTTCTCTTTCTGTAATCTAAAGTCTCCTAGTTAATAGTTATAATTTCATAGACAAATATCTTTTTCAAAAAAATATTTTTAAATTTGGCCTTTCAAAAATAATGAATATCTTTTGGCTAGGATGTGGGACAGTGAGCAAATCCAGCCCTCAAAGGGGAGAAATGATACTATATAGTTTTGGGCTAGTTATCTCTATGTATGAAGCTATTGTGTGTATATATAGGCCTATGGTATGCCAATAAAGTGATGTTATCTCTGGTCGCATGGGTCAAGTGGGCATATGTGTCTTGTGGAGATCCTAGACTCGCTATTGATGCAATTCTTTTGCGAGGAATGTAATGAAGCGCACAATTCATAATCATTATACATTGTGTGATGATATATTTTGTTTAAGCATAGTTTTTTTATTGAGAGTTATCTCTTTATGTGTGGATTAGTTGTTGGCACAATCCCATGATTATGGTTTTAGCATTCATAAGGATATGGCTTTGACAAATTGTTGTGTATTATTAGATTATATGAGCTCCTCATATATTTTGATAATTGTGGACATGTGAGTGTCCCCTATGTTGTGGTACTTACACTACACCAAAATAAGTAGATGGTCACAGATTCAGGTCGTGTCCAAGCCCCCGGGTCACAGATCCTATTTGTGACCAAAATTTTTGGTCAAAGAACTTATCCTTGACCAAAGGATATAGTCATCGATCGGGGCGTGGGGGCACTATGCGGCATGCTGGTCGCGGACAAGGGTCGTGACCAGTTAGTTACGGATCACATTCATAACAAGCTGGTCATAGACCAACCCATCATTTATAGATGATTTGTTATGCCACGAACTAAAGACATGAACCAATTATACATATGCTTCAGCCTAGTCACGAACCTAAGCCATGACCAACGTCTACACATGCTTTAGTATGGTCACGGACCACATCCTTAACCTGATATTCAGCAAGAAAAATATATATATAAATTATGGTCACGAACATAACCATATTTATTTAAAAAATAAAATACGGTCCTATTCTCGAATCGAGAGTGCCGTGATTACGTGATCATCTATTACGAGTTACGTTGGTCACGTACGAGGTGTTTATGCCCCTTGAGGGGCCGTTCGGGGGCCATTCGGGGCTTTTGAGCACTAGCGACACGTTCCAAAGCCTAAGTGTGCCTATTTACAAAATTCGATTATGTTCTTGAATCAAGATTCTCGCAACTATGTGGTCAGTTGCTACGAGTTACGTTGGTCATGTGCGAGCGTTTGTGCCCTTTGTGGTGCATATCGGGGGTTGTTCGGGACTTTCACCCACTAGCGGCAGGTTTTAAAGCCTAAGTGTGCCTAATTGCAAAATCCAGTCATGTTCTCGAATTAGGAGTCCAGTGACTATGTAGTTAGTTGCTACGAGTTACGTTGGTCACCTATGAGGTGTTCATGCCCCTTGTAAGGACATTCGAGGTTGTTCGGGGTTTTTGCCTACTACCGGCATGATTCAAGCCTAAGTGTGCCTATTTGCAAAATTCGGTTCAGTTCTCAAACTGAGAGTCCCATGACTATGCAGTCAATTTCTATGAGTTACGTTGGTCATGTACGAGGTGTTTGTGCCCCTTGTGGGGTCGTTCGGGGTTTTCGCCCTCTAGCGACACGTTTTAAATCCCAAGTGTGACTATTTGCAAATTTCGGTCCTATTCTCAATCCGAGAGTCCCGCAACTATGAGGTCAATTTTTACGAGTTACATTAGTCACGTGCAAGGTTCTAAAAAATGTGAGGCGTGGAAGCCAAGCCTTAAGCCTTAGAAGCCTAGGCGGGCCTTAGGCGTAAAAAGGCGTTTAGGCCTTCTTAATATATTTTAATATTTTTTAACCATAACAAGGCTATTAAAATACTAAAATTGTACATATCATAAATATATGTTTGAATATATGCAAATTAAAATACTATTTGATTATTTTTGATGAGATAATGGTCCGATTTATAAAAGAATTCTTTAAAAGGCAATATTGTTTCACGAAAGCATTGTTGTTTTTAGAAAAAAAGTGCGCCTTAAGGGTTTTACGAAGAATAAGGCATAAAAAGCTAAAGGCGAGGCGTTTCTCCCAAGCCTTAAGCCTAGGCATGCCTAGGTGGAGCCTAGGCGGATTTTTTAGAACAGTGGTCACATGTGAGGTGTTCGTGTCCCTTACGGGGTCATTCGGGGGTTGTTCGGGTTTTTTCCCTCTAGCAACATGTTTTAAAAACCTAAGTGTGCCTATTTGCAAAATTCATTCCTATTCTCGAATCGAGAGTTCTAAGACTACACAGTCACTTGCTACAAGTTACGTTGGTCATGTTCGAGGTGTTTATGCCCCTGGCAGGGATGTTTCGGGGTTGTTTGGGGTTTTCATCTACTAGCGGCACGTTTTAAAGCCTAAGTGTGCTTAATTGAAAAATTCAGCCCCATTCTTGAACCGAGAGTCTCGTGACTACGTGGTCAGTTGTTACAAGTTACGTTGGTTACGTGCGAGATATTCGTGCCCCTTAAAGGGCCATTCAAGGGAGTTCGGGGTTTTTGCCCACTAGTAGCACGTTTAAAGCCTAACTATGCCGATTTACAAAATTATGATCTTTTCTCAAACTGGGAGTCCCATGACTACATGTTCAATCTGTACGAGTCACTTGGTCACATCTGAGGTGTTTGTGCCACTTGCGAGGGGCGGGGGCTATTCGGTTTTTTCGCCAACTAGCGGCACATTTTAATGCCTAAGTGTGTATATTTGCAAAATTTGGTCATTTTCTCAAATCGGGAGTCCCGCGACTATGCGATCAGTTGCTATGAGTTATGTTGGTCATGTGCGAGGTATTTGTTCCACTTGCAGGGACGTTTGGGAGCTGTTCGGGGTTTTCACCAACTAGAAGCACGTTTAAAGCCTAGGCGTGCCTATTTGCAAAATTCGGTCTTGTTCTTGAACCAGGAGTCTCGCGACTAGATTATTAGCTCTTAAAAGTTACATTGTTTACGTGTGAGTTATTTGTGTCCCTTGCGGAGCCGTTCGGGAGTTGTCTGGAGTTTTCGCCCACTAGCGGCACATTTTAAAGCCTAAGTATGCCTATTTACAAAATTCGATCATGTTCTCAAACCGAGAGTCTCGCGACAATGTGATGAGTTGGTACAAGTTATGTTGGTCACATGTGAGGTGTCTATGCCCCTTGCGGGGCCGTTTAAGGGCTATTTGGGGTTTTATCCTACTAGAGGCAAGTTTAAAGCCTAAGTGTACCTATTTGTTAATTACAGTCCTATTGTCGAACCGAGAGTCATGCGTTTACGTGTTAAGTTGCTATGAGTTATAATTGTCACATGTGAGGAGTTCATTCCCCTTATGGGGCCATTCAGGGGATGTTCGGGGTTTTCATCCACTGGCGACATTTTTTAAACCCTAAATGTCCCTATTTGAAAAATTCGGTCCTGTTCTTAATGGGGGATGTTTGGGTTTTGACCCACTAGCGACACGTTTCACTACATCAAATCCTGTGAATGATCGCGGCCTGGGGTTACAGCCCTGGGCCATAACCAGGTAGTCATGGACTTTGGACATGACCATCTTAACCTTTGCAGGACCACACTGGCTCATGGATGCTCCTGGAAGTGGTCATAGACCAAATCCCTGACCACTGTGGGTCATGGACCTGGGCCATGACTATGTCGTGACCATCTTAGCGCCATATTCATGCCAAAATTCCCTTTAAGCTTGGTCGCAGAATCACGGCCTTAGTTCGTGACCATCTGCATGACGAAGCACCACACATTGTGGGTCACAGCTGGGGGGCATAATTATTCCATAACGTGGGTCACGGCCGAGGGCAGTGACCAGTAGTTGCGAACTGACGTGGCAGCTGATGTGGCTAGAATTTTAAGGGTCGCGGTATGTGGGTCACGTCCTAGAGCCATGACCAAGTTCATTCCTTTAAAACAAATAGCCCCTGTGTATTTCATCTTAATCGGTTGATTTCGGCAGCTCACAAGCCCTAGGCAATTTTCCTTACAATTTGGTTGGATTTTGCTAACGATTTCTCTTGAGATTTAGTTCGAATTTGATATCTCTTTAAAGATAATACAAAAACCGTAGTTATATCGATGTATTTCTTTTTATATTTTATGTGTATGGGTTTATGTGCGTGTATGTATAGATTTATATATATATATATATATATATATATATATATCTGTGTGTGTGTGTGTGTGTGTGTGTGTGTGTGTGTGTGTTCGTGTGCGTGTGTGTGTGTGTGTGTGTGTTTAAAACTCTAAACATTATATTTTTTTTAACAAAATGTAATTAATTGAAATTTTCATAAGCAAAAAAATTACTTATATTGTGTTGCGGGTTATATGCGTGTCGTGACATTGTATTGGGGATTATATGTGTGTCTTGATTTTTTGAAAAAATATAATTAAATGAATTTTTTTACATTATATTGTGGGTTGTATGCATGTCGTGACATTGTATTGGGGGTTATATGCTAGTCATGATTTTTTTTCTTTACAAAATATAATTAAATGGATTTTTTTAACATTGTATTAGGGGGTAATGCATGTGGCAGTTAAGACTCGCGCTAATCATCTTATCGTGTCTTTTCATCGTGTTATTCATGTTTTACCTGTATTTTCGTGTTATTCATATATTTTCTTATCTACTTTAAATATGAATCACAAATACATCTGCACATCAATAATTGTGTCGTGTATAAATTGTTCATGTATAAAATGACAAATGACCTTACTATAGTGAGATATTGTAATTATAGGTTTGTGTTTTATCACATAGATGATAGAAGGAGTACGGGATAATTATTGGTTGTTGGTTTTGTTGTTGGATAATATGTTGCATTTCTTGGATTGATAATACACATATAGTTTTAAACTCTCTCATAATAAACCCTAACAAAATGTGTTACAAATAATTACGACGGGTTGTTATTGGGATTTTATATCGGTGAGATCCAAAATGCAAGGGGTTGAGATAAGGGTAGTGATGAATCAAAACCTTAATCAAATTAATATACCGTAATACCCTTGTATACTTTTCTCAGAAAAAATGAGGCATAGTGATAATCACTGGCAATAAGAGTGCGAGAGGTTACAATTAGACCACACGTATAACTCTTTTATTAGTGGGCACCATATAGAGGGAACTCCTATTTATAGGAATGGAAATAAGAAGATCTAATAATTTAACTACCTTGTAAATCGTGGAGTTGATCTCCAGCAAGAGTACCTATTCGATCGTATTTTATTTTTCCTGCCAGAAAACTGGGATAACACTATACAAAATATATTTTACATACATAATCCCGATGTGGACCTGACCTTACTTACATTATTAGAGAAGGAGAAAAAAAATCCACTCATTATGTATAAAACTACGTACATATACCATTGGCATAGACTGTGATGTCTCGCCCCATATACTCGTAAAATTGAATCTCGCCAACAAGTTAAGAAATATGGGATTCTGAGTTCATATCAAGGATATCTACACATCAACCATAGATACCCTTTCTCCTAGATGGCCACATGTAAAAGTTCATAGGTTTGTAAAAACTAATATCGAATGGATGAAGATTAGACACATTGAACATATTTTAAAGTCTTAGTCTGAAAAGGTATATATATATATATATATATATATATATATATATATATATATATATATATATATATATATATATATATAGTCATAATCTTGATTAATTAGTTACAATTTTATAATGTTATAATTATTTAGTCGCTTTTCGTTTTTAATTTTTATAGATAATGTCGGGAGGAAACAACCAAAATGTACCAAGTGGCGTGGTGACACCCCAACAAGTGCACAACACGAATTCTCAACACCAATGACTGAGCAATTTACAACTCCACCAATGGTTCACTCCACACTAAATCTAATTCCAACAGCTCCAACGCCCCCATCTAGCACTCATGTTACTCCAACACCCTCATCCATCACTCCTAATGCCTCCCACTCAAATAAAAAGAGTACCATTAGGTTCTCCCTTCTCGGGAATAACTTGACGGGTGACTATAATGACCTACTGCACTATAAAGCCTAGTATTTGTAGCTGGGAAAAATGAATGTGGGGTTCGGTGGACAAGACAATTGGAACTTTGTTGATCAAGACATCAAACATGACATATATGATCAACTTTTCAATCATTTCTCATTTTCCGACCATTTCAAGAATAGGGTTCTTTCTCGGGTTGCTGAATCATTGAGGACATACAGGAAAAACCTTCAGATGGAATATTTTCAGAAGGAGGCAGCGAGCTTCGATATTTTGGATTTGAAAGATAAAGTTCCTCACAATGTTGAAATGTTGGTGGAGCAGTGGAATAATATTTTGGGAGAATGAGGCGACGGAGAAAAAATTGGTCGAAAGGGAGCAAAACAAACCAAATGGGAAAAAAATTGATATCCATAGGCTGGGCTCCAAATCATATAAGGATTTGAAGAATGAATGGGGGAGTAGGACAAGGGATGGTCCAGATGCCGGTAAATAACCAAATCGGGTTAACTTATACGTTCATGCTCGACGGGACAAAGATAATAAATTCTTGTCACACTTGGCTAAGGCGTTGGAATTAATAGAGGCCATCAGCCATTTGTCAAGTTCGAGACCTTTTAATGATCTTAAAATTGATGACTTGGACCAAACCTTTGGAAAGTACAAAATGGGGGACGAGACATGTTGGCTTACATATGCCAAAAACAAAATTTAAACACACCTCACCTCTCGTAGACGAGTTTTCTTTGGTCAGGAATCATATCTTAGCCCACAAGGAACAACACTCTAGGTTCGATGGGGATGTCCAAGAGATTAAAAATAACGCAGGATTCTTATGTATTCAAATTAGAAAACTTGTGACTCCTTTTTAAGGTTATAGACACCTAATTCCTCCTCGAGGTTTCCCTTACCCTCCTCCTCAAGGTTTCCTCTATCATTTCCCTTCAAGTTTCCCTTCCTAAATCCCCCTTCCTTCAACATTACCCTCCCAAATGTCGCATCCTTTAACATTCCCCTCCCAAATGCTAACTCCTCCAATATTCCCCTTCCATGTACCTCCTCTTGTCACGGTACTTGGATCATCGTCAACAACTCACGGTGACTATGGCCAATAGTACTAGTTCAAGGTTATGGCAAATATGAGGGTTGTTGGCGTGTTCACACTCGTCTTTATAGTTGTCTAAACTCCAATACATGACCGAGCTTTGGAGAGGGGTGAGGCTCAAATAATGATTGATCAAATATACAATGGCTGTGGAGATATACCTATGTACGTTTATAGTGAGGAAGGGAGGGAATTGAAGAATTATGCATAATCTTTGGTTACTTGGCCAATTTATCCGTTGGTCAAGTTCTAATAATATTTTCTTTCGTTTCAGTTGTAATGACATTTTTTGTTTCAGTGAAGAACAATGTTTTTGTTTCAGTTTGTAATATTATTTTTTTGGTTTCAGTTGTAATACTATTTCCGTAATCATATTAATTTCTTGTATGCAACATGAGATTGGTTTTAACCTATTAACACAGGACTGAATTTTAAATATTATTACATGGATTTCCCACAATACAAAGAATGGGTGGGAGAGACTAACCCATTTATGTTAGCATATGACTCAGAGGCCGTCATACCAACCGAAGTAGGAATCCCTACTCATAGGGTTCAGACCTATGAACCTGAGAGGAATGGGGAAGAAATAAGACTTGACCTGGATTTGATTGAAGAGAGAAGGGAAGACGCAGAGATCAGATAGGCAGCTTACGAGCAGAGAATAGAAAAATTTTACACTCAAAGGGTAAAATCAAGACCCGTAGCTATGGAAGACCTCGTGCTGAAGAAGATGTTACAAAAGGCAAACAAGCTCCACCCAAATTGGCATGGCCCTTACAAAGTAACCGAGGAGGTTGTACCTGGGACCTACAGGCTAGAAAACCTTGAAGGGGAATCTTTCTCTAATCCTTGGAATACTGATCATCTAAAAAAGAATTACATATGATGTTGCAATCTATGAAAATGTATCATCTTATGAAGATATTATTAATGAGAAGATCAGTTTCCGTGTCAACTCTTGGTTTATTACGCTCTAATGGTAGAATTTATGAGGGTAACATCTTAGTTGATGACCTCAAACCTTGAACATCATTAATTTGGTGAATATTTTATGGTGGTAACATCTTAGTTGATGACCTCAGACCTTGAACATCATTAATTTGGTGACAAGGTCTGAGGTGAACACCACACTTGGATGGCCTCAGACTTTTAACATCATTAATTTGGTGAATATTTTATGGGGGTGACATCATAGTTGATGACCTCGGACCTTGAACATCATTAATTTGGTGAATATTTTGTGGGGGTATCATCTTAGTGGATGACCTCAGACCTTAAACATCATTAATTTGGTGACAAGGTCTGAGGTGAACCTCACACTTTGATGACCTCAGAATTTGAACATCATTAATTTGGTGAATATTTTATGGGGGTAACATCTTAGTTGATGACCTCAGTCCTTAAACATCATATTTGGTGACAAGGTCTGAGGTAAAACATCTTAGTTGATGATCCCAGACCTTAAACATCATTAATTTGGTGAATATTTTATGGGGGTAACATCTTAGTTGATGACCTCAGACCTTAAACATCATATTTGGTGACAAGATCTGAGGTAAAACATCACACTTGGATGACCTCAGACCTTAAACATCATAATTTGGTGAATATTTTATGGGGGTAACATCT
The DNA here is from genome assembly GCA_949130495.1 of Sambucus nigra. NCBI lineage: Eukaryota > Viridiplantae > Streptophyta > Magnoliopsida > Dipsacales > Adoxaceae > Sambucus > Sambucus nigra. The sequence continues at coordinate 170,141,206 of OX422218.1, read as the reverse complement.
CAGTTGATGACCCCAGACCTTGAACATCATTAATTTGGTGAATATTTTATGGGGGTAACATCTTAGTGGATGACCTCAGACCTTAAACATCATTAATTTGCTGACAAGGTATGAGTTGAACATCACACTTGGATGGCCTCAGACTTTGAACATCATTAAGTTGGTGAATATTTTATGGGGGTAACATCTTAGTTGATAACCCCAGACCTTAAACATCATAATTTGGTGAGTATTTTATTTATGGGGCTTATGAAGACAACATTATATGGAGGCTTCGGGCCTTATCACAAACACATTGCATGACATAGAAAACCATTCAAAGAACATTCAACTACTAAATAAGTAAAGCCCTCTTCGGGGGTTGATATAGCATAAAGATAAGAATCACAAGCCATAAGATAACAGAATTTGTTGTCAGAGGTTACAGATTGAATCAAAAATTAAAAATTACAAAAGCTTCATAAAGTTGATTCAAGTGTTTGTAGTCTCAGGGTTAGTTGCCAATGCCCCATCTCCTTGGCCAAGGTTGGTCACCTCCACCCCATCATCCTGAGGACCAGCGTCTTTAGTCCTGGTATCCTCTTGAGGAGCAATCTCAGTAGGGGCGGCGCCTCCTTCCTCCTAGACCTCTTGTAAGGCCTGAGAAAACCGAGGATCGATGTATACTAGACCAAAGAAGTCAGAGGCTGCTAGTCTCCCTGATTCTTTCTCCTTCATTGCAGCCCATTTGCCAGTGGCCTTAACACCCTTTTCGAGGTACTCAAAGACAAAGCTGACAAATTCATCAGAGACCTTGTAGTCCTCTAAGATCTTCTCGAAGGCATCATCCAAGGTAGCCTTCATAGCGACATCGACCTTGTGTTAAATAGAGTCAGCCTGAGTCTTCAGGGCAGAGCTATGATCCTTCTTCAGCTTGTCCATATCCTTTTCCAGCCGCTTCACGTTAGCCTTAGACTTCTCCAGTGAAGTCTTCAGACGCTCCACTTCAGCATTTAGAACAACCTTGGTCTTTTCGGCCTCTTTTCCCTTCTCAATCAGAGGAAGTTTCCTCAGTGTCCAGTCAACAAAATGGTGCATGGTGAGGAGACCCTGCAGAACGCATAGAGAGATGTCAGTTCAATATTTGGTATGATTCAAAGATGAGGTTACACTTATTTGAACAAAGGCAAAAAGTCTTACTTGGATAGATCGATGAAGGGCGAACTCGGCCAGCAGAGGCCTGTCCAGAGAGCGGCAGAAGCGTTTGTCAGAATCGGTTATGACTGAGCCGATAGTGTCCAAGGCCTTCGGAATCTGGCTGATAAGATTGTCGCCAATCTTCAGTTGCTCCAGATAATCAATTAATGCATCCTCAAAGGAGATGGGTATGGCACGATCCCCCTGTCGATTTTTCTTCTTCTGCCTCTGAGCTTCAGGGGCAGGGTCAGCACATCTCTTCTTCTTGGAGGCCTCATCCCTTGAAGTTGTTGGAGGAGGAGGGGACGCAATTAGACCTGCTTTCTTTACGAGTTTAGTAAGACTAGGGGCTGCCATCTCCTAAAGGTCGTTAGAAATTCCTTTGGGACGTTCTGCAAACATAAAAGTCTGAGTTAGAAAATCAAAGACATAACAAAGTCAGAGGTATAACTTGTTGAAATAATAAAATAACTTACGGAGCTCGGTCAGAGGACTTCCCCCAAGGCCAATCGCAGAGAGGTTGTGGGGGGTCATCAAATGCTCATACTTGACCAGCAGACCATGCTCCCCCTAATCCTGAAGGTATTTCACCTTCTGAAGATTATTTTGGCTTAGCCCAGGGTCGGCCCTAGCAGACATTGTCACCTTTCCCCATCTTAGGGGTATTCTCGGCTCAAGGATGAAGAGGGGGCACAGGGACCAAACTCCCATGGCCCTGACGCGAAGAAGTATCGCAGTTTCCAATTGTGGTTCGATGTTTGGGTAAACTGTAACATCTTCTTATTGGACTTCTGAGCTAAAAAGTGGTAATAACTCGGATGATTATTGGAAGAGGAGGGGTCATAGCACCTTTAAAAGACCTGGATGGGAAGGTCCGAATGATGGACTGCCCTCCATAAGACTATAACTCCAATTATCACCCTTCGGGCATTGGGTGATAACTGGGAAGGAGCCAAGTTAATGTAGGACAATATAGCTCTAATTATTGGGTGAATGGGAAGATGAAACCCTAACTTAAACATCTGATCATATAAGAAAATCTCACCGTCTCGGTCTCTGAAGGCCCTCTCATCCCTCAGAGATCTACTAAGTTTTATGAACGGACTTATAGAATACATATGTGTGAGGCTAGGAGGTTGATCTCGCTGATAGTGCTCTGTATCTTGGCCGCCTCAGAGGTGTCAATATCACTTTTGCTACCATCATCCTTAGATGGGTCAACGTCAGTTTGAGCAGACGAAGGAACACCACCAAGGAACCTCTGAGCAAACTCAGCTCCTGTGGCGACTGACAGGGGAATATCGTCAAGGATTAGGGGAACAACCACTTAGGCCCTATAATTTCAACGTCGAAGGAAGAGTGCAAGGTGCTAGAACTCTTATGAGACGAGGCACGACTGGAAACCTCGGTTTGATCAGGGGCATGGTCCATCCGGATGGAATAATCCATGGCTTCTTCAAAAGAATCAACAGACATAGGGTCTGAGGTTAACGACTCAAACTCAGAGATAGGAATGGGTTCTACTGGGACCTCTGCAGGCACAGATGGCTCAGGATATACCACTTTCAGAGGTGGTGGAAATATATGCTTAAGAGGGAATTCCTCTTCCCTACGAGCTTCCTCTTGGGCTCGTTCTATTTGCCTAATTTTATCTAAGATTTTCTCCCTAAGAGAAGGGAATTCCTCTAAGAGTTGATAAAGGGGTCTGAGCATATGGGGCCGACCCTACACTTATGGACTCAAGATAAAAACAAACAACTTGACCCAACCTAACTAAGGATCAAGCTGGGATTTCCAATAATAATTATTAAGGACAGTCAAGAACAAGGGCCACCGAAAAACTCATAACCCTACCGGAAAAGTCATAAAACTCACCGAAAAACTTAAGTCGAGACCAAAAAATGCAATAAATAGGAAAATAAGGCTGAATAAATGGCAAAGAAGGGGTAATAGGCAGTACCTGATGAAGTATGAAGTGAAGAGTGGGAAGATTGGAAAGAAAATTCCACGAAATGCACCCTTGACCAAGCTCTAGAAGAGAGAGAATTCAACGAAGGTTCAGGCGGGAGAATGAAAGAGAATGAAGAATAAAGAGAGAGAAAAGGGTAAAAACCCTTACAAACCACTCGCACGTATCCCAAGGCCCATTATTGCCTTGGGAACCCAAAAGACCACAATTATTTCACTTATCAAGCACACAACCATCTTCAGAAGCTGACACTTGTCAAGAATATATTGGCACCTAAAGAAATCCAACCTCGGACAAACATACCCATTAGGAACCTCATCACACAGGTAACTAAGGGCTAGGGGGTGATTGATATGCCCTATATTTACCCAATAGCTCAGAGACACCAACCTCGGCTAGGGAGATAGCCGAGGTTAGAAGGGCCCCAGATTGGCAACCAGCGGTGTCGTCCTAAGCAAGGTTGGCCATGGACGACATTACTATTTGCCTCACAGCCAAGTAACAGCTGAGGTACTCATGGTCCATGCAGATAGTAATCCATCAGGTCGGCCGGAGCCTACATCATACATCAACCTCGGCTGGATGTAAGACGAGGAAGCAGAGACTACACTTATCATAATCAGTCGACGTACCTGCAACACCACTATTACCTCGGCCCAGGCTGACATTACAACTCCAGCTGCCTTACCTCGGCTCTCTTACTAAGCCAAGATCATTATGGATAACCTTTGATTGAGCAGTATCCAGACTTCCTCAACCTCGTACTCTTCCAGGCCGAGCTTGTACACGTTCTTATATAACTTGGAACACGTGGACAAATCTGTTATAACTGAATTATTCCCTCCACGTGAGGGAATATTGAGGTCATCATTACTTAGTTGAGATCAGCCAGGTGTCACTCTCATATTGGCCCGATGTTCATGCACATGATCATTGTATGCTTGAGGGCCACATTACGCCCCCCAAGCACTATATATAAAGGTCATCTTCTACCTTGTAAAGGGATCCAAAATCACAACCCTAGATAAAACTCTGTCATTTTACAAAGTAGAGAGAGAAATCTTGAGAGATTGTATCCATGACCATCAGTTCCTTCATTCAGTGATATTACTCACCCACACTCACAGTGGACATAGGCCAGATTGGCTGAACCACTTACATTCAAGTGTTCATCATCTTCTCCTCATCTTAATCTCTCATATTTAGTATATACTTGAGCTGCCATTGTTATCACTAGATTGATCTTACAAACACCTTGACTGGTGGTGATATTTCCAGTATCATCATTGACACAGGCCTGAACCTCAAGCAAAAGTCATCAACGGTCTGCGGAGTTTTGAAATGGTTGGCATTGAATTTCTTATCACAATAGTCGAGGAAGTTTAAGCGCCTTAGAGTCAGATATTGATCATAAACAATCAGTCGAGAGGTGTACCAGGTGTCATCGGCGGTGGATTTATACTCCACCTCATATTCAGGATATGCCATCTTAGGCTCTTTGTATGGCGTTAGAAACTTGGGAAAGTGTCAAAACTAGTGCCATGTCTGTCTAGAGTATAATGGTGTGTGTGTGTGTGTGTGAAATACAAAAAACAAATGAAAACATGCACACTTAGGCTTGAAAACATATCGTGGGGGGTCGACATCCCTAGAGACACCTAAATGGCACTGTGACAGGAACGAACATCTCGTGCACGTCCAACATAACATGTAGCAATTGACCGCGCAACCACTGGACTCCCGGTTTGAGGATAAGATCATAACACGAAATTGAATACAGGTATACTTAGGCTTGAAAACATACCGAATGGGTGGGGGCACCCTAACAGCACCCAGTCGGCACCGTGAGTGGCATGAACACCTCGTGTGCATCCAATATAACATGAAACAATCGATCACCTAGCCACGGGACTCTCGATTTGAGGATAGGAGCCAAACAAGAATTCAAAAATAGGCGCACTTAGGCTTGAAAATGTGTTGATGCGGGCACCCCCAACGGTACCGCGAGTGGCATGAACACCTCGTGTGCATCCAACGTAACACGTATCAACCGTCCGTGCAGCCTTTGGACTCCCGATTTGAGGATATGACACGAATTTGAAAACAGTCGCACTTAGGCTTGAAAATGTGCCGCGAGGGACAGGCAACACAGCGGAACCCAAACAGCACCGTGAGTGGCACGAACACCTCGTCCATGGAAAACGCAACACATAGTAACTGGCCACTCATCCATGGAACTCCTAGTTTGAGGATAGGAACCAAACACGAATTCAAAAATAGGCACGATTAATGCTTGAAAATGTGTCGTGGGGGCTCGAGCACCCCCTGCGGCACCCAAACGGCACCGCGAGTGCCATAATCACCTCGTGCACGTCCAACATAACACGTAGAAACCGTAAGTGCATTCGTGGGACTCTAAGTAGCACGAATTCAAAAGTAGGAACACTTAGATTTGAAAACATGTCGCGAGGGAGAGCACCCCCAACGGCACCCAAACAAGACGGCGTGTGGCATGAACACCTCGTAAGCATCCAACGTAACATGTAGCAACTGGTTGATCATCCACAAGACTCTCAGTTTGAGGATAGGACACGAATTCCAAAACAAGCACATTTTGGCTCGAAAATGTTTCGGGAGGCACCCCAGCAGGACCCAAATGGCACTGCGAAAGGCATGAACACTTGGTGTGCATCCAATGTAGCAACCGGATGTACAACCATGGGACTCCTGGTTTGACGATAGGAGCCAAAAACAAATTTGAAAAGAAGCATACTTAGGCTTCAAAACGTTCCGGGGCGGGCACCCCTAGTGGAACCCAAACAGCATCGTAAGTGGCACGAACACTCATGTGCATCCAACGTAACACGTAGCAACCGGTCGCGCATCTTCAGGACCTTGATTTGAGAATAGGACGTGAATTCCTAAATATGCACACTTAGTCATAAAACGTATCGCGGGGACAGACACCCCCATCATCACCCAATGGCACAGCGAGTGGCACGAACACCTCGTTTGTGTAAAACATAACTTGTAGCAACTAGTCGTGCTACCGCTGGACTCCCGATTTGAGGATAGGACATAAATTCGAAAATAGACACACTTAGTCTTGAAAACATGTCGTGGGGGGCGAGTACCCCCAGAAAAACAAAAATAGCACCGCGAGTGGTTCGAACACCTCAACCAGACCCGCAGGCGCGGGACTCCCGGTTTGAAGATAGGACTCAAACACAAATTTGAAAATAGGCACACCTAGGCTAGAAAATGTGTCGTGGGGGAGGGCACCCTCACTGGTACCAAACGACATCGAGAGTGGCACAAAAACCTCATGCGCGTCTAATATAACTCTTATTAACCTTCCGCACAACCACAGAATGCTCAATTTGATGATAGGGTAGTCTTTTTTTGTAAAAAGGCACACCTAGGCTTGAAAATGTGTAGTGGAGCGGAAGGCATCCCTATTGGCACCCAAATGGCATCGCACTTGATACGCTTCCAGCGTAATACGTAGAAACTGTTCGTGTAGCCACGGGACTCTCAGTTTGAGGATAGGACCCAAACACGAATTCAAAAATAGTCACATTTCATTTAGAAAACGTGTCACAAGGGCGGGCACCCCTAGAGGCACCCAAACGGCACTGAAAGTGGTACTAACACCTCATGGAATCCAACGTAACACGTAGAAACCCATCGCACAACCATGGTTCTTTAGGTTTGAGGATGGGACAAGAATTAGAAACTGTCACAATTAGGGTTGAAAACATGTTGTGGGGGTGGGCACCTCCAACGGCACCCAAACAGCACCAAGAGTGGCACAATCACCTCATGCGTGTCCAATATAACCCGTAGCAGGCAGTCGTGCATCCTCGGGACTCTCAATTTGTGGATAGGACCCAAACACTAATTTGAGAACTGGCACACTTAGGCTTAAAAACGTGTCGTGTCGGGGCAGGCACCCGCAACGGAACCCAAATGTCACCGCAAGTGGTACGAACACCTCGTACACATCCAACATAACACGTAGATACTGTTCATGTAGCCGTTGGACTCCTGGTTTGAGGATAGGACACAAATTCAAAAATAGGCAGACTTGGGCTTGAAAACATTCCACGAGGGGAAAGAACCCCTAACGGTACCCAAACGGAACTGGGAGTGGAAAGAACACCTCATGCGCGTCCAATGTAAGACGTAGCACTCGTTCGCGCAGCCGCAAAACTCCTGGTTTAAGGATAGGACCCAACACAAATTCAAACATAGACAAACTTAGGCTTGAAAACGTGCCAGGGGCGAGCACCCACAATAGCACCCAAATGGCACCGCGAGTGTCACGAATACCATGTGCGCGTCAGAGTAACTCAAAGCCGTGACACCCCGCATATTAAAATAATAGGTGGCCATCCCTCTACTAAAATAAAACATGATTCTCATTGGCTCATTATTAGCATCACTATCTAATTCAATTAATTACTAACCACTTATTATTAAATTGTCGTGTGTCAATATTAATCTTAGTTAATGTGACACAACAATATAATAATCAACTACAACTATCTACACAACTTGAAATAAAAATCCACAACCACAAATAAATTAAAACTTCAAATTTATCACATGCCAACTGTTCCGGTTTAATCATCGGAATAAATCTCCATACAATAGTAACCAACATGAAATAACGTCAACTAAAATAGACTGAATGTCTTAAGCAACCTTCTTGAATAGGAAAAAAGAGTCCTCAACTAGAATATAGAATTAGAAGCAACTAAACAAAACTCGGCTACATCCACAGTTGTTGCGGCTTCGATACATGGGAATGATCACGCATGGCATCCCTGTGGTTGGACACCTAAAAGGTTTTGAAAATATATTTTGAAATGGGTCAAAGACCAAAACCATTTGAAAATATTTTACAAGTAATTAAAATGCATAAATAAATGTATATCCATTTACTCATATTTAAATTGGTACTGCACTCTCTCATGAGACATTACTCACCTCTCATCTAAAGTGTGCACCTAACGTACGCTTTTTAATTACCTAGTTATACTACCTTCCTAACTAGTCCCCAAGTGTCCTTATATTCCATACACTATTCCCGCTCTGCGTAATTAATTTATTTAGCTTTCACATTCTCTAATCATTATAATTCTCAATTATAATTTATTAAATCATTTCCAATAACTTCCACTAGTTATTATTTCAATATTCACATAAGTCATTCCCAATAACTTTCACTAGTTATTAAATCAATATTCGAAGGTCAATATCACATAACTCATTTCCAATAATTTTCACGAGTTATTAAATCATTATTCACACTTAATGATTAAGTCTAATGTCTGTATAAATTTTTTACACACACATATATACGTATTCATTATCACATCATGCATACATATATATCACTCTCTATATATGTATAACCATCATCCGTAATAATAACAATGACGTCCCCTGATGCAGATCTCTAATGCTATCATCATTCAGGGAATACTCTCATCATTCTGGCTTCCGCATCGGGATCTCACACAAAACTATAATAGAAAACAATAAATGACGTTGGAGACGATCATAAATTCCCCGATTAGTAAGAAATAACCATACCTATAATTACCTCACCTCGGACTCAACCTTAACAGGCACATGCATGGAAATTATGACCTGTGAATAATACGAACCTTGCATTCGCTCGCCAGGAAAAATCACTCAGCCCTTAGACGGGTATGTTATATTATCCATATTATTATATCTTGTACACCGATATAATAACTATATATATATTCAATAATAATTAATTTAATTATGCCTATCACAAATGGCACAAAAATTCATTATCACCCAATGCTCCATTTTGTACTCAATTAATTCATTAATTCAATTATTTTTCAATACCAATTCTAGATACGTGTATACATCACTCAGCCCGTATCCCAATTCCCACATTTTCCATCACAATCATTCATATTCAACTATTTTTATCAAATATTTTAATTCCACATCCCCACTATAGTCCCCTTTTAACCCAAGGTCAACATACCAACTTTATTGAATTTCCAAAAATATAAAATATAAACTTTTGGTTTTTACCTACCCTTAATTATTTAATTTGTCCCTAATTAAAAAAATAGTCCCAAATCTAAAAATTTCAAAAATCTGAACCGATTTGATCTCAAAGCGAACTGGTTCTGCTTTCCAGAAATCTGAATCGGTTCTATATAAAAGTGAACCGATTCATTTTTCCAGTCAGCGAACCATAACCTTGTTTTCTTCACCAATTCAGTCCCAATGATCATCAACCTATTATCATACACTACCCAATTGATAAAGAGTATAAGGTATATTTCTAATTTGATTTTAACATCTAGTTTTCACACTAGTTTAAAAAATTAATCATCCTTTTATGGGAATCATAACTAGAGTCAATAATTTCATCATTTTAATAATTACATCACATATTCATGTGCATATTCCATTATCCATATCATCCTTAAATTTCAACATTTTCAATCCACCTTAATTCTTTAAATATTTATAATTCATATCATCTCTCAAATATAAATCATTTCCCAATACATAAATTATTTTCCCAAATTCCAAATTTTATATATGTGAAATCATCTCAAAATATCATTTCCTAACTATTATATGACTAAAATTGTATATACAAATTAAATAGCAAGTTAATTACTTGCCTTATGATTCATAGAGTCTGATTTGATGAAGATGTCACTTAATCCTTCAAGAATTATCTTCCACTTCTGCAATCCTAGAGTCTTCTTTCAACATTCTTCAGTTCTTCCTTTAGACTCTATAATTTTCTTCCTAATTCTTTTCACTTTCTCTCTAACTCTTTGGATAACTCTCTTCAACCTTAGGATTTGTGAAATGACTCTTCCTTAAGACCAAACCTTTCATTTTATAAGTGTAATCTCATTTTTGTCTATTCACATGCCATTAAGGTGTCCAAAAGTGACCTAGATTAGTCCCAACTAATCTAAAAAGCACCTGAGACCCAAATACAACTCCGGGTACTCAATTTTAACTATTTTGACTCATTCTGGATCAACCGTGCACTCGAAATCATCACTTAAGTCCCTTAACAATAATTTTCCATCTTAACCTATTGTAATTCAATCAAGCATGTTCCGGTTGAAATAATATTAAATTTCATCGTGTTTACTCACTGACGACTAAATTCCATTTTATTTACTGTAGCACACTAGTAAATATGTAATCACAAAAATATTTATTCGTTTTTCACTCTAAACTAATATTTATTTAATTTCTCATTATTCGTAAATTAAATTATGTGTCACCTGCATAATTTAAATATTTAGTTAAATATATCTATATAAAACTACAGGTTATTACATACTTCCCCCTTGAAAAGGAATTTCGTACCCGAAATTCGGGTAAGACAGGTACTAAAACCTTCAGATCCTTACACACATGGCATCCGAACGTACTCATAATCAACTTGTGACAATATTTTGGCATCTCCACTCTTCACCCACTAGTAGTATCATCCTGTCTAAAGGCCTACTTGCTACGACCCACTATTCATGAAAAGTCTATTCAAATCATTTCAAACTATTACAGTCTATCATTCGTAAGATCTCACATATACATCGATATGCAAAACTATCACGAATCCACTAACAATGCTACAATAATATGAGCCTATACTCCACTGGCTCTATCATCTCAATGTTGTAAAAAGGCCTCATTTCCCTAGGTGCCAACTTTCCTTCTTACCCAAATCAATTAACTCCCTTCATGGGAGACACTCATAATAATTCAAATATTTAACTCTTTGATTTGCGACGACGTAACTCTTATGATGTTCCTGGACTATACGAAAACAACTTCAATTATCTCATTACCCGCCATTCGACTCTAAATCATGTCCGACTCGTGAAACTTATTATTTTCCCACCCTTAATCAACCACGGGGCGGATGATAAGGCCTCTCGCCTCAAGTCTCAAAAGGTGTGTTTCTAATATTAACAGGTATAAGTCACATTATGCAACTCTACCAACGGTAAGTACGCCTCCCAATTACCCTAAAGTCTGCGTATCTCTCTCAATCTTCTAAATCGTAGTCACTTTTTCTCGTCTACTCCTCGATCTACAGGTAATATGTCTTATTCAAAATGAACTTTGTTCCCACTACCTCCTGATACTCCCAATTGGATTTGGGACTTAAGGATCTCATCCTGAGTCACAACAATTATTGGGTGACATGTGTCAGTTCATTTCCTCTCTCAAATAAAATGTTAGGTACGTTACCCGATAATGTAACTCAACCAAATTAATAATAATTATTCCACCTCGGTCAACCAATCCTGTACACCTAAATGGAATCTTGACCCATTCATGATGTTGGTAGCCCAAAAAAAGAAGTTCATCAGTCTGCCTATCCATTCCATCATTGGAATCACCAATTATGGAAAAATTCTGGTGGATCACCTTGGCCCATCTGGTCCCATCTATGAGTGGTGCACTTAGATACAACTTCATTATTTGACACTCACCATTAATCTACACGCTCAATGTCCCATGTCACGTGGTACATCCCACTCTCCTTTATCGGGTACTCCAAAAATTGTGACTTATGCGTTTGCACATCCTGGATCCTTTTCATATGGTAAAAATCACATCCTATTTATGATCAACCCTCCCTCAGCATTCGACTGAGTAAGATTCTTCTCTACTCTCCAAAATGTTGGATCCTCCCTTGTCTAGAGATATCCCTCGCTTGTGCCTCTACAGTCTTTTAACCCATCTCGGGGTGATAGTTTTCCTTGTTCTATACACATATCCGGACTCTCTCCTTCCTCAATCCGAAATTTAGTCCATCTTACCCTTCCAATTCTATTCTACTTCCCCATAGGCATACGGTTCAACACATTTATTCCTTGTCCTTGTCTCTAAAAATACTGATAATCAAACTATATAGGGTGCCCATACACCCTATCTCCCATGCATATATGCACCAACATTGCAAATATAATATATATATCTAAAATTAGTCCCCGTATGCTTGGCATGACAATACTATAAGGGTATTCATGATCACCCCACTAATCGCGCTTTAATTATCATTAAGACTATCCCACCCATCCAGTAGTTGTATAAAATTTCCTAATGTTTCTTAGACAACACTACTTGGCTCCGTTGGCATTATATCATATAATTGCTCTCAACTCAAATTGTTTTCTACACACGTATAATGATCATTGTTCAATAGCGATACTATAGCATCCAACAACGTCTCCAAACTTCCAACATTTAATAAGGTTCACGTATGGAATGTCTCGTAATTAAACTTCAACCAAAGAATTTTTCAAATGCTTTATCACCTAGCATTATCAGTTATCGAGGTCCTTCAACCTTAAGCACAATAATACCCGCATAGCATCTCTATAAAAAAATTCAAATGCACTATCACCTTACTATGACAGTCCATCATCACTCACCATCGCTAACCAGTCCATACCTAGGTTAACATCATACCCGCATAGCATCTCTATAAAATTAGCAAATCTCTAAAAATATATCCTCCTAGTGTCCATACCCAGTCCCTTATAGATGGAACAAAAGAGAGTCTCGCTACACAAAGATAAATATATACACTCAATAGTAATACTAATGATACATCTGCTAAGCCCATTTCATGCACAAATCCAGTGTTAACCTAAATACCGTGATGCACTTTTATCACAATGAACCTATCCCATCGCCTATGGATAAAATTTTATACTTCTAATTGCCAATGTCTCTGGATGTTTAAATGGTTATTGTACATAATACTCTCGTCTGAACTCTTCCTAAAACTAATGTAACTATTTCCCCTGCTGGGAACTTAACTCATATCCCCTTAACTCATTGAGGACAAAACCTCTATATATAAATACCTCCCTGCATAATCCCCCTTGTTTCTAGCCCTGCTGACCATATCAGGGTTACCTTCTCTCGAGAAATGTAGCCTTTTCCTGATGCTACACCTGTTGTTCCTTTGGCTCCGCTGAACCTGAGGCATGCATTACAGGCCTTGATGACCTTGTCAAAATATATCATCACTAACTCAGAATTTCCTTAATTTGACAGGTCTCCATATCGAGTAATGCCCTAGCGGTGTCCACTAACACCGATACATCTAGTCTTACTCTATTGGCTATACTTTCCCATGCTCTCGGCTCCCTTCACATGTAAGTGTTGATATTGACATTATAAAAGTATGGCATTGATGACAACGTCACCAGTCATTCAACTTAAATTCCCATAAATACTAGTGTATCCTACCCACGAGTCTGTCATCAAACGTAAGGACCCTATTCTCCTCCGTATTCACTTTGTCGGGTAAAAGTTTTCTATTCATGCCAATTCTTCCTCATACTCGGCACTATCTATCTCTCTTGTGATATATACAAAAAATTTCTTTGCATCTCTGTTTGAACAGCAAATCAATTGTTCTCAACCGCACTCAAATTCCTCAGTACTTTATGTAAAAGCTAATGTGATATTGATTGCTCGATGATTTGCAAATTATTGGTGAAATAAAAGGATTTACCCGAAAGGTTTTTTTTTCCAGAAATATGCGAATTAGCAATTTTGTGATGGCATGATTTAAACACCTAGATGCATGTGTTAGGGTTTAATTAATTTGGATAAAAAATGGATAATTAATTAAATAATCATTTAATTGGAAATTTGCGAACCCATATTTAATCGATATCACACCGCATTTATATTCTCAAATTGGTATCAGATATTTTGAAGCGATCTTACCTTTTACAAATTGGTAGCAGAACGGGTTTCTTTAATTTATTGAGTGATCCTTATTTTCCAAAAAAAAATTATGATATTGATTTTTTTTAAAACCTGATTTTGAAAAATCACAATGTTTCAGAATGAAAACTTATATAATCGGTTATGATTTTTTTACATTTCTAATTATGCCTATTAGAAAACCCATCTGAAATCTCATTTAAAATCAATAGATAAGGGAGTTTGGGTTATTTGTGAAAGAGGGTGGACTCCTCCCACTGTCACTAGTAACAATGTCATTAATCTTAAGCCCGTGACTGACTGGACTAAAGACGAATTTCAATGGAGGACGTTTAATTCTCATGGACTAAGTGAAATTTCTAGATCCGTTATCCTGGTGACGTATCATGATGTACACCATGTCAAAAGAAGCATGGGATGTTTTACAACTTACCCATAAAGGCATGACTATAATAAAATAGTCTAAATTGCAAAATTTAACTACTCAATTTGAAACAATTACCATGCTTGAATCTGAATGTTTTGATGAGTTTTATGAACGTTTGTCTGATATTGTCAACACTAGTTTCAATCTTGGAGAGCACACTCCTGATGCACGAGTGTTTAAAAATATTCTGAGATCGTTGCCAAGATGTTTAATCCCAAAAGTCATTGTGTTGAATTCCTTACGTAATTTGAGTAATCTTAAGTTAGAAGACCTGGTAGGAGATGTACAGACATATAAAATTGACATGTTTCCTGACACTGTCAAGCCTAAGGATAAAAGGATAGCACTTAGATCCCAGTCTAAGAAGAATGAGGAAGTGTTCAAGAGAGAGAAGAAAAAGAAAGTGAAAGTTTGTGAGTCCGAGTTTGAGGTACAGTTTGATTCTGTTAACATGGCCATGCTTGTTAAAAATTTCAAAAAGTTTCTCAAATTTTCCAAAGAAAATTCTTCCACTAAAAGATTTTTTGAGAAAAATAAAAAGAGAAATGAGGCCAAAGAGAGTAATGAGAAAGATAGAGTGAAAAAGAAAGAGGAAGAAAAGAGATCTTTTGAATGTGAGGGTAAGGCGTTTGAGTGTCCCACTAGGATAAAGAGAAAGAGCAAGAAGATTTCCATGCCATCCACTCTTAGAGATAGTGAGGAAGAGCTGGAGGATTTTGGGGATGAATCTTCACATGGGATTTGTGTTGCATTTTTAGCTAGTCACGTGAGCACACCTAGTTTGTCCCACGATGATGAGGATACTTGTGCACATGAGAGCCCTGAGGATGATTTGATTGTTTATAGCGAGTGTGAGAGTGAGTATGTTAGTGAGGATGAAAGTGAGATCCAAATTGTGTTTAGAGATTTGTAAATCGTGACCTTAAAAAAAAGTTGAATAAGGAATTAGGTCTTAAGGTGCTAGATTTTGAGAGAGAGAGAGAGAGAGAGAGAGAGAGGTCTTTAGGGGATTTGAGGCGTCGGAGAGTTCAGTCGAGAAGGTGAAGGTTACTTTGAGTGAGTCGCTGATCATCATAGGTTGGGAAAAGAGTAAGCGTGAAGCTCGTGTGTTAAAATTAGAGAGATATCTTCACCGTGCCCGGGAGGTAAAGGTCACTTTAGAGGACACATTAAGAAGGTAGGAAATATGTTCATCGGTTGTGCTTTAGGTAATGTTGAGAGACTATGAATAGGTCATGACGGTGCATCCAATTCCCACGTTGCACCCGAGAGGGTTCTTGAGTTTGTGATTAATCCATACGGCTCTCAACCTAACCCATCGAGAGGTCCCATTTCAGAGTGGAGAGTTCGTCCTAGACATTTTAGGAAAGGTGTACCTTAGCCCGTGTATTTTTGCACCCACTACAAGAAGAGAGGACACCTTAGGGATTTTTTTTAAGTTGGGTAGTGTGTCTCACAGAGCTTTGACACATGTTCACACACATACACACGCACACTCTCTTGATGCTCTGAATGATTATATGAGAGAGTTTGCACATATTAGGGAGCAGGTAAAGTTTTTGGTCAAAACTTCACATGATTTGGTGGATGTTTTCATAGGATGTTACCACCTTTAGAAAACTCCACCACACCTAACGGTCGAGGTTTAGACTTGTTTTCTATCATAGGATGAGTTTTATGATGATATTTTATACCTATTGCTAGTGTGTACCATTTTTGTATTTATATTTTCCATTTTTGATATATTTTTGAAAAAACCAATAAGATTTTTGTTTTTGAAAAAATACAAAAAGATTTTCTATTTTCTTAAGAAATATTGAAATGGCCAAAAAGATTTTATTTTGATAAAAAATTTGAAAAAGACAAAAAGAGTTTTGTATTTTGTTTACACCATTTATTAATGGAAATTTAATATGACCAATTCACAACATCATTCCATATCCATGTGACTATTTGATAGTGTTTTGATACGCGACATCATTTCATCTTTATGCTTTATAATGTTTGGAGTCATTAAGATGTAATTTGAGATTACTACCTACATGTTTGACTCTTAGTATCCTTTAATGCGCACTTGAACGGATTTGTGTGATTATTGTACTTGCCTATCATATGTTGGTCAAAGTGTTTCCATCTAAATCATGTCTTTAAAACGAACCGAATGCGATAAAATTTGACAGTGAAAGTAGTGCAGGTAAGAACCGTTTCCTGTGAGGATTTGTTTATATATATTGAAAAATGGGAAAGGTCTATGAAAGGTACTCATTTATCCTTTGAGATTAAGACACTATTTAAAATGGACCTAAAAAAGTGTGGTATTGTAAAAAGTAGCCAAGGTCCAAAGAGGTTGAAAAGAGCTCAAAAAAATTAAGGCAATAAAAAGATAAATATGAAAAAAGGGCCATTAGTTTTTAGATCACCTCATTAGAAAAATAAAAGATTTATTATTTATGAAGGTGTTTGGTTGAAAATTTAATCAACGAGTTTGCACGTCCTGACAAAGTCTTGAAAAAGCATTACATAGTTTTAGACGTTATTGGTGTGGAAATCATTTTAGACTTTGATGTGTCGATTATATTGAGTCAATGTCATATAAATTCACATTTTGACACCTAAGGACGATTTTTAGTTCATTAGTTAGGAGTATCCTTATTCATCATGCACATATATTATATTTGATTGCATTGATTTTCCTCTTGAATTTGTTCACACTCATTCATTCCATATCCACGATTTGGTGTCTTAGTGTAAATTCATGGTATGTCACGTTTATCTAAATTATTTTTGTTTGAAAAATTGAAAAATATAAAATAATTGGTGGAAACTTTTGAGTTTATCCTTGATGATCATAGTTTATTTGCATTGCTTGTTGTGACACTCCATGCTTATTTTTATATATTCTTTTCCTTGTCTATTTCAGACAAATAAAAAGGGGGAGAACGAATTATGATTCAATTGGGGAGTTTTAATTATGGGGGAGATTTGATATTTGATCTTTGTTTTGATTTATGTATATTTGATTTCAAAATCGATAAATCACGGAGGTATTTTTTTCTTGTCTCATGTGTACAGAGTTTGAGGACTAGTTACACACCCTAATGATGACAAAGAAAAGTTAGGGATTTGAAGATTTGAAGTAGAAGAGTTTTGAAGAAAGTTTAAACTTGCATTTTTAGTACCTTGTCATTTTGGGTTCATGGGAGGGTATTATATTTTGTATAGGACATTTGATTTGATAATTCAGATGTTTTTATTTTGTACCGACATATACATAGGCGGAGATTTGTAAGGACATATTTGACATAGTCCGTATACATTAGAGTATGTCGTATACTGCTACAACCATCAAGGAAAAGTTCAAGTCTAATCATGTATCAAGACAGATCATAATATCAACATTCTTCAACAAACGAGCCTCTGGGAGATATATTTTGGTAATATTGAGTTTAAGTCCCTTAATGGTTCATTTAAAGTGTTGGGACAATTTTTCTAAAATGTTTTTAAACATCTGAGGCGTCATTTTTCGTTAAATGTTTTTTTCTATGTCCTGAGACGGAGTTCTAATTAAAATTATTTTTCACTGATGTCATTCAAACAATATGTCAATGTCCTTCAAACGACAAGACAAAGTCATTCAAACGACTTATTCAAGCGACATTGCATCTCGCTTATTACCGGCGAGAAACTCGCTTGATCACTTCATCAAACGACATGATATTATTTTAGTTGTCTTACCTCATTTGATAGGTCGTGCGATGCGTGGTTCAAACGACATCACCTGTCGTTCGAACGACATGGGCTTCTCGTTTGAGCGACCCCAGCGACTCATATTTTCTATATATATATGTTAAATGAGTCATTTTTGCTTCAGAAGACGTGAGTGTTTCATCCTACGAAAACGGCTTTTGTAGAAATTTTGTCTTCTTACTTTTTGAAGTGTCTAACGTTATTTTGATTCACAAATCATCCCAATAGCTTTAGTGAATCCTTGTGAAACCCAAGATACAATTTTTCTAGAGTTTTTCTTGTAGGGAAGATTTCTCTACTGCTGATTTAGTACCACTTGAGGGAGGTGCTGGTTGACGGAAATTACGGTCATTAGGACTGGTTGCGAGTGTTCCTTGCTGAAGACAAAGCTTGGGTTCTTGTGGGTTTGCTGCGATCGATACATTGTTGATTCTAGGTCGAGGACTATGTGGGTATTTGCGGATATTCATTGCATATCTCGCTTGTAATCTTGTAAGTTGTGAATTGCAAATTATTAGTGAAATAAAAGGTTTTACCCGAAAGGGTTTTTTTCATGAAATTTGTGAATTAGCAATTTTGTGATGGCATGATTTAAACACCTAGATGCATGTGTTAGGTTTTAATTAATTTGGATCAAAATTTGATAATTAATTAAATAAGCTTTTAATTGAAAATTTGTGAACCCATATTTAATTGATATCACACCGTATTTACATTCTCAAATTGGTATCAGAGCTTTTTAAGCAATCTTACCTTTTACACTTTATAGTATACATCATCTCGGATGTGGTGACTAACTTCTATCACTACAACAATAATCCTACGAGCTAAGAAAATAACCCGAAATTTAACCATGAGCATCACTGCACTCTAGATACGCAAATGCCATTCGATTTTCTCCTTCAATTGGATAAGTAATATATGTCCGCACATTTCCTCGAAATCTTATGGATGGCTCTTCTAAAACGCCCTTCCAACTCTCTCCCATACCGACTCTACTGGGTGTGTCTGAATTGGCGCCACCATCTGCTCTCGCGATATTTGGGGAAACTTTTATGTTCTAGCGGTCACAACAACATTATCTTCTTGAGCAATACTAGTGATGACTTCTATTGCGGCCACCATTTCAAAAATAATCTGTAGCTATGACTAAGCCTCTTCTTCTGTAGTCCTCATAACAGCCCTTGTTGCTCGTCCTTCTTCTATTCGAATTTCAAAACTCAACCAAACTCGTATAAGATTCACTTTCGTTATGATAACAAGAGAATGTATATCGCAAGATTAATCAATAGTCCTAAGAATTGGGTTCTACATTAGAGAACGCTAGGGTAGAAAGCTTAATAAGTCCGCACAGATCCTAAGGTCTCTAGAACCTCATGATCTTATACCATATGTTACACCTCGCCTATTAAAATAACGAATGGCCAGCCCTCTACTAAAATCAAACAAGAATCTCATTGGCTCATTCTTAGAATCACTATCGAATTCAATTAATTACTAACCCCCTATTATTAATTAAGTCGTGTGTCAATTTTAATCTTAGTTAACGTGAAACGACAATATAATAATTAACCACAACTTGAAATAAAATCCACAACCACAAATAAATCAAAATTGTAAATTTGCTACATGCCAGCTATTCTGATTAAATCATCAAAATAAATCTTCATACAATAGTAACCAACATGAAATAACATTAACTACAAAAAACTGGTTGTCTTAGGAAACTTGTCTGAGTAGGAAAAAAAAATCTTGAACTAGAATATATAAATAGAAGCGACTAAACAAAACTCTGCAACATCCACAGTTGTGGCATTTTCGGTACCTGGGAATGATCGTGCATAGCATCCCTATGGATGGACACCTAAAAGATTTTCAAAATATATTTTGACAAGGGTCAAAGACCTAAATCATTTGAAAATATTTTGCAAGTAATTAAAATGCATAAATAAATGTATATCCATTTACTCATATTTAAATTGGTACTGCACTCTCTCATGCGACATTACTCACCTCTCATCTAAAGTGCGCACCTAACGTATGCATTTTAATTACCTAGCTATACTACCAGCCTAACTAGTCCCCAATTGTCTTTAAATTCCATATGCTATTCCCACCTTGCATAATTTATTAATTTAGCTTTCACATTCGCTAAGCATTGTAATTCTCAATTATAATTTATTAAACCATTTCAAATAACTTCCACTAGTTATTATTTCAATATTCACACAAATCTTTCCCAATAACTTTCACTAGTTATTAAATCAATATTCGAAGATTAATATCACATAACTCATTTCCAATAACTTTCATCGGTTATTAAATCATTGTTCACACTTAATGTTTAAGTCGCATGCCCGTATATATTTTCTACACACATAAATTTATGTATTCATTATCATATCATGCATACGTATATATCACTCACTATATATGTATAAACCCCATTCGTAATAACAATAATAACTTCTCCGGATATGGGTTTCTAGTGCTATCATCATCGAGGGAATACTCTCATCATTCTGGCTACTACATCTAGATCTCACACCGAACTATAATAGAGAACAACAAACGACGTTTGAGGTGGTCATAAGTTCCCCGAGTAGTGAGCAATAACCATACCCATAATTACCTCACCTCAAACTCAACCTTAATAGGCACATGCGTGCTGATTATGACATGTGAATAATACTAACCGTGCATTCTCTAGCCAGGGAAGATCACTCACTCGCGAACCTCCGATGATAGCCCTTAAAGGGGTATATTATATTATCCATATCATTATATCTTGCACACCGATATAATTTCTATATACAATTTTGACACACACACACACACACACACATATATATATATATATATATATATATATATATATATATATATATATATATATATATATATATACTAGGGTATGCCCGTGCCTGAAGGCATGCTGATAATTGTAAAACGGCAAAAAAGTTCAAATTACGTAATTGCAAAATGGAAAAAATTTCATTCCCTAGCAAAACAAAGTGTAATTTTTAAAAAAGTGACCATGATATCTTTTGTTTATCATACTATCTACCCTTCTTAACAAATAACAAATAGTTCAATAACATTCAAATAGTATACTCGTGCCTAAAGCAATGACAAATGCTTCCAAAAAACTGTGTCGACTAAGACTTGTAATCATATAATTTATTATAAAACACAAATGTGTACACGATTTTAAAAAATGGATAAAATTTCCTCTTTTTATAGGACTATCTACTTGTTTAAGAAACCAAAACTATTCAAGTATACAAATAGTCCATCCCAGACATTATATAAACCAAATCATCAATTTATGACTACAATAGACTTCAGATGTGATTAAAAAAAATTATTATTGGCAATTTTAACAACAAAATGATGATAAAAATAATACTTAAACACAATAATAAATTTTCAATCTAATAAAAAACATAAATAGTGGATCAATCAAATAACTCGTGGCACATTTGTAATGGGGTGGGATGGGGTTTAATGTTGAACGTGATCCCAAACTCAAGCTTATAATTGACACGTTTTCATATTTGTCATAATCTAAAAACCAAACAACAAAAAATAAACGTGTTAATTCAAATCCATAATAAATATACAAACACCCTATTAAAGCATCTTACAAAAGTTCTAAGCATACCTACCAATTCTTTTTTTACTCTTTTTCATATCAATCTTGATTGCCATCTCCATCTTCATCGACATGCAAAAGTCCATTTCAAGGCAAAGCTCATGTTATATACATACTATTGAACACGTAAATTGACCACGTGCATAAAATGAGATACATAACATAATAATAATAATAATAATAATAATAATAATAATAATAATAATAATAATAATAATAATTATAATAATAATAATAATAATAATAATAATAATAATAATAATAATAATAATAATAATAATAATAATAATAATAATAATAATAATAATACCTAGGATCAAATTGGATGAGGGCTGGAGGAGTGAGATCACAATAGTCCCCTGGGCAAACACATAAACAGTCTAGGTCCTTTTACGCGTAATTTTCCACTCTGAACCTCCTGTACATAAACACAATGGAAAAATGGATTTATTACATTTTTTAACAACTGAACATAGCCACATATACTTTCAGATCTTAATATTCAGTTGCGAACAATGGCACAAAAAATTCAGTCGTGGATTGACCTTAAGGGTATATTGTAAAAATAAAACTAATCAAGTCACGAATGACTAAGAATGTTGTTAATCCCAAACCCAGATGATATTACATAGAGATGCAAAACTAATCAGAGTAGTGTATTCATAGTAAAGCTAAAAACATCTACTTTGTTCAATTGTGAAACACTTGAAAATACATTTTTAGATGGGATGCACACCATTGTAATTCAAATATTGAGTAAAATTTTTTATTAAAATATTTCAGTTGGTTTTGAAATTTTAATTCAAAAAATTTAATTCAAATATTTCAGCTTCCCCATCAGAAATTTGAAATTACATTTTTTTTGTGGAACTGACAACCTCATGGCGGCTTAAATTTAAACAATTGATGATACATATTAATTATATATTTGCCAAGCAAGGACAGATAACAACATATAACAAACAAATATTGAAAAGAAGAGGAAAATGGATGGTATGTCAAAAATGGGGTTAACCAAGGCAGAGCATCCATAAAAAAGGAACTTAATGTCTTTACTGATGTTCTTCCACCACTGGGATGTTTATATAGGGGCGTGTAGGTGTAATAGTTTTGGAAATCTCCACAAACTCAGAATATGGAATGTGAAGAGGAGATCGATTGTGGGTCACTTATGGATTTTGGGAGAGGGGAAAGACAGAATGTGGGGCCAAGTGGGGATTTATGGTGAGTGATGGAAAATTAGTTACTGTAGGTGGTACCTTAATAGGGTAAACTTCAGTGACCTATTCACTACCCTCATCCAAGTATACAACATCTTTCATCGT
The DNA here is from genome assembly GCA_949130495.1 of Sambucus nigra. Lineage (NCBI taxonomy): Eukaryota > Viridiplantae > Streptophyta > Magnoliopsida > Dipsacales > Adoxaceae > Sambucus > Sambucus nigra. Next base: position 170,118,119 of record OX422218.1, on the reverse strand, counting down.
GAGCTGGTGGTATTTGACTATCTCCCTTATAAACTGGTTTTCTCATGCAAACACCGAGTTCTCCTGCGCTAGCCAAGCTTTCTCCGCTAGAAGTGTCTCTAGTTGAAGCCTTATAAAATCATCATCTTCTAGATAGTCTCCTTTGTCACGACTCTCTTTAAGGATTCTATTTTCCACAACGAGCTGAGCATAGTGCTCTTTTGCAAAAGCCAGATCTGCTTTAACTGTTGTCAGCGGTCGCAAAAGAAGCTTTGCTTTGGCAGCCATTTCCATTGCAACCTTACATCGCGAGATGCCTTCAGTTGGATTTCCAAATCAGTTTGTGCCGGGGTTGCATATGGGTTTGCAATGGGGGTTGTTGCTATGTATCGCCAACACTCGAAGCCTAATTTCATGCCTCAGGTCTGCAACCCTTTTTTCTTACTTATAGCTTGCGAGTTTCTTGAATAATGTCTGCATTCTGATTCTCCACAATTGTAAGGCCCTCCTCAAGATCATTGCCAATGGTGCCGCCAATATAATTAAGGGATGATGCAATTTCACCCATCCCTTTCTTTAATGGAGGTCTATCTGTCTTTGAACGGCTTTTAGTTAGGACATCTAAAGCTGCTACTGAACAAAACTAAAATTGAAATAATAGCTAAGCAATAAGCATATTATCCTTTATCAACCAAATTTAAAGTTAAAAATAAAATAGTATAAGTAGAATTAGAAGGCTACCTAAACACCGCGCCAACATAACATCAACGCAAAATATAGTTATCAGCTCAGAGATAAGTTCAAGGACGCTAACAAACAGGAAGTTTGAGTTCAACCAAGCAACTGTGCATGTCCAAATAAACTATCAATGTTCTACAGAAAGAACGAAAGACAATGAAAAAAACTATCAATGTTCAAAATTAATGTCTCACAAAATCTCTCATTTGCTTTCACATATGCACAGTAGGAAGCTAAATTTTTTATTAGTCCAACTATATGATGAACCAAGGAAGTACTAATTCTCAATATATATCAAATGTTTGGAAGTACGAAATATATATTCAATTAGGTTTGGGCATATAAAATATGATGTTTGGATGGCAGTCAAAACCTCATATTGTTGTATGTATACTCATGTCTATTAACACGTTCTTCCCTTATTCCAGGTTATGTAACTTTCATCATAGTAAGACATTATCATACACCATTTTCCTGGAACACATGAGTAAGTAAATTAAACAAAATCGGTAATAAATCGTAACTAAAAGAGTAGTGCGCAAGCAGAGTAATCTAGAAAACTACACATCTATATTGTATACAAACATCAACCCCATCAAAACATATGTATTTATTTGAGTAAAAAGAGAAAATGAATAGTTACGAATAACACAACTACACAACTTTAATATGTTTTAGCTCAAGGTCAAGTTATCAATAAAAAAGAAACAATTATGTAAGCACACACAAAGTTTTTGTGTATAAGGAAATACTACTGAAGTCCCATGATTAATTGAATGAGTTCTCATGAAAATAGATGGATTAAAAAGGTGGAGTTTGAATACCACTGATGAATTGAATTGAAATCCTTGATGGGCACCGATCAACACTAGATTAAGCGCCAAGAACTCCACTAATCCAGCAACTTCTTCTTATTGATCGTAACGCCCTAAAGGAATGGTCTGCATGATTTTCTTTTCGATGTCTTCACCAAGCTTGGTTGTTATATCAGATGCAATAATTTATGGAGCTACAATATTAACATTTATATTTCTACTTGCATATTCTTTTGAAATACTTTTTGTCAAGTCAATCACTCCCGCTTTGTAGTACTGTAATTGGCCTGCCCAGCATTGCAGACCAAACCAACGTCAGATGCTATGTTGATTATTCTTCCCTTTCTCTTTTTCATCATCATTTTGGCTGCAGTCTGAGTTCAGATAAATACTCCCGTAAGATTCAAATTAAAGTTAAGGTTATTCACAAATAAAAAATAATAATGAAAAATGAATACTCAAGTTTAAAAAACAAATCATTGCATGGAGAACCAAATGATTTATTATGAACAAAACATGTACAACCCAAAACCTAAGTTACTAAATTATTTCTTTCTCATCCATTAAAAAATGCATCCATCCATAAATGTGTGTTTTTTCAAACATCATTCATGAATTATATAGAGTGGAACAATATACAAAAAGAGGAACAAAACCCAAATAAATAATTTTCTCATTAATGATAAAGTGGTATACCTGAAATTTGGTCACAAAGTATAACATGAACCCTAAAAAACCCTGAAATATGGATGATATACCCAAAGTATACTTGACAGCTCGGAGGCAACGACCTCGGCCAGCATGACGGCTGAGGTTACAGGGGCTCAAGACTGACGATCAGTGGACTCGTCCAGTACAAGGTCGACTACGACCGACGTTACTATTTATCCCTCGATCAGGTAAGAGTTGAGATCTGCATAACTCATGGGGTCAATTATCCATCAGGTCATCTATAGTCGACATCATATCTACCTCATACATCAACCTCGGTTGGGCATCAGTCGAGGTCTGCAAAGACTCGTGGGTTCAGCCACCCTCCAACATCAGTATCAGCCCAAGCTGACGTTATAGTTAAACGGTCAAGATCAGTAGTGTTACATGGGACAACCATCTAGAAGCCCTATCATCGGCCCAGGTCTACGTTATAACTCTTCCGACTTAACCTCGTCCAGCCTACCTGGCCGAGGTCATCATGAATAACCTCGAATGAAACAAAGGTCAGACTTCACCAACCTCGTACTCTTCTAGGCCGAGGTTATACTAGTCAAGGACAAGGCTGAGCATTTGTAGGCGTATGCAACGGCAGGAACACGTGGGAAAAATCTTTGTAACCAAATCAATCCCCTCACTCGGGGATTATTTCATCATCATTCTCTACGTGTGACAGTGACAGATGTCTTCATTAGATTGGTTAGATCAACACACACATGCTCATTGCATGTATGGGGGGTACATTACACCCCCCTAAACACTATATATAGTTGTCTTCTCCTACCTTGAGAAGGAGCCCAAAATTATAACTCTTGCTGAAACTCTGTTAAATTATACAATAGAGAGAGAAAGCTTGAGAGATTATATCCATGGCCATTAGTTCCCTATTTTAGTGACCTTATTTACTCACTTGCACAGTGGATGTATGCCTAATTGGTTGAACCACTTATATATATTGGTGTTCATCCTCTTCTCCTTATCTCAATCTCTTATATTTAGCATATACTTAAGCTACCATTGTTATCACTGATTTGAGCTTACAAACACCTTGAAGGGTGGTACTATTTCTAGCATCATCATTTTGGCGCCATCTGTGGGAACGAGAAGATATAACTCTTCCTTTCCTAGCTTAACCTCACCGGAGACTCTGGTGGTGAACCAGGCCTCACCCCTTGCATGGAGTTATTTCACCACTGAAAGAGGCCCCTTAAGGTATTAAGCTCACCTTCTAACAATCTCTTTAATTTTAACATATGGCACCGGAGTTACCACCACCTCCTCCACCACCTAGTGCTAGAGGGACTAGTTCAACCCAGGAACCACCCCAGTCTAAAATGGCTGAGGTGGATACAACTTTAAGATCTTTGGATGCGATGAAGCAAGCAATGAAGGAGTAGTTTGCACAGCTCAATCAAAATATGATGAGGCCACCTAGGGTCTCATCAGAGATGATTACTCCAATAGCTGCTCAACCCCATCCTGAAGCCAGGGGACCACCCCAGGCACCGCAAAAAGACCGACCTACTCCTCAACGGAGGAGGGACATTGCTGACCCTAGGCATTTACGTCTGGAGAGGCAAGGACACCCTTTCCCTGAGGATAGGTATGACGATATGGAGGCAGAAGATGCTCTAGAGGGATACTGGGAGACCTATAAGGTTTTGAACAACATGGTATGTCCTATCCACCAAAGTCGAGGCTGTGGGGACAGAAGAAATGGTGGTTCCTAACCAAAAGGGTCACCTTTTGATCGCTTGAGCAAAGGTTCGGCCTTTGAAAGGCTCGGCCTAATTAATGACTTGAGGAAGAGGTTATCCAGGTCAAGAAGTGTATCAGGCTCACAAAGGGAAGCGGGGGAAGATCAACCTCATCATGGCTTACCTCATCAAAGCCGAGACAGTGATCAAGAGAAGGTCAACAATCGATGTTGTACAGTGACTGGGGAATCCTCAGTTCACCCCTTGGAGGTGGCTAGGCATAACCTCAGCTAGGCCGACATTACAAAGCCATTGAATGACTCCATTCAACGTCTTGAAGAGAAGATAGGGGACCTCATCAAAATTCGAGACCCCTTACAAAGAGGTTTCTCAGAGGGTTCCCCATTCGTGGCCAAGATAGTGATCTTCCCAACCCTGCCAGATTCAAGCGGTTACAACTGATTTTACCAACATGTTCCTGCCCTTACATACACTTATAAATGCTCGGCCTTATCCTTGACTGGTACAACCAAGGCCTGGAAGAGTATGAGGTTGGTGAAGTCTAACCGTTGTTTCATTCGAGGTCATTCATGATGACCTCGGCCAGGTAGGCTGGCCGAGGTTAGGTCAAAAGAGTTGTATCATCGGCATGGGATGATAATAGGGCTGCCATATGGTTGTCCCATGTAACACTACTGATCTCGATTATTTGACTGTAATGTCGACTTGGGCCGATACTGATGTTAGAGGGTGGCTGAACCCATAAGTCTTTCTAGACCTCGGCTGATGCCCAACCGAGGTTGATGTATGAGGTAGATGTGATGATGACTGTGGATGACCTGATGGATAATTGACCCCATGAGATAAGAAAATCTCGGCTCTTACCTGATCGAGGGATAAATAGTAACGTCGACCATAGTCAACCTTGTGTTGGATGAGACCGTTGATCGTAAGTCTTGAGCCCCTGTAACCTCGGTTGTCATGCTGGCCAAGGTTAGTGCCTCCTAGCTGTCAGGTATACTTTGGGCATATCAATCACCCCTAGCCCTTGGTTACCTATGTGAGTAGGTGACTAAGGGGTATACATGTCCGAGCCTGTATTTTCCTTGTGTACTACCATTTCTTCGACAAGTGTCAGCTTCTGAAGTAGGTTGCGTTCTTGGCAAGTGCAATGATCATCACCTTTTGGGATCCTAAGGAAATGATGGGCCTTCGTACTTATGCCAGCATGGTTTAGGTGTTTAAACCCTTTTCCCTTCTCTTTCCTCCTCATTTCTTTTCACTTTCCCCCCTGAGTTATCTTTGTAACTTTCTCTCTCTACAAGAGCTTGGTTGTTGTATTTTAGAGGTTTCCTTATTTCCATTCCTCTTCTCCTTCATTTCTCACTTCGACGGGTATTATCTCCACTCTACTTTTCCATTTTCAGCCTTTAATTCTTATTTCTTCATTTTGTGATGAGTTTTTTAGGTTTTTCGGCCACTATTTTGCATTTTTCGGTGACTGTTTGAGTTTTTCAGTGGCTCTTGTTCTTGATTGTTCTTAATTTTTCTTGCTCAAAATCCCAGTTTGATCCTTAGTTAGGTTGAGTTATTTGTTTTTGGTTTAGGGCCCCAAGTGTAAGGTCGTCTTCCTATGCTCAGACCTCTCTATGAACTTATTGAGGATTTCTCTTCTCTTAGAGAGACGACTTTTATGAAGATTAGGTAGATGGAGCTAGCCCAATAGGAGGTTCATAGGGTTGAGGCCTTTCCCCTCAGACCTATCTTTCCCCCACCTCTGAAGGTGGTATACCCTGAACCAGTAGAGACTGCTAAATAATCAGAGGATCAGATTGATCCCTCTCCCATATCTGAGTTTGAGTCGTCCACCTCCAACCCTATGTCTGTAGATTCATTCCAAGAGTCAATGGATTTCTCCATTAGGCAAGATCAAGTCCCTGATCAATCCAAGGTCCAAAGTCGCGCCTCGTCCCACAATAGTTTCAGCACTTCACGGACCTCTTCTGATGTTGAAGGTATGGGGGCGAGTGTGGCTGTGCCCCCAATCATTGATGTTATTCTCCTATCGGCCACCTTGGGAAGAACTTAATTAAGAACTTTAAGGTCTTGGATGAACGTTTTATTCACAATTTTTATTTTAGGGTAAGACCTCAATAGAAGGCCACCCATCTGTTGTATGTCAAGCAAGGAAAGAACGAGAGCCTAAGAGACTACATTGCTAGATTCAACAAAGAAAAATTAGAGGTTGAAGATTATGAAGAGAATATAGCCATGACATCCCTTATTAGAGGACTTTAGAAGGGGAAATTGATGTAGAAGCTTGCGGAAGACCCTCCCAAGTCCATGGCAGAGCTATTGGCAACTGCAGGAAAGGTCATGAATGCAGGAGAGGATATGGCCGCGAAGTATGAGGATGAGAACGGAAGTGGCAGCTGGAAGTTCCAAAGAAAGAAAGATGGAAAAAAGAGGTTTGCAGATGACAAGTTTGCACATTATACTCCTCTAACTGTGAGCTGCGAACACATCCTCAATGAGATCAAGAATGGTCGTTCTCTGAGATGGCCGGAGAAGATGAAGGCTCCTCCTCATAAGAGGAGCAAGAACCTGTGGTGCGAGTTCCACCAAGACCATGGCCATGTGATAGATAAGTGATTTTCTCTGAAGGATGAAATCGAGAAGATGTTGAAGTCCAAAAAATTGATTAAGTATGTTGATGGTAAGGATCCTAAGAGAGGAAGAGACGACCCTAAAAAGAATAGAAACGATAGATGTCAAGATGATACCCCAGTGAGAAGAGACGATGACTCAGATGCTGATGATGAGGATGATCTAGACCTCCCACCGAAAGATGAAAATTGATTCCTATCGAATATTGCATATTTCCGCCCATTATCTTTATGCATTCTAGCACTTTTACGGTCCTAAATGCCTATAATTATGCTCATTAACCAGACAACCTTGGATTTGGATATATACATGCTTTGTAGGGGTTATTTGTGCTTTTATAGGTATTGGAATGCTAAAAGTGAGGTTCGGTTGCATTTCGGAGAAGTTCCATCGTTGGACGCTACTTCAAGGGCATTTTAGTCAATTCACATTTCTTATCCGGCTCATGGAAATTCCACGAATACGTAGTTCATTGAGTTAGCATTGCGTGGCCGCCAACGGTTCATCGTTTGGAGCTCGGACGAAGAAGCTAGGCTCGTTTCCGTAATGGACCTTTTCCCCCTCATCATGGAGCAAATGCAGCCTGAAAACAGAGTACCGGTCGACCGCATCCTTGGGACCGGTCGACCGCGGTTTCAACTTTTGTCGTGGGAAGGAGACAATATGCTTTTGCCTAAGGGGCCGGTCGACCGCGCCCCTGCGACCGGTCGACCGAAAGTGCCAGATATTTTGGGCTCTTTCCTCTTTCTTTCCTTTTTCCCTCACTTTTTCCCACTTACTATATAAACCCATTTTTGGTTTTAATTCAGATATACTTAGTTTGAATAGATTGTAGAGAGTGGTAGTTAAGTTTTGGGGATTTTGAAGAGTTTGGCTTTGATTCTTCTCGGTTTGACACCCGATTGGGTTGTAAGTTACACTATTCATTGTCCCTACCATTTAATATAGTTTGTATTTCTTCATTTCTTGCTTTCTAGTTAATTTACAACCTTTCTAATTTAGGTTTTCTTGCTTTATTTACATGCTTTGATTTACACGATTTCTAGTATAGTTTTATCGCTTTTATTTATTGCTTTCCATTTATCGCGTTTTAACATGCTTTCTAGGTAACTTAAATTAGGTTGTGTTTGAATTGAACTCACTCGAGTTGATGCATTGATTTGCTTTGGTGATGGAGTTTACGGGTCTATTTGGGGTTCATTGTCCTAGTTATTACGCCTAGGGGATTTGACGAGGCATATCATGTATGTCCCGTGCTTACGACCTTTCGCATGTAATTTTCGGGCTATTTGTTGACGCCAAAATCTTATTAGGCTTTTATGATGATTTTGGGCGTAACAACCCTTGATTTAATTAACTGTCAAAACGAGACGCACTTGTAATACCTCATCGACCCATGTAACCATTTTATACAAATTAACTCGGGTGAGGGATATTCGACGCAACCTATAGTTTTACTCGCTTTCCTAATCCAGTTTCAATACATTGCCTAGTTAATCATTTCCCTTTATGCATCTTTTATTTTAGTTTGTAATCATCTTTTACACTTTTATTTCGGAGTATTAAACCTTATAAATTATATCAACTCGTCTCTGTGGATTTTCGATACCCGACTTACCGCTGTGCTTACCCCGCAAGTGTAGTTGTAACTTCGGTTTTTGTATTGAGTTGGCGAAATGAAAACAACGACTGTGCACTTTACACGCGCACACTTTTCGCACCCCAATCAAAATGGCGCCGTTGCCGGGGACGAGTTTTTTTTAGACTTTATTTGATTTAGTATTTCATAGTATTTTCTTTCTATTTGTATTATTTGCTAATATTTTGCAGGACTTCCACATTTGAGCACTTAGAAATGCTCGAATTTTTCCCGCGCGCACTTACTTTGTGGAATCCGCCACTTCGAGCCATTTTTGGGGTAAGCATGTCTTATTCCAATTCTTTCGGTAATCCTTGTTATAATTCTCAAAATTCTCGCAAGCCTATGACTTTCGGTGAATACTTAGAATCCCAAAGTATAACAAATTCAAATATGACTTTGGGCGAGTATAACGAAAGTCAAAACTTAGGTTATTGGAATTTTGATGATGATGATAATGATTTTGGGCCTTTACCTCCTTATAATAGGAATTTTGAAATGAATTGCAATAGTTTTCAAAATTCCAATAATAATGAGTTTTCGTTTAAGTCCGGTAGTAACTTTCAAAGTTCCATTTTCATGCATCCGCTCCTCGACCCATGACATTCGGTGAAGGTTTGCATATGTATGAAAATGAGAAAAATGAAAATCGTTATCGGGAAGAAAATCGTTCGTGGGAACATGAGTTGGATTTATTATTTGAGTTCGACGACGATTTTGCTTCCGATACTTTCGAGGTCGACGAATATTTTGAACCAAATGAGGTACTTGTGCCTACTTTGGAACAAGCCATTCTGAACTTTTCCCATTGCGTAATAGATATTGAAAGTGAGGATGAAAATGACGTAATATCCATTTGTAATGAAATGATTTCTTCTTTGGCCCCCAAAGAAGAACATTTCATTGAAAATGATATTATTTCCTTTGAACTTCCAACTTCATGCTATGATGATTCACCTCATGAGTTTGAATTTCTTTCATCCCCATTTTCATTCTCTGTTACCCCACCGGAACAAGTACCCGATGATTCGGTTTCGAACTTTAATATTTTAAACCACATCGCCGATGAGCAGTACTTGCTCGAGTCGCCCTCCACGATCGCATCTTTGCCTTTGTGTGCGCCGCCTCCCATTCCAACTTCAAAATCATTAGGAACATATTCGGCTTTTCTCGGTCCCCACTTGTTTTTGTCACCCGTTCAATCCAAACCCCCCATCATCCCACCAAAACTTTTAATTGACGATGGTTTATTTCTTCCGCCTTACACATGCCTTCCGTTGTTAAAACGGAATTCATATTTTTCGAAAGGCATGCTTGTATGTGAGGGTACACCGGTTATCCTCCAAAGTCAAATCGTTCTTATGGTGGACCCTCAACTATTTAGACTTCTAGTGTACAGTTAGTGTGAAGTCTAAATAGTAGGTTGTATATAGTTAGCTTTTTATTCTTTCTTTCTTTTTATCTTTTCTTTCCTTTTTAATTTAGTGTAGTGTAATTAGTTAACTTTTTTGTTATTTGTTTTTGCTATTCTCGGTACTAACTTGTTTTGTAGATTCTTTGGACTTGTTCTTATGGGGATCGCTCCACGTTTGGGTAATATCGCTATTTTCCTCTCTTTGACTTGGTTCTTAATTAACATTGAGGACAATGTCAAGTTTTAAGTTAGGGGGTGTGGGATATTCTATCCATTTCTTATTTTAGTCCATGATTTTGCTCACATGTTAGTTACTTAATATGTTTTTCTTAGAAAAATTAAAAATTTCAAAAAGATTTTCTTTCTTTTTTCTCCTTTTTGGGCATTTTGCCTTTGTTTCCGATGATAAATTTCAATAATTGCCCGATCCAATAGACAACCCAATGATGCATGTTCTCGATTTTAGAAGTTATTAGACTTTAGTCTCAATTATTGATATGATGAATAACTTCATGAATTAAACTTTAATCCCATGAGCACATGCACTTTCCTTGCTTTATTGATTTGGTTTAAGATTTTTATAACTAGGTAATATTTTTTTGCATTGTATATACTTACATCGAGTAAGCTTTGTACCTTTCGTCGTTTGTGAGTGTTATACACTATTCTTTCCTCATTGAAAACGTTGAATTCGTTGGTAATCTCACTATTCTTTCATTTCAGCATTCATTAATTGAGTTCATACTTGAAATGTGTTACTTGATCATGATTTTCATATATTGTTTTGATTCGAGAATTGAGTAAACTTTATGCCCTCTTTGATATATCACCCATATTAGCCTTGACCTCGCCCTTATATGTTTACCCTCTTTAACCCCTTTGAGCCTAAATATTAGCCTTTCTTTTCATAACCCCATTACCATAACCAACTCTAAATTGGAGTTTTAGCCCGTACATACACTTTCCATACCTTTGTTTGGTTTGTTACTTGGGATTGAATATTGTTCTTATGATGTCGGTTGCAATTTAGGCATATAAGAGTTGTTAGGTAAAGAAAAGAAAGTAGTGAAAAAAGTGAAAAAAAAGAGAAAGCAAAAAGCAAAAGAAAACAAAAGAGAAAATGAGAAAAAGAAGAAAAGAAAAAGAAAAAAAAATGTTGTAAATTTTGTATATAGTTCAATAAGCTTTGATTACTCTCCCCGATGATATATCTAATGCATTTTTGGAACTTGTTTTCCAAATTTGATATTGCTCGCATCTTCCCATTATCCCGAGTTTTCATTACGAACACTTTGAATCCGTACATATATTCCTTCGTTTCGTACCTGTGCCATACCTACATTATAACCCTATTAAATTCCAATGTGATCTTAAGTTGATGTAATTCAAAAGTTGAAATAGTTGTGATAATCTATGAAAATGCATTTCGCCTCCTTTAATGAGCAGTATCCTTTCATTGAGATTACAGTTTTTCAATTTATACATAGCATTCTTCTTTCGTGACATGTGTGCGGCCTAGTCTCCATTTACATTTACTCTTTAGCCCGCATGTCCCGTGTGTTACCTCCCTGTTTCGAGTGAATTCACTAGATGAGCTTAATGCCCGTGAGGATTGAATATATGCTTGCTTTAATGTTTATCCGGTTTATTTAAGTTTTTTGCCAAATCATACTTTGCATGTGCTCGCTCCCCTCCCACATTTTAAGGTTTCAATTCGATGAGGTGCATTCTATAATGTTAATGTTTTGGACTTTTGTTTGAATTCATTCAATGTGCTAATAATGTGTATGAAATCCTTTTCGCCATTGTTGGGCTTGTCGTATGTTGGGTTGGGCATATTTTGAGGAAACCATATGATGTTTGTTGGTATCATCTCTGAAAACCCTCACGAGACGACACTCGTCCACTGGGGTAACCTAGGGGTTTAACGGCTTATTGCATATGCTAAATACAATCGAGCTCCCTACGAAAGTGGCATTTATATTTTGATGTATATTTGCGTCTTGTACCGCCCTCTGTGGTCTGGTTTTCTTTGTTTCATTACTACGGACTAGCAATGCTTAAGTTAGGGGGTGTGATTCGTATCGAATATTACATATTTCCGCCCATTATCTTTATGTATTCTAGCGCTTTTACGGTCCTAAATGCCTAAAATTATGCTCATTAACCAGAAAACATTGGATTTGGATATATACATGCTTTGTAGGGGTTATTTGTGCTTTTGTAGGTATTGGAACGCTAAAAGTGAGGTTCGGTTGCAATTAGGAGAAGTTCCATCGCTGGACGCTACTTCAAGGGCATTTTAGTCAATTCACATTTCTTATCCGGCTTATGGAAATTCAACGGATGCGTAGTTCATTGATTTAGAATCACGTGGCCATAAACGGTGCGTCGTTTGGAGTTCGAACGAAGAAGCTAGGCTCGTTTCCGTAATGGACCTTTTCCCCCTTATCATGGACCAAATGCAGCCTGAAAATAGAGTACCGGTCGACCGCGTCCTTGGGACCGGTCGACCACGGTTTTAACTTTTGCCGTGGGAAGGAGATAGTATGCTTATGCCTAAGGGGCCGGTCTACCGCGCCCCTGCGACCGGTCGACCGGTAGTGCCAGATATTTTGGGCTCTTTCCTCTTTCTTTCCTTTTTCCCTTACTTTTCCCACTTACTATATAAACCCATTTTTGGTTTTAATTCAGATATACTTAGTTAGAATATATTGTAGAGAGTGGTAGTTAGGGTTTGGGGGTTTTGAAGAGTTTGTCTTTGATTCTTCTCGGTTTGACACCCGATTGGGTTGTAAGTTACACTATTCATCGTCCCTACCATTTAATATAGTTTGTATTTCTTCATTTCTTGCTTTCTAGTTAATTTACAACCTTTCTAATTTAGGTTTTCTTGCTTTATTTACATGATTTGATTTACACGCTTTCTAGTATAGTTTTATCGCGTTTATTTACCGCTTTCCATTTATCGCGTTTTTAACATGCTTTCTAGGTAACTTAAATTAGGTTGTGTTTGAATTGAACTCACTCGAGTTGACGCGTTGCTTTGCTTTGGTGATGGAGTTTACGGGTCTATTTCGGGTGCGTTGTCCTAGTTATTACGCCTAAGGGATTTGACGGGGCATATCATGTATGTCCCGTGCTTACGACCTTTCGCGCGTAATTTCCGGGATATTTGTTGACGCCAAAATCTTATTAGGCTTTTATGATGATTTAGGGCGTAACAACCCTTGATTTAATTAACTATCGAAACGAGATGCACTTGTAATAACTCTTCGACCCATGTAACCATTTTATACAAATTAACTCGGGTGAGGGATATTCGACGCAACCTATAGTTTTACTCGCTTTCATAATCCAGTTTCAATACATTGCCTAGTTAATCATTTCCCTTTATGCATCTTTTATTTTAGTTTGTAATCATCTTTTACACTTTTATTTCGGAGTATTAAACCTTATAAATTATAGCAACTCGTCTCTGTGGATTTTCGATACCCGACTTATCGCTGTGCTTGCCCCGCAAGTGTAGTTGTAACTTAGGTTTTTGTATTGAGTTGACGAAACCAAAACAACGACTGTGCACTTTACACGCGCACACTTTTCGCACCCCAATCAAAATGGCGCCGTTGCTGGGACGAGTTCTTTTTAGACTTTATTTGATTTAGTATTTCATAGTATTTTCTTTCTATTTGTATTATTTGCTAATATTTTGCAGGACTTCCACATTTGAGCACTTAGAAACGCTTGAATTTTTCCCGCGCGCACCTACTTTGTGGAATTCGCCACTTGAGCCATTTTTGGGGTAAGCATGTCTTATTCCAATTCTTTCGGTAATCCTTGTTATAATTATCAAAATTCTCGCAAGCCTATGACTTTCGGTGAATACTTAGAATCCCAAAGTATAACAAATTCAAATATGACTTTGGGCGAGTATAACGAAAGTCAAAACTTAGGTTATTGGAATTTTGATGATGATGATAATGATTTTGGGCCTTTACCTCCTTATAATAGGAATTTTGAAATGAATTGCAATAGTTTTCAAAATTCCAATAATAATGAGTTTTCGTTTAAGTCCGGTAGTAACTTTCAAAGTTCCCATTTTCATGCATCCGCACCTCGACCCATGACATTCGGTGAGGGTTTGCATATGTATGAAAATGAGAAAAATGAAAATCGTTATCGGGAAGAAAATCGTTCGTGGGAACATGAGTTGGATTTATTATTTGAGTTCGACGACGATTTTGCTTCCGAGACTTTCGAGGTCGACGAATATTTTGAACCAAATGAGGTACTTGTGCCTACTTTGGAACAAGCCATTCTGAACTTTTCCCATTGCGTAATAGATATTGAAAGTGAGGATGAAAATGACGTAATATCCATTTGTAATGAAATGATTTCTTCTTTGGCCCCCAAAGAAGAACATTTCATTGAAAATGATATTATTTCCTTTGAAATTCCAACTTCATGCGATGATGATTCATCTCATGATTTTGAATTTCTTTCATCCCCATTTTCATTCTCTATTACCCCACCGGAACAAGTACCCGATAATTCGGTTTCTAACTTTAATGTTTTAAACCCTATCGCCGATGAGGAGTACTTGCTCTAGTCGCCCTCCACGATCGCATCTTTGCCTTTGTGTGCGCCGCCTCCCATTCCAACTTCAAAATCCTTGGGAGGATATTCGGATTTTCTTGGTCCCCACTTGTTTTTGTCACCCGTGCAATCCAAACACCCCATCGTCCCACCAAAACTTTTAATTGGCGATGGTTCATTTCTTTCACCTTACACATGCCTTCCGTTGTTAAAACGGAATTCATATTTTTCGGAAGGCATGCTTGTATGTGAGGGTACACCGGTTATCCTCAAAAGTCAAATCGTTCTTATGGTGGACCCTCAGCTATTTAGATTTCTAGTGTACAGTTAGTGTGAAGTCTAAATAGTAGGTTGTATATATTTAGCTTTTTATTCTTTCTTTCTATTTATCTTTTCTTTCCTTTTTAATTTAGTCTAGTGTAATTAGTTAACTTTTTTGTTATTTGTTTTTGCTATGCTCGGTACTAACTTGTTTTGTAGATTCTTTGGACTTGTTCTTATGGGGATCGCTCCACGTTTGGGTAATATCGCTATTTTCCTCTCTTTGACTTGGTTCTTAATTAACATTGAGGACAATGTCAAGTTTTAAGTTAGGGGGTGTGGGATATTCTAGCCATTTCTTATTTTAGTCCATGATTTTGCTCACATGTTAGTTACTTAGTATGCTTTTCTTAGAAAAATTAAAAATTTCAAAAAGATTTTCTTTCTTTTTTCTCCTTTTTGGGCATTTTGCCTTTGTTTCCGATGATAAATTTCAATAATTGCCCGATCCAATAGACAACCCAATGATGCATGTTCTCGATTTTAGAAGTTATTAGACTTTAGTCTCAATTATTGATATGATGAATAACTTCATGAATTAAACTTTAATCCCATGAGCACATGCACTTTCCTTGCTTTATTGATTTGGTTTAAGATTTTTATAACTCAATAATCTTTTGTTGCATTGTATATACTTACACCGAGTAAGCTTTGTACCTTTCGTCGTTTGTGAGTGTTATACACTATTCTTTCCTCATTGAAAACGTTGAATTCGTTGGTAATCTCACTATTCTTTCATTTCACCGTTCATTAATTGAGTTCATACTTGAAATGTGTTACTTGATCATGATTTTCATATATTGTTTTGATTCGAGAATTGAGTAAACTTTGTGAAATGATCATAGGCCCTCTTTGATATATCACCCATATTAGCCTTGACCTCACCCTTATATGTTTATCCTCGTTAACCCCTTTGAGCCTAAATATTAGCCTTTTGTTTCATAACCCCATTACCATAACCAACTCTAAATTGGAGTTTTAGCCCGTACATACACTTTCCATACCTTTGTTTGGTTTGTTACTTGGGATTAAATATTGTTGTTATGATGTCGGTTGCAATTTAGGCATATAAGAGTTTGATAAGTAAAGAAAAGAAAGTAGTGAAAAAAGTGAAGAAAAAGAGAAAGAAAAAAGCAAAAGAAAACAAAAGAGAAAATGAGAAAAAGAAGAAAAGAAAAAGAAAAAAAAAACGTTGTAAATTTTGTATATAGTTCAATAAGCTTTGATTACTCTCCCCGATGATATATCTAATGCCTTTTTGGAACTTGTTTTCCAAATTTGATATTGCTCGCATCTTCCCATTATCCCGAGTTTTCATTCCGAACACTTTGAATCCGTACATATATTCCTTCATTTCGTACCTTAGCCATACCTACATTATAACCCTATTAAAGTCCAATGTGATCTTAAGTTGATGTAATTCAAAAGTTGAAATAGTTGTGATAATATGTGAAAATGCATTTCGCCTCCTTTAATGAGCAGTATCCTTTCATTGAGATTACAGTTTTTCAGTTTATACATAGCGTTCTTCTTTCGTGACATGTGTGCGTCCTAGTGTCCATTTACATTTACTCTTTAGCCCGCATGTCCCGTGTGTTACCTCCCTGTTTCGAGTGAATTCGCTTGATGAGCATAATGCCCATGAGAATTGAATATATGCTTGCTTTAATGTTTATCCGGTTTAATTAAGTTTTTTGCCAAATCATACTTTGCATGTGCTCGCTCCCCTCCCACATTTTAAGGTTTCAATTCGATGAGGTGAATTCTATAATGTTAATGTTTTGGACTTTTGTTTGAATTCATTCAATGTGCTAATAATGTGTATGAAATCCTTTTCGTCATTGTTGGGCTTGTCGCATGTTGGGTTGGGCATATTTTGAGGAAACCATATGATGTTTGTCGGTATAATCTTTGAAAACCCTCACGAGACGACACTCGTCCACTAGGGTAACCTAGGGGTTTAATGGCTTATTGCATATGCTAAATGCAATCATGCTCCCTACGAAAGTGGCATTTTTTTTCCGATGCAT
The DNA here is from genome assembly GCA_949130495.1 of Sambucus nigra. Classification (NCBI taxonomy): domain Eukaryota; kingdom Viridiplantae; phylum Streptophyta; class Magnoliopsida; order Dipsacales; family Adoxaceae; genus Sambucus; species Sambucus nigra. Next base: position 170,101,512 of record OX422218.1, on the reverse strand, counting down.
ATTTGCGTCTTGTACCGCCCTCTGTGGTCTGGTTTTCTTTGTTTCATTACTAGGGACTAGCAATGTTTAAGTTAGGGGGTGTGATTCGTATCGAATATTGCATATTTCCTCCCATTATCTTTATGCATTCTAGCACTTTTACGGTCCTAAATGCCTATAATTATGCTCATTAGCTTGACAACCTTGGATTTGGATATATACATGCTTTGTAGGGGTTATTTGTGCTTTTGTAGGTATTGGAATGCTAAAAGTGAGGTTCGGTTGCATTTCGAAGAAGTTCCGTCGCTGGATGCTACTTCAAGGGCATTTTAGTCAATTCAAATTTCTTATCCGACTCATTGAAATTCCACGGATGCGTATTTCATTGAGTTAGCATCGCGTGGCCACAAACGGTGCATCGTTTGGAGTTCGGACGAATAAGCTAGGCTCGTTTCCGTAATGGACCTTTTCCCCCTCATCATGGACCAAATGCAGCCTGAAAACAGAGTACCGGTCGACCGCGTCCTTGGGACCAGTCGACCGCGGTTTTAACTTTTGCCGTGGGAAGGAGACAGTATGCTTTTGCCTAAAGGGCCGGTCGACCGCGCCCCTGCGACCGGTCGACTGGTAGTGCCAGATATTTTGGGCTCTTTCCTCTTTCTTTCCTTTTTCCCTTACTTTTTCCCACTTACTATATAAACCCATTTTTGGTTTTAATTTAGATATACTTAGTTAGAATAGATTGTAGAGAGTGGTAGTTAGGGTTTGGGGGTTTTGAAGAGTTTGGCTTTGATTCTTCTCGGTTTGACACCCGATTGGGTTGTAAGTTACACTATTCATCGTCCCTACCATTTAATATAGTTTGTATTTCTTCATTTCTTCCTTTATAGTTAATTTACAACCTTTCTAATTTAGGTTTTCTTGCTTTATTTACATGCTTTGATTTACACGCTTTCTAGTATAGTTTTATCGCGTTTATTTACCCCTTTCCATTTATCGCGTTTTTAACATGCTTTCTAGGTAACTTAAATTAGGTTGTGTTTGAATTGAACTCACTCGAGTTGACGTGTTGCTTTGCTTTTGGTGATGGAGTTTACGAGTCTATTTCGGGTGCGTTGTCCTAGTTATTACGCCTAGGGGATTTGACGGGGCATATCATGTATATCCTGTGCTTACGACCTCTCGCGCGTAATTTCCGGGATATTTGTTGACGCCAAAATCTTATTAGGCTTTTATGATGATTTAGGGCGTAACAACCCTTGATTTAATTAACTGTCGAAACGAGACGCACTTGTAATAACTCATCGACCCATGTAACCATTTTATACAAATTAACTCGGGTGAGGGATATTCGACGCAACCTATAGTTTTACTCGCTTTCATAATCCAGTTTCAATACATTGCCTAGTTAATCATTTCCATCTATGCATCTTTTATTTTAGTTTGTAATCATCTTTTACACTTTTATTTCGGAGTATTAAACCTTATAAATTATAGCAACTCGTCTCTGTGGATTTTTGATACCCGACTTACCGCTGTGCTTGCCCCGCAAGTGTAGTTGTAACTTAGGTTTTTGTATTGAGTTGGCGAAACGAAAACAACGACTGTGCACTTTACACGCGCACACTTTTCGCACCCCAATAAAAAATGCCCTTGTGAAGAGGGTTGGAATGATCTCCTTCGGTGTCAACACCATATGTGGAGGACTACGAGGGGGTGGCTCTGAAGTAGTCGACTGTAAAGCTCATGTGGCAGAGGCTAAGTCAGTAACCAAAGTAGAGGTTATGAATCTGGCGTCTTCAGAGGCTAAGCAGAAAAGGAAGAAGGTAGATATGGATACGCTTATATTTGGATTCTCCCGACTCGACTTCAAAGGTATCTTAGCTCCGCATGATGACCCTTTGGTAATAACAACAAGAGTGCTTGGATGTGAGGTACAAAGAATCCTCATAGATGGAGGAAGATCAGCAGATGTAATGCTTTAGCCCTATTTTAAGATCCAATGCCTCACCAAAGCTAGGCTGGTACGCTATCACCATTCATTGATGAGCTTCAGCGGTAAAAAGGTCCATCCATTGGGCATGTATGAGATGGATGTACGAATGGGAGACGAGTGGCCTAAGTGGTTGACTCGGAAGATCAATATTTTTGTTATGGATGAAAACGTCTTCTCATTATACAACCTTATCATAGGACGAGTATCCCTTAAGCAGTTTGAGGTCTTGTCGTCGACGATCCACAAAATACTAAAATTCCCGACCCCCTATGGTGTAGGGGAAGTGCAGGGTGACCAGACCATAGCACGAGAATGCTACTTCAACTCGACTGAGGAGAGAGAGTCCCATAAGAGGGTAACTACCACATATAACATTGACATTCTTAATCCTAGGGATGAAACAAAATTGAAGAAAGGAGAGGCCGCATAAGAGGTAGAATCCATCATCCTCAATGAGGACGAACTGGAAAAAACCATCCGAATCGACAAGGCCTTAAAACTAGAGATCAAGTAAGAGCTAATAAGATTTTTGAAGAAGAGACAGAGTGTACTCGCTTGGAGCCATGCAGACATGTCTGGCATCGACCCAGGGGTTATGTGACACAAACTCAATGTGGCAGAAGATGCTAAGACAATCAAGCAGAGGCGAAGAGTTTACTCCAGGGAAAAGTATAATATCATTAGGGAAGATGTCAGAAAGTTAAAAGAGGTAAAATTCATTAGGGAGGTCATATACCCTGAGTGGTTATCAAACACCATCATTGTTCCCAAAGCCAACGGAAAATAGAGAATGTGCATAGACTTCACTGACCTGAACATGTCTTGCCCTAAAGACAACTATCCCTTACCCCGGATCAATCAGATGGTAGAAGCCACGGAAAGGCATGAACTTATGAGCTTCATGGATGCGTATTTATGCTACAATCAGATCTTTATGGATTCTAAAGACTCAGAGAAGACATCCTACATCACAGATAAAGGGACCTATTGCTATAAGGTCATTCCTTTCGGCTTGAAGAATGCAGGGGCCACGTATCAACATCTTGTAAATAAGATGTTTGAAGATCAAATTAGCAAGACCATGGAGGTATATGTATATGACATGTTGACTAAGAGCTTGAAGGCCTGCACCCATGTAGCAGACCTGGAGAGAACTTTTGACACCATGGACTTATATAAGATGAAGCTCAAGCCTGCCAAGTGTGTCTTCAGGGCAGGAGCAGGAAAGTTTCTTGGATTCATAGTCAATTAGAGAGGAATAGAGGCCAACCCCTAGAAAATCAAGGCTTTGCTTGATATGAAGACACCAAGAAGTATAAAAGACATTCAGAGGCTCACTGGAAGAGTCACAGCACTCAACAGATTTGTTTCCAGAGCTACGGACAAGTGTCTTCCATTTTTCAAGATGCTTAGAAAGGCCTTTAAATGGGACGAAGAGTGTGACAAGGCCTTTAAACAGCTCAAGTCCTACCTCGGATCCCCACTGCTCTTATCTCGGCCCATTCTAGGAGAGAAGTTGTATGTATATCAAGCAGTTTCAGAGTCAGCTATAAGCGTAGCCATAGTACGGGAAGACGTTCGGGTACAAAGGCCTATACACTTTAATAGTAAGGCCCTTTAAGGGTCTGAACAGAACTATCCTCGGATGGAGAAGTTGGCCTATGCTTTGATACACACTTCCAGGAAAATGAAACCCTATTTCCAAGCCCACTCTATGGTAATCCTCACAGACTCCCCACTAAGGCAAGTCCTCCACAAGCCTGAGTAATCAGGAAGATTAATGACCTGGGCCATTGAGTTAGGAGAGTATGACCTTATTTATCAACCCAGGGTGGCCATCAATGGGCAGGCACTCGCAGACTTTGTTACTGAGTTCACATGGGAAGAGGCCGAGGTTGAGAATAATCCAGAGATCGTAGAGGAATCAAATAGTAATGTCTTCTGAGACCCGAAAGAGTGTGTGTCCGGCAGAGCCATAAACGGAGTGGCTGAGAATGACGAAGACAGGAACCTTTTCAAGAAAGGAGCCCTGTCAGAGGGTTACATCTCTTCAGATGAAGATGTTTGGAACCTCTTCATTGACGAGACTTCTTACGAAAGTGGAAGCGGTGCAGGGCTGATATTGTCAGCTCCGAATGGTACCGACATTGAATATGCACTAAGGTTCAACTTCAAAGCATCGAACAACGATTTAGAATATGAGGCCTTGATAGTAGGCCTCTCCTTATCAAAAACCTTTAGAGTTGGCCGACTCCTACTTCACAGCGACTCGAGGTTGGTTGCCAACTAGATAATTGGAGTGTATGAGGCCAAGGATGATATGATGGAAAAATACCTGAAGAGGGTAAGAATGATGCTAGAAGGCTTTTAAGAGGTAAAGATGAAGAGAGTCCCTTGACAAGAAAAAAGTTATGTAGATGCATTAGCAAGGCTGGCTTCAGCAACAAGGACATGCATCAGAAGGACAGTACCAGTTAAAATCCTGCTCAAACCGACCATTGAGGATGAAGAGGTTGCCAGCTCTTACCTCAACTTTAACCTAGGAGACTCATGGATGGACCCCCTCATCAGATATATCAGAGAGGGAAAGATTTCGGAATCGAAGTTGGAAAGGAGGAAATTGAGGTACAAAGCTGCAAAGTTCTCAATAGAAGGAGAGGTCCTATATAAAAAAGGATTTCTACTGCCTCTTCTCAGATGTGTCCATCCCACAAAGGTCCCCCGTGTCCTACAGGATATATACGAGGGTTCTTTCTACTGTCACATAAGAGGAAGACCTTTAACTAAGAGGATAATTATGCAGGATATTGGTGGCCGACCTTGGCTAAGGATGCTGCAGCCTACGTCAAGAGGTGTGACAAGTCCCAAAGATTTTCCAGTATCCCTTATCAATCTTATTAACCTATGACATCGATCAGTTCCCCTTAGCTATTTACGGTATGGGGGATTGACTTGGTGGGACCATTACCAAGGGATGCGAATAAATACTAATTTCTGATAGTAGCGATTGACTACTTCTCCAAGTGGGTAGAGGCTGAGCCGATAATCACGATAACAGAGCAGAAAACCTTCCAGTTTATCTGGAAGAACATCATATGCAGGAATGGTCTTCCAAACACCCTCATCTCATATAATGGAACCCAGTTCAAGAATTATTCCTTGGAGAAATATTGCGAGAGAGTCGGGATCAAGAAATTTTTCTCTTCTCCGGACCGACCCCAGGAAAATGGGCAGACTGAGGTCATGAACCGAACGATCCTCGATGGGATTAAGAAGACGTTGGAAGAGGCCATGGGGAGATGGACAAAAGAGGTTTATGCAGTGTTATGGGCCTACAAAACAATGATAAGGACACCAACGGGGGAGACCCCATTTATGTTAGCACATGGCTCAGAAGTCGTCATACCTACAGAAGTAGGACTCCCCACTCACATAGTTCTGGCCTATGACCCTGAGAAGAATGGAGAATAGATAATACTTGACCTAAATTTGATTAAGGAAAGGAGAGAAGATGTTGAGATCAGACAGGCAGCCTACCAGCAGAGAATAACAAAGTTCTACAATCAAAGGGTGAAATAAAGACCTATAGTTGTAGGAGACCTGATGCTAAAGAAGACGTTGCAAAAGACAAATAAGCTTCACCCAAATCGGCATTGTCCCTACAAAGTTGACGATGAGGTTGTACCCGGTACCTATCGGCTAGAAAATCTCGAAGGGGAACCTTTCTCCAATCCATGGAATACTGATCACCTGAAGAAGTACTACATATGATGTTGCAATTGTTTCTATGTAAATGTATCATGTTATGAAGAGAATATTAATGAGAAGAGCAGTTCCCGTGTCAATACTTTGTTTGGAGTGCTTTAATGGTAAAATTATGAGGTAACATGATTATATGATGACCTCAGACCTGAAAACATCATAATTTGGTGACAAGCTCTGAGGTGAAACATCATATTTGGATGACCTCAGACCCTAAACATCATTAATTTGGTGAAATCTATGAGGGTAACATCTTAGTTTGATGACCTCAGACCTTAAAACATCATAATTTGGTGACAAGGTCTGAGGTGAGACATTATAGTGGGATGACCTCATACCTTAAACATCATTAATTTGGTGAAATTTGTGAGGGTAACATCATAATTGGATGACCTCAAACCTTAAACATCACTAATTTGGTGAAATTTGTTAGGGTAACATCTTAGTTTGATGACCTCAAACCTTAAAACATCATAATTTGGTGACAAGGTCTAGGTGAAACATCATAGTGGGATGGCCTCATACCTTTAACATCATTAAATTGGTGAAAATTATGGGGGTAACATCTTAATTGGATGACCTCAAACCTTAAACATCATAATTTGGTGACAAGGTCTGAGGTGAAACATCTTGGTTTGATGACCTCAAACCTTAAATATCATAATTTGGTGACAAGGTCTGGGGTGAAACATCTTACTTAGATGACCTCGGACCTTAGACATCACTTGATGGGAAGCATGATTTGCAAGACAATATTCAAGAAAACATTCATCAAAAGAAGCAAAATCCTCCGAAGAGGATGATATAACATGAAGAAGTCAGAATTACAAGTAAACAAGACTTAGAGTATGTTATCAGAGGTTATAAACAATTACAGATGAAAAGTAAAAATTACAAGTGAAGCTTCACAAATTATGGTCTAGGTGTCTGCGGCCACAAGGTTAGTAACCTCAGACCCATCAGCTTGGCCAACGTTGGTAACCTCGGCCCCATCAGCTTGAGGGTTGACATCATCGGTCTTAGTAGCTTCTAATTGTGTAGTCACTGTAGGTGTATAACCTTATCCTTCCTCCTTAACCTCTTGCAAGGCCTGAGCAAACTGAGGGTTACCATAGCCGAGACCAATGAAGCCTGAGGCTGTCAAACTCCCTGACTCTTTTTTTTATGGACGACCATTTACTAGTAGCTTTAACAACTCTTTCAAGGTATTCAAAGACGAAGCTTATAAATTCGTCAGGGACCTTGCAGTCCGAAAAGATATTCTCAGAGGCATCCTCAATGATAGCTTTCACAGCAGCATCAACATTTTGTTGAAGAACGTCGTCCTTGGCCTTCAGGGAAGAGGTGTGGTCCTTCTAGAGCTTAGCAATGTCCTTGTCCCTCTTCTTCACTTTATTCTCAAATTCAGCCAAAGCTATCTTCAGTCATTCAACCTCAGCATTTAGAGAGGCCTCCACCTTCTGGGCCTCTTTTCCCTTCTCAATTAAGGGGAGCTTCCTCAGGGTCTAGTCAATAAACTAGTGCATGGACAGGATACCTTATAATACCAAGTGAGATGTATAAGATCAAGACAACCCAAATCGAGGATGAGGTTACACTTAGAGCTAAAAAAAAGTTAAAATCTCTACTTGGATAGACCTATGAAGGAAAAACTCGACCCACAAAGGGGTGTCTATAAAGCGTAAGAAGTGCTAGTCAGCATCGGTCATTGCAGAGACAATAGCATCTATCGCCTTCAGACCATGACCTATCAGGCTATCACTGATCTTCAACTGCTCCAGTCGAGCAGCAAGTGCAGTATCAAATGAGATGGGGATGGCACGGTCACCCTTTTTGGATTTGCTTTGCCTTTGATCCGCGGGGGGGGGGGGGGGGCAGTGGTGGATTTCCTCTTCTTTGTAGCGCCAGCCTTAGAAGTGACGACATTCTTCTTAGACGGGGGAGGAAGAGGAGAATTGAGCCCAACTTTCTTCACCAACTTGATCAGGCTTGGTGCAGACATCTCCCACAGGTCGTCTGATATACCTTATGGGCATTTTCCAAAAAATATGTCTGAGTTAGTAAATCAAAGACATTAAGTATCAGAGGTAAAACTTAGCAAAATAAACACTTACGAAGCTCGGATAAAGGGCTTCTCCCCAGGATAGTCTCAGAGAGGTAGTAGGGGGTCATCAAATGCTCGTACTTGACTAGACAACAAAGCTCCCCCTGATCTTGAAGGTCTTTGACCTTTTGTACATTATCCTAGCTTAACCCAGGGTCGGCTTTGGCACCCAATGACATTTTCCCCACCTCAGAGAGGTCCTTGGCTCTAGCGATGAAGAGGGGGCACAAGTACCAAATTCCCATGCCCCTGAGATGAAGAAGTATCACGTTTTCCAGCTATGATTTGAGGTTTGGGTCACCAATAACATCTTCTTATCAGACTTCCTAGCCAGGAAATAGTAGTAGCTCGGATGGTTCCTGGCAAAGGATGGCACATAGCACCCTGTGAAGACTCTGACAGGAAGGTCTGAATGATGGACTGCCCTCCATAGGATGATGGCTCCAATCATCACCATCCAAGCATTGGGAGATAATTGGGAAGGGGCCAGGTTGATATGGGATAATATGGCTCCAATTGTTGGATGGATGATGATACAAAATCCTAACTTAAACATCTGCTCATATACATAGATTTCCCCATCTCGGCCACCAAAGGCCCTCTCATCCCTTAGAGGTCTCCTAAGTTTAATAGAAGGACCTATGGAATAAAGGTGTCTAAAGGCTAACAGGTCGAACTCGGTGATAATACTCTCTATCTCGGCTGCCTCCTAGGTATCAACGTCACTCTCATGACCGTCATCCTCATCCCTAGCAACATTATCCTGGGCAGGTGTAGGAACACCTCTGGGGAACCTCTGAGCGAACTCAGCCCCTGTGGCGGCCGACAGGGGAATAGCATCAATGATTGGGGGCACAACCACACTCGGCCCCATAACTTCAACATCAAAAAAAGTCCGTGTAGTGCTGAAACCGTCGTGGGATGAGGCGCGACTTTGGACCTCGGCCTGATCAGGGACCTGATCTTGCCTAATGGAAAAATACATTGCCTCCTGGAATGAATCTACAGACATAGGGTCGGAGTTGGACGACTCAAACTCAGACTAGGAAGAGGGATCAATTAGATCCTCTGATTGCTCAGCAGTCTTGCCTGGTTCTGGGTATACCACCTTTAGAGGTGGGGGAAAGATAGGTCTGAGGGGAAAGGCCTTATCCCTACAAAGCTCCTCTTGGACTAGATCTATCTACCTAATCTTCGCGAAAGTCATCTATTTAAGAGAAGGGAAATCCTTAATAAGTTTATAAAGAGGTATGAGCATAGGAAGACGACCTTACACTTGGGGACCTAAACTAAAAACAAATAACTTAACTCATCCCAACTAAGGATCAAATTGGGATTTTGAGTAAGAACAATTAAGAACAGTCAAGAACAAGAGCCACCCGAAAACTCAAACAGTCGCCAGAAAATGCAAAATAGTGGCCGAAAAACCTAAAAAACTCACCGAAAAATGAAGAAATAAGAATTAAAGGTTGAAAATGGAAAAGTAGAGTGGAGACAATACCTGTCGAAGTGAGAAATGAAGGAGAAGATGAATGGAAATAAGAAAACGTCTGAAATGCAGCAGCCAAGCTCTTATAGAGAGAGAAAGTTGCAAAGACAACTCAAGCGGTAAAGTGAAAAGAAATGAGGAGGAAAGATAAGGGAAAAGGGTTTAAACACCCAAAATATGTTGGCACAAGTCCCAAGGCCCATAATTGCCTTGGGAGCCCAAAAGGTGATAATCATTGCACTTTCCAAGAACGCAACCTACTTCAGAAGCTGACACTTGTCAAAGAAATGGTGGTACAAAAGGAAAATATAGACTCAAACATGTATACCCCTTAGTCACCTACTCACATAGGTAACTAAAGGCTGGGGATGATTGATATGCCCAAAGTACACCTGACAGATCGGATGCACTGACTTCGGCCAGTATGATGACCGAGGTTACAAGGGCTCAAGACTGACGATCAGCGATCTCGTCTAGCACAAAGTCGGCTATGATTGACATTACTATTTATCCCTCGATCAGGTAAGAGTCGAGATCTGCATAACTCATGGGGTCGGTTATCCATCAGGTCGTCCACAGCCAACATCACATCTACCTCATACATCAACCTCATTTGGGCATCAACCGAGGTGTGTAAAGACTCATAGGTTCATCCACCCTCCAACATCAGTATCGGCCCAAGCCGACATTACAGTAAAACGGCTGAGATCAGTAGTGTTACATGGGACAACCATCTAAAAGACCTATCATTGGCCCAGGCATATGATACAACTCTTCCGACCTAACCTCGGTCGGCCTACCTAGCCGAGGTCATTATGAATAACCTCGGATGAAACAACGGTCAGACTTCACCAACCTCATACTCTTCAAAGCCGAGGTTGTACCATCCAAGGATAAGGTCGAGCATTTGTAGGTGTATGCAAGGGCAGGAACACGTGAGTAAAATCAATTATAACCGAATCAATACCCTCTCGTGGGGGAATATTTCATCATCATTCTCTACATGTGACAGTGACAGATGTCTTCATTAGATTGGCTAGATCAACACACACATGCTCATTGCATGCATGGGGTGTACATTACACCCCCCCCCCCCAACACTATATATATACTTGTCTTCTCCTACCTTAATAAGGAGCTCGAAATTATAACCCTTGCTGAAACTCTTTAAAATTATACAGTAGAGAGATTGTTTCCATGGCCATTAGTGCCCTATTTTAGTGACCTTATGCACTCACTTGCACAGTGGATATAGGCCTAATTGGCGGAACCACTTATATATATTGGTGTTCATCCTCTACTCCTCATCTTAATCTGTTATAATTAGCATATACTTAAGCTGCCATTGCTATCACTGATTTGAGCTTACAAACACCTTGAAGGGTGGTGCTATTTCCAGCATCATCAATGGAAACCCCAGAAATTTTCTCAACAATCACAAAATGGTACAACTGATTTCAACTATGATGTGGTGCATCAAAAAACTCAATAAGAAGTGCAAAATTAGAAAAGAAAGTGATCGATAAAGATCGAGGAACTGATTGTTAGACTTGCAAAATAAATTAGCTCAAGAGCAGATCATATATTGATAGTCCAACTGTTGTAGTCTAAGAAATTGAAATAAAGCCCTAAATATAGAGAAATCAAAATCAAAAGAAGAGGAGGATCGCGCCTTAGACATAGGGGAGAGAGGGAGATGAGGAACATTCGAATCCTTAAATTACAAAGCCTACAGGAAACCCTAAACAAACATTCGAAGCCCTAAACTACAAAGCCAACAGCAAGTCGTGATTTTAGACACACCAAATCATGCTTAAAAAAATCACCTAACCGAACTGGAACTTGAACATTACAAATTAACATACCCACTAAATCGTGCTTTTAGACCTAACAAAAAATTGTAAAATTACAAATAACAAAGACTACATGAAAAAATGGTAAATGGAAAAGAATAATGAGAGAAATGCGTTACGTGTAAAACTCCAACAAAGAATAAATTAGTTCATACATTGAAAGAGAGAGAAGGAGAGACGTCATATAGAGAAGCATGTTGGGAGAGAAGCCGAAGAGAGAGAAGATAGAATGTCGGGCAAAATAGTGAGATGCGAGAGCGAGAGAAGAGAGTGATGGAGAAAAATGAGACAAAAATGGTATAACCATATTGTACCCTTGTTTTTAGATTTTGAAGAGAGGGGGAAACTAAATATTTGAAGGGTAAAATTGGTAGTGCAAGAAAAACTTATCTAGATGAAATCATCTTTCCATCTTATGACATACATAAGTTTCCTACTTTATTATATAAATACATATTCAACAATAATTTATATAATTATGCCTATCACAAATGGTACAAAAAGGCATTATCACCCAATGCTCCATTTTGTACTCAATTAATTAATTATTCACTTAATTAATTAATTCAATTATTTTTCAATACCAATTCTAGACATGTGTCTAAATCTTTCAGCTCGTATCCCGATTCCCGCATTTTCCATCACAATTATTAACATTCAACTATTTTCCTAAAGTATTTTAATTTCGCATCCGCACTAAAGTACCTTTTTAACTCAAGGTTCACATACCAACTTAATTGAATTTTCAAAAATATAAAATATCAAATTTGAATTTTCTTCTCCCCTTAATTATTTAATTTGTCCCTAATTAAATAAAATAGCCCCAAATTTGTAAATTCTAAAATTTTGAATCGATTTTATCTTAAAGAAAACTGATTCTGCTTTCTAGTTTTCTTCACTTTTCCGATCATCGAACCTCATTCTTGTTTTCTTCCTTAATTTTGTCCTAATGATCCTCAACCTAATATAATACACTACCCAATTCATAAAAAGTATAAGGGGCATTTATAATAATATTTTAACATCAAGTAATCGCATTAGTTCAATAGATTAATCATCATTTCATGGGATTCATAACATGAGTAAGGAATTTCATCATTCTAATAATTACATCACATATTCATCTGCATCCCCTTATCTATATCATCCTCAAAATTCATAATTTTCAATCCACCTTAATTCTTTAAAAATTTATAATCTATGTTATCTCTCAAATATAAATCATTTCCCAAAAGATAAATTATTTTCCTAAATCCCACAGTTTATATATGTGAAATCATCTCAAAAATATCTTTTTCGAACTATGATATGACTAAATTGTATATACAACTTAAATATCAAGTTAATTACTTGCCTTATGACTCGTAGAGTCTAATTTGAAGAAGATGTCCCTTAATCCTTCAAGAATTACCTTCCACTTCTTCAATCCTAGAGTATTCTTGCAAAATTCCTCAATTCTTCCTTTAGACTGTTGAATTTTCTTCACAATTCTTTTCACTTTCTCTCTAAATCTTTGAATAACTCTCCTCAACCTTTGTATTGGTGAAATGACTCTTCCTTAAATCCAGACCTTTCATTTTATAAGTGTAATCCATTTTTTGGCTATTCACATGCCATTAAGGAGTCCAAAAGTCACTTAAATTAGTCCCGATTAATCTAAAAATCTCTCGAGACCCAAATACAACCACCGAATACGCAATTTTTACTATTTCAACCCATTTCGGATCAATCGTGCACTCGAAATCATCACCTGAGTCACTTAATAATATTTTCTCATATCAACCTATTGGAATTTATTCATGTGTGTTCCAGTTTAGATAATATTAAATTTCGCCGTGCCTACTCACTTACGACTAAATTTCATTTTATTTATGTAACCCCATAGGTTTCAAATTTGAATTTAAATTAATAAATTCAAAATTCGAAAAAATAAAATCTTTGGGATTTAATTATTTGTAATAATTTAAAATGTTGGATTTTAATTATAAAAAATAGAATTTTAATCGGAATCGAAATTGGAGTTAAATTCTAAGTATTGCACTTTTAAAATAAAATGGGGAATTTTCGGGTGTCAGGTCACCTGAACTGGTTCACAGGGTAGGTCAAATCGGTTCGCTTAGGTCGGCCAGCAGCAGTCTTTTAATTCTAATAGAATTCTAATGCCACTTAAACTCTAATCTTTTTCCCACTTAAATAAACTCAGGGATAGACTTTTCCAATCACTTTTTCACAAATTTTATAACCAGAATGCTCCTAAAATTTCATCATCTTCTACATACAAACCCTAGCCCCAAATTTATCAAGTTTCAACTCAAAATTTGAAGGCTCAATTTGTGTTTTCTCAAGTTGATCCAAGAATGAAACTTTGTAATCTTTTCGCAAGGAACGCATCTTCGTAATATGATTTCTTCAAACAAATCTCAAGCATGGTTACCTCTATTTCTTTCCCTCAGTAATATGCACAGTAATTATGGCTACACAATAAATACACGTGTTTTCTTAAAATAATCTAGAAATATTAATTAGGGAAAGTGGAAGATAATTTGGGACAATTTTTATGAAAATTTCTAATGTGAATGAAGACTCAAAACCTTGCATGTAAGGGTAGAGATTTGTGTGTCGTAGACGTTAAAGTGTTTGCATGTAGATTCTTACGTAGGGATGTTATTTAATAATTTGTATGATGTTAAATAATGGAAATTTTGTGGATGTCCCGTAGTAGAAAATTCTTATTGTATAAATTCTATAACATGTTATACATTGAATAATTTGACGAGAAAGTGTGGCTTAATTAATATTATGATCTAACGGGCATTAATTGATTAATTAATGGTGTGTGGGTTAAATTGGTAAAATTAGTGTGATGAATGGAAATTTAGTCTCATGCCACTTATTAATTTTAATATGTTCGACACCGCGGGAACGACGGGGTTATGGGATAGATAGGATGCTCCCCTTTATTTGGGCTATTTTCTAGGTATGGAACTACTTAGTAAACCTTTGGGTAGTTATCGTTTTCTAGGTATGGGTCTAGATAGTTGTGACGGTTTACGGATAAATATTCTGGGGTGGGGCTAATTTTTTCGTTGTTCCTTGGTTTAGAAAACTTAGAGGTGAGGCTAAGTGTATTGGTTTGTTGGTTTTCTTCCTAGATGATAGGTTAGAAAATACGTGTGTGTTGGAGACCTTTAGATATGGGAGTAAGGGTGTTTTGAGTATTTTATGTCGATATAAAGAGTGGGGCTAATTTGAGAAAAATGAGAAAACTTGAGAAATTAAGAATTAATGCCTAAGATAATAAACGGGTATTAAAATATATTGACGGCGCGAGTATGCATAGGGATGACAGTTAAACTGGACGAATGCCTATAGCGATGTGGGTGTGTATGGCGTCACGAGTATGTGCGGGCTGATGGGCTATATTGATGTGTCGTGTGTGGAACCTCACGAATGTGTGCCAAGCTGACATTGAACTAGGTTGACTGGACATAGTGAGTGGAATGGGTGTTGTGTAAAACTTATGGGAGTCCCAAAACTAAAATGATGTAAGACTTAATGCAGGAGTCTCACGACTAATATTAATAAAAGGAGACAAATAATTAATTTGATTACATTAATTAAATTAAAAATAAGAGGTTATTGGTAATTAAATAATAGTACATGGATTTTGGGTGGACTTTTCTTGGGAAGATAGTGATTTATGTTTATCCCATATTAATATGTCTCATTTAATTTAAAATATTCTACTATCGTGTTTATTGCGCATAATGCTATTGTCTGGGTTCAAGGACCCTATTTGAGTGGAGTAGCTAGTATCCATAAGGTGGTACCTGACCCATTGCATTGGCAAACATTTCAGGTTGTGCTGGAGAAGCTGCATATGAGTTATTAGAGATCGTTTTGGAGGTGCAGTTGGAGTTTTATTTTTTTCACTCGCTTTAATAGTATAGGTTTATTTCATTCACTCATTTTACATTATGAGACTTTATTATGGATTTCATTGGTCCATTCGGTTTCAAAGTTGTCTATGGTTTCAGTCAGTTACTTTATTGGATTATTTCATTTGGAGTTTTAATTATGGAGTTGGATTATTTTGGATTTAGCATGGTGATGGATATTTATTGCATGAATGGCCATTATTTATTGGGATCAATTTAATTATTATCTTGTGGAATGAATTTTTTTTATGTCTCATATATGTCACATGCTAAGAATGATATTTAATTTAGTGATGCCCGACATTGTTTTAGTGGCAGTCGACGCCAGAATTACGCGGGGTGTTATAGATGGTATCAGATCATGGTCTTAGGTCTCGTAGGTTGTGAGTCCGCTTTAGTTTCCGCATTTCTTTCATTTTATTCCTTTTGATGATTTGTACTCTTAGTGGTTCTGAGTCTGACGTTGCTGTTGTTCCTGTTTTTTCAGATGGTGAACACTAGGAGGACTAGAGATAGTAGATAGGGGTTAGTTTCTAGTTTCGCATGTCAAGAGAGGCAGAGGTAGTTGGATTTCGAGTAGTTAGCAAAAATTGATCGGGAGGCCACGGTGGCCGGTGTTAAGGTGGGGAGACAGAGATGGGTATAGTTTCCTTAAGGGAAATCCTTCCACGTTTGCAGGGGATCTGGCCCGATGGTTTCTCACTAGTGAAGGAGAGACATGGAGCGGCATTTGAGGATGGTGGACTGAAATGATATGTGATCGAGGGTCAAAAGTAGCGTGTGTCAAGACGTTAATAGTTGTTTTCGTTTCACCTCCTCAATACAAACAAACCTAAATTACGACTACACTCAACGGGTGAGTATAGCGGTAAGTCGGGTATCGAAAATCCACATAGACGAGTTGCTAGAATTTATAAGGTTTAATGCTTTGAAATAAAAGTGTAAAAGATAAATATGAACAAAAAGGCAAAGATGTGAAAAAGGGAAATGATTAATCTGGGCGAGTGTATTGAAACTAGATTAACAAAGCGAGTAAAAAGTATAGGTTGCGTCGAATATCCTTCACCCGAGTTAATTAGTATAAAATGGTTACATGGGTCGACAATTTATTACAAATGTGTCTCATTTCGACAGTTAATTGAAGCAAGGGTTGTCATGCCCCTAAATCCGCATAAAAGCCTAATAAGATTTTAGCGTCAACAAATACCTCGGAAATTACGCACGTAAGGTCGTAAGCATGGGACATACATGATAGGCCCCGTCAAATCTCCTAGTGCAATAACTAGGACAATGCACCCGAAATAGACCCGTAAACACCATTACCAAATCAAAGCAACACATCAACCCGAGTGAGTTCCATTCAAACAAAACCTAGACTAATTTAGCTAGAAAGCATATTAAAAACGCGTTAAATAAATGCGATAAAATTACCCTAGAAAGCAACTAAATCAAATCATGTAAAGAAAGCATGTAAATCTAATTATGAAAGTATGTAAATTAACTACAAAGCAAGAAATTAAGGAATACAAACTATATAAATGGAGAGGGTAATGAATAGTGAAACTTACAAACCCAATTGGGTGTCAATCCAAAGAGAAATGAAGAAGAACTCTTCAAAAACCCAAACCCTAAGCTAAAACTAACCTAAAACGAATTATATCTCAGTATCTAAAATAGAAACCAAAATTCCTTCATATAGTAAGTTAAAAAAGAAATAAAGGAAAAAGAAAAGAAAAGGAAAAGATCCCAAAATATCTGGTATACACGGTCGATCGGGCCTCAACCCGTGGTCGACCGCGCCTTCTTGTAAAAGTGCAGTGTCTCCTTTCCACGGCAAAATGCAAAACCGCGGTCGATCGGGCCCTGAACCGCGGTCGAGCGGCACTCTGATTTTGGCAACTCACTGGTCCATGAATAGGGGGAAAAGGTTGCAAACACAAACGACCATAACTTCACCGTTCGGACTTGGAATCGCCCACCGTTTGCGGCCATGCGAAGCTAGCTCAACGAACTACGCATCTATTGAATTTCTATGATCCTAAGATGAAATGTGTATTGATTAAAATTCCCTTGAAGAAGCATCCAGTGATGGAACTTCTCTGAAATGCAACGGATCCTCACTTTTAGCATTCCAATACCTACAAAAGCACAATTAACCCCTGCAAAGCATGTATATATCCAAATCCAAGGTTGTCTAGTCAATAAGAATAAATATAGGCATTAAGTACCGTAAAAGTGCTAGAATGCATACAGATATAGGGCGGAAATATGCAATATTTGATACGAATCACACCCCCTAACTTGGACATCGCTAGTCCCTAGTGATGAAACAAACGAAACCAGACCACAGATTTCAGTACAAGATGTATATATGCCTCATAATATAAATGCCACTTTCGTAGGGAACACGATTGCTTTAAGCATATGCAATATGCTGTTAAACCCCTAGGTTACCCTAGTGGACAAGTGTCGTCTCGTGAGGGTTTTCAAGGATGATACCCACAAACATCACATGGTTTCATCAAAATATGCCCAAACCAACATGCGACAAGCCTAACAATAGCGAACAAGATTTCATACGCATTATTAGCACATTGAATGAATTCAAACGAAAGTCCGAATCATTAACATTATAGAATGCTCATAGAATTGAAACCTTAAAATGTGGTAGGGGAGCGAGCACATGCAAAGTGTCATTTAGAAAAAACTTATATGAATCGGATACAAAATAAAGCGAGCATATATTCAATCCTCACGGGCATTACACTCATCACGTGAATTCACTCGAAATAGGGAGTTAACACACGAAATATGCGGTCATAAAGAGTAAATGTAAATGGAAACTAGGCCGCACACATGTCACAAAATAAGAACGCTATATATAAATGAAAAACTTGTAATCTCAATGAAAGATACCGCACATTAAAAGAGGCTAAATGTAGTTTCATAGATTATCAAAACTATTTAAACCTGTGAATTACATCTACTTAAGATCACATAGGACTTGTATAGGGTCGTAATGTAGGCTAGGCTAGGGTACGAAACGAAGGATATGTATGTATGGGTTCAAAGTGTTCGGAATGAAAACTCAGGATAATGGGAAAATGCGAGCAATATCAAAATTGGAAAATGAATTCCAAATAAGCATTGGATATATCATCGGGGAGAGTAATCAAAGCTTATTGAACTATATACACAACATTTACAACTTTCTCTTTATTTTTCTTTTCTTCTTTTTCTCGTGTTTTCTTTTGTTTTCTTTTGCTTTTTTCTTTCTCTTTTTATTTTTCACTACACTTTCTTCTTTTACCTTTCTCACTCTCATATGCCTAAATTGCAACCGACATCATGACAACATCATTCAATCCCAAGTGAAATTCCAAACAAAGATATGGAAGGTGTATATATGGGATAAAACTCCAATTCAGAGTTGGTTAGGGGATTTGGGTTATGAAACAAAAGGCTAATGTTTAGGCTCAAAGGGGTTAACGAGGGGAAACGTTTAAGGTGAGGTCAAGGTCAATCTGGGTGAGATAACAAATATGGCCTATGATCATTTCCAAAAGTTTACGCAATTCTCGAGTTAAAGAAAACTTTAAAAATCATGCTTAAGTAATGCATTTCAAGTATGAACTCAATTAATGAACGATCAAATGAAAGAATAGAGAGATTACCAACGAATTCAACGTTTTCAATGAGAAAAGAATAGTGTATACACTCACATATGATGAAAGGTACAAAGCTTACTCACTGTAAGTATATACAATGCAACAAAAGATTACCGAGTTATAAAAATCTTAAACCAAATCAATGTAACAAGGAAGGTGCATGTGCTCATGGGATTAAAAGTCTAATTCATGAAGTATTCATAATATCAATAATCAAGACTAAAGTCTAATAATTTCTAAAATCGATAACATGCATCATTGGGTCATCTATTGGATCAGGCATTTATTAAAATTTATCATCAGAAATAAAGGCAAAATGCCCAACAAAGGAGAAAAAAGAAAGAATATATTTTTGAAAATTTTCAAATTTTTACAAGAAAATCAAACTAAGTAACTAACATGTGAGCAAAAACATGGACTAAATAAAGAAATGGATAGAATATCCCGCACCCCTTAACTTAAAACATGGCATTGTCCTCAATGTGAATTAAGAACCAAGTCAAAGAGAGGAAAAGAGTGATATTACCAAAAATTGGAGTGATCCTCATAAGAAAAAGTCCAAAGAATCTACAAAACAAGTTAGTACCGAGCATAGCAAAAACAAATAACAAAAACTTAACTAATTACAAGAGACTAAATTAAAAAGAAAGAAAAAATAAAAAGAATAAAAAGCTAACTATATACGACGTACTCTTTAGGCTTCACACTAACTATACACTAGAAGTCTAAATAGTTGAGGGTCCACCGCAAAAATGATTTGACTTTGGAGGATAACCGGTGTACCCTCACACACAAGCATACCTTCCGAAAAATATGGATTCCATTTAAAGAACGGAAGGCATGTGTAAGGCGAAAGAAATGAACCATCGCAAATTAAAAGTTTTGGGAGGACGATGGGGGATTTGGATTGAACGGGTGATAAAAACATGTGGGGGCCGAGAAAAGATAAATATCCTCCCAAAGATTTTGAAATTGGAATGGGAGGTGGTGCAAACGAAGGCAATGATGCGATTGTGGAAGGCGCCTCGAGCAAGTACTCCCCATCGACGAAAAGGTTTAAAACATTAAAGTTTGAAATCGAATCAATGGGTACTTGTGACGGTGTGATAATAGAAAATGAAAATGGGGAGGAAAGTAATTCAAACTCATGAGATGAATCATCATCGCATGAAGATTGAGTTTCGAATGAAATAAGATCATTTTAAATGAAATGTTCTTATTTGGGGGCCAAAGAAGAAATCATTTCATTGCAAATAGATATTACATCATTTTCATCCTCACTTTCAATATCAATGGGCAAAGTCAAGAATGGTTTGTTCCAAAGTAGGCACAAAGTCCTCATTTGGTTCAAAACATTCCTCGACTTCGAAAGTCTCGGAAGAAAAATCATCGTTAGACTCAAATAATAAATCCAATTCATGTTCCCACAAATGATTTTCTTCCCGATAACGATTTTTAATTTTCTCATTTTCAAGCATACGCAAGCCCTCACCGAATATCATAGGTCAAGGTGCGGATACTTGAAAATGGGAACTTTGAAAATTACCATCGGACTCAAACGTAAACTCATTATTATAGGAATTTTGAAAAATATTGCAATTCGTTTCAAAATTCCTATTAAAAGGAGTTAAAGGCCCAAAATCATTATCATCATCATCATCATCATCATCAAAATACACGCACTCCAAAGCCTGACTTTTGTAATACTCGCCCAAAGTCATTTTAGATGTTGTAATTTTTTGGGATTCTAAGTATTGGCCAAAAGTCAAAGGTGTGGGAGAATTTTTAGAATTATCATAATGATTACTGAAAGAATTGGAATAAGGGATGCTTACCCCAAAAATGGCTCAAAGTGGAAAATTTCACAAAGTAGATGCGCGTGGGGAAAATTCAAGCATTTCTAAGTGCTCAAATGTAGAAGTCCTAAAAAAAGGTTAGCTAAAAAATACAAATAGAAAGAAAATAATACGAAATACTAAATCAAATTAATTCTAAAACAAACTCCTCCCCGACAATGGCGCCATTTTGATCTAGGGTGAAAATTAGCGCGTGTCAAGACGCTAATCGTTGTTTTCAAAAAAACCTAAATTACGACTACACTCAACGGGTGAGTATAGCGGTAAGTCGGGTATCGAAAATCCATAGAGACGAGTTGCTAGAATTTATAAGATTTAATGCTCCAAAATAAAAGAGTAAAAGATAAATATGAACAAAAAGGAAAAGATGCAAAAAGGGAAATGATTAATCTAGGCGAGTGTATTGAAACTAGATTAACAAAGCGAGTAAAAACTATAGGTTGCGTCGAATATCCCTCACCCGAGTTAATTAGTATAAAATGGTTACATGGGTCGACGAGTTATTCAAATGCGTCTTGTTTCGACAATTAATTGAACCAAGGGTTGTCATGCCCCTAAATCCGCATAAAAGCCTAATAAGATTTTGGCATCAACAAATACCTCGGAAATTACACACGCAAGGTCGTAACCACGGGACTTACATGATATTCCCCTTCAAATCTCTTAGGTGAAATAACTAGGACAACGCACCCGAAATAGACCCGTAAACACCATCACCAAAGCAAAGCAACACATCAACCCAAGTGAGTTCCATTAAAACACAACCTAAACTAATTTAGCTAGAAAGCCTATTAAAAACGCGATAAATAAATGCGGTAAAACTACACTAGAAAGCAACTAAATCAAATCATGTAAAGAAAGCATGTAAATTAACTACAAAGCAAGAAATTAAGGAATAAAAACTATATAAATGGAGAGGGTAATGAATAGTGCAACTTACAAACCCAATTGGGTGTCAATCCAAAGAGAAATGAAAAAGAACTCTCCAAAAAGCCAAACCCTAAGCTAAAACTAACCTGAAATGAATTATATCTCAGTATCTAAAATAGAAACCAAAATTCCTTTATATAGCAAGTTACAAAAGAAGTAAAGGAACAAGAAAAGAAAAGGAAAAGATCCCAAAATATCTGGTATACGTGGTCGACCGGGCCTCAACCCGGGGTCGACTGCGCCTTCATGTAAAAGTACAATGTCTCCTTTCCACAGTAAAATGCAAAACCACGGTCGACCGGTACTCTATTTTCTACAATTCTTTGGTCCATGAAGAGGGGGGAAAAGGTCCATTACGAAAATGTCCATAACTTCACTGTCCGGACTCAGAATCGTGCACCATTTTCCGCCACGCGAATCTCGCTTAATATACTACGTATCCATGGAATTTCCATGAGCCAAATATGAAATGTGAATTGACTAAAATGCCCTTGAAGTAGTTTCCAGTGATGAAACTTCTCTGAAATGCAACGGATCCTCAATTTTAGCATTCTAATACCTACAAAAGCACAATTAACCCTGCAAAGCATGTAGATATCCAAATCCAAGGTTTTCTGGTCAATGAGCATAAATATAGGCATTAAGGATCGTCAGAGTGCTAGAATGCATAAAGATATAGGGCGGAAATATGCAATATTTGATACGAATCAAGGTGCAAAAATAGATGTTCGCTACATTGCCAAGCAAACGAGATATTTTTTACAGTGGTGGGAGAGTGTCACCACATCGGAGGACATGGATCGTGTAAATTATGGGTATTTTCTAATAAAATTTAATAATAAATATTTCCCTTATGCAATTAGGTGTGCAAAGAAGAGAGAACTTTTGGACTTGGAGCAGGGATCAAAATAGTGGTTAAATACGAGCAAGAGTTTACAAATTTATTGATGTTTATGCCAGAGGAGGTTAATACTGAGGTGAAGAAGATGGAGTGTTTTATCAAGGGGCTTTCGTGGTCTATCAGGCATATGGTGTTGGGAAATTTGTCATACACTACATATGCTCAAATGGTGGACGTCGTGATGTTGTTGTGGTAGGAGAAAGTAAATTATTAAAAGAAGTTGGGGAAAAGGAAAGAGTCTAATGGTCAGGGAGGAGAGAACAAGGGTCGTGATGACCAGGCATGGAAGAGGCAGAGGACAGGTTAGGAGCATCAGGGCCCTCAGGCGCAGTGTCAAGATCAGTCAGGGGAGCGAGCACCAAACAGGCAGTTCATACCTTTTAGGGGGCATGTTTCAGTTGTGGGGAGATAGGGCATCGAGCTTCGAGGTGTACAAAGATGCAAGACCAGCAGGGTCAGGGTGCATAGGGTAAGCAGGGCCAAGGGCCTCCAGCACCAGCAGCGCGTGTGCAAGGAGCACCAGCAGCAGCATCTGCAGTAGCCGTAGAAGGTAAGTGCTATATCCTTCAGACTCGGGAGCCTCAGGTGGGGCAGGAGTCGCAGGAACCACGATGTGGCTAGTGGCACGGTGCGTATTATATTTTGAGATACTTATATATATAGGAGGTATATATTGTATTTTTTATCGTGGGGTAGGAGCAGGTAGGATTGGGTGTATGGGCCCGTAATCATGGTATTGTATGGGTAGGCATATGTGAGCCTTATTTTTTTTTACGCATTTACGTTTTGTCAAAATTTTGAGGATGAATTTCTTGTGCTAGTGGGGAAATATGTAACACCCCATAGGTTTTAAATAGGAATTCAATTTAATAAATTTGGAAGTCGAAAAAATAATATCCTTGGGACTTAATTATTTGTAATAATTTAAAATGTTGGATTTTAAATATGAAAAATAGAATTTTAATCGGAATCGAAATCGGCGTTAAATTCTAAGTATTGCACTTTTAAACTAAAATGGGGAATTTTTGGGTGTCGGGTCACCCGAACCGATTCGGGGGGTAGGGCGAACCGATTCACTTAAGTCGGCCAAGAATAGTCTTTTAATTCTAATAGAATTCTAATGCCACTTAAACTCTAATGTTTTTCCCACTTAAATAAACTCGGCTCTTAACTTTTCCAGTCACTTTTTCACAAACTTTTCAACCAGAAGGCTTCTAAAATTTCATCACCTTCTACCTACAAACCCAAGCCCCAAATTTATCAAGTTTCAACTCAAAATTTGAAGGCCCAATTGGTGTTTTCTCAAGTTGATCCAAGAACGAAACTTTTTCCTCTTTTTGCAAGGAACGCATCTTCATAATCTGATTCTTCAAACAAATCTCAAGCATGGTTACCCCTATTTCTTTCCCTTCGTAATATGCAGAGTAATTATGGCTACACACTAAATACATGTGTTTTCTTAAAACAAACTAGAAATTTTAATTAGGGAAAGTGGAATATAATTAGGAACTATTTTTATGAAATTTTCTAATATGAATGAAGACTCAAAACCTTGCATGTCAGTGTAGAGATTTGGGTGTCGTAGATTTAAGGTGTTCACATGTAGATTCTTACGTAGGGATGTCATTTTATAATTTGTATGATGTTAAATAATGGAAATTTTGTGGATGTCGTATAGTAGAAAATTCTTGGTTGTATAAATTCTATAACATACATGTGATTATATATTGAATAATTCGATGAGAAAGTGTGGTTTAATTAAAATTATGATTTAACGGATATTAATTGATTGATTAATGGTGTGTGGATTAAAATGGTAAAATTAGTGTGATGAATAGAAATTTAGTCTCGTGCCACTTATTTAATTTAATATGTTCGACACCGCGAGAACGACAGAGTTATGGGATAGATACGATGCCCAGCTTTATTTGGGTTGCTTTATAGGTATGGGACTAGTTAGTAGACCTTTGGGTAGTTATCGATTTCTAGGTATGGAACTAGATGGTGGTGATGGTTTACGAATAAATATTTCGGGATGGGGATGATTTTTACGTTGTTCCCTGGTTTAGCAAGCTTAGAGGTGAGGCTAAATGGTGTTAGTTAGTTGATATTCTTCCAAGATGATAGGTTAGAAAATACTTGTGTGTTGGAGACCTTTAGGTATGGGACTAAGTGTGTTTTGAGGATTTTATGTCGATGTAAACGGTGCGTCTAATTTGAGAACAATGAGAAAACTTCAGAAATTGAGAATTAATGCATAAGATAATATTAAAATATATTGGCGACACGAGTATGTGCAGGGTTGATAGTTAAACGGATTGACTGGCTATAGCGACGTGGGTGTCTGTGGCATCACGAGTATGTGTAAGCTGACGGGCTATAGTGACGTGTCATGCATGGAACTTCACGAGTGTGTGCAGAGATGACAGTGAACCGGGCTAACTGGCTATAGTGAGGGAAATCGATGTGGTGTAAAACTTGTGGGAGTCCCACAACTAAAATGATGTAAGACTTAATACGGGAGTCCCGCGACTAATAATAATAAAAGGAAAGAAATAATTATTTTTTGTAAATTAATTAAATTAATAATAGGAGGTTGTTAGTAATTATATAATAGGACATGGATTTTTGGTTGATTTTTCTTGGGTAGATAGTTATTTATTTTTATCGCATATTAATATATCTCATTTAATTTTAAATATTCTACTGTCATGTATATTATGTATAATGCTATTGTCTGGGTTTAAGAATCCTATTTGAGAGGAGCAGATGGGATCCATGCAGTGGGCTCTTACCCATTGCGTTGACTAACATTTCAGGTTGTGCTAGAGAAGCTGCATAGGAGTTATTGGAGTTCGTTTTGGAGGTGCATCTGGAATTCTATTTTATTTACTCGCTTTACTAGTATAGGTTTATTTCATTCAATTGATTTACATTATGACACTTCATTATGGATTTGATTGGGCAATTCGGCTCCAAAGTTGTCTTTGGCTTCAGTCAGTTACTTTATTGGATTATTTCATTTGGAGTTTTAAATAAATTATGGAGTTGGATTATTTTGGATTTTGCATGGTGATGGATATCTATTACATGAATGGTTATTATTTATTGGGATAAATTTAATTATTATCTTGTGGAATGAAAATTTTATATGTCTCATATCTATTACATGCTAAGAATGATTTTTAATTTAGTGATGCCTAGCATAGTTTTGGTGGCAGTCGACGCCAGAATTACGCAGGGTGTTACAATTTACTATAGCACACTAGTAAATAAATAATCACAAAAATATTATTTCATTTTTCACTCAAAATTAATATTTGTTTAATTTATCATATTTTGTTAATTAAAGTATGTCTCACCTGCATAATTTAAATATTTAGTTAAATATATCTATATAAAACTACAAGGTATTACAGTAGCAATCGGTTGCGGATTCCCGGGACTCTCAGCTTGAGGAAATGACATAATTCGACAACAGGCATGCTTATGCTTGAAAACGTGCCGCGGGGGGCGGGAACCCCCAGCGGCACCCAAACGGCACCGCAAGTGGCACGAACACCTCATTTGTGTCCAATGTGACACATAAAAACCGATCGTGCAGGGGCCTCCAGGTTTGAAGATAGGACACGAATTTGAAAACAAGCACACTTAGGCTTGAAAACGTGTCGCGGGGGCGAACACCCCCCAGCAGCACCGAAACACCACTACAAGTGGCTCAAACACGTCGTGCACTTCCAACATAACAACCGGACCCACAATCATGGGACTCCTCGTTTGAGGATAGGACCCAAACAAAAATTCAAAAGCAGGCACACTTAGGCTTTAAAACATGCCGCGGGTGAGCGGACACCCTTAGTGGCACCCAAACGGCATGAACACCTCGTGTGCATCCAACGTAACACGTAGCAAATTCCCTCATAGCCGCGAGAATCCCTGTTTGAGGATAGGACACGAATTCATAGACAGTCACACTTCCGCTTGAAAACATGATGCGAGAGGGTGGTCACCACTAGCAGCACCCAAATATCACCGCACCTTGTGCATGTTTAATGTAACACGTAGCAACCATTCGCGTAGCTGCGGGACTCCCAATTTCAGGATAGGACCCAAACATGAATTCAAAAATAGGCACACTTAGGCTTAAAAATGTGTCGTAGGGAGCGAGCACCCCTAGTGGCACTAACACCTCATGGGCATCCAACATAACACATAGCAATCGGTCACACAACAACGGGACTCCCGATTTAAGGATAGGGAACTAATTCGAAAGTAGGCACACTTAGGCTTAAAAACATGCCGCAGGGGGCAAGCACCCCCAGTGGCACCCAAATGGTATTGCAAGTGACATGAACCCTTCGAGTGCGCCCAACATAACGTGCAATCGACCGCACAGTCACAGAACTCGTGGTTTGAGGATTGGAACCAAACACGAATTTGAAAATACACAGACTTAGACTTCAAAATGTGTTGTTGGTGGGTGGGCACCCCTAGAAGCACCTAAACGGAATCGCGAGTGGCACAACCACCACTTGAACATCTAACCTAAAATGTAGCAATCGGTTGCTCAATCTTGAGACTTTCGGTTTGAGAATAGAATAGGAATTCCAAAACAAACACACTTTGGCTTGAGAATGTGATGTGGGGGTCGGACACCCCCAGCGGCACCCAAATGGCACAGCGAGAGCACGAACACGTTCTGTGCTTCCAACGTAACAAGTAGCAATCAGTCACGAAGCTACTGAACTCCTAATTTGATGATAGGACCCAAACACAAATTCAAAAACAGGCACACTTAGGTTTGAAAATGTATCGCAGGTGGGCGGGCACCGAAATGGCACTACGAGTGGCATGAACACCTCGTGTGCATCCAACATAACACATAGCAACCGGTTGTGCCGCCACAGGAGTCTTGGTTTTTGGATAGGACATGAATTTGAAAAATAGTACAACCAAGTCTTAAAAACGTGTCGTGGGGAGTGCATACCCACAATGGAACCCAAAGGGCACCGCGAGTGGTATAAACACCTCGTGCACTTTCAACACATCACGTAACAATCGTCCGCACAATTGCTGGACTCTCAATTTGAGGATAGGACCAAAACACAAATTCAAAAATGGAACACTTAAACTTAAAAATGTGTCATGGGGGGCTGTCACAACCAACAACATTCAAACGGCACCGTGAGTGGCATGAACACCTAGTGTGCATCAAACATAACACGAAGGAATCGGTTGCACAGTCGTGGGATTCTTTGAGGATAGGACACTAATTTAAAAACAGGCAGACTTAGGCTTGAAAACGTGTCGCATGGGGGTGGACACCCCTAGTGCCACCTAAACGGCACCGCAAGTGGAACGAACATCTCATGCGTAGGAAATGTAGCACGTAGCAACTAGTTGTCTAGTCACTAGACTCGATTAAGGATAGGACCCAAACACGAATTCAAAAATAGGCACACTTAGGCTTAAAAAGTGATGCGGGGGTGGGCACCCCCAATGGGACCCAAATGACACAACGAGTGGCATGAACAACTTGTACGCATCCAAAGTAACACGTAACATCCCGTCTCCTAGTCGTGGGACTCCCATTTTGAAAATAGGACACGAATTCAAAAATAGGCACACTTAGTCTTGAAAACGTGCCTCAGGGGAAATCACGAACACCTCGTGTGCATCCAACGTAACACTTAACAACTAGTCATGAAGAAGCAGGACTCCCAGTATGAGGATATGACCCAAACACGAATTCAAAA
Source organism: Sambucus nigra (assembly GCA_949130495.1). NCBI lineage: Eukaryota > Viridiplantae > Streptophyta > Magnoliopsida > Dipsacales > Adoxaceae > Sambucus > Sambucus nigra. The sequence continues at coordinate 170,073,280 of OX422218.1, read as the reverse complement.
ATAGTCATACTTAGGCTTGAAAACGTGTCGTGGGGGGCGAGCACCCCAACGTCACCAAAACGGTAGAGTGAGTGGAACGAACACCTCATGCACATCCAACATAACATGTAACAACTGGTCGCGCAGCCACATGACTCTAGGTTTAAGGATAGGACACAGATTCCAAAATAGGGACACTTAGGCTTGAAAACGTGCACGAGGGGGCGGTCACTCCCAGCAACACCCAAATGGCACTGCATGTGGCACGAACAACTCGTGCGCGTCCAACGTAAAACGTAGAAATCCTCCCTGCATCTGTGGGACCCTCAGTTTGAGGAAAAGAACCCAAACATGAATTGGAAAATGGCACATTTAGGCTTGAAAAACTATGGCGGGGGGCATCTTAGAGGCACTTAAACAGCATCGAGAGTGACACGAATACCTTGTGCACATCCAATGTAGCACGTAGCAACCGACCACGCAGCTGCAAGACTCTCAATTTTTGGATAGGACACGAAATCAAATATATGCACACTTGGGCTTGAAAAGGTAATAGTACCCAAATGGCACTGCAAGTGGCACGAACACCTCATGTGAGCTACATAACACACAGCAACCGGCACATTTACGGGACTCTCGATTTGAGGATGGACCCAAACATGAATTTGAAAATGGCACTTAGGTATGAAAACGTGTCGCGGGGAGAGGGAACCCCAATTTGAAAACGAAACTTTTGAAATTTTGGAGAAAATAAACCCACGAAAATTTGAGAGTTATATTTGTTATCACGTAAAGTGAATAGGGGTTATCAGTTACCAAACCAAGGGGAGAGTCATAGGAGGGATAAGGAGAGGTGTTCCTAAGGTTCTAAGGCCAACCACCACCTTCTTGCACCACCACCGCCACTAAATTGTAGATCAAGAAGAGGAGAATACAAATCCCACCATCACTTGCAGAAATCAGACTTACGAATTAAGGCAAGTGTTTATCTTGGTAATTTATGATTTGATCTACCATCCATGTTAGAATAGGATGGTTACTTTATGAATTTCATGACTTTTGCACTTGAATCTGAGGATATAAATCATGTTCTTGGGTAGGAATGATGATAGACTTGATCCCTTATATATGTAGGATGAAGTTAATGAGAAATTTTATGAATTTTTGAAGAAATTTGGAATTATATAGAAGTTATTGAATAAAAATGATAATCGAGGGTTTTTAGAGATTAAACTTGATTTAATCCAATTTTAAGTTGTTCTTTAAAGATTTAATGACTCTATTATGTTAAAAATCATTTATACATGTTACTATTATGTTTGAGACCTTTGGTTGGGAGTTTGGTAAAGTGTAATGGTGGTTTAGAGGATTAAAAATGGTGAATCCCTGTAACAGTTTAATGGAGAACATGATATCTATTACAACAAATCGATTCGGCTCCTTGGTCGAATCGATTCGAAAAGTGAATCGATTTGGACCAAGGCCAAATTGATTTGGTTTCCCAGAATTGAACAGTTTTTCCATTTTTTGCTTAGAACTCATGGGAAACGATTGGGTTAACCTTTGAAGTCATTTTAAAACCTAATGGGAGACATCTTAATGACCAGTAGGAAAATGTTGCGATTGAGACTAGTTACATGACGAGAACTTAAAGATATAGTTGATTAGGTTTAATGGAGAAATAAAACCTAATTTAAAGAATGATGTCATGTCATGAAAAATCAAGGGAGTGTATGACCTAGACTAGTAGGGTATGACTGAGATATCTACTGAATTTACTTAAGGGACAATTGGCAACTATTTGAGCATTGGGAAACACTCGGGCTTATACAATGAGAAGTATTATGGTAAAGTAATGATACATAGAATATTCAAGAGTTACTATACTACGTATGGTATATATAATGTAGGTTGTGCGTACACCTATATTGAATATATATATATATATATGGGTGGTGTGTATACTTATTTTTTGATTTATATGTGTAATCATACCTAGGGTATTTGCTATCGCGGTATGTTTTGCATCGTGGACAGTCTTATTCTGATGATCCCAATTAGGGGGATATTGACTTGTACCTCCGTACATAGAACTTCGGATTGAGCACCACTTGTGTGAATAAGGGTGTGACCGGTCATTTGGTTTTGTTAGGTATTAGCGTATCCCAAAGGCTTAGAACTATGTTCGCTTCCAATATTGTGTGATTTAATTTATGGTTCGAGGGAGATTATCTGAACCAGTGTCCTTATGTAGTACGTGATGTACCAGGACTTGATAACAGAGTATGCCCGCACCGCATGTCTCCACCTAGGGGTGTTGTATGCGTACATATATATATATATATATATATATATATATAATAATAAGAGTGATGGAATTGTGTATACGTGTAATTGATCCTACTATGAATGTATTAGTAGATAAGATAGATAGTGATATCTAAATTAACCAAAGTGTATGAGAACTAAATCATTTACTAGTACTTCCTAATGAATATAAAGAATTAGAATATGTAGTATCATATAGTATGGGCAATACGGGTGGGTGATAGGCAGGGTTTTGCCCGGCGTGAGAGTCACCTGCACGCCGACCGTGTTGAATTCTGCTCACCTGCTCTATATAAAAACCTAAACTTATGACTACACTCAATAGGTGAGTATAGCGGCCAAGTCCGGGTATTGAAAATCCACTGAGATGAGTTGCTAGAATTTATAAGGTTTAATACTTCATAAATAAAAGTCCAAAAGATGATTATACACAAAAAGGAAAATATGCAAAAAGGGAAAGATTAATCTAGGCGAGCGTATTGAAACTAGATTAACAAGGAGAATTAAAACTATAGGTTGCATCCAATATCCCTCACCCGAGTTAATTAGTATAAAATGGTTACATAGGTCTACGAGTTATTAAGACTGCGTCTTGTTTTGACAGTTTGTTAAATCAAGAGTTGTCACACCCCTAAATTCTCCTAACAGCCTAATAAGATTTTGGCGTCAACAAATACCCTGGAAATTACACACGCAAGGTCGTAAGCATGGAGCATACATGATATACCCCGTCAAATCTCCTAGGCATAATAACTAGGACAACACACTCAAAATAGACCCGTAAACTCCATCACCAAAGCAAAGCAACATGTCAACCCAAAAAAAGTTCAATCCGACACAACCTAGACTAATTTAGCTAGAAAGCATATTAAAAATGCGGTAAATAAACAAGGTAAATAAAAGCGATAAAACTACACTACAAAGCAATAAATGAAAGCATGTAAATAAAGCAAGTAAACTAAATTACAAAGCAAGAAAATAAGGAAATACAACTATATTAATGGAGAGGGTAAAGAAAAGTACAACTCACAAAGTCAAACCAAGTGAGGAAGAAGAAAGAGCTCTCAAAACCCTAACCCTAACCTAAAATATCTAAAAACTAATTATCTCTGAAAATAGAAACCAAAATTGGTTTATGTAGTTAGTTGAAAAAGAAATAAAGGAAAAAGACAAGAAAAGGGAAAATATTTCAGAATATAGGGGATCGATCGATCATCCCCTTTGGTCGATCGATATCGATCAGATATGAGCCCACTGCCTTCTACGAATTCAGAAAATAGAAAGGATCGATCGATCGATCAAACAGGTATGGCTCCCCCTATTTTCCTCTGCTTTGATTCACTTAGTTTTCTCTTCCGCTAAAATCATCGTAACTTCTTCGTTAAGGATCGGATTCGCGCACCATTCATGGCCATGCAAAGCTTACGAGGAGGGCTAAGACTTCCGTGTAGATGTTGGGCCAAGTGACCAAACTGTGAATTGATCGAATTTCCCTTGCGCGTGTGGATATATACGGAACTTATCCGGAATGCATCCAAACTTCACACTTAGTACCCAAATACCTACAAAAGCCCAACTATACCTCATATAGCATGTCAAAAATATAAAACAGAGGTTGTTTGGTTAACGGGCTTAAATATAGAGATTCAGGCACACGGGGGACTAAAATGCGTAGGTTTGAGGGATGAAATACGTAACATTTGCGTATTATCACACCCTCAAACTTACACATTGCAAGTCCCTAGCAATGAAATAGGATGCAACAAGAACTACAATCAAACCAAAAGCAGGATATAAGTACAAAAATATGGTATAAAAGCATAAGTCCACTTTCGCGGGCGATTCGATTGCATTTAGCATATGCAATAAGCCGTTAAACCCCTAGGTTACCCTAGTGGACGAGTGTCATCTCGTGAGGATTTTTAGGGATGAAACCCACAAACATCATATGGTTTCCTCAAAATAATCCCAAACCAACATGCGATAAGACCAATAATAGCCAAAAAAAATTCATACACGTTATTAGCACAATGAACGAATTCAAACAAAAGTCCAAATCATTAACGTTATAGAATGCACCTCATAGAATTAAAACCTTAAAATGTGGGAGGGGAGCGAGCACATGCAAAGTGTGATTTGGCAAAAACTTATATAAACCGAATACTAAATAAAGCAAGAATATATTCAATCCTCACGGGCATTACAATCATTAAGTGAATTCACTCGAAACAGGTACTTAACACACTAATCATGCGGGCATAAAGAGTAAATGCAAGTGGAAACTAGGTCGCGCACATGTCACAAATGAAGAACGTTATACATGAAATTAAAAACTGTAATCTCAATGAAAGATACCGCTCATTAAAGGAGGCGAAATGCATTTTCACATATTATCAAACTATTTTGACTTCTAAATTAAATGCACCCTAAGATCACATAGGACTTTTATAGGGTCATAATGTAGGCTAGTCTAGGGTACGAAATGAAGGATATAAATGTATGGATTCAAAATGTTCGGAGATGAAACTCAGGAAAATGAGAAAATGCGGGTAAAATCAAAATTGGAAAATACAATCCATAAAAGGCATTGAATATAACAATGGGGAGGGTAAACAAAGCTTATTGAACACTATACACAACACAACTTTATCTTTAATTTTATTTTCTTCTTTTCTCATGTTTTCTTTTATTTTCTTTTTCTTTTCACTTCTTTCTTTTTCACTTTTTCTTTTCACACTCTCATATGCCTAAATTGCAACCGTAACACAACAAACATCATTCAATCCCAAGTAACATTCCAAACAAAGGTACGGAGGGTAATATGTATGGTATATAACTCCGATGTGGAGTCGGTTATGGGATTTGAGGTAATGAAATGAAGGGTTAATATTAAGTCTCAAAGGGGTTGATGAGGGAAAACATATAAGGTGAGATCAAGGCTAATATGGGTGATGTAACAAAGATTGCCTATGATCATTTCCTAAAATTTACGCAATTCTCGAGTCAAAACAAACATTGAAAATCATGCTCAAGTAATACATTTTAAGAATGAACTCAATTAATGAACGATCAAATGAAAGAATAGAGAGATTACCAACGAATTCAACGTTTTCAAAGAGGAACGAATAGTGTATACACCCACAAATGACGAAAGGTACAAAGCTTACTCAGTGTAAGTATATACAATGCAAAAAAAGATTACCGAGTTATAAAAATCTTAAACCAAATCAATGTAACAAGGAAAGTGCATGTGCTCATGGGATTAAAGTTTAATTCATGAAGTTATTCATAATATCAATGATTGAGGACTAAAGTCTAATAACTTCTAAAATCGAGAACATGCATCATCAGGTTGTCTATTGGATCGGGAAATTATTGAAATTTATCATCGGAAACAAAGGCAAAATGCCCAAAAAAGGAGAAAAAGGAAAGAAAATATTTTTCAAATTTTTCAAATTTTCTAAGAAAAGCATACGAAGTAACTAAGATGTAAGAAAAAACATGGACTAAATAAATAAATGGATAGAATATCCCACACCCCCTAACTTAAAACCTGACATTTTTCTCAATGTGAATTAAGAACCAAGTTAAAGAGAGGAAACAAGCGATATTACCCAAAATTGGAGTGATCCCTATAAGAACAAGTCCAAAGAATCTACAAAACAAGTTAGTACCAAGCATAGCAAAAAAAATAAGAAAAAGTTAACTAATTACACTAACTAAATTAAAAAGGAAAGAAAAGATAAAAAGAATAAAAAGCTAACTATATACAGCCTAATATTTAGGTTTCACACTAACTGTACACTAGAAGTATAAATAGTTGAGGGTCCACCGTGAAAATGATTTGACTTTGGAGGATAACCGGTGTACCCTCACTCTCAATAATCCCTTTTAAAAAATATGAATTTCATTTGAACAACGAAAGGCATGTGTAAGGTGGAAGAAATAAACCATCGTCAATTAAAAGTTTTAGAGGGACGATGGGGGATTTGGATTGAACGGGTGACAAAAACATGAAGGGGCCCAGAAAAGCAGAATATCCTCCCAAGGATTTTGAAATTGGAATGGGAGGTAGCGCACATGAAGGCAAAAATGCGTTCTTGGAAGACGACTCGAGCAAGTAATCCTCATCGGCAAAAAGGTTTAACACGTTAAAGTTTGAAACAGATTCATCGCGTACTTGTGATGGTGTGATAACAGAGAATGAAAATTGGGAGGAATGAAATTCAAACTCAATAGATGCATCATCATCGCTTGAAGATTGAGTTTTGAAAGAAATAAGATCATTTTTAATGAAATGTTCTTCTTTGGGGGCCAAGGAAGAAATCATTTCATTGCAAATAGATATTACGTCATTTTCATCCTCACTTTCAATATCGATTACGCAATGGGCAAAGTCAGCAATGATTTGTTCCAAAGTAGGCTCAAAGTCCTCATTTGGTTCAAAATATTCCTCGACTTCAAAAGTTTCGGAAGAAAAATCGTCGTCGGATTCAAATAATAAATCCAATTCATGTTCCCACAAACAATTTTCTTCCCGATAAGGATTTTCAATTTTCTCATTCTTAAGTATACGCAAGCCCTCACCGAAAGTCATAGGTTGAGGCACGGATTCTTGAACATGTGAACTTTGAAAACTATCACCGGACTTAAACTTAAACTCATTATTGTAGGAATTTTGAAAACTATTGCAATTCGTTTCGAAATTCCTATTATAAGGAATTAGAGGCCCAAAATCATTATCATCATCATCAAAATTCCAATGACCCAAGTTTTGACTTTCGTTATACTCGCCCAAAGTCATTTTTGAATTTGTAAATTTTTGGGACTCTAAGTATTGACCGAAAGTCATAGGATTACGAGCATTTTGAGAATTATAACAATGATTACCGAAAGAATTGGAATAAGACATGCTTACTGATCGAGTGAAAAAACCAAGCGTCCATGTAAATAGGCTAGTCGTTGTTATCGATTTCCAATCGCAATATAAAAACCGAAACTTTAACTGCACTCTTGCAGAGTATAGTGGCTAGCCTTGGTATCGAATCCTCACGGAACTAGGACGAGTGAATGTGACGATAAAGGTAAGATTGTTAACCCTAACTTGACTCTAAAAAGAAATAAAAAGATGATTGAGATGGGAAATAACTAATTAACTAAATGAACACTAAATTACACGACTGCATTAACTATGTGAGCAAAATTAACTAACTAAGAATGACTTAATAAGAATGAAGGAGAAACAGGTTGGGAAGCAGAATAGTAAAATTATAAATTACAATTTTGAATAAATCCAGTCTTTATAGATCCTAAGCATTACATGTATGAGGTTCAATAGCGCATCATATGAAATCAAAGGGAAATACAAAGCGGTGCTAAACATTTTTACGCACATTATATTCTTAAACATCCCAAGTACCTAGGGCAAGAGAGATTAAAAGACCTATAATGATTGTAGAATTATCTTGCACGACTCTATCAAAATTTTAATTTTAATTCTATTTTCTACATGTGTAATTTACATTGGAATGGGTTCATGCATCCCAACCCAAAAAAAACTTAGCTAGATAAGATTTTATTAAATGAAAACAAAATTCTAAATGTGCAAGAAATCATAGGTCTATTATGCATTGAAAAAAAACTTGGATTGAGACAGAAATTAAACTACAAGAGAAATTTAAACTTACAATATGGAAGAAATGAAAAGTAGGAATTTGCAATACTTGAATAGCTCTTGTTCAACTTACAAATTAGGGTTTCTAAATCCTAAGAAAATATGAAATTATATGCCAAAAGGAACTCTCTCTCTTCCTTTCTTCATTACTCTAGGGCTTGGCTTTTTATATTACCCAAATATGACTTTTTCCATGTCTATACTCGTTTTACAACTAATAAAAAGGAATTATACAAGAAATTTCCAGAGTTGAAACTCTTCAGCTTCCAGAATTAATTTTAACTTTGACTTTCTTTCTCCAATTTTGACTTGCCATATCTTTTGATCCAGAGCTACGATTTGACTGGCATTTTTTCCAGTGTTCTTATAATTTAGTTCCGTTCAACTTTCTAGTTTTGCCCACCTCTGGAATATACGTAAAATTACGAAAATTCCCTTTAACTCCCCATTTTTTGGTTTCTTTCACTCTTTTCTTTGCACTAAATATCTATAAAAACAGTAAGAAATAGAAGAAACTCGGGGTACTTGTTAGAAGAAGTCATTAGCAATGATATGGGATCAAAACAAATCAATTAGGGTGTTCGAGGTACTAAAACTACCAACTTAGGAGGATAAATTCAGAAGAATTTATGCTTAGTCAAATACCCCTAACTTAGAACTTTGAGCGTCCCGAGTAATGTAAGAGAAATGAGTTGACTTTTGAAATTCCTTTTATTAAACTAAAATTCCACTTTCGCAGGCAAGCGATTACATTGAGAATATGTAATAAGCCTTTAAACCCCTAGGTTACCTTAGTAGGATGAGTTTTGTCTCGTGAGGGTTTGCAGTGAATACTCCCACAAAATTCTTTATTGACTCAAATAAATATCAAAATACTGAAAAATTGTACAATTTAAATTTTTTGAAAAATAATCACCATAAATTCATATTCAAATGTCTCAAACCATAGTGTGTGTGTGTGTGTGTGAGAGTGTGCAAAGCCAGAAATTAAACCTTAAATTTCCACCGATTGAGCATTACGTTACTTTTCGAAAACTCATTTTGATTCAAATTCTTACGGATGCACTCACAAACGAACCACTCAGATTGTGGTTATATTCTCTCGGTATGCATGATATAAAGAGTAAATATAATGGAAACAAATTCACGCATACAAAATTGAAAAGAAGGAAATATATGGTGAAAAGATCTCATCATCGGAATACAGTTTTTAGGAAATGGGAAACATCATGTCTTAATCACACCATTTTAATATCTTTTAGTATCTTTTCATGTCTTAGCTCTCCAAGAAGTAATTAATTTCGCCATTCAGACTCGGTTAGGACTTTTCGGGTTAAAAACTGTAAAGGGTAAAAATGGGAATGGACGGAATGTTCGGAATTGGAAAATGTCCTTATGACGTCCATTAGTTCTTTTTTGGGCATTTGCTCATATTTCTCTTTATTTTTTTATTTTCTTTTATTTTCTTGCTATTTTTCTTTTCTTGCCCTTTTTTTATTTCACACTTTGGACTTACATGATGAATTTCCAATTTTTCACAATTCCGAGCTATTTGGATTTTCTGGGTTATGAAACGAAATGGAAATATTTTATTAGGCTCAAAGTGGATTACAATGGGATAATTTTGTCACAACTTTATTATGGCTAATATTTTTGGGTTAAACAAAATAGGGCCTACTTCATTGTCCAAATTGCTAATCACATTACCATATGCATCTTGAGATTAATTAACTTTAGAGATATATTTAACACGAATTTTGAGACAACATTTAACACATTTCCCATAACCGATCAAAATAAAGGATTGAGATCATAAACTAGGATTGATTTAAAAACTCAAAAAATTGAAAGGCTCGATATCTCACCAGGTTTGATCAATCTCCACACTTATTCGTTAAATCGTCAATTTTCTTTCAATTTCCATCTTCGGTCAATTTTGGCTTAGTGCATTTTGATTGTTAACAATTTCAGACAGAAAAAATGTGACATTTTTGAAGCTTTTAAATTCAAATTTTTATTTATTTTGAAGAAAAAGAAAAATATTTTTGGCTTTTTTTCAAAAATTTTCATTTTTTTTTAAATTTTCTAAAAAAACCACACTTGGAAAGAACATGTGATCGAATCAATGAATCTAAACAATAAACGGGAAGAATATCCCACACCCCCTAACTTAAATGTCTCATTGTCCGCAATGCGAATCAAGAACTCAACATAAAGAGAGGAAAAGAAAGATATTACCCAAATGGAGTGATCCCCGATGACTCCGAGTCCATTGAATCTACAAAACATGTTAGAACCAAGCATAACAAAAAGAATAACAAAAACTTTAACTAATTACTCTAAACTATAAAAAAAAGGAAAAAGAAAAAGCTAATTATGTACAAGCTACGATTTGAACTTCTAATAAGTTATAAACTAGAAGTCGAAAAATTTGAGGGTCCACCCAAAATACAATTTGACTTTGAGGGGTAATCAGTGTACCCTCATTATGATACATGCCTCCCGAAAAATAAGAATTCCGTTTAAACAACGGAAGGCATGTGTAAGGCGAAACAAATGGACCATCACCAATTACTATTTTAAAGGGATGATGGGTGAAAAATACAATTGGGATCCAAGAAAAATATAATCACCTCCCAAAGATTTTTCAAGTAGTATAGGAAGAGGGGCACACAAAAAGGAAAAATCTATCTTGGAAACCAATTCAAGCAAAGATTCCTCGTCGGTAAAAGTTTTAGCTATTTCAAAAGTTACAACCAACTCATGGGAATCAAAATTCAATTCATCTCCCAATTTTTTTTCAATTGTAACGAGAAGTAGTGCACGTGTAAGTGAATAACCCATAAGATGAAGCATCTCAAATAAACATTCTCGTTCAAGAATCGGTCAACGTCCTCAAGACCTTCATTCAGTTCTTGTGATGGAGTGAACGGTTCGATAATAGCGGGGACACAAGGAAACGAAGGATCTTCAACCTCAATAGATTTTGAAATATTTATAAGAGGTTGAGATTCAGAAGTACTTGGATCACTTTCAATGATTTTGTCCTCAAAAGTTTGAGGTGAAGCGCAAGTCTCGCGCCCTCCTTTTAGCTTTCCAGATAAGCATCAATCTCCTTGCTAGTTTCTCTAATTTTCAACTCTATAGCAGCAAGGTCATCAAATTTCTTTTTTGCTAATAAGCAAGAGTTCTTCCAAAGTACTCTTCCTTGGTTCTAGCACCTCGGATTCCTCATTTGGTTCAAAACATTCTTCCACTTCAAAAATATCGGAAGAAAAATCCTCATTGGGTTCAAATAATGCATCTAATTCTTGCTCCAAATAACGATTTTTTTCCTGATATATTTTTTCAAGTCTTTTTTCTTCAAGCAATTCATTTTGATAAATTTGGATGTCCTTAGCACTAGGATTGTATTTATGAGACTCGTCTTTAGTGATATTGATCCAATGTTCATAAGTCTTGAGTGCCTCCTCCTCACTATTATCATAACAATTAAAGCCACCAAAAGAGTTAAAGTAAGACATTTCAAATTGGGCAATTCAAAAACGTGACACCTATATTTCTAAATTTTTTGTTGGATATTTTTAAGGTCAAATTCGGGATTAACCAACCTAACCTAAAGTCTACCTAATTCCCCGGCAACGATGACATTTTGATCCAGTGGAAAAATCGAGTGTCTGTGTAACTACGCTAGTCATTGTTATCGTCTTCCAACCGCAATACAAAAACCTGAACTTTAACTACACTCTTGTGGAGTATAGTGGCTAGTCTGGGTATCGAATCCTCAGGGAACTAGGACAAGTGAACGTGACGACAAAGGTAACACTGTTAACCCTAACTTGACTCTAAAAAGAAATAAAAAGATGATTGAGATGGGAAATAACTAATTAAATAAAGGCACACTAAATTAAACTATTGCATTAACTATGTGAGAAAAATTAATTAACTAAGAATGACATAATAAGAATGAAGGGAAAACTGGTTTGGAATACAATCCCCCAATCCTTAGTAATTACTTAGCAAAATACTAAAATTATAAATTAGAAGTTTGAATGAATCCAGTCTTTATAGATCCTAAGCATTACATATATGAGGTTCAATCCCCATCATATGAAATAAAAGGAAAATATAAAGCGGTACTAAACAATTTTACGCAAATTATATTCTTAAACATCCCAAGTACCTAGGGCAATAGATATTAAAAACCTATAATGATTTTGAATTATCTTGCACGACTCTTTCAAAATTTTAATTTAAATTCTATTTTCTACATATGTAATTTACATTGGGATCGCTTCATGCATCCCAACCGTAAAAAAAACTTAGCTAGAGATGATTTTATTCAATGAAAATAAAATTCTAAATGTGAAAGAAATCATAGGTCCATTATGCATTGAAAAGAAACTTGAATTGAGAAACAAAAATGAAACTACAAGAGAAATTTAAACTTATAATATGGAAGAAATGGAAAGTAGAAATTAGCAATACTTGAATAGAAGAAAGAAATCTGAACTTGAAACTTGAATCTTGAATAGCTCTTGTTCAACTTACAAACTAGGGTTTCCAAATCATAAGAATACATGAAATTATATGCCAAAAGGAACTCCCTCTTTTCCTTTCTTCATTACTCTAGGTATTGGCTTTTTATATTACCCAAATATGACTTTTCCCATGCCTCTCCACATTTTACAACTAATAAAAAGGAATTATACAAGAAATTTCAAGAGTTGAAACTCTTCAGCTTCCAGAATTAATTTCAACTTTGACTTTATTTCTCCAACTTTGACTTGCCATATCTTTTGATCCAGATCTCCGATTTGACTGCCCTTTTTTCCAGTGTTCTTGTAATTTAGAGCTTTTCAAATTTATAGTTTTCCCCACCTTTGGAATATATATGTAAAATTACAAAAATGCCCTTTAACTCCCCATTTCTTGGTTTCTTTCACTCTTTTCTTTGCACTAAATACATGTAAAAACAGTAAGAAATACACAAAACTCGGGTACTTGTTAGAAGAATTCATTAGCAATGATATGGAATAAAAATAAATTAATTACGTTGCTCGAGGTACTAAAACTACCAACTTAGGAGGATAAATTCAGAAGAATTTATGCTTAGTCAAATCCCCCTAACTTAGAACTTTGCGCGTCCCGAGCAATGTAAGAGAAATGAGTTGACTTTTGAAATAACTTTTATTAAAATAAAATTCCACTTTAGCAGGCACGCGATTGTATTGAGCATATGCAATAAGCCTTTAAACCCTTAGGTTACCCTAGTAGGACGAGTTTTGTCTCGTGAGGGTTTGTAGTACACTCACAAAATTCTTTATTGACTCAAATAAATATCAAAATACATAAAAATTGTACAATTTAAACTTTTTGAAAAATAATCACCATAAATTCATATTCAAATGTCTCAAACCATAATGTGTGTGTGTGTGTGAAGCCAGAAATTAAACCTCAAATTTCTACCGATTGAGCATTACGTTACTTTTTAAAAATTCGTTTTGATTCAAATTCCTACGGATGCACTCACAAACGAATCACTCAGATTATGGTTATTTTCTCTCGGTATGCATGATATAAAGAGTAAATATAATGGAAACAAATTCACGCATAGAAATTGAAAAGAAGGAAATATATGGTGAAAAGATCTCATCATCAGATTACAATTTTTAGGAAACTGGAAACATCATCTCTTAATCACACCATTTTAATCTCTTTTATTATGTTTTCATATCTTAACTCTCCATGCAGTAATTAATTTCGCCATTCGGACTTGGTTAGGACTTTTCGGGTTAAAAAGAGTAAGGGTAAAAATGGGAATGGACGGAATGTTCAGAATTAGAAAATGTCCTTATGACGTCCATTAGTTCTTTTTTGGGCATTTGCTCATATTTCTCTTTCTTTTTCTATTTTCTTATTTTTTGTTGCTATTTTTCTTTTCTTTCCCTTTTTTTGTTTCACACTTTGGAATTACTTGATGGATTTCCAATTTTTCACAATTTTGGGCTATTTGGATTTTTCGGGTTTGTAACACCCAGTAATTTTGAGGATTAAATATTTAATTATTTTGGGAGTCATAAAAACATTTAAATTGGAGAAATTTAAATTCATGAGTTGGAGAATTTATTTGAGTGAGCCGAATTATTTATAATTGGTGACTTTTAAGTTTAATTGTTCGAAATCTCGTGTGTCGCATTTTGAGGTCAAAATTTAGAAATGTCAAAAAGTATTTCAGATGGCAATTCTGAGTGTACGGTTGAGTCCGTATCGATCGAGATAGTCAGAAAAGAGTACCCGGGGGTTGTAATTGGGTCTCGGAGCATTTTTGGGCATAGTCGAGCCCATACGGGGTGATTTGGGGTATTTTAATTAGGCCCATGTGGCCAAAAACGGGATTAATGGTTTTAACCTAATTTGGGAAAGTGTTAAACGACAGTAAACACTAATTCTAAACCTAGGGCTTGAGAGGAAAATTGGGGGAAAGCAAATCTAAAGACAATTGGGAATTATTGGAGCCAAATTAAGGGACTACACCAACGGATCAGACTCTACGAACAATTCCAGGCAAGTGGTTAACTGTTATGATTCCTAAATTGATGATAATCAATTCATATCATAGTGTGTGTGTATATGAAAATTCGTTTTCGGTGTGTAACCATAATTAAAATTGGGTTTTTTGGAAATTGATATACTTTATTGGGATTAGGGGTGAGATTTATTATGTTTATGATTCTAGAATGTAGAGGAACGAATCGTCTGTTAAAACTAATAAGAATCAAATGGTTAATTGTTGATAATATGAATGAAATTCGTATTGGAGATTTGAAACCCGGATAAAACCCAAATCGGGAAAACGTTAGAGTTAATGGAATTTGATGATGAATTAAGGTCTTTAGGATGTTTAGACCCTTTTCCTATATGGAGGATATGTTAATTGTAATTGGGTAAGGGTGTAGATTGAGAATCAAAGCTTTAGGTTCCGTCCATGACCGATAGTGGATTGGAGAAGACAAGTACTGGAACGATCGATCGATCGACCCAAGGGGTTCGATCGATCGATGATACAGATATTTTGGCAGTTTCGCCAGTTTTGTAAATAAAGGGAAATTTACTTAAGATTTAAACCCTTACTTTTATTTAGTGATAAATTCATATGTGGCACATATTCCTCAATAATTATAGGGAGATATAATTGGGTTTAGGAGGGTGAAAATGATATGTCGTGAGATGAACGAATTTCGGAAAATAATTCATAAGTATTGATGTTGGGCAGAGGAATAATATTCGGGTATTGTAGTTGGGTGACGTTACATTATTAAAGGAATTGAGTGAAATAAATTAGTTATGGGGAAAGATATCTTATTAATTAATGTGTAAGTTAATTAGATTAGAGTCGGGCTGTAGACTCGGATTGGTATTAATTAATTAATGTGTAAATTAATTAACTGAGAGTCGGACCACAGACTCGGATTGGTATTAATTAATTAATATGTAAATTAATTAAATGAGAGTCGGATCATAGACTCGGGGAAAATATTATATTAATTAATGTGTGAATTAATTAAATTAGAGTCGGACCATAGACTCGGGAAAATGATAATTTAATAAGTGAGAAAATTTTATTTAGTTGAGTCAGGCCAGAGACTCAGGAAATTACTGGCTAGTGTTACGAGTTGTGAGTACACGGTGAAGCCGGGGTTAATGATATATATATATGTGTGTGTGTGTGTGTGTGTGTGTGTGTGTGTGTGTGTGTGTATGTTGTGTGTGCTATTAAATATCTGTGATTAGATATTTATTTAATTATATACTCTAGTGCTATGAAGGGAGGTTGCGCGATGTGGGTGAATCCCCTAGCTTGAGGAGTAGGGTGAGTATATTCCCAGGTCTTAGCTTCCGGTATATGGGTGAGGGGCTTATCTCACTTTCAGGGAAGGAATATGACCGCCTCCACTTCATTTATGTTTTGGTCCAGGTTGGTGAGGGATTCCAACTTGAGTAACTAGGTTATGTGAGCACACCTAGGGAGATGGCACTTTAAAGGGAATCATCCGGTGAGGGTATACTCGGAAGGATGGATATACGCATGATATATGTGTGGATGTTTTAGTAAAGATATGTATAATATGGTAGTAAATATTATATGTGGGTAATAATACAGTTTGTGATGTATTTACTTTATATAACTTGTGTCACGGTTATATGCTATTAATTAAGAAGGAATTAATTAAGTCAATTGGTGAGATAACTTAAAATTCATGAATAATTATATTAGGGTTAGAGTAGTTTGGCATGGGGAAGTTATACCAGGACTAGTTGAACGAGGTAGTACAACTAAGTGGTGTTAAGGTAACCGTTAGGTGTCCACATTAGTGGAGGGGTGAGAATCTCCACAAGAGAGTGCGATACTAACTTAAATATAAAGCGCATTCATGCATTTTAAATTACTGCAGTTACTTCACTTGCTAAATATTTTCAAAATGTTTTGGGTTCTAACCCTTGCTATAAAACTATTTTCAAAACCTTTTAGGTGTCCAGCCACAGGAACGCTAGGATTGATATTCTATTTTAGGGAAACAGAGCTACGACATAGGTGGATGCTAGCACGAGTTTGGTTTAGACGCATCATTCATTATTTTCCTAGAGTAGGAATCTCCTATCAGTTTCAGTTTACTTAGGGCATGTCGCCCAGACTTTTCAGTACAATTTTCAGATTTATTTTATTCAGGTGTTAGATGTTTGTATTGGACTATTTACTTTGGTGGTCGATGGTTTATTTGGCATGTCATTTTATTTTATTCAGTTGATTTAATTCAGTTGTGTGAATGGTTTATATTTAATTCCGCATGTACTGGTTTGTTTAATTAAAAAGATAAATTTTGGCACCAGCTTTTTGGAATGCTAGGTGGTTAGTAAGTTTTAAAAAGGTTTTCGACAGTGATGCTAAGGATGAACCAACTGGGATTCCTGTTTTAATTTGGCATAGGACTGATCACCCGGTATTTTATTAGGCGGGGTGTCACAGATGGTATCAGAGCATCAGGTTCTAGTGTCCTTAGGATCTGTGCGGCTTTTCACGCTTCGGCTTAGCAATATTTGATATAGAGCCCTATTATAGGATTGTTGTATTCTCATACGTATGCGCATTTATGTTCTTCTGCCAAATTTATATTTGAGGGTGAACTCATACGATTCGATACTCATTCCAAATGCCGCCCAGGAGAGAGATTAGCTAGGGCAGCAGGGGGAGGTGACACTAGAGAAACTCATCAGGAGCAAGAGTTACCGCAGTAACTGCCAGAGATGATTTCTGCAGCACAGGTAACTAAATTAGTGGCGCAGGGAGTTGAAGCGATGATGGTCATAATGGCAAGGTACTTTCCACGAGATCAGCCACAGGCGTTAGTGGTACCAAATGTTCAGGCCACCCGGAGCCGTCGGGGTGGCAGCAAGTACGAGAGGTTTTTAAAAAAGGGCATCCACCAGAGTTTCGAGGGGGTTCAGATATAGTGCTAGCGCCTCAGTAGAAGAGAGATATCCAGCGTCACCTACGCATGGTAGATTGCAATGAGGTGCAGAAGCAAATGCTAGCCACTTTTATTCTAGTGGGAGCAGCGCTACAGTGGTGGGAGTCGATCACCACAGTTGAGGAAAGGGATACACGAGCTATTGCAGAGTTTTGGGTGCGGTTCGATCGCAAGTATTTTCCCCCAGCGGTTGAGACCGAAATGAGGAGGAAATTTAGAGAGGTGACTCATGGGGACCGTTCAGTAGCCGATTACGAGGAAGAATTTACTCGGTTGACAAATTTTGTACGGGATGAGGTAAGCGAAGAAGAGGAAAAGAAAGCAAGGCTTATGGATGGGTCTAAAGAATTAGAAAACATTTGATTGGTAATTTCGCATTAGTAGCTTATACAGATGTCGTTAACGCAACACTCCTGCACTATCAGGAATATCGCTTCCACATGAAAGGAAGAAGGAGGGGAGTGGAAACTAGCCAGTCGAATAAAGAAGGAGGGAACTGTACTAGTGGGGTATCCCAGCAGTAGACAGGGGGAGATTAGGGGAAGGATTTTCGATAGGGAAATGATGTCAAACGATTTAGAGATGGAGGCTATCGGTAGGATGGACAGGAATTCTGACAAGGACAGCAAGGAAGGGATCAATGGCGGGGTGAATTTATTAGGAGGTGTTTTGTTTGTGGTGAAGCGGGAGACATGAAGAGGGATTGCCCTTAGTGAGGCAAGGGTCAACTACAGGGCGAGGTTCTGTATGTACAGCCACTAAAGCAAGTCAAGGGTGCGTTCGGGCGAGGGGAAGCTGCTCTGGAACCCGAGGATCAGTCATTGCAGCTGGAGTATGGAGGTAATTATCTTTTATCCTATGGGCATGGGGTATGTTTTGAGTTACAGGAGGGTGTCACAATATAAGAATTTTTTTCTCACTAGAGTTTGTGGGTAAGTCGAATTTAGTGGGTGCGCTGGCTGTAGCAGCCATAGTATGTAAAAAAAAATCCGTGGGGTAGCGGAGTTCTTTGGTGTTATCCACGGGAGAGTGGAGGTGTACACTGAGAGAAGGTTTGAATTATGCGAGGGGTTACTACTTTCGCGAAATATAGGAATAGGGTTGATGATTTTTCCCAAATATCGACTGGATAGTGATGGATTTGAACTATTGTGGACAGTGGAGTTAAGTTTTGGTGTTCGCCACACCAGGGTATGATTGGTACTAGGTATCACCTGAGAGGGCATCTAGCCTATATATATATATATATATATTTGTGTGTGTGTGTGTGTGTGTGTATACACGTTATATTGTGTGGTACAATAGACACATAGTGAGGTCTTGTGTTCTCACATTTTATCCCAGTAAGTAGGGGTGTTTACTGAAGTGAATCAGGGTGGTTAAATTAATTTTCGAGCTGGAAGAGATAGCTCGGGGTTTATTTAGTGCAAGAACTAGTAATAGTAAGGGCGCGGTATTTTATGTTGTCTTTGGTAGCATAAGGGTAGGCATATATACTTTTGTGTTAAGAGACATGTATTTTGGGGTACGTGCTATGGACTGAGGGTCTAACGGATCTCAACGACCAACAATGTTAGGTAGTAGTGTATGGGGGGGTTCCTTGTTTGGATTTCGCTTTGCGAGACGTCCCACGCATGAAAGTCAACGCAACCTTGGAAGTGGGGAGATGTTTGGTCGTTAGTACATAGGTTGAGCACCCCGCCCAGTATATATATATATATATATATATATATATATATATATATATATATATATATATATGTGTGTGTGTGTGTGTGTGTGTGTGTGTGTGATATGGCTACGGGTTGAAAGTTATATTACGGGTTACGACTAGCATAGTCGGGTAACTTTCGTGCGGTAAAGCACGGGGATAGGGTGTATGGGCACCCGGGTTAATTAAGACAAATTTTGTGCGATTAAGCACGGGTACAGGGTGTATGGGCGCTTTAGTTAATTAAAATGCATAATTGTGTAACTTATAGTTAGAAACGGGAGAGATAGATATAGCGACCTTAGAGACGCATGATTAGGAAGTGATACTTAAAGGTTGGAACACTAGGCTTATCTTAATTTCGAGGACGAAATTCCTTTATAAGGGGGGAGTATGTAACACCCCGTAATTTTGAGGATTACATATTTAATTATTTTGGGAGTTACAAAAATATTTAAATTGGATAAACTTAAATTCATGAGTTGGAGAATTTATTTGAGTGAGTCGAATTATTTATAATTGGCGAATTTTAAGTTTAATTGTTTGAAATCTCGTGTGTCGCATTTTGAGGTCGAAATTTGGAAATGTCAAAAAGTATTTCGGATGGAAATTCTGAGTGCGCGTTTGAGTCCGGATGGGTCGAGATAGTCAAAAAAGAGTACCCAGGGGGTAGTAATTGGGTCTCGGGGCATTTTTGGACATAGCTGGGCTCACACGGGGTGATTTGGGTTATTTTAATTAGGCCCATGTGGCCAAAAACGGGATTAATGGTTTTAACCTAATTTGGGGAAGTGTTAAAGGACAGTAAACACTAATTCTAAACCTAGGGCTTGAGAGGGAAATTGGGGGAAAGCAAATAAAGAGCCAATTGGGGATTATTGGAGCCAAATTAAGGGACTACACCAACGGATCAGACTCTACGAACAATTCCAGGCAAGTGGTTGACTGTTGTGATTCCTAAATTGATGATAATCAATTCATATCATAGTGTGTGTGTATATAAAAATTCGTTTTGGGTGTGTAACCATAATTAAAATTGGGTTTTTTGGAAATTGATATACTTTATTGGGATTAGGGGTTAGAATTATTATGTTTATGATTCTACAATGTAGAGGAATGAATCGTATGTTAAAACCAGTAAGAATCAATGGTTAATTACTGATAATATGAATGAAATTCGTATTGTAGATTTGAAACCCGGATAAAACCCAAATTAAGAAAACGTTGGAATTAATGGAATTTGATGATGAATTAAGGTCTTTAGGATGTTTAGACCATTTTCCTATATGGAGGACACGTTAATTGTAATTGGGTAAGGGTGTAGATTGAGAATTAAAGATTTAGGTTTCGTCCATGGCCGATAGTGGATTATAGAAAACGAGTACTCGAACGATCGATCGATCGACCCAGGGGATTCGATCGATCGATGATACAAATATTTTGCCAGTTTCGCGAGTTTTGTAAATAAAGAGAAATTTACTTAAGATTTAAACCCTTACTTTTATTTAGTGATAAATTCATATGTGGCACATATTCCTTAACAATTATAGGGAGATATAATTGGGTTTAGGAGGGTGAAAATGGTATGTCATGAGATGAACGAATTTTGGGAAATAATTCATAAGTATTAATGTTGGGTAGAGGAATAATATATGGGTATTGTAGTTGGGTGACGTTACATTATTAAAGGAATTGAGGTGAAATAAATTAGTTATGGGGAAAGATATCATATTAATTAATGTGTAAGTTAAATAGATTAGATTTGGGCTATAGACTCGCATTGGTATTAATTAATTAATATGTTAATTAATTAACTGAGAATCGGACCACAGACTCGGATTGGTATTAATTAATTAATGTGTAAATAAATTAAATAAGAGTCGGATCATAGACTTGGGAAAAATATTATATTAATTAATGTGTGAATTAATTAAATTAGAGTCGGACCATAGACTCGGGATAATGATAAATTAATAACTGAGAAAAAAAAATTTAGTTGAGTCAGGCCAGAGACTCAGGAAATTACAGGCTTTGTGAGTACACGGTGAAGCCGGTGTTAATGCTATATATATATATATATATATATATATATATATATATATATATGTATGTATATATTGTGTGTGCTATTAAATATCTGTGATTAGATATTTATTTAATTATATACTCTAGTGCTATCAAGGGAGGTTGCGCGATGTGTGTGAATCCCCTAGCTTGAGGAGTAGGGTGAGTATATCCCCTGGTCATAGCATCCGGTATATGGGTGAGGGGCTTATCTCACTTTCGGGGAAGGAATTTGACCGCCTCCACTTCGTTTATGTTTTGGGCCAGGTTGGTGAGCGATTCCAACTTGGGTAACTAGGTTATGTGAGCACACCTAGGGAGATGGCACTTTAGAGGGAATCATCCGGTGAGGGTATACTCGGAAGGATGGATATACGCATGATATATGTGTGGATGTTTTAGTAAAGATACGTATAATATGGTAGTAAATATTATATGTGGGTAATAATACAGTTTGTGATGTATTTACTTTATATAACTTGTACCACGGTTATATGATATTAATTAAGAAGGATTTAATTGAGTCAATTCGTGAGATATCTTATAATTCATGAATAATTATACTCGGGTTAGAGTAGTTTGGCAAGGGGAGGTTATGCCAGGACTAGTTGAACAGGGTAGTACAACTAAGTGGGGTTAAAGTAACCGTTAGGTGTCCACATTAGTGGAGGGGTGAGAATGTCCACAAGAGAGTGCGACACTAACTTAAATATGAAGCTCATTCATGCATTTTAAATTACTGCAGTTAATTCACTTCCTAAATATTTTCAAAATGTTTTGGGTTCTAACCCTTGTTATAAAACTGTTTTCAAAACCTTTTAGGTGTTCAGCCACAGGGACACCAGGATTGATATTTTATTCTAGGGACACAGAGCTATGGCATATGTGGATTCTAGAAGGAGTTTGGTTTAGATGCATTGTTCATTCTTTTCCTAGAGTAGGAATCTCCTATCAGTTTCAGTTTACTTAGGGCATGTCGCCCAGACTTTTCAGTACAGTTCGCATATTTATTTTATTCAGGTGTTGGATGTTTGTATTGGACTATTTACTTTGGTGGCCGATGGTTTATTCGGCATGTCATTTTATTTTGTTCAGTTGATTCAATTCAGTTGTGTGAATGGTTTATATTTAATTTCGCATGTACTGGTTTGTTTAATTAAAAAGATAAAATTTGGCACCAAGTTTTTGGAATACTAGGTGGTTAGTATGTTTTAAAAAGGTTTTCGACAGTGATGCTAAGGATGAACCAACTGCGATTCCTGTTTTAATTTGGTTTAGGACTGATCACCCGGTATTTTATTAGGCGGGGTGTCACAAGGTTATCAAATGAAAGGGAAATATTTTATGAGGCTCAAAGTGGATTGCAAAGGGATAATTTTTTCACAACTCTATTATGGCTAATATTTTTGGGTTAAACAAAAGAGGGCCTACTTCATTGTCCAAATTGCTAATCACATTACCATATGCATCTCGAGATTAATTAAATTTAGAGATATATTTAGCATGAATTTTGAGACAACATTTCACACATTTTCCATAACCGATCAAAACAAAAGATTGAGATCATTAACGACTTATTAAAACGTTGAAAAGAACTTTGAGTTAATCCTAAATTCGGATTGATTTAAAAACTCATAAAAAATTGAAAGGCTCAAAATCTCACCGGGTTTGATCAATCTCCACACTTATTCATTAGGTCGTCAATCTTCTTTCATTTTCCATTTTCGATCAATTTTGGCTTAGTGCATTTTGGTTGTTAACAATTTGAGACAGAAAAAATGTGACATTTTTTAAGCTTTTAAATTCCAATTTTTTTTTATTTTGAAGAAACAGAAAAATATTTTTTCTTTTTTTCAAAAAATTTTAATTTTTTTGAAATTTTTTAAAAAAACACACTTGGAAAGAACATGTGATCGAATCAATGAATCTAAACAATAAACGGAAAGAATATCCCACACCCCCTAACTTAAATGTTGCATTGTCCTCAATGCGAATCAAGAACACAACATAAAGAGAGGAAAAAAAAGATATTACCCAAATGGAGTGATACCCAGTGAGTCTGAGTCCACTGAATCTACAAAACATGTTAGTACCAAGCATAACAAAAAGAATAACAAAAACTTTAACTAATTACTCTAAACTATAAAAAAAAGTAAAAAGAAAAAGCTAATTATGTACAACCTACGATTTGAACTTCTAATAAGTTATACACTAGAAGTCAAAAAATTTGAGGGTCCACCCAAAATACAATTTGACTTTGAGGGGTAATCAGTGTACCCTCATTATGATGCATGCCTCTCGAAAAATAAGAATTCCGTTTGAACAACGGAAGGCATGTGTAAGACAAAAAAAATGGACCATCACCAATTACTATTTTTAAAGGAATGATGGGTGAAAAATACAATTGGGATCTAAGAAAAATATAATCACCTCCCAAAGATTTTTTATGTAGTATGGGAAGAGGGGCACACAAAAAGGAATAATCTATCTTGGAAACCAATTCAAGCAAAGATTCCTCGTCGGTAAAAGTTTTAGATATTTCAAAAGTTACAACCAACTCATGGGAATCAAAATTCAATTCATCTCCCAAATGTTTTTCAATTGAAACGGGAGTTAATGCACGTGTAAGTGAATAACCCATAAGATGAAGCATCTCAAACAAACATTCTCGTTCAAGAATCAGGTCAACATCCTCAAGACCTTCATCTAGTTCTTGTGATGGAGTTAACGGTTCGATTATAGTGGGGACATAAGGAAACGAAGGATCTTCAACCTCAATAGATTTTAAAATATTTATAAGTGGTTGAGATTGAAAAGTACTTGGATCACTCTCAATGATTTCATCCTCAAAAGTTTTAGGTGAAGTGCAAGTCTCGCCCTACTTTAAGCTTTCCAGATGAGCATCAATCTCCTTGCTAGTTTCTCTAATTTTCAACTCTGTAGCAGCAAGGTCATCAAATTGCTTTTTTCTAATAAGCCAGAGTTCTTCCAAAGTAGGCTTCCTTGGTTCTAGCACCTCGGATTCCTCATTTGGTTGAAAACATTCTTCAACTTCAAAAATATCAGAAGAAAAATCCTCATTGTGTTCAAATAATGCAACTAATTCTTGCTCCCAATAACGATTTTTTCCTTGATATTCTTTTTCAAGTGTTTTTTCTTCAAGCAATTCATTTTGATAAATTTGTATGGCCTTAGCACTGGGATTGTATTTATGAGACTCATCTTTTGTGATATTGATCCAATGTTCATAAGTCTTGAGCGAATCCTCCTAACTACTATCATAAGAATTAAATCCACCAAAAGAGTTAAAGTAAGACATTTAAAATTGGGCAATTCAAGAACGTGACACCTATATTTCTGAATTTTTTATTGGGATTATTTTTAAGGTCAACTTTGGGATTAACCAACCTAACCTATAGTCTACCTAATTCCCCGGGAATGGCGCCATTTTGATCGAGTGGAAAACCGAGAGTCCGTGTAAATACTGTAGTCGTTGTTATCGGCTTCCAACCGCAATACAAAAACCTAAACTTTAAGTACACTCTTGTGGAGTATAGTGGCTAGCCTGGGTATCGAATCCTCAGGTAACTAGGATGAGTGAACGTGACGACAAAGGTAACACTGTTAACCCTAACTTGACTCTAAAAAGAAATAAAAAGATGATTGAGATGGGAAATAACTAATTAACTAAATGCACACTAAATTAAACTACTGCATTAACTATGTGAGCAAAATTAACTAAATAAGAATGAATTAATAAGAATGAAGGGAAAACAGGTTAGGAATACAATCCCCCAATCCTTAGTAATTACTTAGTTGAATACTAAAATTATAAATTAGAAGTTTAAATGAATCCAGTCTTTATAGATCCTAAGCATTACATATATGAGGTTCAATCCCACATCATACGAAATCAAAGGGAAATATAAAGCGGTACTAAACAATTTTACACAAATTATATTCTTAAACATCCCAGGTACCTAGGGCAAGAGAGATTAAAAAACCTATAATGATTTTAGAATTATCTTGCACGACTCTTTCAAAATTTTAATTTAAATTCTATTCTCTACATATGTAATTTACATTGGGATGGATTCGTGCATCCCAAACCTAAAAAAAACAACTTAGTTACAGATGATTTTATTAAATGACAACAAAATTCTAAATGTGCAAGAAATCATAGGTCTATTATGCATTGAAAAGAAACTTGAATTGAGAAACAAAAATTAAACTACAATAGAAATTTAAACTTACAATATGGAAGAAATGGAAAGTAGAAATTAGCAAGACTTGAATAGAAGAAGAAAATCTGAACTTGAAACTTGAATCTTGAATAGCTCTTATTCAACTTAAAAACTAGGGTTTCCAAATCATAAGAAATATATGAAATTATATGCCAAAAGGAACTCTCTCTTTTCCTTTCTTCATTACTCTAGGGCTTAGCTTTTTATATTACCCAAATATGACTTTTACCATGCCTCTCCACATTTTATAACTAATAAAAAGGAATTATACAAGAAATTTCAAGAGTTGAAACTCTTCAGCTTCCCGAATTAATTTCAACTTTGACTTTCTTTCTCCAACTTTGACTTGCCATATATTTTGATCCAGAGCTCCGATTTGACTGTCATTTCTTCTAGTGTTCTTGTAATTTAGAGCTCTTCAACTTTCTAGTTTTCTCCACCTTCAGAATTTATATGTAAAATTACAAAAATGCCCTTTGACTCCCCGTTTCTTGGTTTCTTTCACTCGTTTCTTTGCACTAAATATATGTAAAATAGTAAGAAATACACGAAACTCGGGGTACTTATTAGAAGAAGTCATTATAAATGATATGGGATAAAAACAAATCAATTACGTTGTTCGAGGTACTAAAACTACCAACTTAGGAGGATAAATTCAGAAGAATTTATGCTTAGTCAAATCCCCCTAACTTAGAACTTTGCGCGTCTCGAGCAATGTAAGAGAAATGAGTTGACTTTTGAAATTACTTTTATTAATATAAAATTCCACTTTCGCAGGCACGCGATTGCATTGAGCATTTGAAATAAGCCTTTAGACCCCTAGGTTAACCTAGTAAGACGAGTTTTGTCTCGTGAGGGTTTGAAGTGAATACACCCAGAAAATTCTTTATTGACTCAAATAATATCAAAATACTTAAAAATTGTAAAATTTAAAATTTTCGAAAAATAATCACCATAAATTCATATTCAAATTTCTCAAACCATAGTGTGTGTGTGTGTGTGCAAAGCCAGAAATTAAACCTCAAATTTTCACCGATTGAGCATTACGTTAGTTTTCGAAAATTCATTTTGATTCAAATTACTATGGATGCACTCACAAACGAATCACTCAGGTTGTGGTTATTTTCTCTCGGTATGCATTATATAAAGAGTAAATATAATGGAAACAAATTCATGCATACAAATTGAAAAGAATGAAATATATGGTGAAAAGATCTCATAATTGAAATACAGTTTTTAGGAAACGGGAAACATCATCTCTTAATCACACCATTTTAATCTCTTTTATTATGCTTTCATATCTTAGCTCTCCATGCAGTAATTGATTTCGCCATTCAGACTTCATTAGGACTTTTCGGGTTAAAAAGTGTAAAGGGTAAAAATGCGAATGGACGGAATGTTCGGAATTAGAAAATGTCCTTACGACGTCCATTAGTTCCTTTTCGTGCATTTGCTCATATTTCTCTTTCTTTTTCTATTTTCATTTTTTTATTTTTTTTCTTGCTATTTTTCTTTTCTTGCCCTTTTTTTCACACTTTGGACTTACTTGATGATTTTCCAATTTTTTACAATTTCTGGCTATTTGGGTTTTTCGGGTTATCAAACGAAAGGAAAATATTTTATTAGGCTCAAAGTGCGTTGCAAAGGGATAATTTTGACAACTTTATTATGGCTAATATTTTTGGGTTAAAAAAAAGAGGGCCTACTTCATTCTCCAAATTGCTAATCACATTACCATATGCATCTCGAGATTAATTAAGTTTAGAGATATATTTAGCACGAATTTCGAGACAACATTTCACACATTTTCCATAACCGATCAAAACAAAGGATTGAGATCATTAACGACTTATTAAAACGCTGAAAAGAACTTTGAGTTAATCATAAACTGGGATTGATTTAAAAACTCATAAAAAATTAAAAGGCTCGAAATCTCACCGGGTATGATCAATCTCCACACTTGTTCATTAAGTCGTCAATCTTCTTTCAATTTCCATCTTCAATCAATTTTGGCTTAGTTCATTTTGATTGTTAATAATTTGAGACAGAAAAAATGTGACATTTTTTAAGCTTTTAAATTCCAATTTTTATATATTTTGAAGTAAAAGAAAAATATTTTTGGCTTTTTTTCAAAAATTTTCAATTTTTTTGAAATTTTTTTAAAAAAAACACTTGGAAAGAACATGTGATCGAATCAATGAATCTAAACAATAAACGGGAAGAATATCCCACACCCCCTAACTTAAATGTTGAATTGTCCTCAATGTGAATCAAGAACACAACATAAAGAGAGGAAAAGAAAGATATTACCCAAATGGAGTGATCCCCGATGAGACCGAGTCCATTGAATCTACAAAGCATGTTATAACCAAGCATAACAAAAAGAATATTTAAAACTTTAACTAATTACTCTAAACTATAAAAAAAAGGAAAAAGAAAAACCTAATTATGTACAACCTACGATTTGAACTTCTAATAAGTTATACACTAGAAGTCAAAAAAATTTAGGGTCCACCCAAAATACAATTTGACTTTGATGGGTAATCAGTGTACCCTCATTATGATGCATGCCTCTCCAAAATAAGAATTTTGTTTGAACAACGGAAGGCATGTGTAAGGCAAAAAAAAATGGACCATCACCAATTACTATTTTTAAAGGGATGATGGGTGAAAAATACATTTGGGATCCAAGAAAAATATAATCACCTCCCAAAGATTTTTCAAGTAGTATGGGAAGAGGGGAACACAAAAAGGAAGAATCTATCTTGGAAACCAATTCAAGCAAAGATTCCTCGTCGGTAAAAGTTTTTGCTATTTCAAAAGTTACAACCAACTCATGGGAATCAAAATTTAATTCATCTCCCAAATGTTTTTCAATTTGAACGGGAGGTAGTTCACATATAAGTGAATAACCCATAAGATGAAACATTTCAAACAAACATTCCCGTTCAAGAATCGGGTCAACGTTCTCAAGACCTTCATCCAGTTCTTATGATGGAGTTAACGGTTCGATAATAGTGGGGACACAAGGAAACGAAGGATCTTCAACCTCAATAGATTTTGAAACATTTATAAGAGGTTGAGATTCAAAAGTACTTGGATCACTCTCAATGATTTTGTCCTCAAAAGATTTAGGTGAAGTGCAAGTCTTTCCCTCCTTTAAGCGTTCCAGATAAGCACCAATCTCTTTGATAACGCATGAGTCTGGCACCATACATGACAATAATTCAGAGGCTCCTCTACCAGTTACATCAGACAAAGATCAAGAGATATCCCAGAACAATGAACTGACATCCAGATGCCTATGCCACCATTGCCCAAAAAATGGTTATGAGGAACGATGCAACTATCATCGTGATCCAACGAAGAACAACTCCTTTGGTAGTACAGTCAATTCTATCGATATAGGAGGACGCAGACTGGAGGGGAGAGATTAGGAAGCAACTAGAATCTGTAGAAGGAATGATGGGGCTAAGGGAATTAGCCCAATACTTCACAAACCAAGTGAACCTTTACTTCAGGAACGCATGAGGATGGTTATTAAGGTGCATCGGCCCAGAAGAAGCAGAGCAAAGATTGAAAAGAACACATGAAAAGCACTATGAGACAACTGAGATACCCCTCTACCGAAGGATTCAAAGAGAGGGGCATTTTTGGCCTAGAATGAAATAAGATGCAGTAGAGATACAACGGCAGTGCAAAAAATGCCAGTTATTCTTCAAAGAAGTTGAATGTCATTTCGTGGAATCTCAAGATGACCGGAGGTTTCCCTACATTGACTTCATTAAAGATGGAGTTGTTTCGATAGAAAAGATTGACGCAATGGGACTTAAGCGAAGGGCTCCAAGGTTCTATGTTCAAGAGGGGCAACTTTTTCAAAGGGGATACTTCAACAGGCCGTTGTGTTGGATCGCAAAAGAAGAAGCGGGCGAGGTCCTTAAACAGGCACACAATCCAGCTCACATATGAGGGGCCAAGTTATATGTCCAATTAATGACGTTGGGGTATTATTGGCCAATAATGGAGAAGGACTCTGTTGAGTTCGTACGAAAATGTAAAGCTTGTCAACTTCATGGAAATATGATCCATGCCCCATCGGTAGATCTACACTCCCTGGCAATGCCTTATCCTTTTGACACTTGGGCGTTCGACTTGGTGGGGGCAATACATCCTTTTTCTAGGGGAAAGATATGGAT
This sequence comes from Sambucus nigra, assembly GCA_949130495.1. Lineage (NCBI taxonomy): Eukaryota > Viridiplantae > Streptophyta > Magnoliopsida > Dipsacales > Adoxaceae > Sambucus > Sambucus nigra. The sequence goes on along the minus strand of OX422218.1, from coordinate 170,043,554 downwards.
ACTAGTAGCAACGAAGTGCTTCACAAAGTGGGCTCAAACGATACCACTGAGAAGGGAAATAGTGGGAGTGGTGAGCAACTTCATCAGAGAATACATCATTTGTCATTTTGGGATTCCAAAGGTTATTCTCTCAGATAACGGAATCCCTTTCATCAATTCAGATTAAACGATGCTCACGAACAAGTACTCCATTGTTCATCATACTTCAACAGTGGCGTATCCAAAGGGTAACGGTCAAGCCGAGGCAACTAACAAAACCTTGGTTAACATTTTGGCCAAAATAATAGAGGATTTCCTAGGATCATGGGATGACAAAATACCAGTTGTATTATGGGCCTATCGAACAACCAAGAGGAAGCCTACAAGGTATACTCTGTTCTCCCTCGTTTATGGGGCTGAGGCAATCCTTTCGGTGGAGTTAGAAGTTCCCTCTGCTTAATATGCCTTACGAAGTAGCATGCTCCCTCGGAATAGACATGTGCAGTTGGAAGCGTTGGACGAACACATAAATAATGTGATTCAGCACTTTCGAATGTATATGAAACAGCTTTACAGGGTGTATGATAACTTGGTAAGACCGAGGAAGTTCATGGAGGGAGACCTCGTGTTGAAAGAAGAAGTGAAGCACATCAGAGGGTTGCCCTTACCCAAGTTTGCAGCAAATTGGGAGGGACCTTTCATTGTAAAAGAAGCTTATGACTCAAGTTATTACTTAATTTCTAGGATGAAAGAATATAAACCATTCAAGATTAACAATAAATGGTTGAAAGGCTATCATGTGTAAGCAATTAGGTTTGGACCACTGATGTATCTAGCTGTTATTATGAATACACGATTTCTTTTTATGATGAGTATGCAAGTTCTTTTTATTATAACTCATGTGGAGATGAAAGAATTATAGAACTTCATAATGAACGCAAATAGTTGTAACACAAAAAAAATGACATGGGGAAATATACATTTTCTTTTTCATTCATAAACTTTGGGGGCATTACAAAATTGGGAACTATTGCCCAAGAATTACATTAGCGGAAGGAAAAGAAAATATTTACAACAAATCATTGACCTAGGAGGAACCAAAAATATGGAGCAAAGAAAAAATCTCCAGAAAGGCCCGAAGAAGCTGCCAGGCAAGACTGTTGGGCATTTATAGAAACCTCTAACCTCGTTTGGGCTTGTGTACGCTCAATGAGGAGTCTTTCTTACTTCAACTTGGCCAGACGCAGAGCTTATTCAATTTCCCCCACCTCTTTGTCAATGGATTCAAGAAGAGGTGCTAACTCAGCCAACTTAGCTTCCTTAGCCCGTTGATCTTCCTGATGTTTTCGGAGTAGTTCCCTCTGACTATCCAGTCACTGGATCTTCAAAGTTTTCAAATGCGTTAAGCCATCATGACCCAACTCCTTCAAGTGGCCCAAGAATTGGTTGAGGAGGGCTCTGGTAATGGTTGAGGTCGGATTACTGGCAATCTCAATCACAACGGTAGACATGCCCTGAAGCCTGTAACTCATCACAGAGATGTTTGAACATAGGCAATCGATGGTGAACGTTTTAGGATGGTGGTTTGCAAGCTGCTCAACTACCAAGCGATGGTCGGCAGGCATCTGAGGAGAATGCTGAAGCACTATCAGGCAGAAGGCATGAGGAGCTAAGTCGAGCAGAGGAAGCTCACAGCTAGATTCGCTCTCAGTAGCATCAGCGATCGTGAAACCTTGATCGTTGTGATTGGAGTCTTCTGAAATAACGGGTTCCCGACGGGGTGAGGAGGGAGGCGAAAGAACTGGGGGAGAATCCTCCTAAGCAACTTGAGAACAGTTAGAGGAAGTAATGAGTTTATGAAAAATCTTAACAAGTGTTTTTGTTGTTAAGTCACTGATATAGGTGGAGTTTATGAAAAATCTTAACAAGTGTTTTCGTTGTTAAGTAACCGATATAGGTGGAGTTTGTAATCAATATAGGTGGAGTTTATAAAAAATCTTAACAAGTGTTTTCGTTGTTAAGTCACCGATATAGGTGGAGTTTATGAAAAATCATAACAAGTATTTTCTTTGTTAAGTCACCGATATAGGTGGAGTTTATAAAAAATATTAACAAATGCTTTCATTGTTAAGTCACCAATATAGGTGGAATTTATGAAAAATCTTAACAAGTGTTTTCGTTGTTAAGTCACCGATATAGGTGGAGTATATGAAAAATCTTAACAAGTGTTTCCGTTGTTAAGTCACAAACGTAAGTGAAGTCTAAGAGGCTGAGAAATGTAGAGAAATTAGCAAAGTACCTCAACAGTAGCAGCAACGAGAATAGGAGCCACCGTGGGGGTCTCAATGGCGCCCCTAACTGATGAAGCCTCAACGATCGGCAGAGCTCCCTCGCCAACAAATAGTACCAAGGCCAATGCAGGAGCTTCTCTAAAAGAACACGAGGAACTTCCAAACGATTCCCCAGCATGGGCAGGCACCGAATAACCACCACGCGAGGCAGCAGCATCAACCTTGGCCTTGGAAAGAGAAAATCCACTAAGAGCAAAGGGTGGGGTAAGGCTTGGCGAAAGCTGCAAATCTAAAACCAGGTGTTAGACACAGGGAGCAAGTACTGGAAAAAGGTAGGAATACATCTAAGTGTTACTTACCTCCGTTATGCCACCAAAAAGGGGAACCGCAGTTATGGGTTTCGTCAGCATGGTGGGAAGAAGAAGGTCAGCTAACAAGGATGCCATTTCAACCTAAGGCATCCCAACATATCAAAAGTTCAGCATGTTAAACAAAAAAAAGGGGTGGAAGAGAGAAAAAGATGTCAGACCTAACAAGTAATAGATAATATGTTACCTCGAGGGAACTTTTTACAGTTGGAACAAGGGGCAGAAGAACCTCGGGCTGAGGTGCTAAATTAGAAGAAGCTGGGGGAGTCACCTCCGGTAAGGAAGATACTCCAACAGATTCAACGGTAGCACCCCTTGCAACAACATATTTATCCCATTGGGAGGAAAAACGGTGAGAGTAGATAAGACCTATCATGGGGAAATGGGGAGGAGTAGTGTTGGCTTGAGAGACACCCAAATGCCCCCCCACAAAACAGCCCACAGGGGGACTAGAGGACTGGGCCCCTCTTCAACTCCCTTTACCAAAGTTATCAAAGAAATAAATAGATGCAGCTTTCCTTAAGAAAAGGGGAACAAGAACAAAATATGCACACATACCTCATATTCGGAGGGAGAACGAGAAGATATAACCACTGGTGAAGATGGAGAGGAGGCAACAGCAGAAGGAGCTAGGGCGGGATGTATCTTGAGCGTCCCTTTCTTCTAGAACTTGGTGCCCAGAGTTTTCTTCCTCGTGCTCATTGCACCAGCACCTTGAGATACCTTAAAACTTGTTCTCCTCTTTACCGTTGGCTCAGTTGGATCAACTATGACTGTGGGAAAGGGAACCGAAGGAGGAACAACAGGTGTGTGTCGCTTAAACTCAGCATTTAATCGTTCTACCTCAGCCTGAACTTGCCTTCTCAACTCTTTGGCCATTTCTATAGACATAAGAGGAGGAACAGAGGCAACGGGGAATGCCTCCAAAGGAGCTTGGGCTTGGGACTTAGATTTTGAGGAAGTCCCACCCTTGGACTTCCTGGTCTTTTTGTCTAGTGGCTGGGAAGGCCCTTCGCCAGTAGCAGCTTCGGCTAAAGGGGTAGGTTGTTTGACAGTTGCAACGGCCTTGGGCTTCGGTGTAGCAGTTGGGATCATCGGGAAATAAGGGGGTAACTCCTGGGGAGGTTCTTTAATAGTTGTACTCAAAGGAAACTCAACTCCAAGAATGAAGTTCCCCTTAAGACCCAATTCAGAGGCAGAGAAAGAAAGGACTGGGGATACTGGGGGGACTCTGAACGTACTCATGAATCCTGGTTAGATGCACCAAATGGAACTTGGTGGCATAGGAGGTGGATACGTCCCCCTTCCTAGTGGCACTAGGAAGGGTGACTCGCCCGTCGATGGTAGAAGTCACACCAAGCACCGCTGCAGCAAGGTAGAAGGTCCAGGATTCAGTGAAAGTGGCCCTTGTGTGGTTTTGTTGAAACACAGGTCGAGGGGCCCCTTGATCAAACCCAAACTACCTGCTACACCTATCAGGGTTGTAAGGTTCTGAGGTGTATCCCCATTCAGTATGAGAAGGAAGAAACCCAGGGGTAAACATAAGCACCACGGCCTGCGAAGGATCTTCTACAATTGGGATGAATTTTATAGTTGAAGATGTAAAAGGAAAAAAATCCCAAGAATGGGCAAAAGTAGATTCATTGTACGGCCTCATTATAAAGGAGTCCAAACGATTAAAAACTCCCATTATCTCCTTTCGACTTTATTGTTTATGGAAACATAAGAGGCGTGGTGGCTTAATACCTTGGCTCACATGGAGAGAAATAGACTTAGGCAATGGCAGGAAAATAGGTGTAAAGAAAGCTCGTCAAGATAATGGTGTTGGCAAAATTGGCCAAGTTATAACGACCCAGTGACCGTGCCCTGTCGAAATGAGTTTGATCTAGTTAGGTGTATAGGGACCCCAAGACAATGGCGTCCAGTGGAAGGTTGAAACCCCTGGCCAAACGGATGGAAATATTCATAAGGTCCCTCCTGAGTTGGTCGTTGGGTTTCCCAGTCAGGAAGAAATGCGAAAGCAGCATAAGAATGTAGGTTGATAGTTCTAAGGATGTACCTCTACCTCGTCCTATTGCAGCAGTGACATACTTTGGGGTTGGAGCTTCAAAAAAATAACTAATGAGGGGGGTAAATGTGTCCTTATTTGAAGAACCAGTGCAACTATAGTAGATTCGATCCATCTAAGCCCGATCAGTAGCCTCTTCGACATCTAGGCCCTCATCGTGGTATGCAAACTCACCCATGGGCTCAAGCCCAAGTAGCTCGCAGAGGTCCTCCAACGTGATGGTGAACTCTCCCCATACAGAAAAGAATGTGTGAGTTGTAACATTACATCTGGAAACTAGTACTTATAGCACAGAATTATGCTTAGAAAGTGTGAACTCCCCAAACCAGTAGGCTCGATAAAGACCAACCTTCGTAAGAGTAGCAGCGTGAGAGCTCTGCATATGTGTGTGACAAGCAGCGAAATGCGCTGATGACCCCCCAGGTGCCTTAAAATTGATCTGAGAATGGGGGAAGTCACCATGGTCCAACCTACAGCGCAGAGTCCCATCTGGGGGAAGATATCCCCACTTTGACGAATCCTCATCCTCATCACCCAACAGTAAAGTGTCATACTTGGCTGAGAAATGGCACATATTACATGAATCAGAGAACTCATCATCTTCATCAAAGATGGGAGACCGATGGTAAAAGCGTAGTTGCTCTTGACGAGCAGCATTCAGAGTAGTGGTGCTAGGGGTAGCAGCGGCGCCAGAGGTGGCAGAAGGGGAGCTTAGCTGAGCAGCGGTGGTGGAAACCTTTGAGGCACTCGAAGAAGCCATAGTAGAGTGGCGATGAATGAAATATCTTGGTAAGAAGGGATAGGAATAAGGAGGTATGAGCATAACCACAGGCAGTGGCATAAAAGATGAGAGAAGGAACAAACTGAGTAAAGAGCTAGATAGCAATGGAGTTTTTGCACAAATTTCTCTCTCTAAAGAAGATGGGAGCTTGAAGAAGACGAAGGAAAGAGAAGAGTTTTGAAAAAGAGACGTTTGACACTTTTTAAACCTGCCTATTGAGTTTCCCACCACCACACGTGCAAGGACGCCTATAATCATTTCAAATGAACACGTGGCACTTCGGGAAGTGTTTGGATGGCTGAAAAGACAGCGCCACGTCAATTACAAAGTGATGCCTGGGGAATGGAAAGGGATGCCTTCTTAATAAAGTTTGATTTTTGGCACCAGAATTTTTTGTCAGACATATCCACTAACTCCCAACGAAGGCACTGCCTCAATGGTTCAAAAAAGCTATGATGTCCCCTCGCCACAAGTCCAAATGTTGTTTAATGGTGACTCGTCTACATTGGGGAGAATTTATGCTTTTTTGAACATAGCAAAACGTTACAAGGGAGAATTTCATAAGGCCCAATGATAGGGACAGTCCCAATGAAAGAATCACTACTCACAACTGTACTCCACAAACGTCATGAACAGGAGAATTTCACTTACCAAGAGCCAAAACGAGTATTTGAGAAGGTTAGCAGGCCTTTTGAGAGAATTTCAAATAATAAAGTTAGAATGGTTGAAGTTTAGTATAAGTAAAAAGTGGAGATGTCCCTTCGTCAAAGCACCAATAAGCCACAACACTTCGGTTCAGGTACATCGAGGAGAATTTTACTTTTTCCTAGAGATTCTAACGCGGTGGTTCTAACGAAGTAAAATATGCCAAAAAAAATCACGTAGAGAAGGTTTATCGGATTGAGAAGTTTTCATGCAGACATTTCTTGTTCCAATAACAAATCTCTTCACGAAGGGGCAAATGTAGAGGGGGTTTGAAGGTAATCCTAAGATTAGGGATAATCCCCCAATTAGCAACAGTGTTTGGGATTAAGACACCAAGGCAGTTCGGCATGGTAGCTCAAGCGTGGCAACTCAGGGAGGCAGCTTAGTGTGGCAACTCATACTTTAGCTTGTTGTGTTAGTCATATTATATCTTTGTTTATATTTACTATAAGCTATAATGGTTGTAATGATGTAAAGAGAATAATAATGAGTTTTAGTGTGAGGTCAAACAGTACTCGCGAGAGACCGGGCTTGGCAGGGCCTGGGAGAGCTTTCATGCACTATCGAATGACCTCACTATGGGAACCTTAGAGGGACTTGGTTTGGAGGATTGAGAAGTGAGGCACCGTTGGGGCTTGTCTGACCATCTTAGATAAACCTGGCAAAACACCAAAGAACCCTGACCGCGGAACCTCGGGGGAGCAGCTTTAAGTTCCATCGGGCATTGAGTTGTGAGACAAATAACCCTCTACTTAATACAACATCCACTTTATCTAATGTCACTAACCAGCTAGGCAATGTCAGACCTACACTTGAGTAAACCATGGTGGTATTTAGGGTTGTCATATAGTTGGTGAGCCACCTCTGTGACAACATCCCCCTAACACACAGTGGTTAGGCAAAAGACTTGTCTTGGCATTTAATGTCTATGATGTGGAGACAACTAGTGCATCAGGTAATTAATGTTTGTGACATAAAGTATGAGGGGTGCCTTTCACATGCATTAATGGCGGAGGAGCCTTGGGGATGGTGTGGGAGGCTATTTAAGGACCCCAACCACCTCTGAGGAGAGGATGATTTTTTTGAGAGTTCAGAAGTTATTACTAGAGAGTTATTACAAACCAAAGAGTTTTAGTCACCATCCATTATCATTTATTATGAATCTTTTAATACTTCACAGAGATTCTTGAGGGTGGTTAATATGTTTGTTTGCCTACCAAGGTGTATCTAGGGTGCTCACTTCTCTCTCCCTCTAGCTAAGCTACTTCTAAGTCCATTACTACTTTCTAAGTTATACACGAGAGATTTGTGAGTTCGAACTGAGTCTATCTTCATTGAGTCGTGTTTACATGTCTTGTGGTTAATCAATAGTGTTTCTATTTAACTTATCATTATTATACTTAAAAAGAGGTTATGCCTCCATCTTATCTAAACTGCCCTCTTACAGAAAGCATGTAAATAGAGCAAGTAAAATAAATTACAAAGAAAGAAAATAAGGAAATATAACTATATTACTGGAGAGGGTAAAGAAAAGTACAACTTACAAACCCAAATGGGTGTCAAACCAAGTGAGGAAGAAGAAAGAGCTCTCAAAACCCTAACCCTAATCTAAACGATCTAAAAACTAATTATCTCTAAAAATAGAAACTAAAATTGTTTTATATAGTAAGTTGGAATAGAAATAAAGGAAAAAGAAGAGAAAAGGGAAAATATCTCAGAAAATAGGGGACTGATCAATCAGATATGAGCCCACTTCCTTCTACGAATTCAAAAAATAGAAGGGTCCCTTTGATCGATCGATCGATCCCTTCGATCGATCGATCGATCAAATAGGTATGCCCCCTGTTTTCCCCTGCTTTGATTCACTTGGTTTTCTCTTCCGCTAAAATCGCCGTAACTTCTTTGTTAGGGATCATATTCTCGCACCATTCACGGCCACGCGAAGCTTGCGATGAGGGCAACAAATTTTGTGTAGATGTTGGGCCAAGTGATTCGTATCAAATATTACAAATTTTCGCCCCTTATCTTTATGAATTCTAGTTCTTTTACGGTCCTAAATGCCTATATTTATGCTCATTAACCAGACAACCTTGGATTTGGATATATACATGCTTTGCAGGGGTTAATTGTTATTTTGTAGGTATTGGAACGCTAAAAGTGAGGATTCGTTTCATTTCGGAGAAGTTTCATCACCGGATGCTACTTAAGGGAATTTTAGTCAATTAACATTTCATCTTTGGCTCATGGAATTTCCACGGATGCATATTTTGTTGAACAAGCTTCGCGTGGCCATAAACGGTGCATAATTTCGTGCCCGGACGAGAAAGTTATGGTGATTTCCGTAATGGACCTTTCCTCCTTCTTCATGGATCAAAGAATTGCTGAAAACAGAGTACCGATCGATCGCGGTTTGAGGCCCGGTCGATCGCGATTTGGCATTTTTCCTTGGATCGAAGACAGTGGGCTTTAACTTGAAGGCCCGATCAATCATGTTTCTGATGGCGATCGACTGCGGGTTTATATTTTTCCTTGGATCGAAGATAGTGCACTTTTGCCTGAGGGCGCAGTCGACCAGCCCACTGGCCGCGGTCGACCGCGTATACCAGATATTTTGAGATCTTTTCTTTTTCTTTTCTTTTTCCTTTATTTCTTTTATAACTTACTATATAAAGGAATTTTGGTTTCATTTTCAGATATAATTTCATTTATGTTAGTTTTAGCTTAGGGTTTGGGTTTTTGAAGAGTTGTTCTTCATTTCTTCTTGGATTGACACCCTTTTGGGCTTGTAGGTTTCACTATTCATTACCCTCTCCATTAATATAGTGTGTATTTCATTAATTCTTTCTTTGTAGTTAGTTTTCTTTCTTTCTAATATATGTTTACATGCTTTGATTTAGTTGCTTTCTAGTGTAATTTTACCGCATTTATTTAGCGCTTTCATTTACCACGTTTTTAATATGCTTTCTAGCTAAGTTATTCTAGGTTGTGTATTAATGGAACTCACTCGGGTTGATGTGTTGCTTGGATTTTGTGATGGTGTTTACGGGTCTATTTCAGGTGCGTTGTCCTATCTATTGCGCCTAGGAGATTTGACGGGGCATATCATGTATGTCCCGTGCTTACGACCTTGCGTGCGTAATTTATGGGATATTTGTTGATGCCAAAATATTATTAGGATTTTTATGAGAATTTAGAGGCGTAACAACCCTTGGTTTAATTCACTGTCGAAACGAGACGCAGTCTTAATAACTCGTCGACCCATGTAACCATTTTATACTAATTAACTCGGGTGAGGGATATTCGACGCAACCTATAGTTTTACTCGCTTTGTTAATCTAGATTTATTTTTCCACACCTAGATTAATCATTTCCCTTTCATGCATCTTTTTGCTTTTTGTGTATAATCATCTTTTACACTTTTATTTTAGAGTATTAAATCATATAAATTCTAGCAACTCATCTCTGTGGATTTTCGACACCCGACTTACTGCTATACTTGTATCGCAAGTGTAGTCGTAATTTAGGTTCGTTTTTATTATCGTGGCAAAACAAAAACAATGACTCTGACCTTACACGAACACTTTTCATGCGTGTTTGAAAGTTATTATCGGAAACAAAGGCAAAAAGCCCAATAAAGGAGAAAAAAGAAAGAAATTCTTTTTGAAAATTTTGAATTTTCCAAGAAAAGCATACTAAGTAACTAACTTGTGAGCAAAAACATGGATTAAATAAATAAATGGATAGAATATCCCACACCCCCTAACTTAAAACCTGACTTTATCCTCAATGTGAATTAAGAACCAAGTTAAAGAGAGGAAAAGAGCGATATTACCCAAAATTGGAGCGATACCCATAAGAACAAGTCCAACGAATCTACAAAATAAGTTAGTACCGAGCATAGCAAAAACAAATAACAAAAAGTTAACTAATTACACTAGACTAAATTAAAAAGGAAAGAAAAAATAAAGAAAGAAAGAATAAAAAGCTAACTATATACAACCTACTATTTAGGCTTCACACTAACTGTACACTAGAAGTCTAAATAGGTGAGGGTCCACCACAAAAATGATTTGACTTTGGAGGATAAGCGGTGTACCCTCACTCTCATGAATTCCTTCCTAAAAATATGGATTCCGTTTGAACAACGGAAGGCATGTGTAAGGCGGAAGAAAGGAACCATCGTCAATTAAATGTTTTGGAGGGACGATGGGGGATTTGGATTAAACGGGTGACAAAAACATGTGGGGTTCAAGAAAAGATGAATATCTTCCCAAGGATTTTGAAATTAGATTGGGAGGGGGCGCACTCAAAGGCAAAGATGTGATCATGGAGGGAGACTCGAGCAAGCACTCCTCATCGGCGAAAAGGTTTAAAATATTAAAGTTTGAAACCGAATCATTGGGTACTTGTGACGGTGTGATAATAGAAAATGAAAATGGGGAGGAAAGAAATTCAAACTCATGAGATGAATCATCATCGCATGAAGATTGAGTTTCGAAGGAAATAAGATCATTTTCAATGAAATGTTCTTCTTTGGGGGCCAAAGAATAAATATTTTCATTGCAAATAGATATTACATCATTTTCATCCTCACTTTCAATATCTATTATGCAATGGGAAATGTCTAGAATGGTTTGTTCCAAAGTAGGCACATAGTCCTCATTTGGTTCAAAACATTCCTTGTCTTCGAAAGTCTTGGAAGAAAAATCTTCGTCGGATTCAAATAATAAATCCAATTCATGTTCCCACAAATTATTTTCTTCCCGATAAAGATTTTCAATTTTCTCATTTTCAAGCATACGCAAGCCCTCACCGAATGTCCAAAGTAGGCACATAGTCCTCATTTGGTTCAAAACATTCCTTGTCTTCGAAAGTCTTGGAAGAAAAATCTTCGTCGGATTCAAATAATAAATCCAATTCATGTTCCCACAAATTATTTTCTTCCCGATAAAGATTTTCAATTTTCTCATTTTCAAGCATACGCAAGCCCTCACCGAATGTCATAGGTCAAGGTGCGGATACTTGAAAATGGGTACTTTGAAAATTACCATCGGACTTAAACTTAAACTCATTATTATAGGAATTTTGAAAACTATTGCAATTCATTTCAAAATTCCTATTATAAGGAGGTAGAGGCCCAAAATCATTATCATCATCTTCAAAATTCCAATAACCCAAGTTTTGACTTTCGTTATAGTCGGCCAAAGTAATTTGTGAATTTGTAACTTTTTGGGACTCTAAGTATTGACCAAAAGTCAAAGGTTTGCGAGAATTTTGAGAATTATCTTAATTATTACCGAAAGAATTAGAATAAGACATGCTTACCCCACAAATGGCTCGAAGTGGCAAATTTCGCAAAGTAGGTGCGCGCGGGAAAAATTCAAGCGTTTCTAAGTGCTCAAATGTGGAATTCCTGCAAAAAGGTTAGCCAAATAATACAAATAAAAAGAAAATAGTACGAAATACTAATTGAAATAAAGTCTAAAACAAACTCATCCCCGATAACGGCGCCATTTTGATCACGCGTGAAAAATGTGTTCGTGTAAGGACACAATCGTTGTTTTCGTTTCATCGCGATAATACAAACAAACCTAAATTACAACTACACTTGCGATACAAGTAAAGCGGTAAGTCGAGTATCAAAAATCCATAGAGACGAGTTGCTAGAATTTATATGATTTAATACTACGGAATAAAAGTGTAAAAGATGATTATACACAAAAAGGAAAAAGATTCATAAAAGGGAAATGATTAATCTAGGCGTGGGAAAATAAACTTAGATTAACAAAGTGAGTAAAACTATAGGTTGAGTCGATTATCCCTCACCCTAGTTAATGAGTATAAAATGGTTACACGGGTCGATGAGTTATTAAGACTGTATCTCATTTCGACAGTTAATTAAACCAAGGGTTGTCACGCCCCTAAATTCGCATAAAAGCCTAATAAGATTTTGGCGTTAACAAATATCCCAGAAATTACGCACGCAAGATTGTAAGCACGAGACATACATGATATGCCCCATCAAATCTCCTAGGCATAATAACTAGGACAACGCACCTGAAATAGACCCGTACACGCCATCACCAAAGCAAAGAATTGTGTCAACTCGAGTGAGTTCCATTCAAACTCAACCTAGACTAAATTACCTAGAAATCATATTAAAAACGCGGTAAATAAACGCAATAAAGTTACACTAGAAAGCAAGGAAATAAAGCATGTAAACATAATTAACAAAGCACATAAATTAAATAGAAAGAAAGAATTAATGAAATACAAACTATATTAAGGGAGAGGGTAACGAATAGTGCAACTTACAAGTGCAAAAGGGTGTCAATTCAAGAAGAAATGAAGAAGAAATCTTCAAAAATCCAAACCCTAAGCTAAAACTAACCTAAAACGAATTATATTTAAGTATATCTCAAAATGAAACCAACATTCCTTTTTATAGTAAGTTACAAAAGAAATAAAGGAAAAATAAAAGATCTCAAAATATCTGGTATATGCGGTCGATCGCGGCTAGGGGGTCGGTCGACCTCACCCTCAGGGAAAAGTGCATTGTCTTCGATCCAAGGAAAAATATAAACCCGCGGTCGATCGGCATCAGAAGCGCGGTCGATCGAGACTTCAAGTTAAAGCCCATTATCTTCGATCCAAGGCAAAATGCCAAACCGTGGTCAACCGATACTCTGTTTTCTGCAATTCGTTGGTCCATGAAGAGGGGGAAAGGTCCATTACGGAAATGTCCATAACTTCATCGTCCGGACTCAGAATCGCGCACCATTTGTGGCCACGTGAATCTTGTTCAATGAACTACGCATACGTGAAAATTACATGAGCCAAAGGTGAAATGTGAATTGACTAAAATACCCTTAAAGTAGCATCTGGCGACAGAACTTCTTCGAAATGCAACGGATCCTCACTTTTAGCGTTCCAATACCTATAAAAGAACAATTAACCCCTATAAAGCATGTATATATCCAAATCAAAGGTTGTCTGGTTAATGATCATAAATATAGGCATTGAAGACCGTGAAAGCGCTAGAATGCATAAAGATAAGGAGCGAAAATATGCAATATTTGATACGAATCACCAGGTGCCCAAACTGTGAATTGACCGAATTGCCCTTGGGCATGCGAATATGTACAGAACTTAGCCGGATTGCGTCCAAACTTCACACTTAGTACCTAAATATCTAAAAAATCTGAAATATACCTCATATAGCATGTTAACAATATGAAACGGAGGTTGTCTAGTTAACGGACTTAAATATAGAGATTCGAGGGATGAAATATGCAATATATGCGTATTATCAGTGGGCACTATAAATGATTAGACGCGAAGGGATGTAAGATAGACTAGTTAGGCAGGTAGCATAACTAGGTGGGTTAGATTAGTACGTTAGGCGTGCACATTAGTTAACGGGCAAGTGAGGTCACGTGGTACTAACATGTATTTAATATCTTATCTTGATGCATTTTAAGCACTTGCTAAACTTTTTCAAATTGTTTTACTTCAGCTCTGGCCCGTTTCAAATCTTTTTTGTAAAAATAATTTTAGGTGCCCAGCTACAGGAATGCCAAGCATAGGAGTTCCTACATTTGACGTGTTGCAGATGCTGTGGAAGTTTCAAGACCTTGCTATTAGATGCCTACACATTTATTCATCTCTTAGTTGTTCTTATTTATTTTAGTCGGGCATGTCGCCCATTCTTAGTTAAATATTATCTTCAGAGACTTTGTATTTCCCATTCTTTCCACTATTGATTTAGACTTTACTTATGGATGATTGTATTGGGAATTTATCTGGAGTGTTATTCCATACTCGGTTATTTAGTTATGGCGTTATCTCATTATTAATTGTTATGTGCATGGAAATGGGGAATGATATATTTTATCTGATTATATTATTGCATGTTAATGATAGAGATTAAAATTTTGACACCGGGCCATTAGGGTATTAGTAAAATAAATTGAACTTCGATAGTGATGCTAAGAATGACACAATTAATGTTTTGTGTTTAATTGAATAATGGACTGATCACCCAGGATTATAATAGGTGGGATGTCACAAATTGTATTAGAGCATCAAGTTCTAGTGTCCTTAGGATCTGTGCGGCTTTTCATGTTTCAAATTAGCATTCATTGATATAGATCCTTCTTATAGGGTTGTTGTATTACTCTACATATGTGACTTATGTTATATTGCTATTAATTACAGCCGATGTGATTCATATACGAGTTCAGTTGGGCTTCGTAGTCCGAATAATATAGGACAACTAGCGAGGGCCGTTAGAAGGCCTGTAGGAGGAGGGGCATAGAAGAAGACATAGAGTATTCCAGAATCGGTGATCACGATAGAAGTCACCATGATTATTATTTGGGCATGATGATAGGGTAATCACTCGAGAGAAGTAGCATCCACAAGAACTGTCGTAGATAATAGTAATGCAAAATTCAGACCCACCTAGTATATTCGACAAGGGAGAGTCGGAAGGAACTATTTTGAAAAGACGCCAGTAAATATTTGTATAAGAGAGGAAGTGTGATGGGCCAACGGGATGAGACAATCTAAAGGCAATTATGTAGGGTGGATTAGAGCGACACCCAAGATTAAATTTTGAGCAAAATTTTTTTTAGCTCATAGGAGCAGCATAGAGTGATGGGAGTCAACTACCAAATATGAAGAAGTATGAATGGAATTAAATGAGAAATTTGGGTATGGTTTGACGGTAAGGCCATCCATCTTCTATTCAGACAGATATGCGAATGGAGTTTCGAAACTTATCACAAGTGGGCTAGATATAGACTGATCCTGAGAGAGAAGTTAACTTGTTTAGCCAACTTCATACCCGACGAAGGAGATACGAGGAAAAAAAGGGTATGTAAGTAAATAATGGACTCGTGGGCATAATGTACAAGCATAGATGGAGAATCTAGCTAGGATGACTAGTGACGATGTCATCCAGGTTGTATATTTATAAGTTTATAGCAACCCTTCCATGAGCAGGATGCTAAGAGGCTTGGAGAATCTATCCAAAGAGCAAGACTGGAGTAAAACGGTGTTAGTGAAGCATCACAAGAGGTTGCACCCAGTAGGGGACCCATTTAAATAAATAAGACCAGTGGACGTCCTACCAAGTGACGGTGGATTCAGTTAGGGTCATCAAGGCCAACATAAAATTCCATGGGTCTAGTGGAGCCAAAGGGCTAACAGGGTTGGCAATTGGGGCGAAGACTGCCAGGTCAGAGAGAAGAACACACCTGACATGGCCAATGGGGCCAAAAATTAGGAGATGGCATAGAAAGGTGTCCCATATGTGGAGAATTGGGCCACCTGTATTGAACGTATCCATAGCGAGTAAGTGAGACTAGTCAGACTGGGAAGGTAGATGGGAACAATGTAAATGGGGCACAAAAGCAGAAGGAGTTAGATTTTCGACATGAGAATCGGGCTAAGAGATTTAGGCCCAGAGGTTACTAACCCAAGAAATGGTGGGTCCATGTAGGACTACCAGGGGTCCTCGGTAGCAATATCATCTCTATCCTTAGGGCCGCTAGGGCCATGAAAAGGGAGGGGGAGGCCAGCATGGCCAGGGCCAAAGGTAGGAGAGTTCCTCTAAAAGTCGCTACGATTGTGGAGAGACGGGACATAGAAAGAAGGATTTCCCCAAAGAGAGGTAGGGGAAACTACAGTATGAGATCCTAGATATATAACCATTACAACAAATCATGGATCAGTTCTAGCACGAAGATTATGCTCAGGGACTCGTTGTCTAGGCGAGGTAAGCGAAAAATGGAAATGGATTTTTGTTTTATCCTTATGAGCATAAGGTAGGTTTTGGGTGACATGGGTGCGTCACAATATAACGTGTAACACTATTATTCAAGTGTGAGTCGGGTTTAGTGGGTGCGTTGGTGGTATCAGCCTTATTATAAATGTATCTATAGTTATGTAGCAGAACTTTTGGTGGCACCCGCAGTGAGGAGCGTGTGTGGACACCAAGAGGATTTTTATATTATGTAGTAGTTTTTGCTTCTTTTGAGGGTTATGAGAGTAGAGAGTATTATTATTATTACCTTGTATAGTGATTGGATACCGAGGGCTTAAGTAATAATAGATTGTGTGATAAGATTATCGTGCTCGTTATTCCATGGTGAGCTATATTATTTTTGCGAGGCATCACCTAAAAGTGGGTTGGGCATATATATATATATATATATATATATATATATGTGAATGGTATTATATTCGTAGACTTATATGAGTTTGTTGTCTAGCTATATTTGATCCCGATGCGTAGGGACTTTTTAGTGATGTGATTTAGTGTGTTATGTGTTCTTTGTCGAGAGGAGAGATATAGCTCATTATTTATATAGCGCTGAAGACTTGTGATAATGAGAGCGTCTTGTTGTATGCCGTCTTTAGTGACATGAGAGTGGACAAGTAGACTTTTTATATCGAAAGACAGGAAGTTGTACTGAGGGCCTAATCTCTCTCGACGAGTGACAATATAAGTTAGTAGTGTATCAGGGATTCCTTGTTTGGATTTCTCTTTGCGAGACATCCCACGCATGAAACATAGCGAACGTTAGGAGTTTGGAAATGTTTGGCCTTTAGGACATGGGTTTAGTACCTTAGGTATTATACGTGTGTGTAGTTTAACTAAGAAATGATAGTTATATTACGATTTAAGGCCAGTAGATCCATATGATGTTGATGTAGGAATGACTAAGTTGCGTTTAGGAAGGTGGTTGAGTTTACCCATATTGTATACGCGTGCCTAGTATACAAGTCTTAATTTAAAACAGTATATTACATTCGGTTGATTTATGTAAAAATTCATGGGACATATGGTGTATGGGCACCTAGTTAATTGAGATTTTCAGTGTCATTCATGAGGAGAAGACATGGAAACGTCTCAAATAAACGTAGATGTATGAGTAAATTAGAGGCAGAATAAGAATAAGACAAAGAGAATGTAGTTGCATTATGAGCAAGGCGTGTCACCAGAAACCAGAGAGTAGACGAAAAGGGGTGATTATAGTGTTGAAAAGTACAAGGAATATACATTTTAGATTTTTAAGGATAACCAGGAACTACTCAGAGCAGAGGAGTAAAATGACGAGAGTTGCGTGATAACCAATTGTAGATGTTAAAGTTTGATGTGAATAGTCGGGTATGATTTGATATGATTGCATATATCTCCCACGAAGGGAGTATATGATTTAAAAAGAGGTAAGTTGGAACCTAAGGAGGAGGGAACCTTTTCGAGGATAGTGAATGGTATAGCCGTTAGTATATCATCCCAATCACGTTGGAATATTCTTAAAAGAAGGGCATTTGGTTTTGGATGAGCCAAGAGGAAATGGTAAGGGAAATGAAGGATTATTTCGGAGTAAAGTGATTAGGGAGGGTTGGTCACGATGTGTATTCTTGAGTATAGGGGAGGTTGGGAACATTATCTTGAACTAGTGAAGTTTGCATATAATAACTCTTATCAGTTTATAATTGGTACGACAACATTTGAGGTGTCCTACGATATACCTTATCGTTCACCTGCTTGTTAGCTAGAGGTGGGGGACAACAAGCTACTCAGACAATAGTTAATTTAGGATACTTCGGCCAATATTGAGTTGATTCGGAGTTGTATATGGATAGCTCAAGATAGACCAAAGAGTTATGCTAGTGCCAAGAGGTTTTTCCTAGAGTTTAATGTGGGGGACCCAGTGTAATTACGTGTATCTCCTATGAAGGGGATAATGAGGTCGGGAAGAAAGTTAAGTTCTCACCAAGGTACGTTGGGCCATTCCCTATCATTGAGCAGATTAGGCCAGTTGCATGCAGATTTGGGTTGCCGGTGCACCTACATCGGATTCATAATGTATTTCATATTTCTTTACTGAGGTGATATCTCCAGGATAAGTTGGCTCACACTCACATTGCTTTGGAGGAGATTGATTTGCTGCCCGATATTTCTTATGAGGAGAGGTTGGTTTCTATCTTAGACCATAGCAAGAGGAGACTGAGGTCGAAGCTTGTTCCACTTGAACGGGTTCAGTAAGGGCATAACAATGCCGACCAGTTCACTTGGGTGCGCATGGATTAGATGCGCGAAAAGTATCTAGAGTTGTTCCTATCAGGTAGTTCCTTTTTCAAAATTTCGAGATGAAATTTCGTTATTAGGGGGGAAGTATGTAACACCCCATAATTTTATTGATTTTTATATTGGGAATTAATTGGTATTAATTAAATTATATTTGGAAAAATAATCCGGTAAAATAAATATTAATTAACGAGATAAGGGTTAATATTTATTTATATTTAATACTACTTAGTGAATGAGTAATAATAATGATAAGAAAATATTATGATTGTCTTGAGTGAGAAATACGGCAGTTGTGGTAAATTTAGTCGAGACGCACGTGTCAATCGTATCGAGACTGAATTTGGGAAATAAAATGTAATTTCCCTTTTGATGTTCCATATGATCACTTCGCGTTGGCCAGTGTGTCCGGAAGGGGTTTAGTTTGGGTCTCAGGGCACTTTTAGGCCAAACAGGCACCCCAGAGGAGTATTTTAGTCTTTTGAAATTTTGGAGAAAATAAACCCACAAAAATTAGAGAGTTATATCTGCTATCACATAAAGGGAATTGGGTTTATCAATTACCAAACCAAGGGGAGAGTCACAAGAGGGAGAAAGAGAGGTGTTCCTAGGGTTCCAAGGACAAAAACCACCTTCTTGCACCAGCACCACCACCAGATTGTAGATCAGGAAGAGGAGAACACAAATCCCACCATCACTTCTACAGAAATTAGACTTTCGAAATAAGGCAAGTGTTTATCTTGTTGATTTATGATTTGATATATCATCCATGTTAGAATAGGATTATTACTTTATGAATTTTAATGCCTTTGTACTTGAATTTGAGGATATAAATAATGTTCTTAGGTAGGAATGGTGATAGACTTGATCCTTTATACATGTAGGATGAATTTGATGAAAAATTTCATGAATTGGTGAAAAATATGGAATTATATTGGAGTCCTTGAATAAAAAAATGATAATCTAGAGTTTTTAGAAATTAATCTCTATTTAATTCAATTTGAAGTTCTTCTTTAAAGATTTAATGACTCTGTTACGTTAAAACTCATTTATACATGTTACTATTATGTTTGAGACCTTTGGTTTGGAGCTTGGGAACGTGTAATGGTGATTTAGAGGATTAAAATGGTGAATTCCCGTAATAGTTTAATGGAGAAGATATTACCTATTATAGAGAATCGATTCGGCTCCTATATCGAATAGATTCGGCTCCTTGGTCGAATCGATTCAGAAAGCGAATCGATTCGGACCCAGGCCAAATCGATTTGGTTTCCCAGAATTGAACAGTTTCTCCCTTTTTTCTTAGAACTCATGGGAAATGATGGGTTAACCTTTGAAGTCATTTTAAAACCTAATGGGAGACATCTTAATGACTAGTAGGCAAATGTTAGGAATGAGACAACATGAGGAGAACTTAAAGATATAGTTGATTAGGTTTAATGGGGGTAATAAAACCTAATTCAGAGAATGATATAGTGTCATGAAAAATCAAGGAAATCTATGACCTAGACCATTAGGGCATGAGTGAGATATCTACTGAATTTACTTAAGGGACAATTGTCAACCATTTGGGCATTGGGAAACACTCAGGCTTATATAATGATACGTATTATGGTAAAGTAATCATACATAGAATATTCGAGATTTACTATACTACATATGGGATATATAATGTAGGTTGTGTGTGTGTATATATATATGGGTTGTGTGTATACCTATTGTTTGATTTGTATGTGTAATCATACCTAGGGTACTTGCTATCACGGGAGGTTTTGTGTCGCGAACAGTCGTATTCTGATGAGGCCAATTGGGGCGATATTGATTTGTACCTCAGGACATAGAACTTAGGGATTGAGCACCACTTGTGTGAATAAGGTTCTGACCGATCATTTGGGTGCATTAGGTATGAGTGTATCCCAAAGGCTTAGAACTATGTTCGCCTCGAATATTATGTGATTTAATTTATGGTTTGAGGGGAATTATCTGAACCTCCTTATGCAATACGTGATGTACCAAGACTTGATAGTAGAGTATGCCCACACCACAGGTCTCCACCTAGGGGTGATGTATGCGTGTATATATATATATATGATAAGAGTGATGGAAGTGTATATACGTGTCATTGATCCTACAATAAATGTATTAGTAGATAAGATAGATAGTGATATGTAAATTAACCAAAGTGTATGATAACTAAATCATTTACTGATAATTCCTATAAATATAAAAAAATTAGAAAAAATAGTATCATGTTGTATGGGAAATATGGGAGGGAACTATAAATGATTAGACGCGAAGGGATGTAAGCCAGACTATATAGGTGGGTAGCATAACTAGGTGGGTTAGAGTAGTATGTTAGGGTGAACATTTATTGAGAGGTGAAGATCTCAAGTGAGAGAACGCGGTACTAACGTATATTTAATATCTTATCTTGATGCATTTTAAACAGTTGCTAAACTTTTTCAAACCGTTTTACTTGGGCTCTGACCCATTTCAAATCCTTTTTGTAAAAATAATTTTAGGTTCTGAGCCACAGGGACGCCAGGCATAGGAGTTCTTACGTTTGACGTGTTGCAGCTATTGTGGAAGCTGCAAGACCTTGCTATTAGATGCCTCCATATTTATTCAACTCTTAGTTTTTCTTATTTATTTTAGTCGGGCATGTCGCCCATTCTTAGTTGGATATTATTTTAAGTAACATTATTTCCAGTATTGATCTAGACTTTAATTTTGGATGATTGAATTGGGATTTTATCGGGAGTGTTATTCCAGACTCAGTTATTTATTTATGTCGTTATCTCATTATTCATTGTTATGTGAATGGAAATGGCGAATGATATATTTTATCCGATTATATAATTGCATGTTAATGATAATGATTAAAATGTTGACACCGGGCCATTAAGGTATTAGTAAAATAAATTAAACTTTGACAGTGATGCTAAGAATGACCCCATTAGTGATTCCTGTTTAATTTAATAATGGACTGATCACCCAGGATTAGAATAGGCAAGCTGGATTTTCTAAAATTAAACTGTTTTATAGTTTTAACAGCCTTACGTTGTGAATTGTAAAACATTGGTTGGTACTTGGATAGTGGATGTTCATGTCATATAACCGGGGCTATTACAATACTTAACGGTGTTATCCATTATAATGGTGGTAACGTAACCTTTAGGGACGATAAGATTTCCCAGATCATTGGCTAAGGCATCCTTATTGAAAATGGATTACCTAATGTAAGTGATGTTTTATTAGTCCAAGGTTTAAGAGAGCTAACTTGCTCTCTATCAATCAATTTTGTGATGATGGCTGCCTTGTAAAATTATCTAAAAACTCCTTTGATGTCTTAACTAAGACTGGAGATAAGTATATTAAGGTCACCTACACGATAGATAACTTCCATAAAGCAAGTGGTTTTATCTCTTGTGGTTTAACCATTTATGATGAATTTGACCTTTATCACAATCGACTGGGTCATATTAATTTTGATACCATGAGTTGGTTATCCACATAAAATTTAGTTAGAGGCTTGCCTAGATTGAAGAAATGTCCAAATACTATTTATGGATCGTGCCAGATTAGTAAAATTACTAAATCACCTCACAATAAGGCTAAGGACATTACCACCACTGCTCCCCTAGAGCTACTCCATATAGACTTGACGGGTCCTACTAGAACAATCAGTTTAAATGGTAATTCTTATATTCTAGTGATTGTGGGTGACTTTGGTAGATTTACATGGGTGTCATTTTGGAAAAACAAGTCTGAAACTTTTACTCATTTTCTAAAAATTATTACCCGTATAGAAAATGAGAAAGACACCCAAGTGAGTCAAATAAGAAGTGATAGGGGCAGTGAGTTTAAGGAAACTGGTGTTATCGAATACTATGAGGCTAAGGGATATTCACACTAGTTTAGTTCTCCAAAAAACACCCATCAAAATGGGGTAGTCAAATGTAAAAGTCGGACTATTTAAAAAATTGGTCATGTCCTTGTTAATACTAAACAATTACCTTTATATTTTTAAAAAAACTCTTGCATTACTACTGTTCATATTGTTAATCGTGTATACCTAAGAAATGATGCCGAAACTATGTCTTATGAATTATGGTATGATAGAAATCCTACTTTAAAATATTTTCGAACCGTTAGTGCTTCCTATTATGTTTGTAATGATAGGGAAAAAATTTTAAAATTTGAATCCAAAGGGGATAATTCCATTTTCTTAAGCTATTATCAAAACAGTAGAGCTTATTGTGTTTTCAATTTTCATACTAAGATCATAATGTAGTCCATTAATGTTGTTGTAATTGACAGCATAGTTGAGGAAATAAGTAATGGCCCACCTATTAAAATTGAGTCTAATTCAAATGTTTTAAATAAAAAAATTTCAACGGTAGACGAATCATTAGCTGCTTCAACCCCATTAGTACCTAATTGGGTTTCTAAAGGCCATCCTTCCACAGAGATTGTGGCTAATGTCTTTGAGCCTGTGCGAACTAGAAACCAATTATGACAAATGACTCACGTGACTGCTTTTGTCCCCCTTGTGGAACCAAAATTAGATAATGAAGCACTCAATGATTCATATTGGGTTGATGAGATGCAAGAGGATCTAGCTCAATTCAAGGTTCATGATGCGTGGTACCTAGTCCTGTGGCCCAAAGATATCAAGGTCATCGGCACGAAATGGATTTTCATAAACAAGACCGATGAGAAAGGCATATTTATTATAAACAAAGATAGGCTCATTGCGCCCAGGGGTACTCGCCAATAAAAGAAATAGACTGTGACGAGACAGTCACTCTGGTGACTCATCTTGAATCAGTGAGATTACCTCATGCACCCAAACGGCACCACGAGTGGCATGAACAACTATTATCTCAATACTGGCACACGTAGGATTAAAAACGTGTTGCGAGGGATGAACACCCTCAGCGGCACCCAAATGGCACTGTGACTGGGATGAACACCCCTTACGCATCCAGTGTAACACGTAGAAATAAGCCGCGTAGCTGCGGGACTCCTAATTTGAGGATAGGAATGAAACAAACCCCCCTATTACAGTTAAATATGGTCATATTTATGGGCCGTGAGCATCTTTATTTTTTTCATTGCAGTTAAAAAGGGTCATAGCCAAAGTCCATGACCATTTTTTCATTGTGCCCCGGTCATGGCCCATAGCTTGGATGAGTGCTTGCTTTGTGTACCCTCTGTCACAGCTTTCTACCATGACTAATATATTTCCGTTGCAGTTGGGATAATGGCCCATAGCTATGATCATTGCTTGATTCACCCCTCTTGGTCATGGCCCTTAGTCGTGACTAGGAAATTTCTATTGTGTTCGTTGCTTGATTCGCTCGCACCTTGGTCACATCCCGTAGGCATGACCAACAAACTCTAGTTGCGATAGGGGTCATGACCCATCATCGTGACCACGTGTCAATTAGCCCCCCATGGTCAAGATCCATAGTTATTACCAGTAGTATGGCGTGGTCACAGCCCTTGTCCACAACCATCCTCCGTGATGACGATGGTCCATGACCACCTATTTGGTCACGCCCAAAATGGTGGCTAAAGTCCATTACCATTCACCTAATTTGGTGTAGTGTTTCAAATCCTAAGTGTGCCTATTCATAAAATTTTGTCTGTTCTCAAATCGAGAGTCCTGCGATTCCGTTCGGCGACTATTCGAGATTTTTGCCCACTAGAGGAACATTTTAAAACCCAAGTGTGCCTATTTGTAAATTTCATTCATGTTCTCGAATTGGGAGTCCTGCGAATACGCTATCAATTACTATGAGTTACACTAGTCACCTGCAAGGTGTTTGTTCCCTTTGCGGGGCCGTTCGGGGGGTGTTCGGGATTTTTGACTAGTGCCACTTTTAAATCTGAAGTGTGCTTGTTTGTAAAATTTAGTCTTATTCTCGAATCGAGAGGCTTGCAACTATGCGATCAATTCCTAAGAGTTACGTTGGTCACGTGCAAGGTGTTCGTGTCCTTTGTGGCGCGATTCGGGGGTTGTTCGGGGTTTTTTTCCACTAGCGGCATGTTTTTAAGCCTAAGTATGACTATTTCTAAAATTCGGTCTTATTCTCAAATCGAGAGTCCCGAGACTATGTAGTAAGTTTCTATGAGTTATGTTAGTCATGTGCGAGGTGTTCGTGCCCCTTTTGGGGCCGTTTGGGGGATGTTCGAGGTTTTCTCCCACTACAGACACATTTTAAATCCCAGGTGTGATTATTTGCAAATATCGGTCCTATTTTTGAATCAAAAGTACTACGACTACATGATCAGTTACTAGGAGTTACATTGGTTACGTACGAGGTGTTTATGCCCCTTGCAAGACCATTCAGGGGCTATTCGAGGTTTTTTCCCACTAGCGGCACGTTTTAAAGCCTAAGTGTATCTATTTACAAAATTCGATCATGTTCTCTAACTAGGAGTCCCATGAATACACGATTAGTTATTACAAGTTACATTGGCCACGTTTGAGGAGTTCGTGCCCCTTACGGGGCCGTTTGGGGGATGTTTGGGGTTTTTACCCACTAGTCGCAAATTTTAAAGCATAAGTATACCTATTTGCAAAATTTGATCTTGTTCTCAAATCGGGAGTCTTGCGACTGCACGATCAGTTACTACAAGTTTCGTTGGTCACATACGAGGTGTTCGCGCCCCTTGTGGGGTGGTTTGGGGGCTATTTGGGGGGTTTTGCCCACTAGCAGCACGTTTTAAAGCCTAAGTGTGCCTATTTGAAAATTTTGGTCATGTTCTCTAACTAAGAGTCTCACGAATACGCGATCAGTTACTACTAGTTATTTTGGTCACATGCGAGGTGTTTGTGTCCCTTGTGGGGGCCGTTCAGGGGTAGTTCGGGGTTTTCACCCAATAGCGGCATGTTTTAAAGACAAAATGTGCCTATTTGAAAAATTCATTCCTCTTCTCAGACTGGGAGTCCCGCAACTATGCAGTCAATTACTACGGTTAGGTTGGTCACGTACGGGGTGTTTATTCCCCTTTCAGGTCCGTTCGGGGGTTGTTCAGAGTTTTCACCCACTCGCGACACGTTTTAAAGTCTAAGTGTGCCTATTAACAAAATTCAGTCATGTTCTCGAATCGAGAGTCCCACGAATACGCCTTTAGTTTCTACGAGTTACATTGGTGAGGTGCGAGGTGTTTGTGCTCCTTGCGGGGCCGTTCGGGGGCTGTTTAAGGTTTTCGCCCACTAGTGGCACATTTTAAAGCCTATGTGTTACTATTTGTAAATTTCAGTCGTCCTGCGACTACGCAATCAGTTGCTACGAGTTATGTTGGTCACGTGCGAGGTGTCCATGCCCCTTGTGGGGCCGTTTAGTGGCTATTCGGGGTTTTCTCCCACTAAAGGCACATTTTAAAGCCTAAGTGTGCCTTTTTGCAAATCTCGGTCCAGTTCTGAAACTAGAAGATTTGTTAGTTAAAGTAAATAATTCATGGTTCTTGTGATACAAGAAGGCCATTAAATAGAGTCTTGTGAGTTTGTGATTGGACCAAATTGATCATGGAACCCCTTGTGTATTCATTATGTACATGTACATGTACATTTGCTGATTAGTTTCATTGATACAATCTTTATAAAATGATGGAAAATTAATGTCCCGTGTGGGATAAAAATCAATGTTACTGATATCCTCACACTTTGGAAACTCGAAGTTGGGGATAAGGTTATTCTGTTCTAAAAATTGAAATTGCCTATCCACGGGTGTCCTTGGGTTTGATTAAGGACAATTTTCAGAACAAAACAACCTCATCACCAACTTAGATTTTTTGAATTTTCATTATATCAATAATGTTGATTTTTGTCCCATGTGGAACGTTACTTTTTCATAATTTTATGAAGATTGTATCAATGAAATTAATCAGCAAATGTACATGTACAGGAACACATGTAAATTGAGTGGGCCAATTTGGTCCAATCACAAACTCGGGAGACTCTATTCTCAAATTGAGCATCCCGTTCAAGGTTTCGTGCTGCTAACCATTCATAAAACAAATTAAACATTCCTAAATCAAATTAAACATTCGAAAATCAAAATAAACATCCATACATCAAACTAAGAATACATAAATCATATTAATCATTCATAAATCAAACTAAACATTCATACATCAAACTACACATTCATAAATCAAAGTAAATCGCTTATATAGTGCCAATATCATAATAGGATACAAATTAGCTTGGCATAGATAAAATAATGTTTTGATACTCAATCTTCCTCTAAATCAACAAAAAGATCCTTCAAATTAGGGTTCTCATCAAGAGCTGACTGGAACTCTTTTGGTGCCTTTAATGTGTCTGCTTGAGTAATCATACCCTTTGGTTCATGCACAACAATAGACCAATTTCCATCGTTTATGCATTTCGAGTAGAATACCTTCTTTACATTCTAAAAGGCACAAATAAAAAGCTCGTCGACTATGCGATCTTTATTCTCATCTTTGATAATTCTACCATAATAAGTTTGGAGTCAGGGTCAACTTCGTAAGAACTCATGGTGACCCCACCTTCACCCAATCACAATAATATATGGTTTCTGTAAAATCTAAGTAATCGAGTTATAGGATTTGTTAAATTATTCCATAATAATTTAGCACTGTATCTTCTGGATTTTATCTCTTTTGTTAGTGACCCCGGTACTTAAGGCAGAAATTAAAATTTCATTGTTTTGCGTCAAAAGATTTTCCTCATATGGATATGAAACAAAAATTAAAACTGTTGATGTGGAATTTCTTAAACTCTTTCACACGAAAACTATGACCTTTTGCAAGTCGTACAAGCCTTGAAGAGACATCACCTTTTTTAGAGGCTGCATTTATTAATGAATTCGTATTAGGGACTATTTTTACCACACATGAATAAATAACCGCACACATAAGAGGGGAAAATTACCTCTTTTGATACTCATGCCCTAAAATCAGTTTTCATGCAATTTCTCCTTTGATTTTGGTAAATTTACTTCTTGTACTTCATACGGGTAAATTGTATAAAATACATATAATCAAGTAAGTGTAACTCAGTCAATACTTACTCTCTCCAATCTTTGACTTCATCTTGTGATTCGAATACATAATGAGTTGCTTGATCGTATTGTAGATTTGTGAGTTTCACTACTTTAGGGTTCTTAAAAGGCAATTCATCCTCAAACTCGTTATGTCCCTCGATTCATCACCTCTTGTTCTGTCATATGTTCCCGAGCGTATAGTGATAATTTTATGATAACATATTCTTCTACAATTGACCCTCCAATATATTGTGTATTATTTTTGCAATCTTTGAATGTTTTCATCAATAGCTCAAAAGGATACATCCAGCAATACCTAATGGGATCACATAACAAAGCCTCATCTCATAAATGCATAAGCAGGTAGATGTTGATATCGAAGAAAAGTGGAGGAAAGTGTTTCTCTAGTACACAAACTACCTCACCTAAGTTGATTTCACATATTTAATGCACATTCTTCTTACCAATTTTGCACAAAGTGGGGTAAAACACAAACTGATTAGCATAACTTCCTGACATAGATCTTTTTATTTAGAGAAGCAATGCGTAAATAGTAGAGGGATTAATTGGATGATTACGTGCCAGTCATGAGACTTGCATTATTTCAGATCATTTATTTGATATCTTACTATCCTACGTAAATCACTAGAATAACCAGTTGGAGTCTTCAAGCTAAGCAACGTGTCTAAGAGGATCTTCTTCTCTATAGTAGTCAAAGTGAAGGTAGCCGGGAGATAGAATTTTTTTCTTATTGTATTATCATTTTTACCCACAATTTCTTCTTTACTTTCTTATCCTCTAGATTGCGGTGAGTTCGCTCTCCATATTTTTAATGAGATCCACCTACACATGTTCCTATCATATGTTCCGCAACAGTCTTTTATGTGTGCATCACATTAAATACATTCCTTACATGATGAACTTTCCAATACGACAAGTTAAAAAATATTAGTCTTCTAAACCGTGGATTTGCTTTACTAGGGTTGTTTAGATCCTCCCTAGATTTACGTTTCAGGTTTACAAATTAAGCGTGTTCGCATATGTAACTATTCCCCACAGCCATAGCTAAGGCCTTCTATTTAATCTATTGACCAAAAAGTCGAACAAGTTGCTTCCTCCACTCGTGATCGATAGGTAAAAAGTTAGGCTTATCATTCCTAAAAGGGTAATTGGTCGGTAGAAATCTATGATGACCCGTATAACTCATCTTACCACTATGATATATCCAATCAGCTTCAGTTTCCTTCCCACATATGGGATGTCCATAATAACCATGAATATTACAACCGGATAAGGTCCCATAAGCAAAAGGCCGTGGATCGCCCACATCACCATTACTTTTAGTGTGAACTCTTTACTCTTATGAGAGTCAAATGTCGTCACACCTTTATCCCATAACTCTTTAAGTGCTTCAAATAATGGGGCTAAGAATATATCAATATCATCGTCGGGAGACTTTGGCCCGGGTATCAATAAAGATAAAAATGTGAACTCCTTTCTCATGCATAGTGTCATAGGGAGACTTAAAGGCACCCTCAGAACTGGCTAATAACTCTGATTAGTACTTAAATTACCGAAAATGTTAAAGCCATCGATTAAGATTGAAAAACAGACGTTGTGCAGTTCTTTACAAATTCAGGGTGTTGTGTATTTGAAATTTTCCAATTGAATGAATCGATTGGATGATGTATCAAATTCCCACCCACTTCGCATCGAGTGTGCCATGTCATGGCCTCCGCTATCCACGATACAAAACTCGCAATATTTATAGCCTTGTCCTTTCCATTTTCACAAGCCACATATCTAGGCTTACTTCATATAGTAAACTCGTCCTTCTCTTCGTGACCGTTGGGGTACAATATGCAATCATACTTGTATGCATGAATATATTTGAACTTCAAAATCAAATCCTTCAAACTCTTCTTCATGCTAGGATAATTGTTTAGTAACGTGTTCTCTTTTAGGATAATTTCTTTAATCCACTTAAGAATTTTGGTTACGCTGTTTATATACAAACCAAATTGACTCTTCAAATTATGCAAACCAATTAAGTGATTGTTATTGCAAACTTTATACAAAGGTCTAGACGCATCGTCTTTCAACCCTATGTATTACCCATTTCCTGGTAATTCGGCATCAAATTATTCATTTACATATCATAATGCGCATTATCTGTATCCATAGGTTGGTGGTTTATATGGTGGTGAACTCCGTAAGCTTTACTAATTAGGTCAGTCAATGGACGATGTGTTGGGGAATCACGTGCCACTTTCACTCATTACGGTTCCGTTAAGTAGTCGGGCACCCGTAATTCTTCCAGAACATAAGGTATTTTTTTCACCTGGTACATCCATATCTTATAGTCTTAAAAAATTCTCCATTTTAGAAAATGCAACTCAATGTCTTCTAAAGATTTATGTTTTTCGTCTATACAACAGGTGCACAAACACGAAATCTTATCACTTTTAAGATTCTTATAAGCATATTTAACAAATTTTTGAATGCCTTTATCTTTAAATTTCAGTCATGTGTGAATAGGTTAAAACAAATGCAATGTTGCATACAAGAAATTAAACAAATTATGGAAATTTCACAATATAAATACAGCTTAAATAAATTACAAAAATTCCACGACTAAAACTAAATATTATTACAACTAAAACAAAATATTATTACAACTCAAATTATTACAACTTGATCAATAGAAATAATATATTATTATAACTTGATCGTCAGATAAATTGGCCAAGTGATAAAAGAATTTGCATAATACTTCAATTCTTTCCCTTTTCTGCCATCAACATGCACAGGTACATCTTTGCAACTAGTGTATAATTCATCAACCATCACCTAAGCCTCACCCTTCTACAAAGGTCGGTTATGTACTTTTGTTCCAACAACTATGGAGATGAGTGTGCACATGCCAATAAATTTACTATTGGTGAGTTCCTTGAAATAGAAATGCTCTCTATAGTCACCGTGAGTGGTTGGTGATGATCCAAGACCTGTGACAGCAGGAGGAACTGAGAAGTGGAATGTTGAAGGAAGCGACATTTGTGGAGGTAATGTCGAAGGAGGAAAAATTTGTAAGGGAAAACTTGTAGAGGGAGGAAAGGGGATATCTTTAGTTAGAGGGTAAAAGAAACCTTGAGGAGGCATTGGGGCCAAAAACCTTGAGTAAAAAAGGACATCAGTTTCCCAATTTCACTCATCAAGGCTCCCATATTAGTTCTAATCTCCAGGACATCCTCATTGATCTTGGATTGATTTTCCTATTGGGTTGAGATACGATTCTTGACTGAAGGAAGCTCATCCACGAGAGGTACAATGTGTTTTAATTTTAATTTCAACATATGTGATTCAATACCTCTCATGCTCCCTCTTTTGTCCTTTTCAAAGGTCTGGGTTGGGACATCATTTTCGATGTCATCGTAAGCACTCAAACTTAAATGATTGTTAATGGCTTATATTGATTCCAGAGTCTTAGCCAAGTGCGACGAGAATTTTTTATCTCTGTCCCCATTCGGGCATGAACATACAAGTTGGCCCGATTTGGCTGGTTATTGGCATCTGGACCTTCCTTTGTCCTATTCAACCATTCATTTTTCAAATATTCATGAGATTTTGAGCCAAGCCTGTGGATATTATTTTTTTTCCCGATTTGGTTTATTTTTCTCCATCTGAACCAACTTCTTGTCCATTGCCTCATTTTCTAAAAAATCATTCCACTGATTAATCGAACTTCAACATTTGGGGGCACTTTGTCTCTTAATGGAAAAATGTTGTTGCTCGATGCCCCATTAGGGAAATATCTCTATTGAAGGTTTCTTCGGTATGTTCTTAACTTTTTAGCAACTCGAGAAAGAATCTTTTTCTTCGAATGGTCGGGAAATGAAAACCACTTGCAGAGTTGGTCCTAGGTTCCAGTTATCTACTCCCCCGACTCCCGCATTCATTTTCCCAAGCGATAAAACTAGGATAAATCTCTGGAGGTTATTTTTATCACCAGTGGGGTTATTCTCAAGAAGGGAGAACCCAATGGGCTTTTTCTCATTTGATTTGGAGGTGTCGAGCGCAATAGGTGGGGGCATTAGAACAACGGGGGGTTTTGCCTACTCGTACTTACAGTCATACTTGGAATACTGGACTGAACCAATGGTGGAGTTGAGAATTTCTCAGCAACTGGTGATGAGAATTCTCATTGTTGTGCACAAGATGAGGATCCTCGTTGGGGTGTCACCTCCTCACTTGGTACATTTTTCCCATTATGGCCTAACATTATATACAAAAATAAAAATTAATAAGTGACTAACTAACTATAATAATATGAAACTATAACTAACTAATCAAGTTTATGACTATATATTTACCTTTTCTGAGTAAGACTTTAAAATATGTCCAATGTGTCTGATCTCCATCCTTTCGATATTTGTTTTTAAAACCCTATGGATTTTTGCACATGTCCAACTATGAGGAAGTGTATCTATGATTGATGTACAGATGTCCATGACATGAACTCAAAATCCCATCTTCTTCAACTTATTGCAAAGATTCAATTTAGCGTGCATATGTCGTGAGACATCACAGTCTATGTCAATACTCTCTGTACATAGTTATTTCCATAACGAGTGAATTTTTGTCTGCCTTCTTTAATAGCGTAAGCAAGGTCAAGGATACATCAGGAATATGTACGCGGAATATATTCTTTATAGCGTCATTCCAGCTTTTTGGTAGGGAAAATAGAATACGATCGAAGGAGTACTCTTACTGGATATCAACTCCACGATTTGCAAGGTAATTAAATTGTTCGATCTTCTTATTACCATACCTATAAATAAGAGTATCCTTTAAATGTCACGCACTAACAAAATAGGTATAAATGTGGTCCAATTGCAACCTCTTGTACTCTTGTTGCCAATGATTATTGATGTGCCTCATTTTCCTTGAGAAAAACATACGAGGGCATGAATATGAGTCCTACAAATAATGGCTCTAATTAATCAATAACTAGTTATTCTTTTTCAACCGATCCAATTTAAGTTTATCTTATTTTAACATATGAGATATAAATGTATATTAGTTTGATTAAGGTTTTGATTCATCACCACCCTTCTCTTAACCCCGGGCGTGTTTGACCTCACCTAAGTGAAATTCAAACAAGAACCCGTCGTAAGTGTCACTTCACCACCCCCATGGGGATGGTCTGCAGGTATCATAACTACTCCCCTTACTAGAGTATGCTTACCTAGACAATTCTTAGATCCAGTTCCACCCAAAAAGCTATGGTTCACCCCGACATTCCCCACTTGTCCGACTGTTACTGAGTAGTTTTTGGTATTAAACATACCTCCCCAGATGGTAATTTTAATGTGGTCGATTTCCCCTCTTTTGTAATCAGTTTCGCTATAGCACCCACTGCACTATTTAATTGCCAACCCTTTCCGAATGTGATTTCTACGTTATGTATGGTCGTGCCTAAAGGCATATCGGTTGAAGTTGATTCTTATTTTTTATCAATCAAAAGCCCTTCCCAAACTTCACAAGCTTCTTCCAAAGCAAACGAATTTTTTGACGTAGATGATGATATATATATATATATATATATATATATATATATATATATATATATATATATATATACACAGAGAGAGAGAGAGAGAGAGAGAGAGAGATGGATCTTATATATATCATATAATTAAGTACCACATGAGTGGATATGTGAATATATAGGAATCCAAATCTGTCGAATCACTCATGTATGATCTTCTACTTCCTACGTCTTCCTGTTTCATCATTTGGCTTATGTTCTTCTATCACTATCCAACAATTATCAATCCAAGTAATCCAACATCACTATCCAATAACCAAATCGTCAACTAATAATTATCTTGTACTCGTTCTATTATCTACATAATAAAACATATACTAATTATAACAATATCTCATAGTAAATCTCATCAATTTTCGTCATAAATTATGGTTTACTAAATAATGTTTAGAGAGACAGAGAGAGAGATAATGTTACTTAAGAGAATAAAAGAGGAAGCCGTAGAGAGAGAAGAAGTCAAAGAGTGATAGAGATAGAGAGGGTTTGTAATTTGAGAGAGAGAGAGAGAGGGAATGAGTGTATGTAAAATGGCTGAAGGGTTTTGGGTCTACAAATAAAAATGTTGGTCAGAGCTAAGGGCTAAGACCCCTTTTTCATGTCATCATCTATGACCATGTTGACGTAAATGGACTGGTCACGGCCCATGACCATAACCCACTGTCGTGACCAATTCAAAATGGCATGACTACGTTTGATGAAATTTTGGCCATAGTCATAGACATGATGGTGACGAATGATCGTGACCACAATTGGAGGGAATTTTGGCACAATTTTTCCACCATGATGGTCACGGACTGGTCAAGGACTAGGGTCGTGACCCAACCTAGTGTCCGTGACCATAACCCTGACCCAGCCTAGTCATGAAACTAGTCATATGTCTTTTTATGAAGGTCACGACTTTGGGTCATAATCCCCTGGTCATGAATCAAGAACTTGACCAACTTGTCGTGACTAGCCACCTATATGGGTGTAATGTTATCTATGAGTTAAAGGAGGGCCCTAGAGGTTGATGGGTTTCGTGAACACCCTATGCGCTTTGTTAGTTATTATTGGGTGGTGGAAATGCATTATGGTGGATTCACAGAGTGGATGTGATGATAATGATTTTCACATATGGCATGATTGTACCTATTTAGTGTCACTATTGAGTTCAAAGTAATTAGATGGGATGTATTTTAATGGTTGCATACTTTATAGGATGTGTATGTTGAAGATGGTTTTCTCTTAGTGTATGAGGATATGCGTGATGGGAAGCATTTATAATGTGAACAACTGAGTTATTTTGAAAACTATGTGTCTAGGGATGGCCTCAATTACGTGAATTAGTATATGATCCAGTGTAGTGTTAGCACAATGATGTTGTCAAGGTAACTGATGATAGTAGACCCTTATTGGACTGGTAAAATGTTTTGAATGTAAATGATTAATTGATTCACTCTCTTGGATTCAGTATGGGTGGAGTATGCTTTATCGAATGTTTGGTAACCTGTGATGTTTTTTGAGTGTTGTTGGATCGATTATCCTAGAAAGTTTGGGTATTGATCTAGGAATGGGTTAGCCTTTTGCTGGAATAGTCAAGGTTGGTATCGAGGGATTATTTATGATGGTGGGAGAGTGTGACCTCACCTAAAATTAAGGATTAATTAGACTATGATGACTGTATAGTGAAAATTAATGAGAAATATTTTTATTATGTTGTTATGAGCACAAAAAATAGAGATTTATCTTAACCTAGAGCGGAGTTTGAGAACTGTTCTGAACATGCGTGAGAGTTCAAAAATTTTCTATGTTGGCACCGGAGGAGGTGAACACCGAGGAGAAAATAAAGGATGTTCAATTTATGGGTTGACTTGATATATTATATGAGTTGTATTTTAAATTCTGGCATACACCGCTTAGGTTCGGGTTGTTGATGTCCACTTATGATTTGTCAAGAGAAAGTGAATTATCAGAGAGAACTGGGAAACAGTAAAAATTAATGAGGTTCGGGTTGAACCAAGACAATTAGAGAAGGCAAGGGTTATAATGATCATCTAAAGAAGATTCTCTTAATGGGGAAAATTGGCAGGCCCTTCAGTATGATAGTGGAAATCCCGTAGTTCCCTTGAGGATAGGGACACAGATGAGGGGAGGGCGTGCGCTGAGTAGGTAGCTTAGGCCCTTCAAAGATGATACTTATTATTATGGAGAAATAAGGCATCGATTTGCCAGGCATCCCAAGACTTATGGCCAAAGATTTATGGCATCAGGAGCACCGGGGAACTTTCTCACCACCAGTAGCATAGGTGGTGCAATCTCAAGAAAAGTCAGTCCCGGTTAGTTGGGTAGTAGGACATGGATTTACTTTATGGTTACACCTCATATATATTGTTGAAATATGTATATATCCACACACACACACACACATATATATACCAAGGCTCTTATACATCATGCTTCCTACATCACCCATACATCACACCTAATCTAGGCCCTAAAAAACTTTTTGTTTCAATTTTTTAATTTTATCCATGGAGTTAACTTTCCAATCAACACATGTTCAAAAAATTGGATCAAAATACAATTTCTAGCTATCTTTTAAAAATCCAACAAAAATTGTTGAAAATACCTTATTTATAAGGGTCCACGCCAGCAGAATTTTATAATTGTTTTAAAATAGCTAGAGAATGTAATCTGATCTAATTTTTTAAACATGCTGATTGGAAGGTTAATTTCAATAGAAAAATAAAAAAATTGGAAGAAAGGTTTTTTAGGGCCTAGAACTAGGTATGATGTATACAGTGTGATGTAGGAGAGCCTTCATCTCTCTCTCTCTCTATATATATATATATACTAGGGTATGCCCGTGCCTGAAGGCACGCTGATAATCGCAAAATAACGAATATTTTCAAAGTACGTAATTGCAAGAAGGCAAAAATTTCATTCCCCAACAAAACAAAGGGTAACTTTAAAAAAATTGGGTAACACAATTCCCAAAGGCACAAATATAATTTTACCCCCAATATTAGTTCTTAGGCTTACGACTCGATGTCGTCGTCAACCAACTAATGACACACACCTAAACAAAACACTAAACAAAGGTATTCGACATGAATACTTGCAAATAATATATTCAAATCGAAGTTCATAATTTTTCCAAAAAAATGTTGATACTGTTCTTGCGGATTTGTAGACAATTCCTTTTATTAATTGTCTCACAGTGGACTACATATTGCAAGACACATAACCAAGTGCTTCAGATTCATGTTAAACACAAAATAATAATTAATATGAAAGTAGATGATATTTAAGTACAAATTGACAAAAATACAAACAAATCATCCACTTGAACTTTATTACAACTTCGAACGATGAGTCGGTGTTGAGTCTTTTATCGTTTGTTAGTAAAAAGATTAAATCGAGATTGAACATGATAAGAAAATGCAAAAGGAATGTAATTAATTCAAAGAGGTGATGAATAGTAGTCAAAGACAAATATAATTCTTGACGATTGTGTATTAAATAGTAGCAACATACCAACTGAAATAACTAAAATCAAGAACGAACTTGAAAAACTAATGAAAAAAAACATTAGATGAGCAAAAAAGGAGGGGATAATACTGGAATACACATAAATATGCATCAAGTTTCTGTTGTCTAATCCTACCATATCTAGTCCAGAAATGATAGTAGCTTTAAAAAGAAAGTAGAGCGAAATTCGGAAAGAAGCCTAACCATCAATGCATTTACAAAGAATAATATTCACCTAATTCATTTCAT
This sequence comes from Sambucus nigra, assembly GCA_949130495.1. NCBI lineage: Eukaryota > Viridiplantae > Streptophyta > Magnoliopsida > Dipsacales > Adoxaceae > Sambucus > Sambucus nigra. The sequence goes on along the minus strand of OX422218.1, from coordinate 170,006,848 downwards.
CATACTCCCTACAATATAAACAATTAACTATGTCCTACATTCACAGATAGAATTTTTATATGCAAGGAGTTGAGGTCTTCAAAGCTCAATAATACCCATTGTATCTACTCTGGTGTTGCATATGGCCATGATGGAAGGGGTTGCATATGGCCATTATGGAAGACAGCTTGAAGGTGATGCGAGTTACCTCTGGGCATTTTTTTTACCTCATCCTTCACGGCTTACTGGATTTCGAATATGAATCAAGGAATAACTCATCCACCACCCTTATGAAAAAAATAGAAGCTACATATCATTGTATATGGAATAATAAAACTCAGGTTCTCAGTTCCCAAAATTAGCATCGTAGTGAGCAGCCAATTCAAGTTTCTTCACTTCATTCAATATCCAGACACCGTTCATGAAATCTGTTATAAAAAGACTCGTATTCCATATACATTCCGTATTCAAAGATCCTGTTATAAAAAGAAAAATTAAAAATTTGTAATGAGCAGCCAATTAAAAATTTGTAATGAAAAACATCCTGATATAAAAAGATAGATGAAATAGTCATATATCAAAAGGTCAATGCTATACATTATGTATTCAAAGATTTGGGAGATGGAGGCAGTGCTGATTTAGGTGACAGATCTATGGGAGACACAAATTTGCTTAGTATATTGATGAAATGGCACACAGTTTCATACGGTTATACCTCCGCAATTCAATTACTTATAGTAATTCTTCAACAAATGTTTATAGCATTGATGCATACATAATCTGTCTATACAATATAAAGAAAAAATTTCCCATGTTATAGGGAAAAATCATAACTTACTGACAGAAAAATTGGTAACTCGTGATTCATCCTTACCATCACTGGTTTGTGGTTTCCTGTCTCGTGCCTTTGTTTCCATCTTTTTCACTGTTTCAACTTTAAATTTTCTTTTCTTGTTATCTCTCCTCTTCCTCTCCTCTTGTGTTAGATCCCGCTTCTTCTTTGATATCCCCTCTTCTAGCAAAGACTTCCTCAGGAGCGAACATAGATGCATCTGAGACCTTAACAAACAAAAGGGGGAGGTGGCATGAAGCTTTGAGTGAGTGCTCAATGCGTTAAATTGTTGCTCAAGTTTCTCTTTCTCCCCCTCTAGATTTTCATTTTCATCGCGAAGTTCATTCTTTTTTTCCTTCAATTACTTAATCTCCTCCTGCAAATCATCATGCGACTCCTTTATCTTCTGTGCTCAATTTTTCAGTGGCATGAAATGCTATCACAGTGCTATGAAATGGTATCACAGCGACAATTTTCACTCGATTTAATGAAATGCTTCCTTAGCTTGAATGCTGGTTTTCACTCGATTCAATTATAATGAAAATTTAAATCGCTATTCTTATTCTTATTCTTCTATAATAGGGTTATAGGGACCTTAATTCTATCCAATTACTGACATATCAGTGAAATAAAAGCAGTACCTTAAAGTAGATCTGCGCATCAAGTGTGTTCTTCTACATTTAGACCTGCTCTGTGTTCCTAGACTTGCTTTGTGTTCTTCTACGTGTAGACCTTAAAGCAATACTATGAATTAGACCTGCTCTGCATTTCTAGTAACCTCAGAGAACCATTAACATCTCTGCACAAAGCGAGCAACCCAAAAAAATAAAGTTAAAAATGAACTTTTAACAGTAATGAACTTTTAAGTTTTAAAAGTTTGTAAATGTTAAAACTTATGAACTTTTAAAAGTTGTAACTTTTAACTTTTAAAAGTTTATAACTATTAACAATATTTAAAATTACATTCTCAAGAAACATATCATTTTGAATTAACAAAATCGTCATATCATACAACATATCGGTTTCAAAACTGCAGTAGTTGTCTCCTGACTCATCCTGGGATCCTTGTTGCTGGTCAAACCAACCTCCACCGAGGCCCTCCTGCCTCGCCGATGGGTCGCGGCACTGTGAGGCTTCATGCCGCAGGTCCCGGGGTCCTCCTCTGGCTGTTATTTTCCCCCTTGGGGTACTGGTCCCTTGATGAGTCCCATCGCTGCCCCTGAGCCAACCGCTGACTCCAGGGTGGAGTCCTTATGGGCAACGGTGCTCCAGTGTGTTGGGTGGGCTACTGTCAGGATGATCTTCTGGCTGCCACTTCGATTTTCTCCACACTTTCGCGACAACTTACAAATAAAAACTGAACTATTAGGCTGATGACAATCAAGTATCTGTAGAAAAACAAAAATTCATGAACGCCTCAAACCAAGATGAACAATAAAGAAAACATAACAGTAACTTAAGAGAAAGAGTCGAACAAACCTCGTGAATGTTAACAACACTCATTGTTGGTAGCAGAATTCATATCGGTACCCCTTCCCTTCTTTGTTGCTCTGCACTAAAGACTATAAATGTTGGGGATAAGTAGGATATTTGACTTTTATTTGGTATCTCGGTATGTTCTTGTTTTCTCTGTAAAAAAAAATATAAAAACTAATACCATTGCGTTAATTTGGAAAAAATAAATGAATTTGACATCCTTTATTACTGCTGGAAATAATTCAAATTGGCAATCCCCGTCTGGCGACTTCGCCTTCGGTTTTTACCCCCTCTCTATCGGTCTCTACTTTGCTAGAATTTGGTTTGATAGAATCGAGGAAAAAACACTGGTCTGGTCCGGTACTCGTAATAATCCAACAGATACATGATCAAGAATACGCAGGTGATGCTAAAAAAAGAGAGAGCTGGATTCCTTTGGAAAATATATAGTTTTCAAGATAGTCAATGGCATTCACCTGTACCAATTAAATAACAAAATAACCGAGTTAGTGTTGACTCATGTTTCCACTTCAAAAATATTACACATAATCAACTTAGCTAAACAAAATCAAATGATTTATCCAAAAGAAATGCAAAAAATTATATTTCGAAAAAGGGGATACTTTAAAATGGCTATTTTTGAATCCACCCCTCAATTTTTGTAAAATGTTATCCATGTCCCTGTATCACAAACCTCTAGAAATCATACTTCTGAGATATCATCAAGCACACGTCCTGCACCCATTAAACAACATTCAATTATCAACTTCTCACAGAATTGCACCAGTTATGCTTCAAATCTTGGCACATATGAATCATGCCTTGGAGGCTTCTCAAAACTTTCTTTCAACTTCGGCTCATGAATTCTTGGGCATGCACCTAGATCACTTATAGTATTGACAAAGAGATCGTGAGGACAAAATCGAACCATATAAAACCCAAATGATTCCTACTATGTGTTGAATGGAAATATTTACTGAAACAACTGGCGCAAAATATAAAACCCAAAATACATTATTTTGCAATAAAGCCCCTCTAAACTGTTTAGATACATTAGTAGAAAATGTATCTGTACTGAAACAACTGAAATCAACCCTATTTATGAAATGAATTAGTTCAAGTCTATATTTATGAAATGAATATAGACACCTATTTAGATAAATCAGTAGCAAATGTCTATATTTATGAAATGAATATAGACACCTAAACTGAATAAATTAATTAGTTCAAGTCTATTCAATGTAAACCATATGTAACAAACACTATAAAAATAGATGGTGTGAATTAGAGGAACACGCTCTAAGAATTCTTTCATTCCAAATATGAAAAAAAACATAAAGACGCTCTCGAACATTAACAAAATCTTCACTCAATTTTAATTGAACCACATATCCAAGGACAAAACTTGAGATTCCATCCTAGATTTGTAAAAAAAACACTCATTAAAATTAAATTCCTAAGCTAAAACAGAAAAAATGAAAAACTTAAAGAGCGAAAATCTAACTAAAAAAGGGTTTCAAAGAATATACCTGTTTACGGTTTCAAAGAGCGATTATGCCTCGATCTGCAAAATAATTAACAACCAATAAAATTAATCTACAAAATAAAACATAAACACAAATTTTACAGTGCTTGAAGATGGAAAAAAAGATAGATCTTACTATGCTCCATGAAGTCATTGTAGCCCAAAGATAGATCTTATTATGGCAATGGATAGCAACAGTGTTGTTCATCTGCAGGGATCCATTTTCCGTTGAACCATCGTTTGTACTGTGTTGTTCATCTGCAGGGATTACATTCACGATCGAAACATAGGTCATTAAGACTTAATAATAATGTAAACATGCCCAAAATAAATTATAATGACAGTGAATCGAAATAGCGGTCATTAACACTTACTAATAATGTGGCATACGGTTGTTTATGTGATCGCGATCGATTTTCGATGTCGATGGTGTTTCAAAATATTTCCTTTTCATATATGAGCCTAACAAAAACATGAAATAAAAATAAATTTAACTTTAGCTAAAACAAACACATGAGTATACCTTTGATCATGTACACATGAGTATACCTTTGGTCCAATAAACACAATAGAATGGTAGTTTCGTAAAAGACAGCTATGGCTTTCAAGTCTTACCAAAATCATGCTAAGGACAATTTCTGATTCTTAAGCAATACTCAGGTAGTACTTTTGTTTTAGCATAAATCACAAAACTAATCATAAACCTAAACTTAGTTAGATTATGTTTATTAAGAAAATAATTTAGTTACATTGAGCCACAGATCTGAACATGTAATAATAAGGAACCAACTATTTAGAACAAAGAATTTAAATTTGATTGGGTTGGCCAATGGATAGAGGTTGGTTGTTTAGAAATTGAAGGAAATTCATGTTGCTATAGAACAATTACAAAGAAAAAAGAAAGAGAATCCAACTGAGTTATTTTAAAGCAAGGAAAAACTAAATCTTCGCTCTACTGTGTGTGTATTAAGATTATATGGATGCATAAATATATAAATAAAATATGAAACAACGAAAGTAAAATATCAAGAAAAGTTAATTAAAATCAACATACATAATGAGTACATTTTTATGTGAACTCAACTAAATATCAAACACAAAATTAGTTACTTACAAATAAGCATACGATTCTTAAACATGCATTCCAATTAAGAAATTAGTGTCCTACGTAGTAAGTTGCATACTAAATGGGATCACACACGACATACACACAGTCGAGTTTAGTTCCAAACCTCAACTTTAAAATATAGTTCATGTTTGGTGTTTAAATGAGCATCAAAGGGGAGAAGAGTAAATATGGGCTATTGAACATTGAACCTGCAAATTAGATCTGCAAAACAGGAAAAAACAAAACAATTAGAAATGTAAAAAAATGAAACCAAGAACAAAATAAAACCCAAAATCAAACCCCAAAAAATTCTCATTGAACCCAATCGACGTGTTTAGTAGAATACCAACAACAGTGTAATAAAACCTACTATTGTGGGCACTATGTTTTCCCTGCATAAAATAATATTGTGAGTTAAAAAGTAGGGAAAACTAAATTAAAAGGCAGCCACAATCGGAATAAACTTAAATCCAATACAAAATATAATCCAATTAACACATCTTTGTCCCTGTGGCATATCATCAAGCATAGAGTGTTCATAGTATAACCCTCTACCCCGTAGCATAAAAATAAAATTGATAAGAAAATGGGGCACCACATGAACCAAAAATTTTCCCTTTTTATTTCAAATATTATTTAGAAAAAAACATATAAAACTGCAATACTACACAAAACATGTCCACAAACCCTGTATCTAAACATGAACCAAGCATGGTAAATAAAAAAAGAAAAAAAAAATAGAAACAATCCCATGAAATACCAACCTTGATTACAATGTTTAAATGGAACAAAGAACCTTACTGGAGTTACTTGAAGATATTAATATCAAACTTTTTCCACACAAAAAAAAGTGAAATCCAACATTTGTTCATCAATTGAAGATATTATTTGTTCAAAAAAAAATCACAAATCTAGGGATACTTGTAAAATCCAACACTTGAACCCTAGACTAAACCCCCCCAAACTTAACACTTGTAAAATCGCATGAAATAGATCCAGGTATACAAAAATCAGATATGGATATAAAGAAAGAAAAGGACACTACCGTAAGTCAATCCACTACGAGAGAGAGGCGGCAACCTTGGAGCTCGGAGGGTTATCGTGTATGCGTGGGTTTATGGTGGAGGTAGCGGAGGTGGATTGGAGAGGAAGATAATGGGTTGACGTTTGTGTTGTGTTAGGGTTCTTTTGGGTTCACGATGAGAGAACGGGAGAGAAGTAGAGAATCCGAGGCTTGTGTGAGAAATGAGAGAGAGAGAGTATGAACAATTCATGAAGTAACTTTGACAAAAGTACCCCAAATTTTGAATTGAAGAGTAAATTTGGTATGAAAAAAGAGGGGGAAACAAAAAAATTGAGGGGTAAAATAGGGAGTGCAAACAAAATTCTTATTGATGACATCATAGTTCCATCTTATGACATACTTAAGTTTCATACTTTATTATATAGATATATATAATATTTGTGGGGTGTGTACATGTGGTATTAGGAGTTCTAGTCATGGCATACTATGGTAGGCGTATGAGAGCCTTATTTCTTTATCTCTTGGTGATATGGGTACGGTCTAGTTTTCTATTAGCCTAAAGTATTTGTGTGGTTTACATCAATACATTATTCTTTAGCTAATTTCGAGGATGAAATTCATGTATTAGTGGGGAAGACTGTAATACCTCGAATTTTTGTGGAATTTATTTATTAATTAAGAAAAAAATTAATAAATAGAGTTGATTATTAATTTTATCTTTTGGTAATAATAAAATGGATAATTTAGAGAATAACATGTGTTATAAATAATTAATTGGTGGCATTAATTATATGAAATTGGACTATGTATTCCATATATAATAATATTGTGTGTACATTTTATTTACGCAATGGGGTATTACCGTGTGTAGTGAGGTAATACCATTTGGATCGGACTCTAGAGTGACACGGACGCCCGGAGATGTATTTTTAGTGCTTTGGATCGGGCATATATAGTAGGCATACCTCTGGAATAAGTTTTGAACTAGTTTGAGTAGTGTTTTTTGTTCATTTAGAGGCTTAAAATTAAGTTTTTTAGTGATGTGCCAATTTAGACTCCTTTTATGGATGTTAACCCTCATTAGTTAAACAAATTACACATAAAACATAAACCCTAGTTGCCCTAGAAATTTGGGATAACTTTGTTAGGACTTTGAGGAGGAAGAACAAGGGATCAAAAGTAGGAATCACTCGTTCATACCATTAATGCAAGAAATCTCTTGCTATCACCGTATAATTTGTAACTAATATATGACTTCCATGTACTGGATTTTGATTTGGATTTAGATTCACGTTTAGGTATTTAATATGCTATCTTGATCATGTTGTATTAGGTTTAATTGGGATGATGAATTGAGCTATTAATGTGTTTGTAATCTGACTTAAAAATTAGGGATTTTGTTGAAAATCTTTAGTTGAATCATTTTGAGTTATGGTTATGTTGTTAGAATGCATGTTTATGATTGAATCACTTGTAATTATTAAGGTCCTATACTAATTTTTCATGTATATCTGAAATCGCTTGTATATTGGACTCCATTATATGTAAAAGTTGAAACAAGGTTTAATTTGGGGATTTGTAGAATTAAACATTTAATTTATGTTTGTAGAACATTAATCAATGTATAAACTATTAAGGATCATGAATTCGTACTTAGTTTTAATTATAGTGAAGTTTTGAATGTTGATTGAAAGATTGGTGGGTTAACAATGGAGTTTGGGCCGAAATTATGGATTTGGGGGGGAAGAAGAATCACCATATGTACCCGTCGGATATTGATTCGTCCCTGGGGTTTTGCTGAGGATGGGTATTATTGAGGGGGTTTCGATTTCGATTATTTTGGGGATGTTTATGAGAGTGTGTGTTTATATATATGGGATAGAATGTATATGCATAGTTATGTACCCACAGTTTAATGGGATAAACTAGGAGGCAATGTTAATTAATGTTTTCAGAAGTAGTAAACCTAAGAATCGGGTACGCTTGAGTGTATGTGATATATATATATATATATATATATATATATATATATATATATATATATATATATATATATAAAATAAAGCAGGAGGGAGTTTTGCCACATCATACAACTTTTGCCATATCATATAACCACATCATACAAAATCTATATAAACAAATTTTGTATCTATCTATATCATACAATTTTTGCCACCTCATATAATCACATCATACAACTTTTGCCACATTTGTACAAAACCTATATAAACATATTGTGTATCTGTCTCTTTGAACAGACTTCGTATCCAACGATTGAAAATGATGCCAAATCTTCTTTTAAGATTGTCAAGACCCTTTCAAGCTTCTTTAAAAAATGGGTGTATAACTATGACGCGTTAGAATCACCTCCCCATCAAAAGTACAATTATTAAACCTAGAGACACTAGTCGTCTACCTCTATACGAAAAGTACAGTCTGCACAAGGCTCAAGAAGAAGATTATCCCTCTCTTTGGAATAGTAACAGTTCAATTGATTTTGAACCTCCGTCCATATACCATTTACCTCTCACTATACCAACGCCTCTCTCTCAAACTCAAACACTCACCATTTACCAAAAAAAATGAAACACTCATTGCTTGAACACTCATTGTTAGTTTTTTTTGCAGATATGAATCGAGAATTTTGTCTGGCATCCTTCGCTTGCATCATCTCACATCCACCGCTGGCATTTTATCAGGTGCCTTAAAATCTCACATCCACCGCTGACACTATCTCCGGTTCCTTAAAATCTCTCATCCAACGCTGACACTATCCGCTGCCTTAAAATCTCAAATCCACTGCTGAAACCAGTAAAATTCTCTGTGACGTTGTCACATTATCAGTGTTGATGGGTTCATATTTTCAGATCTCGGGCATTCACATATTCAGTTTCTTAGATCTGATATCTCTCAAAGTCTCTCTCTCATCTCTCTTGGTGGGTGGGTTGATAATCTTTCTCCCCAAGTCTTTTTTCTCTCTCTATCTCTCTGTCTCACACACATTAGCATCAAGCTTCACCCAAGGCTTTCAACTACAGGAGTTTTATGTTCATTCATCCGTGACTTGAAAAAAACGGAAGCAAAGATCCGAGCTCCTAGATCCGCCCCGTTTCCTGAATCTCCATCCATCGCTCGATCCGCCCCATCGCTAGATTTCACTTTTGCAGATCCGATCACTTTTGCAGCTAGATTTCATCATTAACTATGTTTTGTTGTTTTGATTATAGCTGAGAATCTACATGGTTAAAGATGTAATTATGGATCATTTTTTTTTGGTTTTGACTAATGTTTTTTTGTGTGTATATCTAATCCTCATCCTCTCTGCTTTTATTCAGATTTAAGCTTTGTTGATTTGATTCCCTCTCTCACGCACACAGATATATGAGTCAGTTGGGGGTGACGATTAGGGCAGGGGTGCAAGGGCTACCAACGCTTTTTAGGCTGATGAATGTGATGATGGGGAAGAAGGAGGAGTGGCAAAATATGAATTAGTTGTTGGTGCCCATGGATTTGGTTTCGTATACTGAGCTGGCTAGATTTGGCTTCATAACCCTATTTGTTGGAGATATTTTTTATTTTTACGGTTTATCTTTGGTTTTATATACCTATATTGTGTACCTGGTTTATATTGTTACGGGTTAGATCTTTTTTGAAGTTAACTTTGTGTGTTATTTGTTGCTACTGATTAAAACTGTTAAGTAATACTCTTATAGTTTAGAGTCGGTTTTGTACACTTTAAAAAGTTTAAATTCTTGAAAAATATATTTTCTACAAGATAATTTGTAGATTAGTTTCTGCAAAATAATCTTTCTTGAACAAAAAATTATTTGTGTAGATCTGACATTTGTTATCTATTTTAAAGTAAAATTGTTTGTTGTCTTGCATGTGTTATATTCAGAGTTATATTAGTGTATTGTTGCTGTATTGTACAAGTAGTTTTGCATAACTATTTTTCTTGGACTGAACACGTATATTTGGACAAGTTTACTGTTTTTTGTTTTCTGTTTGAATGCCTATAACATTTGTATTCCCTATAACATTTGTATATATCTTTATATTGATTTTTTTATCAAAACTCTTTGTATTGATCTCTCAAATTTGGTCATTCAACAAGGTTTTCTCTAATATTTTGTTTTCAAATATTAGGTTCTCCATATTACTCTAATTTTGTTCCGAAGTTGCGATGTAAACTTATGACCAAAGTGGCTTTGAGATTTTAAAATATATTTTATCTTTGTGATTTGACTAAAGATTATGTTATCAAAATTTATTCTACAAAAAACAGGTGATTTGACTAAAGTTAATGTAATGACCGTATCACAGGGGATTATTTCATTATTGAAAATATGTTTACTATTTTTTAGGTCTTAGTGGGGCACATGTATATATATCAATTTGCGTAGGGGTATTATTTTCACTTGATGCAATACTTTTGTAGGAAAATGTATTTTAAAAATGATATACATTGGAAATGCAAAATGATGTAACTTTTTATTCAAGGTATTTTTTTTTATTTTTTAATATTAGGTTAGAAGGAATCGAGTTTGAAGATATTTTATCTCTGAAAAGGAATGTCCAGGTGGTCAAAATTTTATAACGTTGTTGTGAGTGCTACTCTATGAGATTAGATAGTGCGTTAAAATAAAGGGAATCTTCAAAGATTAGAAGCATCTCTCATTTGGTAGGCATTATACATATCTAACTAGCTATGCGTAATGAATTTTCTATGCCATTTAAAAAAAAGGGGGATTATGTAATGTTGTTGTACATAGGTGATTCCCCCCCAAACAACACTTTCATATTTTTTACATTTGGACTCATGTGCGAGAAAGTAATTATTTGAACACATGCGCGAGAAAGTAATATTCTTAATAATGTGTGTGAATATTCTTACTAATATTCGCTAATTTCTTAAATAATCTTTCTACATTAAGATATTTTAACTTAGGTGCATTTTGAGAATATTGATCAATTGTTGATGATTATTTCTGCAGGAGTGAAGCACACGGACAATAGGTATTGTATATTACTTTGGGTATCATCTTCATATTTTTATTAGTGACAATATTTTAGAGATTTGTGAATCCTAAAAAAATAATTTCGACAATTATTGTGCCAATTTTGAAAACATTATGAGTATTTTTTCTTTTATCTAAATAATATTGGGTTAACAAATGACAATAGAAATATTAAACATATTTATATACTTATTTAGGAATTCTCCTAAACGGACTGAAAATAGTGAAAAAAAAACCCGAACATTATGTCTCAACTTTTCATCGAGCCATTGGCCCGGGTAAACATTTATTACTAGAATAAATGTATTGCCGTGCCATCGGCACGGGTACACCCTAGTATATATATATATATTATGTGTGTGTGTGTGTGTGTGTGTGTGTGTATAGGTTATATATTTGCACATACCATTCACTCGTGGGGAATATATTGGTCGGGGTTTTGATTCAATTGGTAGTAACTGTGTACAACACTCATGGCTGATGACACAGGACTTTGTGTGATCACACATTCAGGACGATCACCACCTCTCAATGTAAGATGTGAACAATATGATACATCGGGCGTGATAGCCGATGATGTTACTATGTGTTGACATGTTTATATCATACGTTCAGTCGATGTATGATTTGTGATGATGTGGGAGGATGATCTGATCCGTTGGACGAGTTTTGGTATGGGACTACCCGGTAGTGTGATTATGTAGTGATCTCACATTCCCATTTATGTGTATATGTTTCCAAATTTGTTAGGTAAGGGACTTTTATGGGTTTATTGATTAAAGAATGAGAAGGTCCTTCGAAGATATACGCCATTATATGGTTGTTATGAGATTTATCTACGTGGTTGATATTAGTCTAGTGATGGACACTTTTGTGACACCCCGCCTAATTAAATACCAGATGATCAGTCCTTTATTAAATGAAAATAGGATTTTCATATAGTTCATTCTTAGCATCATTGTTGAAAACCTTATTAATTACTAACCACCTATTAGTTAATTAAGCTGGTGTCAAAAACTTTATCTTTTAATAACCAAGCCATTAAGTATAACTGAAAACTAAATAGAGCCATCACATAATAATAAAGTCTATACATCCCATCAACTAACTGAATCAAAGTCTTGCCGAATTAACCATCGGCTAAAATCCAAACTAAATAATTATGACAGATAGTAAATAAATCCATACAATCTGAACTGAAATAATCAGAATAAATGCAGTGAGCAAAATACTCAAAAATAAAACTAAGATAGAATTCCTAAACTAGGAATAAAATAAAGAGGCATCTACTCCAAATCCTGCAACATCCACATATGCCGCAGCAGCGTATCCCTGGGATAGAATCAAGTCCGGTGTCCCTGTGGCTAGACACCTCAAAGGTTTTAAAAATATTTGACAGCAAGGGTTAGAATCCAAAATATTTTGAAAATATTTTGCAAGTGATTAAGTTGTAGTAATTTAAAATGCACAAATGCCCTTCATATTTAAGCTAGTATCGTACTCCCTTGTGGACCTGCTCACCCCTCAACTATTGTGCACACCTAACGCTTTATTTATAACACACCTAGTCATTTACCAAGGAACTAGTTCTTGTTATAACTCCTTCCTGTCACACTACTCTAGGCCGAGTATGTTTAATATATGATTTATAAGTTATTTAACACATTAACTTAAATAATCATCTTTCATTTAAGACCATATAACATTCTCACTAGTTATATATAATTAATACAGTTCACTTCAGGTATTTTACCCGTATATAATTATTTACTCCGTTATATACGTACATTTATATTACAACATTCACACATATGTCATATATATATAAATCCATCTGCCCAAGTATTACCTCACCAGATGCTTCTCTAAAGTGCTATCATCCCAAGTCTACTCAGTCCCACTTGTATTCTCAAGACAGCTAAATATCGTCGAGTCGAAACATTAAAATATAAGCCTAGTGGAGGCGGTCATATATCCTCGAGTGTTAAGACAATCATCTCACATGCCTCACCTCTATTCAATGTTATGACCTGGGGATTATACTCTCCCTGCTCCTCAAGCTAGAGGGATTCACCCACATCGCACAACCTCCTGTGACAACACTAGAGGGTAAATAATTATAAAATACCTAGTTACTGATATTTTAATAGCACATAACATATATATACTATTACACTATCGTATATATATAATTTAAACTTAATCCCGACTATACCGTGCCCAACACTTGTAGCACTAGCCTAAAATATACCTGAGTCGATATCCAAACTCTTAATTTAATTAATCTCTCATTAATTAATTTATTAACTTGGTGTCACTCAACCAAAATACCCGGATGTAATACCCCGTATTTTCATGGCTTTTAATTTGGGGATTTATTAAATTTAGATTGAGATATTAATTTAATATTAATCCGGAAATTTATTTTAAATACTTACTAGCGTGATGAGAGTTAGTAATTATTGGACATTTCTTGAATATTACTCAATGGGTAAAGTAATATGTATAATTGAATTTATCAAAATTGTCACGAGTGAATAATATGACAATTATGAAACTTAAGTCAGGACGCGCCTCTGTCGTGTCGGGATTAAATTATTATTATTATTATTATTATTATTATTATTATTATTATTATTATTATTATTATTATTATTATTATTATTATTATTATTATTATTATTATTATTATTATTATTATTATAAATAGTAAATAAATTATAAGTCGCTCGTATGGTCATTTTGAGTGTGCCAACGTGTCTAGAAGGGTCAAGATACTCAGAAAAAGGAACCCGGGGGTTTAGTTTGGGTCTCGAGATATTTTTAGGCCTAACCGGTAACCCGAGAGGGCATTTTAGTAATTTTCCTTTTTAAGGCCTTATTATGGACAAAAATTAAAAGGATATATCTGATGGGAGGTATAGTCTTCAAGGATTATAATTGGTAGAGTTTCAGAGACGCTAAGGAAGCGAGAAGGGAGACGGGAGAAGGGAGAAGACTCTAAAGGGGAGAACCACCCTACCTACACTGCCCTTACCATCTTTCACCACCATCGCGTAGATCGAGAAACGAGGGACGCAACCATACTCGTCAACACCTGGGAATCAAACCTTCATATCTGAGGCAAGTATCTATCTTGCTACTTTTCTAGTTAATGTTTCACCCATGTTAGAATATGATTGATAAATATATGTTTCATAGAAGAATTTGATGATTTAGGGAATTTAAATCACATGCTTTAGAGGAAATAAATATATTCAAGAAATCCCAACATATATAGATGATTACCCACGAAATTGTATTGGTTTAAAAGTGAGAAATCTAGAAAAAGAATTAGAAGATTGGAAATTTTAATGAAACTAGGGTTCTTGATAAATATTATGTATTGGGCCTTTAATTCTATGCTTTTGATGAAATTCATGCATGCTTTACGTAGGAAATCATGTATATAGGTATATGTAATCGGTAGAAAATCATGTATCCGTACATGCTTTACGTACGAAATTGTATTGTGTATGTTTGTTCAGTAAGTTCAATTTATATTATCACATGAGGTTATATTCAAATGTGATGAAATTTGCAATAAATTGAGAACTCCGTGAACATGTTTTAAGTGATTGGGTCTAAATTTAGTTGTTACTAGTTCACACCTCTACACTTTCGTTTCCATATGACACATCTTCACCATACGAGTGTGAAAAGCTTGTTGTATTTTGTGTCATGTGTGGTGTATATACCTATATATATGTGCGTGTGCGTTAGTGATATTCATTATGTCTACATATATATGGTAGTTTTTTTTAGTCTTTGCCTTGCTTGCTAGTCCATATATGCTTTTAATTCATAATTAGTATCTATCTTGTTGCATATTATTGTTAATGTCACATGATTAGTATCTTATGTATCACATTGGTATCATTTTTATCCATATTTGTTGGTATCCTTTATTATCTGTATGGATTAGTTATAATTTTTTTTCCCATATGCTTTCCTGCTCTTATCACTTTAAATTGGTTCTTTTATCCTTTGACTATTCCTGAACAAAAAAAAGGGGAGAATAATAGGGGGAGAAATGGTATCTTATCATATTGTAATCGTATCTTAATTTGGGAGATTTAGCTTAGGGGGAGACGTTTTTCTAAGTAGTTCATTTATTTGATAAAAGGGAGAATGACGTCTTTCTAAGTAGGTCATTTATTTCATAAAGGGGAGAATTAATTTAGGGGGAGTAATTATTTTACATGCATTTAATTCTTTGATATTCCCTATGCATTTGATAGTTTGCTTAAGTGTGCAGGAATTCTTCTAAGTGGAAACTTTCATCGGCAAAGATATTGTTCCTTGGGTTTTTTAGTCAAGCTTGTATTTTTTACTTTTGGGTGGGAAGTTTTTGAGTCTAATAGAACTTGACGGCCCTTTAGGATTTTGTTTTGGTTTTTGTCCTGGAATAGCCAAAGCGGGAGATTTGTAAGGACACAAATTTCTAATTGAGTCTTAATGTAGTTTTGGCTCAATTCTGAACAAAAACATTTAAGTCATAGGATATAGTCCATGTGTATCCATCCAAACCTATGACAAGTTTGAGTTAAAGACGTTGCAGCCTACTTATCAAGAGAACATCATTGCCGATTTACATGTGCCTAGTTTCACTTCATCAACTTAGTTCCAATCACTCATAAGCTATAAATTCATTACATATATATATATATATATATATATATATATATATATATAGGAGCTTGGAACATTTTTTAAATGGGTGTAATTTTATTTTAAACTGAATTTTATTTTAAACTGAATTTTATTTTGAGAAGGTTATTTTAGAACTTTTAAATAAAAAGTTTTGGCCTTAAAATTGAAAAAATGAACTTCTGGAACTTCATTCGAGTTTGTCGTTCGAACGATAATTTCGTTCGAACGAGTTTTCCAATGAATTTTCCCAATTGGCCTCTGGAACTTCATTAGAAGGGTCGTTCGAACGAGGCTTCGTTCGAACGAAAATCTCGTTAACGAGATTTTCGGCGGGAAAATTCTTTCACAGTTTTTGGCAGTTTCCTCCATCTTCCCACTATTTATGTTCCCACTACTTTTTGACAGAATTAAGATGTACGAGAACCAACCTTTTCAAACTTACTTTTTCATCTTCTACAATCTCTAAGAAAGAGTTTTGAGAGATTAATTCCACAATGAAAGAGTTCATGTTTTGAGTGTTTGTTTTTTTTTAAAAATTGTTTTTAAACACTTTTGTTTACACCCCATATATATATATTCTTTGAGTTTGTTTGGCACCAGGTTCATTTTTCTCTACATCTCAAAGTAGAGAAGTTTGGGTTTACTTCTACATACCACAAAGAAGAAGTTCGTTGTTTTGTTGCGGCATTTTCACATGGTGAAAGGCACCATGTGTGGTTGATGGTAGATTAGTCTCGATTGGTGGACTCCAAGGTTCCGGTGGACTCCGAGATTATTCGATAGGCGGAGTTTGAAGATCGAAGGAGCGCGTGAAGGCTTAAAGGGAGTCGAGTCAGTTGTGTAAGTCCTCTTGTCCAGTCTTTGTAAAATTCACACCATACTTAGTGAATTTGTTAGGCCAGGTCCATCCTAAGTTTTTCCTGATTTGAGTTTTTCCTCGTACATCGTCGTGTAGTGAGATTGTTTATTCTATCTTGTTTAACTCACCTAAAACTCATGCTTAGGTTAAAAAGATAAAATTTGGTTTAATTTACAATCTTGATTAATTTGGTGCTGGTTTAATATTTGGGTATGTTTAAATTAATCAATTCAAGTTGGAATACTTAAATGGCCAATGATTTTATTCCCGATAGTTTAACATGATAATTAAATTAATTCGGTTTAAGTGAAATTTTAAGTGTGTGTGTGTGTAGACTTAATTCCACTTAATTTTATTTTTAGAAATTAAAATTTGTGTTTAATTTAATTTTTTCATATCTTTAAAGAAAAGTAAATCAAATAAAATTTGGAAAATTAAATTGTTGTGTTGAACCATCTTCATTCCGCATTTAAAAGGAAATTATATTTGAAAGATTTTTAAATTGGGGGTCCTATCACGTTTTCAGAATTGGTATCGGAGCCAGAGCACTAATTTATTGCATTAAGGTCCTTTTAATTATTTTTAGTTAAAAATAGAATTTTCCCCATTTTCTAAATTTATTATTTTCGATGGTACTAATTACGCATATTGGAAAGCGCGTATGAAATTGACACTAAAATCTATCGACGAGAGGGTTTGGTTATCTGTTGTTAGCGGGTGGTCCCAAACTACATATATGGTAGAAAATGAGCGTGTTCCCAAACTCATAGAGAGATGGAGTGAGAATGAATTTAAACTTGCAAATTTTAATTCCCGTGGTTTAAATGCCTTGTTTAGCGCAGTAACACTGGATGAATTCTGACGCATTATAACGTGTGAAACTGCTAAAGAAGCTTGGGATATTTTACAACTCACTCACAAGGAACTAGTGTTGTAAAAGCTTCTAAACTCCAAAACCTCACCAATCAATTTGAAACCATCAAAATGAATGAAAAAGAAACATTTGATGAATTTTATGCTAGGCTTTCCAATATAGTTAATTCATCTTTTAATTTGAGAGAGAAAATACGCGACAACCGAGTAGTTAAGAAAATTTTAAGGTCCCTACCCGATAGATTTATTCCTAAAGTGACCGTGTTAAATTCTTTATCCACTTTAGCCTCTATGAAATTAGAAGAGCTCGTAGGTGATTTACAAACCGATGAAGTAGACATGTTTCCCTCCAAAATAGAAAAGAAAATATATAATGGCGTTGCTTTGAAAGCCTGAAAGGAGGAAAAACAAGTAGTAGAGAGTGAAAGTGATAGTGACTCGGAAGATATGTCTATGTTTGCTAGGAAGTTTCATAAATTTCTTAAATTTAACAACGATAAATTTAAAAATGATTTTAAGAAATTTGAAAATTCTAAGCATAACAAATCCGAAAAGATCGCTAAAACTTTTAATGAAAGTTTAGATAGGGACAAGTCAAATAGGTGTTATGCTTATGAAGGGTATGGCCATAGGACTTTTGAGAGCCCACACTAAACTAAGGAAAGAGGATAAACAACCTATTTCATATAATGCTACCCTTAGTGATAGTGATAAGGAAGAGGGACCCGCTTCCCCCATTGATCCCAACTTTGTAGCGTTCATAGCTAGTCATGTGAGCACCGATAATGAATCTTCCCATGAAGATATACAAATACATGACACTTCTGAGGCCTTTGTTTGTGAATCCCCAAAATATAATGGTTGTGAGAGAGAGAGAGAGAGAGAGAGAGAGAGAGAGAGAAGAAGAAGAAGAGGTTGATGTGAGTGAACTTCAAATTGCTTTTTAAGAATTGTATGAAGAATATTTTAAATTAAAAAGAGCTAATTTGAAGTTAGAAACTAGTTTAAGAGAGCGTGCTAAGGTCACAGGTGAGAGTGTGTTGGTTGATGACCTTAGGGCACGTGAGAGCACTCTTCGTGAGAAGCTTGAATATGTAGAAGGCGAGAGAGATAGCCTTAGAGGTTTAATGGAATCCTTGAAAAATGAGCTTCTTGTGTTTGAAGAGCGGTATGTTTTATTAGAGTCTCACATTTTAGATTTAGAAAATAAATTAAAAAACTCTAGTAAAGTCAAATTTGATTTGGAGTGTTGTTCGGAGAAATTAAATAAAATATTAGGAACGGTCAAAATTAAAAATAATACTTGTGATTTATGCTTCAATACTTGTAATGAGTCAACTCATAAAGCCAAAACCAATTTTTTAGGAGAATCCTTTAGGAACAATGTTATAGATCATTCCTTAGGTAAATCTTTTCACCGAGTCTTTAGGTGCTCACATTGTGGTCGAAAAGGTCATCTTAAGAAGTTTTGCTTTGATCTTAAACGAGGTCTTAAAAAATCCCTATGTAAGGCAACCGAGGTAGCCAAGATTCCTATATCCCGAGATCGTCATTCATCGTTAGTTTGGGTTAAGAGATCCGACTTGGTAGCTTTATAAGATAGGATTTTTTATTCTCATTTACTTATTTCTTTTGGAAAGGAATATTTTATTGAATTAGAGAGAAAAGCCCTCTCTAGGTAGCAATACACGTGATAAAACGAACAAGTAGCTTCAAATAGTCCATAAAAAATGATTTTTTGAAGAATCTAACAAAGTGGCTATTTTATCTGAAACTCTAAAGTAAATAGATAATTTTTTCTGAGCAGCTCCATAAATAGCAAGAAGATAAGGCACTTTGTTTGAAATTCTAGAGCAGCATTTGATTGGGCATTGGATCCTCCCTTGCTAAATCTAAAGGTTGAATGTGATAGTTATTTGCATACTTTAGCTTTTGTACTTAATGTTATATTATCATGCTAATTGTTGATACGAGAAACTATATTTGTACTATCACTAATTGTATGCTTCTTTATCAATGTTCTAGTATATACTTAATGATTTATCACATGCTAGAATTATGATTGTTGTTTATCTTTTGTATTATAGTTCTTTCATTTTAGTTTACATAAAATGAAAAATACAAAAAGATTATTGTTTATCATTTGTGTTTTACCTTTTTAGTAATTTAGGCTTAATGAAAAATTCAAATGATTTTTGTTTGTCTTTTGAGTAAATATTTTTCTTTATTTGGTTAAAAAAATTTAAAAACTCAAAAAGATTTGTGTTTTGTGTGTATTTTAGTTTGACACACTTTATTTGGCATATACTTGTGTTTGAATCCCTTTTTTTCGCTTCCATGTAACTCGAGCTTTTGGTTAAGATTGACAATCAAATGTTCTTTACCATGTTTACATGGAGTAGTTGGATTTTGTGTTGCTATAATGGATTCTATTGTTATATGCCTCAATTAACACATGCACGAGCTCACTTGAAATTTTAACTTCACATGTATATTTGAGCTTTGTGAGGTGTTCTCCTACTTATCTAGTCATCTACATATTTTTTTACCTAGGAGGACTTGTGCATGTTAAATCAGTTCCACGTGAGATTTGAGTGATATATAAAATGTTATATATAAATGTGCACGGGGAAGGGCTCTGAAAGGAAATATCATCCTTTGCGAGTAAGCCATCGTTTGCTTGGACCTAAAAGAAATACGTGGTCCAAAGGCCTAAAAGAATATTGGCATTAAAATAAAATAATTTTCCAAGGACTATTTTGTTTAAATTGATATATTCATTCAAAAGAATAATATATATATATATATATATATATATATATATATATATATATATATATATATATATATTGATGGATATTAGAAGGTATATCAACGGTTTGCACAATGTCCATTTATCCTAGTTGCATTTCCATTATCATGACTCTATTGGTTTGTAGAATTATCAAAATTCTAGGCGTGTATGCATTGTGTATGTTTTTTCATTAAGTTCAATTTATAATATCATATGAGGTTATATTCAAATGTGATGAAGTTTACAATCAATCGAGAACTCCGTGAACATGTTTTAAGTGATTGGGTCTAAATTTAATTGTTACTAGTTCACACCCCTACACTTCCATTTCCATATGACACATTTTTGTCATACGAGTGTGAAAAGCTTGTTGTATTTTGTGTCATGTGTGGTGTCTATACCTATATATGTGTGCATGTCAGTTAGTTATATTCATTATGTCTACATATATATGGTAGTTTTTTTTTAGTATTTGCCTTGCTTGCTAGTCCATCTATGCTTCTAATTAGCAATTGGTATCTATCTTGTTGCATATTGTTGTTGATATCACATGATTAGTATCTTATGTATCACATTGTTATCATTTTTATGCATCTTCATTGGTATCCTTTATTATTTATATAGATTAGTTATGATTTTGTTGCCCATATGATTTCATGCTCTTATCACTTTAAATTAGTTCTTTTATCCTTTGACTATTCCTGAACAAAAAAAGGGGGAGAATAATAGGGGGAGAAATGGTATCTGATCATATTGTAATCATATCTTAGTTTGGGAGATTTAACTTAGGGGGAGACGTCTTTCTAAGCAGGTCATTTATTTGATAAAGGGGATAATGATGTCTTTCTAAGTAGGTCGTTTATTTGATAAAGGGGAGAATTAATTTAGGGGGAGTAATTATTTTACATGCATTTAATTCTTTGATATTCCCTATGCATTTGATAGTTTGCTTAAGTGTGCATGAATTATTCTAAGTGGCAACTTTCATTGGCAAAGATATTGTTCCTTGGGTTTTTGAGTCAAGCTTGTATTTTTTATTTTTGGGTGGAAAGTTTTTGAGTCTAGTAGAGCTTGACGGCCCGTTAGGATTTTGTTTTGGTTTTTATCCCGGAATAGCCAAAGGGGGAGATTTGTAAGGACACAAATTTCTAATTGAGTCTTAAAGTAGTTTTGGCTCAATTTCGGACAAAAACATTTAAGTCATAGGATATAGTCTATGTGTATCCATCCAAGCCTATGACAAGTGTGAGTTGAAGACGTTGTGGCCTACTTATGAAAAGAACATCATTGTCGGTTTACTTGTGCCTAGTTTCACGTCATCAACTTTGTTCCAATCACTCCTAAGGTATAAATGCATTACATATATATATAGGATCTTGGAACATTTTTTAAATGGGTGTAATTTTATTTTAAACTGAACTTTATTTTCAGAAGGTTATTTTAGAACTTTTAAATAAAAAGTTTTGGGTTTAAAATTGAAAAAATGAACTTCTGGAACTTCGTTCGAAATTGTCGTTCGAACGAGTTTGTAGTTCAAACGAGATTTTCGTTCGAACGAGTTTGCCAATGACTTTTCCAAATTGGCATCTGGAACTTAGTTAGAAGGGCTCGTTCGAACGAGATTTCTGACGAGAAAATTCTTGGACAGTTTTTGGCCGTTTTCTTCATCTTCCCACTACGTTTTGACAGAATTAAGATGTGCGGGAACCAATCTTTTCAAACTAACTTTTTCATCTTCTACAATCTCTAAGAGAGAGTTTTGAGAGCTTAATTCCACAATGAAAGAGTTCATGTTTTGTGTGTTTGTTTTTTTAAGAAAATTATTTTTAAATACTTTTGTTTACACCCTTAAGAGTTTATTCCAAGTACCACACACACACACACACACACACACACACATATATATATATATATATATATATATATATATATTTGCTTGCAGTTTGTTTGGCACCGGGTTCATTTTTCTCTGCATCTCAAAGAAGAGAAGTTTGGGTTTACTTCTACATCCCATAAAGAAGAAGTTTGTTGTTTTTCTGCAGTATTCTCACATGGTGAAAGGCACCATGTGAGGTTGATGGTAGATTAGTCTCGATTGGTGGACTCCAAGGTTACGGTGGACTCCAAATTTATTCTCTAGGCGGAGGTTGAAGATAAAAGGAGCGCGTCAAGGCTTGAAGGGAGTCGAGTCAGTTGTGTAAGTCCGATTGTCAAGTCTTTGTAAAATTCATACCATACTTAGTGAATTTCTTAGACCAGGGCAGCCCGAGGTTTTTCCTCGATTTGAGTTTTTCCTCGTACATCGCCGTGTAGTGAGATTGTTTATTTTATCTTATTTAACTCACCTAGAACGCATGCTTAGGTTAAAAAGATAAAGTTGGGTTTAATTCACAATCTTGACTAATTTGGTGCTAGTTTAATATTTGGGTATGTTTAAATTAATTAATTCAAGTTGGAATACTTAAATGGCCAATGATTTTATTCCCGGTAGTTTAACTTGATAATTAAATTAATTTGGTTTAAGTGAAATTTTAAGTGTGTGTGTGTGTGTAGACTTAATTTCACTTAATTTTGTTTTTAGAAATTAAAATTTGTGTTTAATTTAATTTTTTCATCTCTTTAAAGAAAAGTAAATCAAAAAAAATTTGGAAAATTAAATTGTTGTGTTGGACCATCTTCATTCCGCATTTAAAAATAAATTTTATTTGAAAGATTTTAAAATTGGGGGTCCTATCACATTTTCAGATGGGGGATATTGACTTGTACCCTAGAAGATAGGATTCCTTGGTACCGGCTATCTGAGAATGATAGTCAGATGGTCCTAAGAGAGGTGAGGGGTATGTCCTGACCTCTTAGTGACTTGAAACTATGCTTCTTCTTCATTTTGTGTGTATTGTGTTAATATAGTTCGAGAGTGATTCCGAACTAGTATTTCCCTTAGTACGAGAGATATGGGGACTTGATAGTAGATTATGCCAACACCATAGATTTTATGTGGGGTGCTGACAGTAGGCCTATCAGCGGATCGGATTTTATCCGAATTCGACTCCGAATTCGATCCATTTACACGGATTTGGATCACACCTTAAATTCGATTACGCGATTATCCTATTACTCGATTACCCATTTATTAAATGGAGTGGATTTGGATTCATATGATCTGATCCGTTAATAATCTGATCCGATTAATATATATATATATATAGAATATTTTTAATTAATATATATATTGTATTTAGAAATTTATTAATATTTTTAATATATTTTTAATAGTTATTTATAATAGTCCTATATTAATATATATTGTCTTTATTTATAATAGTATTTTTTTATTATAATAGTTATTTAAATATATTTTTTGAAATATATATTATAATAGTTATTTATAATATATACTGTATTTTAAAATTTTATAATAGTTATTTATAATATTATAATCGGATCGGATCGGATCGGATCGGATCGGATCGGATAAACGGATCGGATTAACGGATTAGGAACCCTAACAGATAATCCGTCGGATAATCGGATCAGATCTAAATCCGTTTAACATAAACGGATTCCGATTTGGATTGTCCTGATCCGGTCTGAATCCGGCCTGTTTACAGGCCTAGACGACGGTATATAGATTATATCAGTGATTAATATGTATACGTATATATGGAAACCTTCTACTGTGCGTATAAGTAGTTAAGTATTGAATAAATGCTCCAAATTTTATAGAAAGTGTTCGGAAACTTTATAACATTTCTGAGATATACTAGGTAACATAAGTAGTTATTAAGAGATTGATCTCGAAACTAAATATCATAGCCTTGTGACCTCTCGCAATAAAATTTATGGGAGATAAGTTAGATAGACTTATGAGGCATTTATTAGTACGGTAGGCGTGCACACTAGATGAGAGGTGAGAATTCTCCAGAGAGTGTCGTGTAATAACATGGTTGTTATGTTAGTCGGTAAGCATTTCAAATACTTACTAAACTATTTTTAAAACTGCTTTACAATCAGTCTCTGACCCCCTTTTTTGTCATTATTCTCTCTCTTGTATATATATATATATATATATATATATATATGTATATGTTACAGGTGCTCAGCCATAGGGGTGTCAGGTGTAGAATCATTTAACTGGACGTGTTGCAGCTTGTGTAGGAGTTGCAGGTCATTGTAGTAGACGCTTCCTCCTTTGGTTCCTTAGACTTCTGTTTAGCACTTTTAGTTAGGGCATGTGTGGCCCACTTCCATACTTGTTTTTACTTGATAGGGTTTTCATACTTCTATCTTTTCAGTACTCTGTTTTCATTTGGGATTATTTTATCTCTCACATTATCTGTGGATTGTGGTTAATTATTTGGATTTGAGTAATTTATTTGACATGGTTCGTTGGATGATTGATATCTTTATCATTTGTATTATTCATACATTTGTTTATGTTTAAAAAGGTTTTTACAACGGAATTAAATAAATGAAGACTTTAAATTGTTTTGACACTTAGCTTAATTATTTAGGGTGTTTAAATTGGAAATAATTATTTTGCGACATTGATGCTAAGAATGAACCAACCGTTCACCATGATTTTAATTTAATAAAGGACTGATCACCCGGTATTTAATTAGGTGGGGTGTCACAGGTGGTATTAGAGCTACAAGTTCTAGTTTCCTTTAGGATGTGTACATCTTATTTCACTTCCAGCATAACATCTTTGATATAGAGCCCTATTTTTAGGACTGTTGTATTCTTGTGTTTACGTTTATGTCTTCAACTATTTGAGATTTGATCATAACTGTAGACTAATAAACTTCCTTCTCATTTCAGATGCTTCCGCGATGCGTACCCCGAGATAAGAATGCCCAGCCCAAGCAGCCAGTAGCTCCGGCTCAGGGAATGATGAATGCAACTGAAGTAGACGCCATTGTTGCTGAGGCGGTGAATGTCGCATTAGCGGTGGCGTCACCCCAGGTTCAGGAAGTAGCACCCATACCAGCATAGCTTCCTAGTGCATGGGAGCGTGTCAGGTATGCCTTTTAGAAGGCGCATCCCTCGGAGTTCTCGAGTAGTTCGGGACTAATAGAAGAAGGATATCCAAAGGCATCTACTGGCTTCCTTCAAGCTAGTGGGGGCCACTTTGCAGTGGTGGTAATCCACCACCACCTTAGAGGAGAGGGATCGCATATCGATTCAGCCGTCCGCAAGTATTTTCCATCCGCCGTGAAGACTCAGATGAGGCAGAGGTTACTGAATCTTATGCAGGAGAGTATGACCATTGCTGAGTGTGAGGATGAGTTCACGAGACTTCTCACTATAGTGCCGGATGAGGCACCCACTGAGGAGAAGAAGATATTGTTGTTTTTAGATGGATTGGCTTGGAGGATTTGTCAGCACCTCATAGGCAATCTAATGTTGGGTACTTACACTGATGTACTCAACACCGCTCTGTTGCACTGTCAGGATCACCGATTCCATCAGTAGGGGAGTTTAGCCAGTAGGGCAGGAAAGGGGGAAGTAGTACTGGTGGGGCACCAGCAGTCCACGGGCAGACCCGTCACGGTAAGCAAAATTCCCTGCCAAGCGATTTCGATCGGGTGATTCCAGGTAGGGATTTGGGGGATTTAGATAGGGCCAGCAAGGCCAGTCCAGTCAACAGGGCCAAGAGGGCCAACACCGTCAGCAGTAGGGCCATCAGGACCATCAGTGTTTTCAGCAGGGCCAGTGGCGGGGTGGTAACGGCCAATAGGGCCGTGGTCAGCAGGGGCAGAGGGGAGGAAACTACAGGGGCAGATGTTTTGGTTGTGGCAAGAATGGCCATAGGCTTCAAGATTTCCCAGAGGGGGACAGGGCCCCATAGCAGTAAGTTGCCCGCAATTAGCCGCAAAGGCCACTCTTTCCAGCCTCCATCCCAGCTCCAGCTCAGATGACAACCCTGCCACCCATCCCAGCAACCCCTGTTTAATAGGGGCAATTACAGTATGGACGTGTCTATAACGTCCACCAGGCCGTAGCACCTCAGGAGACACCCGGGATTGAGGGTACGTTTCTTATCCATGGCACTATGGGTCGAGTTTTATTTTATACCGGGGCATCGTATTGTTTTATAGCTACTCATTTTGCACGGGTCTTAGGGTTATTAGACATGGCAGAGCGAACAGTGACATGCGTAGACACACCACTGGGGAATAGGTCTTTGATTTTCTTTATATGCCGGGTTGTAGGTATAGAAATTAGTAATTTGATTTCACCTGTAGACATGCTAGTTTTAGATATGCATGAGCACGACGCCATTATTGGCATGGATTGGTTGGCTACGTACAAAGCCATGATAGATTATTTCGGTAGGAGTATTATCTTTGCCATTCTGGGGCAGGAGATGTTTTGGGTGGTGATGCCTCGCCCAGAGGGAGTATCTTCCACCTACTTGTATTACATAGAGGAGGGTACCTCTAAGGAGATTCCGCTGGATTCGATTCTAGTCGTTCGTGAGTTTTCGAATGTATTCCAGGAGATACCGGGCCTACCACCCAGTCGAGAGATAGACTTTGTCATAGAATTGATGCCGAACACTTGGCCATTAGCACGTGCACCGTACCGTATGGCTCCAGGAGAGATGAAGGAGTTACGGGATCAAATAGAGCAGCTGTTAAGCCAGGGCTCCATGCATAGGAGCACCTCGCCTTAGGGTTCTCCCGTGTTGTTTATAAACAAGAGAGATGTTTCACTGAGGTTGTGTGTGGATTACCGGGAGTTAAACAAGGTCACCATACAGAATAAATATTCGTTGCCCTGAATCGATGACCTATTCGACCAGCTAAGAGGAGCAGCCTTCTTTTCGAAGATAGATTTGAGATCGGGATACCATCAGCTACGGATTATATATAACATTCTCACGAGTTATATATAATTAATACAATTCACTTCATGTATTTTACCCGCATATAATTATTTACTCGATTATATATGTATATCTATATTACAACATTCACACATGTGTCATATATATATAAATCCATCCTCCTGAGTATTACTTCATCGAATGCTTCCCTAAAGTGCTATCATCCCAGGTCTACTTAGTCCCACCTGGATTCTTGAGACAGCTAAATACCGCCAAGTAGAAACATAAAAATATAAGCGTAGTGGAGGCGGTCATATTTCCCTGAGTGTGAAGACAATCATCTCACATGCCTCACCTCTATTGGATGCTATGACTTGGGGATTATACTCTCCCTGCTTCTCAAGCTAGGTGGATTCACCAACATCGCGCAACCTCCTGTGATAGCACTAGAGGGTAAATAATTATAAAATACCATGTCACTAATATTTTAATAGCAGACAATATATATATATATATATATATATATATATATATATATATATATATATATATATATATATATATATATATATATACTATTACACTACCGTATATATATAATTTAAGTTTAATCCCGGCTATACCATTCCCAACACTCGTAGCACTAGCCTAAAATATACCCGAGTCTATATCTAGACTCTTAATTTAATTAATCTCTCATTAATTAATTTATTAACCTTGTGTCACTCAACCAAAATACTTGGACTCACACGCTTGCCCCGTAATTTAAAATTCAGAATTTATCATCCAAAATTCCCTGTAATAATTTTGACACACTTATTAATCTATAATGTTCCTCAATGTGCATCTCCCAACATTATCAAATCCTATTTAACACTGCACTGTTGGTCCCATTAAAACCTCAAATAAACCCAGGCTAACATAATTGAACCTAGTGTAAGGAATTGAACCTATCAATTAAGTCTCGGGCCATACAGTAGAAGCAAACAAAAATTGTCGAATTTCACCACGTCGCTCGAACGACTCACCATGTCGTTTGAATGACAACGGATGTCGCGGGAACGAGAACCCACGTCGTTTGAACGACCCCTGGATAAGAAGTTGGAACCTTATTTTCCAGATTTCTTCAACTGTAAACCTTTAAAAATTAACACCGAACCTAAATCTTAAGTCCCAATTGTAATGTAATCATCTACACCGATATGATATTTAGTATGATGTTCCAAAATCCTTTACAGTTCATATAAATCATTCCTAATTTATAGATCAATTCACACAAGGTTTGTAACATCTCATCCTCAATTTGTCTCTTGATTCATAGTGTAATAATCTCACCTCTGATTGTAAATTCATAAGTTTAAATTCCTAAACCATAATTATGAAATATTAATCAGCCATATTACATAATTCATCTGTATACCTCCATAAATGTAAAACCCAATTTAAATGTCAACCCAACCCAAAGATCATTTGTTTTTATCACATCCACTATGATATAAATTGAAGACTACAATTAATTTAAAATAAAGTTTAACCACTTGCCTTATAGGATTCGTAGGGTCTAAATTCCTTTGGTGTAGATGAGTATTTGATGAAAAACACCCACACTTGTTCTTGCTTTTGGCCCCCAAGAGTTCTCCAAATTCTCCCTCTTTTCTCCTCTACTTACTTAGGTTTTCTTAAATGAGTTACGGTTGCCACACCCTATCACTTTTAGGTTTTATTTATCCAATCCCCTTTTTAGGCATGTGGGCTTTATTAAAATGGCTCAAACACTCCCGTGTGGGCCTGGTTATGCCTAAAAATGCCCAGAGACCCATTTACTACTCTCGGGTACTGTTTTTCGACTATCTCAACCTATCTAGAATCAACCGTGCACTCAGAATTATTATTCGAATTATTTTATTAAAATTCCTTATCTCGACCCCAAAATAGTCTATACCCGACTCCCGGATGAGATAAATTAATGCCATGTCACTATCACTCATTATGACGTTAATAAATCATTACTATTCACTTAGTAATTTAAATTCCATAAATATTTACTCTCTAGATTAATATTTAAATAAGTATTAATAATAATTAATTCAATTAAATTACGACACACAAGTAATTTAAAATTAGCTGAATTAATTAAATATCAAATGCACAAAAATACGAGGTGTTATAACTTTATCTAAAGTGCCTTGTTTCACATTATGTGTTTCGATATGAGATTGTTTATAACTTGTTGTAGAGGTGATATGAGTGGAGGTTGGTATAAGATCATATTATGTACATATGATATAGTCCAATAATGGGCACGTTTATTTAAAAGATATTAAACAATGAAAAATGTTACGTTATGAGATCGTGTGTCTATTTATAAGTAAAAGGTGCGTATTGGGTTGTATTATGTACACGTGTAGTTAGTTTCATCCTATATTAGTATTTCTTTATGTGATATTACTTACTAGTCTAGTGATAGAGACTTATTAGTATTTATTGTGCCATGGGTTAGGACACTCATGTAGGATTTCACTTATGATGAGGCGTGAGGTATCTCTTGCATGTGACTGTTAACGGGTTTGCATGTTTATCAAAAATGAGTCCTATGATTATTACTGATTTTATTCTATAAGTTATTTCTTACAACTTTAGATCATTGACCCAAATCAAAAAACCCTTCCCCCTACGTGAGTATTGTTATTATTATATATAGGAATAACAGAGCAAAGTTGTCAGACTTGCACTAGTTGGAGATTCATCTTATCATACTTAGAGTAAGACTTGTTGTTTTATTTTAGTAGTTACTTGTATTCTGAAGTTTTGATCAAAGACGGATTATAATTATATTTATATCTAAGGTGAGACTTTTGTTAAAATGAGATTTATATAGTGGATTCAGTTTATTGAGTTTCATTTTATTTCAGTTGAGTATCCATATTGCTATTCTTATTGCCATTCATATTTCTTATATTATGGATGGTTTTTATTTATGGTCATTTTTACTTATCGTTGATGTAGAGAATGATATAAATTGCATAGGTTTCCCTGATTTCAGCATCCACCCTGATTATATGGGATGGGGTATTGCTATAATTTTGTAATTTCACTTATTTTACATATAATTTTTAGAAACATAATTATTAACTTAGGGAGACATTAATAAATATGACTATTAATTTGACAGATCTAGAGATAAGTCTACCTTTTAATCATTAAAAGATAAATAAACTCATTAGCCTTTCAATACTTTCATAATGCCATATACTATACTAGCTATTAAGTCTAAAAGGTTGAGATTCACACTTAGAATAAAAAATAAACAACATGGGATAAAGTAAACTTATTTGTCCTTAGTAATTCTTGCACATTGACTATCTATCAAAAGTTTTGATGACAATATATAATGAGTTATCCACATTACCCTCATCGTAAAAGGTTTTTTAATTAATTAACTGTATTGTTATTATTAAATTGGTTTATTTAAAACTACTATATTAATACAACCATTATAGTTGATATAATCTCATAAGACCACTATCCCTTGAAATTCCCTTTAGAAATGTCTGTTAATTCCCATTAAAGTAATTATCGTGGGTGCCAATATTTATGTTTTAATATATATATATATATATATAGACACACACACATAGTCAACTTAACTAGATTTTAAATATACTTGTAAATTTTAAAATTAAATGATAAAAATCAAAAGATTTTAGATGAAAAAAAAAGAACATTAACTACCATTCTAAAAACTTACAAATGTGTAATAAAATTTGGCGTAAAGATAATCTCAAAATGATCCAAAATTATTGGAATATTTTAAGACTTTCTTCGTAAAAAAATTCTAAATTTTATAAATTTAAAACACTTTGGTCCTAAATTATTCTTAAACAAAGCTAATAATTAAGTTATGTAGTTACATAATTATAATACCCGTATTTTTGTGGATTTTATTTATTATTCATTAAGTGAGAAATAAATTAATAAATGGGATTAATTTTTACTTATGTGATTTGGTAATAACAAAAATTCAAATACTTACGTGGTAATTAAATTTTGCATGTGATGTGATTTTTGCGTCGCATGTTATAAATAATTTATAGTGGATTTTGGTATGGATCAGCTGATGGTATTATCGCGCAATGATCCCTCTATTATTTTGTGTGCGTTTGTTATGACTTTCGTTCAGTGAGGGACTCCTACGGATTTACTGATAGAATCATGAGAAGGTACCCGAAGGTAGATGGCCTTTGTGAGATTGTTATAAGACTTATATTGATATATGATATTAGTCCGGTGATGAACACTTAGGTTAAATCCCTATGTCACATATATAAATTGTGATATGAGATTTGTATATTTTATTATTTGCGTGACATGGGTGGGGTTGGTATAGGTTTGTATTGTGTTCATATGATATAGTCTACTGATGGACACATTTATTTAAAAGATGTTAAATAAGGCAAGGTGTTACATTATATGATCACATGTATCTGAATGAGTAAAAGAGGATTATTGGGTTGTATTTTCTACACGTGTAGTTAGTCACATCACATGTTAGTATTTCGTTCTGCGACATTACTTACTAGTATTGTGATAGAGACTTATTAGTATTGATGATGCCTTAGGGTTAGGACACTCGTGTATTATTTCACTTATGATGAGGGGTAAGGTATCTCTTGCAAGTGAGTGTCGACGGGTTGGAATGTTTATCATAATGAGTCGCACAGTTATTTTTTCTTTGATATTGTAAGTTATTTCTTTCAAATTTAAGGATCTAACCCAAATCTATGAACCTTTTCCCCACAAGTATTATTATTTTTATATGTAAGAATAACATGGTTGAGCAGGTTGAGTTGTAATGGTTAGAGTTTTCCCTTATCATCCTTAAAGTAGTTTTTTTTAATATCAGTAGTTTTAAGAGTATGGTTTTTACTCATGTGCTTCAATAGGACTAGATTGTCTTATTTCGTTGACCAAATATACTTTGAGTCTTGTACTTGAGGTCGTTCCGAAAAATGCAAATCATCCAACAATAATCCTCACTTTCATGCGTATCCTTTTATACCACTAGTAGGAAGGGTAAATGGACACATAGACTCGTACACATTTTACTTACACATGTCGTCCTAAGGAAAATACTTTTGTTTATGTGTTGATATGGATCTTTGGACTTATCTATGAAATACAAAACTAGTTTTGAAAAATCTTAAAATATTTATTTCATAAAGGCTGCTGAGGTCTATCATAGGAGACATTTGCTGCGGCAATGCGACAGCTCACCACAGTGACAATGTCTCGCTAACCTCACATTTTTTCAAAGATTTTTTCATCTTTAGCTTACCTTGTATTGTCATTGCAGGTTCTCCGCAGCGACATGAGAGCTCCCTGCAACGATATTGTCTCGCTGGTTATCTTATGCCTCGTTTAAAAAGCCTGAATAAGTGTACAAAATGGATCGCCTCAGGTTCTCTATAATGATGCGATAGCTCGTTGTAGTGACCATGCGGCGATACATGTCACACAAGCATCGAAAGTTACTTTTAAATTATATACTTGCACATCTTTCTTAGTACTCGCGCAAACTAAAGATTTTTTCGTATCTTTTTTCCCCTACATATTTTAAGTCTATTTACCAACTTGTACCTTCCTGGCTTCTCTTGCAAGCTTGGTGCTATATATAAGTGGGTTGTACCTCTTTTTGAAAGATAGAGTGTAAGTGTGATTTTGTGATTTCTTTTGTGGACAAAATATGTTTGCCAAATCTCTCTTACCACAAGAATCACTTTTAAGGAGAGATAAATCTTTTGATAAAAAAAAATTTTGAATATTGTATTTATTCAAGTTTTAAGTCTTGTTTTTATATTCTATATATTTTTGAGATGTCTTTAAGTCCAAATATTTGTGAAATCTAAAAATGTCATTGAAGTAAACTTGTTTGATTTTAAAAACCTTTTTCAAATCTTTTAGTAAATCTCTTTTCAATTTGTTCTTGTGGTATTTTTAGATTTCATATATCTCAAAGATATATTTTGTGAGTTAATCCACATTCTAAGAAACACTTTCACCTAAATCATCACACACTTAGAAATTGGTACGACACTCCAAGGAGGCTTCTCATATTTTTCCATCTTGGAACACGTAGTTAATTCTTGAAACTCAAGATGAAAAATGTTCGCTTTGAACTTTTAAAGAAGATTGATTTGGCATGAAGACTTTACGACATTGGTTGCAAATAGAAACCAGTCGCGATTCTATAGCATACTCCAGTTGTTGGCGCTCTCTGCAGAGGATATGGTGGGAAAGAGTGTCTATTCGGTTATAATGTTCTGAAAGTTATAAGTTTATTTCTTTTAGTTGTAAAACTCTACCATGGTACATTTGTCGTTCTCTAGGTTTGAGATTTTTTTCCTATTGTTGGTATTTCCTCGTACGCAGATTAAGTCACCTTAATATTGAAGATCAAATTTGGTGTAATATAATTGGTAAATAATTTGTCACTTAGACCTTAGTACTTGTATTAATATCTCAACTTGAACTTGCAAAGAAACCTTGTCACAACTTTACAAGAGAATTGGGAATCTTTCATCCATCTTGATTTCGAGCACACACACTCTCAACTGCTCACCTCAAGGTAGAGCTAGTGTGTGTTAAATAGACTTTATCGTTTGCAATAGTATTTGTAATTTAATTAATACATCTAATTGATGTGTTTTTACTGGACATGTTACTCTGTCCGATTTTTTAAATCACCCGTGTACAAGCATGTCTATAACTAGTACTAGTGATTGTGAAGTAAATGAGCTATGTCCTTCTCTTGATGCAATTATTTTGAAAAATAAGAAGTTACCTAAAATCAAAGCTAAACTTTCCTTGAGAATAAAACATTTGGAAAAATAAAGAGTCATCAAATAAAACTAAGAGCATGAATCTTCAAGATTGTCATTAAATAGGGAAATTTTGCTTCAGAAAATTAAAGCCCTTGAAAATGACAAACCAAACTTTTACATGTTCTTGTTTTTATAAACGAAAAAACTATATTCTTTCAAGCCTTAGAAGATCATGATCATTCCTCATTTCTAAACTTAAAGCTATTGATGTTGACCATAGTGACCTCCTTGACTTTTTTATGAACTAAAATACCAAAAGGAGGCCTCTAAGGAAGAGGATGAATGTTTGTCCAAATTAATACGAGAAAGAGATTATTTGAACATCTCATTGAAAAATTTAAAAAGGTAATATCAAATTTGTGAAGAATCCAATGTCAATCTTTTAAATAAAATTGAGCACCTTCAACAAGACTTGTTTTTTAGCAAACTATACATTCCTAAGGGAGAGATAATCTTTTCCAATCCTTCATCGTCAAATGAGATAACACATATTAAAAGTGTTCCCAGAGTCTCTTAAAATAAAAAGAAAACATGTTATCAATCATTTGAAGAGGAATAACATTACCCCTCATATTTGTTCTAACAAAAATCACTCACTTAATCATATGAGACCAAAAAGGACTTTGCTTGTTTCTATTACCATTAAAGAGTCATCATAAGGATTTTTAATTTATATTGAAAAAGACTCAACATTTTGATAAGTATGTTCCCAAGACTTATCCCCATATGTATCATCCTCATGTTTACTAATGTAATTATTGTAATAGGAAAGGACACTTGAGAGAATGTTGTTAATTACTTAAATCAACCTTGCAATTTAGAAATGCTAAGGAGAATTATAGCTTTGTTAGGAATAAAAATTTAAGAAAGCAACATGAACATCATAGGCATGTTCATAGAAAAGAGGGCAAAAGAATTGCTAATATGTCCAAGATCTAACCTACCCTCAATCCACCTCACGTTAGACAATGGATTATGAAGGATCATTTGAAATTAGTAGATTTAAAACTAGACCGTATCACTTGTTGATCCTCTCAATTTCTAATTGTTATAAGGTTTCTCTATGAGCTTAGGATTTTTTAGAATGCTTACCTTGTTCCTTAGCTTATTCTACCATTTTAATTCTTTACTTGCGCAATTTATTTTTAGATACTTTTTTGTGATTATGTGCTCATAGGTCACCTTGTTGGAATGCTAAGACTAATCTATTTGACGTATTTGCACATGATGTTTGTATCTTGGTTGTGTTTATGACTATCGTGATAACCCATTATTTCTACATATTAAAATTAATTAATAAAAGTTATTGTGTAAAGAACTAGAATTAACTCTGAGAGACTTTCGTGTTAATAAGTTAGATTATTTTCATGAAATAAAATTTTAAAACTTATCAAGGGGTGAAATTTGAATTTTTATAACCAATAAATGTTAAAATTCTAGATTAAGAGGGTATAACTATTAATTAAATTTAAATGTTAATGTTTTAAAGAATAAGACTTAATTATTAATTAATTAAAGTATTACAATTAATAATAAGATGGTTTAAAATTTATAATTAATGCAAATGTTAGTTCTTAATGAGTTGATGGTTTTAAACGGGCAGGGTACTAAGGTCCAAGGCCTTTTGTACATTTTGACACGTGTGGGCAAAAAAGGGGCATAGGTTTTATATTTTACTAGATTTTAACCCTACGCGATGCGCGGGCAATTGTAAAATTAAAAAGTATAAGATTAATTAACAAATAGTCCCTCAAATATTTTTAATACACATTTAGTAACACTCATTTAACTAAATTCTCTTATTTTTAAAAGTCCGTGCTAGCAACGTGTTAAGGGACTTTTTGACACAAATAAAAACACTTGGACTAAACATGTATTAAAAAATGTTCGAGGGACTATTTAGCATATACCCCAAAAGTATACAACAATTTCAAGTACCTTTATCATTAATTTTTTTTCACAAAAATAATAAAAAAAACCCTAAATTATATAGTACATATATTTAATAATTTACTTTTATGTATTGATTCTTTACAACTATACCTTTCCTTTTCAAACATAAGTAACTTTGGTTTTAAAAACAAAACTATTATATATGGATGGAGTGTCAGAATACCTTAGATTTACAAAGACTTTGAAACACTTATGCCATATACTTATCCAAGTGTATTTAATGATTTTTAGTGCGTGTTCATTTTCAATATCGTTACTTATTTGATATGAAGCAGAAATGAAATTTTATTTTCTAAAGCATTTCATAACATATTACAGAATGTAAAGTTGAAACACGATAGGAAATTGTCAAAATTATCACCAACAGATTGTCAATCAAAACACCTCAAAAATAGAATCATTATAAAAATAAAAGAATGGAAACATTTAGTAGATACATGTTATAGGGGGCTTGAAGATAATCTCAAGATTAGAGTTAATCCCCCCAGCTAATACAACAGACTTAAGGGATTAAGGTAGCGATGTAGCTCAGTGAGGCAGCTCAAGCAATGCTACTGAGTAAGGTAGTGATGCAGCTCAGTAAGGCAGTGATGTAGCTCGGTAAGGTAACAACGCAGCTTAGGCGATGCAGCTCAGCAAGGCAGCTCAAGCGAGGTAGTTCAGCGAGGCATCCTAGGGGGATCTTCCAGCGAAGAAGCAGTCCAAGGGAGCTCATCCTTTAGCCATATTGCTTTACTTAGCCTTGTTGTATGCTTTTATTTATATTGGCTATAAGTTGTAGCGGTTCTAATGATTCTTTTAGTGGAAGGTCGAACGGTACTCACGAGAGATCAGGTTTGGCAGGGCTTGGGAGAGATTTCATGCTCTATCGAATGACCTCGTCGTGGGAACTTCAGAGGGACTTGGTTTGGAGGATTGAGAAGTGAGGCACCATTGGGGATTGTCCTGACCATCTTAGATACACCTGGTAAAACACCAAAGGACCTTGACCGTAGAACCTTGGGTAGATCAGCCTTGAGTTCCATTGGGCACTAAGTTATGAAACAAATAACCCTCTACTTAATGTCACATCTTCTTTATGAGATGTCATTAGCCAGATAGGAAATGTAAAATATGCACTTGAGTAAACCACCATGGTATTCGGGGTAGTCAGACTGTTGGTGAGCCACCTCAGTGACGACAGCCCCGTAACGCACAATGGTTAGGTAAAAGGCATGTCTTGTCATTTAATGTTTATGATGTGGAGATAACTAGTTCATCAGGCATTTAATGTTTGTGACAAAGTATGAGGGATGTCTTTCACATTTATGAATGACTGAGTTATCTCGGGAGTGGTGTGGGGGCTATTTAAGGGCCTCAACCACCTCTAAGAAGATGATGTTCTTTTGAGAGTTCAGAAGTTATTGCTAGAGAGAAAATGTATCAAAAAGAGAGATTTATTACAAACCAGAGTTCACTCACCCACCATTGTCATTTATTATGAAGCTTTTAATACTTTACTGAGATCTTTGAGGGTGGTTGGTGTGTTTTGCTGCCTGCCAAGGTGTGTCGAGGGTGATCACTTCTCTCTCCCTCTATATGAGTTATCTCTCAGTTCATTATTGTCTTCTGAGTTATACACGAGTGATTTGTGAGTTAAAACTGAGTTTATCTTCACTAAGTTGTGATTGTGTGTGTTTTACTTAGTCAAAGGTGTTTCTCGATTAACTTATCATTACTATACTCTAAAAGGGGTTACGCCTCCATCTTATCTAAACTACCCTCTTACATTTGGCGATTCTGCTGGGGAGGTATTCTTCTAAGCAAAGATTATGGCGTAGGATAATGTTAATCAAAGACTTAACTTCGATGATATTCAATGGAATAAAGAACAAGCGGCGAGAGAGCTGGAGGATTCTAGAGATGGAGCCACTCTAGTGGAGGTACCTCCAGTTCAAACGGTGACGGGCATTCCAGGAGTGACACAAGCTTCCACGAGCATCGGGTTGGGACCATCTCAAGTGTCACTCCTCATGAATAAATTTTACGAGTTTTTGCAAACTCCTGTGGCTTCAACTATGTTGGGAGGATTTGAGGCCAACTCCTTTGTAACGCCAAGGGTAGCTCCAACGGCCCCACCAAGTGAAGTTCTAATAGAAACTACCCCAGTAGGCATACCCCCTATTGCAATTCCAATACTAGGAACCCCAAGAGTAACAAGAATTCCAACTGTGGTGGTTACTCTAGGTGCAACGGGCATCCCACCTATAGTCCCTCTGGTTGTTCCTTCAACGGTATCGACTATGGAGGAGATGAGAAAAGGGATGCAGAAGGAGATGTTGAAGTTCATGCAAGCTTCTTCACAATCTGCTGGCGAGGTAGCATCAGTTTATGATGACTTTCTGATGCCTTACCCTCAGGAATATAATGATGAGCCTTACCCAAAATATTATATTCCTCCTATCTTTGAAAAGTCCAAAGGAAAGGGTAGGAACTCGAAGGAGAACATTAAACGCTTCGTTAAACATTTGGTGGCTCACTACAACAATAAAAAACTCAGGTTCTGTGAGTTTTCAAAATCCTTAACCGATAAGGCATATACCTGGTATTCTCACCTAGCTCCTAAGAGTGTCTCCACGTAAGAGGAGATGCACGTTTTGTTCGTCCAGAAGTTCTTCCTGGAAGAAGATGAGTTCACCTTAACCCAACTGGGAAGAGAAAATAAATGACCATGGGAAGATATGGTGACATACGTCCGAAGGTTCAGGTAAAGGTCCTTCGATGTAAGGGAGGAAGCCAAAGAGTCCAAACTAATGCAGATTTGTGCGGAAGGACTGCTCCCTGAGTATATCTTCCATCTCATTAACGAGATGTGCGAGGGGACTTTTGCGCCATTCTTAAAAGCAACAAGGAATATCTCGTTGGTGGTACGACTAAACCTAGTGATGGTTCCCATGATGTTTAGGCAGAGGATACAACCTGTGGGAGGAAGGTCTCAATCCCCACGAGTGGGGTATATCGAAGGAGCAGGCGTGGGCAAACTAGCGAAGAAGGATAATAAGAGAAAGTTTGGGAGAGATAGGGAAGACCCGCCACCGTTACCCTACACAGTAGAGGAGGTTGTTAGCTATCACAATACCATGGTCCAAGGAGGAACAGTGTATGAACCTAAGGGCATCCCCGCTGGGGAACCAGGTGTGGCAACCAGAGCAGATCCCAAGTATTGCCAGATCCATTGAAAGATTCAACATTCGATGGGAAGTTATTTTACACTAAGCAAAATCATCGATAAACATGTAAAGGCGGGGACACTACAAATCCCTCCTCAAAATGTCAATGACAACCCACTCCCAACACATGGGGCCAACCTGGTGGTGGCCTACGACGCTGAGGTAGAAAGATAAGCGAGGGAGCTAACAACAGAGCAGGGGGAGTTCGAAGAGGCTTTAGATGAGTATATTATAGGAATGGTTAATGTGGTGTTAGCCTATAATGAATAAAGTGCCAGGGATATGGAGGACATATACAACTTGGAAGGTAAGGAAATGGACCAAAGCTTGGAGTACTGCGCAGTTTCACGATCCTCAAAGTTCACTTGGTTCTTCGACTAGGTGGGAATGCCAAAAGAAAGTAGGTTGGAGATAACCCAATAAATCCTGGATATCACGAGGAAGAATGCAGTCCCTTCGCTAAGATGGAAGGGACCTATGCCCAAGCTAGTGAAGAAGTTTCTATTAGAAATAACATTCAGCGATGTAGATAAGGTTGTGATATTTCCTCACAATCGACCGTTATATGTGACTGCCAGTGTTCTAAAAAACGTGCCTAGGCGCGAGGCTTTTTAGATACCTCAAGTTTTTGCCCTAGGCGTGGATCAAGGCGTGGTCAATGATAGTCAACATTTTTTGCGGTAAGGCGTGAAAAAATGACCGTTTTTTTAGGGTAGGACGTGAAAAAATGCGAGTTTTTTAAAAGTAAGGCGTGAAAAAACGCAATTTTTTTATTTAAAAAAAATTGTATTTTAATTTACAAATATTTAGACATATTTTTAAGGTATGTATCATTTTAGTATTTTTAATAGCCTTGTCATAGTCAAAAAATATTAAAATATATTAAAAAGGCCTAAACGCCTTTTTACGCCTAAGGCCCGCCTAGGCTTCTAAGGCTCAAGGCTTGGCCCCCACGCCTCAGTCACGCCCTGCTTTTTTTAGAACCTTGGTGACTGCTAGCTTCAACGGAGTTAGCTTCACGAGAGCCCTTTTGGATGGGGGAGCATCCATCAACATCATTCCAATCAGTTCCTTCCACGCAGTTAACATCCCAGAAGAAAGATTGGTCCCCATGCCTTTGGTAATTTCATATTATGACAACCAGTCTTCCAAATCCATCAGTTATGTGAATGTTGGGATTGTAATAGGAAATTTGAGTTCCCACATCAAGTTACATGTGATAGAGAGTGAAACTTTCTATCATCAGTTAATAAGAAGAGTGTGGATGCACAACCAAGGACTAGTTCCCTCGACGTATCACCAATGTGCCAAGGAAAACCTTAAGCGTAATGAGATCACCATAAAAGCTATGAAGAGGCCCTTCACTATCAAAGAAGCTCACCTAGTGGATGCATCATTCTACATAGAGTTAGAGGAGGACGTCAGAGTCCTAACGAGAATAATGGAGGAAGCCTGGGCTCCCTAGATCAGAGAAAGGATGGGACTTGTGAACGGCCAGAATAATAAAACTACAAGCGGCAAAGGAGTAGCGAAAGAAGACCACCAAGTAGTCCCTTGACCTGAGAAAATCTTGAAGCATCTAAAAGATAGGATACAACCAAGAATGGACCTGTCGGAACACGAGTTCACACGGCAAAGTGTGTTAAGTCAATTTTCTGAAGAAAGAATAGCAGAAGCTTCAAGGGAGAGGAAAAGAAAGGAAGTTGCAATGGCCAGCAGACAATCCAAGAATATTATCACTAAGGAAAGGAAGGTGGTTTATCACCTATGATGGTGTGAACGGGCAACTGGACTAGATATGACAGAGACTGACGAGGAGGTTGACCTGATATATGAGTGTTTTTCGGTGGATCAACGGGGACGATGTATGGTGATAGACAATTCTAACGTATAAGAGTTCATAGAGGATGTCATCGAAGAACCGGACTACATGACGGACCAACCGACTCCACAAGCATAAGAATTGTGACATTTAAACCTGGAAAAGGAAGGAGAGGATCCAAGGCCCTTTTTCC
Organism: Sambucus nigra; assembly: GCA_949130495.1. Taxonomy (NCBI): domain Eukaryota; kingdom Viridiplantae; phylum Streptophyta; class Magnoliopsida; order Dipsacales; family Adoxaceae; genus Sambucus; species Sambucus nigra. The sequence goes on along the minus strand of OX422218.1, from coordinate 169,965,781 downwards.
TCTCGAAGGATCTATGTATGGATAAATGGGAGGATTTGATTGAGATAATTCAGGAGTTTATAGATGGTTTTGCATGGAAGTATACGGAGATAGAGGGGCTGGATGAAGAAGTAAGATGCCACAAATTAAACGTGATGCGTTCAGCCATTACTATCAAGCAAGCAATAAGGAATTAAAAGCTTGAGTTGGACTTGAAAATCAAAGAAGAGGTCCAATGCCTGTTGACAATAAGGTTCATCAAGTCGTACAACTCCCACTCTAGCTGTCTAGTATTATCCCGGTGGGTAAGAAAGACAAGAATCAGATAAGGATCTGCGTGGATTTCAGAGACTTGAATAGGGCGTATCTTAAAGATGAGTTCCATCTGCCCTCCATTGATAGCTTGATCAATGCAACGACTGGACATGAGATGTATAGCTTCATGGATGGGTATGTAGGGTACAACCATATTAATATATACCCCATAGATGCAAAGAAAATAGCATTTAGAACCCTGTTAGGTAACTTCATGTACAAGGTAATGCCGTTTGGACTCAAAAATGCTGGGGCAACTTATCAAAGAACAATGATAGCCATTTTCCATTACTTCTTTCACAAATTTATGGAGCTTTATGTGTATGATTTGGTCATCAAATCGAAGAAGGAGGAGTCCCACCTGAGTGATTTGAAGAAAGTATTTGCCAGATGCAGGAAGTATAAACTGAAGATGAACCCGCTGAAATGCATTTTTAGAGTAACCAGTGGGAAGTTTCTAGGCTTTGTGGTAGATCGGCAAAGGGTACAGATGGACCAAGACAAACAGCGAGCGATCTTGGAAATGCCAAGTCCAAGAACGACGAAGGAGATCAAGAGTTTCCTCGGTAAAGTTTCCTAACTTAGGAGATTCGTGTCGGGATTGGCCAAGATAACACACCCGTTGATACAACTTTTGTGAAAGAACACAAAGTTTAAATGGGAGGAAGTTCACCAGGAGTCTCTCACCAGAAGAAGCTGCTCGTTTCACCACAGACCATGATTCCTCCTAGGATAGGAATACTGTTTCAGTGATACCTCACATCCACCATGAGGTTTGTTGGAGCTCTATTAGCATAAGATATTGACAGGAAGGAACGACCAGTCTACTACCTTAGTAGAATCATACATTGGCCAGAGGTCAGGTATAGTAGCTTGGAGAGGCATTGTTTAACCTTAGTATTTATAGCATAAAAACTTAGACATTACATGTTGTCTTTTACAATTCATATTATAATTAGATGTGATCCTATTAAGTTTTTGTCATAAAGGACTACATTGATTGGTAAGGCAGCTGGGTGGTTCCTCATTCTCTCAGAGTATGACTTAAAATATGTGTTCCCTCGCTCAATCAAGAGCAAGGCATACGTAGACCTCTTGGCAATCTTCCCATCTGGGATATCTGAGCCACCACGAGAGAGCATTCCAGGAGATGATCTGCAGGCCAATCTAAATGCAAACGAAGAGGAGTGGACGATCCAGTTTGATGGATCAGTAGAGAAGAAAGGAGGAGCAAGGGTTATTCTCTCAAGAGGAGCGGAAGAATTTTGTCTTTCCTACAAGCTAGACTTTTCTTATTCCAATAATGAAGCAGAGTATGAGGCATTGGTACTGGGGTTATTGGAGGCCCTGCGAAGGGGAATTCGTTCACTATACATCAAGGGTGACTCAAATTTAGTGATTCATCAAGTAAATGGAGAATATGAGTTAAAACACCTCAGTTTGTCACCTTACAGAATAATCATTTAGAGGCTTCTCAACCAGTTTCATCGGACCAAGATCAAGAGGCATCCTCAAACAATGAATCGCCATCCAGCCGCCTATGCCACCATCTCTCCGAAGATGATCATGAAAGACGATACAACTACAGTTGTGATTCAGCGAAGAATAGCTCCCTTGGTGGTACATTCAATTTTACCGATAAAGGATGACTTTGACTGGAGGGGAGAGATTAGAAAACAATTGGAGTTCGGGGAAGGAGCGATGGAGCTGAGAGAGTTAGCCTAATACTTTATAAATCAGGGAAACCTTTACTTCAGAAATACAGGAGGATGGATTTCAAGATGCATCGACCCAGAAGAAGTAGAGCGGAGATTAAAGAAAACACACGAAGAGCACTGCAAAACAACTGAGGTCCCTCTTTACAGAAGAATTCAAAGGGAGGGATACTTCTAGCCTAGAATGAAGTAGGACGCAACAGAGCTACAACGAGAGTGTGACAAGTGCTAACTGTTCTTTGAGGCATTTGAATGCCATTTCAATGAAGCTCAATCAGATTGGAGGCAGCCCTATATTGACTTCATTAAAGATGGTGTTGTCCCAATATAGAAGATTGGTGCGATGGGACTCAAGAGAAGGTCCCTAAGGTTCTACGTTTAGGAGGGGCATCTTTATCGAATAGGGTGCTTCAATAAGCCATTACGTTGCATCACAAAGGAGGAAGCATCATAAGTCCTCAAACAAGCTCGTGACCCAGCTCACATAGGAGGAGCAAAGTTATATGACCAGCTAATGACGCTAGGGTATTATTCTCCAATGATGGGGAAAGACTCTGCTGAGTTCGTTTGAAAATGTAAAGCTTACTAACTGCATAAAAATATAATCCATGCCCCATCGGTGGATCTAAACTCTTCGGAAACACCTTAGCCTTTTCACACTTGGGTATTTGACCTGGTAGGGGAAATACATCGTTCTTCGAGGGGGAAGATCTGGACTAGTGGTAACAGAGTGCTTTACAAAGTGGGCTGAAGCGATACCACTAAGTAGGGCAACAGCGGGGGGGGGGGGGGGGTGAGTAACTTCATCAAAGAATACATCATTTACCATTTTTGGATTCCAAAGGTTATTCTCTCTGATAACGGAACCCCATTCATCAATTCAGAGGTAACAATGCTCGCAGACAAGTACTCCATTATTCATCATACTTTAACGGTGGCATACCCAAAGGGAAATGGCCAAGCCAAAGCGACTAGTAAAACATTAGTTAACATTTTGGCCAAGACGATGGAGGATTTCCCAGGATCATGGGATGACAAGATACCAACGATATTTTGGGCCTATTGAATAACTAAAAGGAAACCCACATGATATACCCCCTTCTCCCTCATGTATGGAGCTGAATCGATTCTCCCGATGGAGTTAAAAGTTCCCTCTGACTGATATGCCTTGCAAAGTAGCATGCTCCCTCAGAATAGACATGTACAGTTGGAAGCGTTGGACGAACACAAAGATAATGCGATGAAATATTTTCAAATGTACAGGAAGCAGTTCTCAAGGGCATATGATAACTTGGTGAGACCAAGGAGGTTCGTTGAAGGGGACCTTATTTTGAAGGCAACAGTGAAACATATCAGAGGGATTACCCTACCTAAGTTTGCAGCAAATTGGGAGGGCTCTTTCATTGTAAAGGAGGCTCATGATTCAGGTTATTGTTTGATTTCTAAGATGGAAGAAGATAAACCATTAAAGATTAACAACAAATGGTTGAAGGTATATCATGTGTAAAGCAAGTAACGTTAGAACATCAATGTATCTAGCTTTTTGTTATGAATATCTATATAAGTAATTATTTTTCTCAAAAGAGGTCCTTTGTTGTAACTAGAATGAGATGGAAGATGGCAAAGTTGGTACTTTATGCAAATAATTATAACACAAAGATATAGCATGAAAACAAGATATAACTTCTTTTTCATTCATAAATTGGGAGGTTTCATAAAAATGGGAACTATTGCCCAGGAGTACATAATAAGGAAAACTGAAAAATTTATACAACTATGTGAGAGGTCATCTACCTAAGAGGAACCATAAATCTGGAGAAGAGAAATAATCTCCAGGAAGACTCGATGAAGATGCTAGACATGCTTACTGAGCGTTGATGGAGCCTTCCAGCCTTGTTTGAGCTTGAGCACGCTCAATGAGGAGTTTATCTCGCCTCAGCTTCGCTAAACGTAAAGTTTCTTTGATATCCTCCACCTCTTTGTTAGAAGCTTCAAGTAGAGATGTTAGTTTGGCCAGTCTAGCTTCCTCAGCTCGTTGAGCATCTTGATACTTCTATTGTAGTTCCCTCTGACTTGCCAATTGCTGACTCTTTAAGGTCTTCAAGTGTCCAATCATCCAGCTAAATTAGAAGCCATCTCAGCCCAACTCCTTTAGATAGCCCAAGAATTAGTTGAGGAAGGGACTGGTAACGTTTGTGGTAGGAGTACTGACGATATCAGTAACAATAATTTCCATACCTTGAAGCCTATGGCTCATCATGGGAATGTTTGAACGTAGGCTGTCGATAGTAAAAGTCTCGGGGTGATGGGTCGCAATCTGTTCAATCACCAATTAATGGCTGGCAGGTAGTTGGGGAGAGCGATGAAGGACCGTGAGATAAAAATCATGAGGTGCTAGAGCTGGCAGAGGAAGCTCACAACCAGATTCAGTATCGGCCTGAGCACCTATAAGGGAACCTTGGTCGTTAGGACTCGTTTCCTCAGATTCAGCTGGTTCCTGATTTATTGAGGCGATAGGCAAAGGAATCGCTGGAGGTTGCCCTGTAACACGAGGGGACTCCCCAGCAGCCTGAGGACAAGTCAAGCAAATGATGAGTTTAATGAAAAATCTAACAAGTGTTTATCATTGTTAAGTCACCGTTACTGGTGGAGTTTAATGAAAAATCTTAACAAGTATTTATCATTGTTAAGTCACCGTTACTGGTGGAGTTTGACAAAATATCTTAATAAGTGTTTATCATTGTTAAGTCACCGTTACTGGTGGAGTTTGATGAAAAATCTTAACAATTGTTTATCATTGTTAAGTCATCGTTACTGGTGGATTTTGACGAAAAATCTTTACAAGTGGTTGTCATTGTTAAGTCGCCATTATGGGTATCACCGTTATTGGTGGAATTTTACAAAAGAAAAATATTAATAAGTGGTTTTCATTGTCAAATCACTGTTACTGATGGAGTTTGAATGTTTAAAAATGAGGTTCTTATAGATTGTACATTGTTAAGATAAAGGACAAACAATAAGGAATGAAGAGAAAATAAAAAAAATACCTCAGCAATGACTGGAGCAAGAACATGAGTCACTAAAGAGGCTACAATGGTGGGAACTGTTGAGGGCAAATTCATCTCCTCAGAAGCTTCCATATCACCCTCAACTAGAGGAACCCTAGCCAGAGGAACCTCAACATTGGATGAAGCTCCTGCGTCAACAAAAGGAACTAAGGCTAGTATTGGGGGAGAACTTGAAGAAGAGGAACCACCGGTAAAGAGGCTGTACTAGAAGAAGCTAAGGGAGTCTCCTCTGGATGAGAGGAAACCCGTACAGATTCAATGAGAACAGCAGGCCTCAGGGTCACCTCCTTCGCACGACTGGAGGTCGAACGATGCGAATAAGTAAGACCTATCATGGGCGAATGGGGAGTAGATGATTCGATCATAGATGCACCAAAGCGTCGTCCCACAAAATGGCTAATTGGCGAAGAAGGCCTTTATTCCCTCCTAATGAAAATAAGAAAGAAAGAATAAATGTCAGAAAAGAGAAGAGAATTCACTAAGCTTTAAATGACTAAGTATGGGAAGACTAACCTCATGCTCAGAAGAAAAGTGTGATGGTATGACAATGGGCGAAGTTGGAGGAGATGAGCAAAGAGAAGCCCTCTCGGTGAGATCAGTTGCAGTATCAGGGCTATCATCAACTGGTATGATTGCATCAAGAGAAGGAGAAGTAGAAATCCTAGGAGTAGAGGTAACTGCTAGGGGTTGCACTATAAAGTCTTGTTTTTTACTCGCCTTGGTTCCCACAATTTTCTTCCTATTACCAGAAGTGCCAGTACCTGAAGGACCCTTTTTTCTTTGCGAAGTCCCTTTACTAGGATCCACCATGATAATGGGAAATGACTCAGCAGGAGGAACTGATGACGCAGTTTGTCAAAATATTTGTTGAAGCCATTCTACCTCCTTTCTAACTGTCTCCCGTATTTCCTCAGGCACATCAATATTGGGAGGAATGGAGGTAATGGGAAAATCATCTATAGGGGCTTAGGACTTGCGTGGGGACTTGGGATTTGAAGAGGCCCCGCTCCTGGTCTTCTTTATTTTTTGCGAAAGGGGTTGCGAGGAACCTTCACCAGAAGCTGCAGCGGAAGAAGTACCCCCAACTGGGGATTTAGGTGTTGAAGCTTTCTTGGCTTTGGCTGCAATAACGAGGATTGTTGGACAGTATGGAGGCAGCTCGCTAGGAGGATCCTTCGATATTTGGCTAAGTGGGAACTCGATTCCCAGAATGGAATTCCCCTTTTGCCTCAACTACAAAGGGGGGAAACTCTGAACAATAGGGTAAACAGGGGGACTTTGGATGAATTCATGAATTTCGAATATCTCTCTTGTCCAATACTTCATCGCAAGATTACTAGTTACATCCCCCTTCCTAGAAAGTGCAAGAATGGTAACACAACCCCTAATGGATGAGAAGATCGTGGAAGTAGCTAACACGATGTAAAAGACATAAGTCTCAAGGAAAGATGCCTTGGGGTGAGAATCTTGAAATACCGGCTAAGGAACCCCTTGGTCATACCCAAAATGGCGGCTAAAACGATTGGGGTTGTAATGTTTAGACGTTTACCCTCAGTTAGTGTAAGAGGGCAGATAGCTAGGAGTCAAATCCAAAACAATGGCAAAAGAAAGGTCTATCGATATAAGATCCTCAGAAGTAGGCTCCACCACCCTAGGTACGGCACTAGAAAAGTTTCAAGTATGGGCAAAAGAATCTTCACTGTAGGGCCTCATCACGAAGCAGCTTACCTTATCAAAAATGCCTAGAAGCTCCTTCCTACTCTATTTCTTATGAAAGCAAAAAAGGCGATGGGGCTTGATGATTTCACCAGCACAAAGGGGAATACGGTTGGCAGATATCTCAGGAAAAAGGAAGTAAAGAAAACTAGTCAGAATGATGGCATTGGAAAAATTGGCCAAGTTATATCTGCCCAAGGACCGTTCCATATCCAGATGGGTCCTGTCCAACCATGTATAAAGTGACCCTAAGGTATGGCTTCCAGAGGAAGCTTTTATCCCCTAGCCAAATGGACAAACAGATTAATCAATTTCCTACGCGTTTGATCATTGGGCTTGCCAGGCAAGATAAAATGAGACAAAATCACACGTATGTAGGCTGGTAACTCAAGAGATGTACCTTTTTCCTGGGCCAAATCCAGCAGTGGGGTTGGTACGATAGAATTAGTTTATGAGGGGAGTGAAGGAAGCCTTGTTGGAATTACTGATACACCTCCTGTAAACCAGATCCAAGTCTACTCGGGCCTTTTTCTTTTCGACGTCCAAAGCCTCATCGTGATAAGCCAAAATACCTATAGGCTCAAGCCCAAGCAGCTCGTGAGCAGCCTCAAGTGTAACAGTGAAATCTCCCCATAAACAAACGAATGTGTGAGTTATAATGTTCCAACGAGAGACCAAAATTTGAAGGGAAACATTGTGTTTAGAGAGAGCAAACTCCCCAAACCAGGCAGCTCGATGGATACCAACCTTGGAAAGAGCATCAGAGTAAGTGGTCTGCATAAACGAGTTCCAAGCAAAAAAGTGGGAAGGGGAACCACCAGGTCCTTCGAAGTCAATATGGCACCAAGGGAAGTCACCTCTATCAACACGGAACCTCATAGTCCCCTCTGGAGGAAAATAGCCCCAAAAAGTGGAATCTTTGTCTTCATCACCCAGGAGCAAAGCGTCATACTTAGCTGAAAAATGGCAAGTCCTGCACCCCTCAGAGAACTCATCATCTTTGCCAAAGATAGGAGATCGACGGTAAAAGCACAGTTGTTCTTGGCATGCTACCACTAAAGTGGCAGCTTCCAGGGTGGTTATAGGCAGAGCACTGGTGGTGGGCATGCTGGGAACGCTGTAAGAGGCCATGACAGTGGATGGTGGAAGAAGAAAAGATTAAAGAAGCGGAGAAGGGAACGAAAATGGAGGAATACAACCACAAGTGGTGGTAAAAGAGATGATGAAAGGGAGAGAACCAAAGAAAACCTTGTTAACAATAGAGGTTTGAATCTTTCTCTCTCTAAAAAAAGCTTTGGGAGTTTGAAGAAGACGAAGAAGAAATGGCTAAGTGTTTTTGAAAAATAAACGTTTGCAATACTTTAAACACGCCTTTTCATTTTTCCCACTAACACACATGCAAAGCCGCTTATAATCATTTCAAGTGGACATGTGGCACTTTGAGGAGTGTCCTGACAGTTGAAAAGACAGCACCACGTCATTAATGAAGTGATGCATGGGGAATATAAAGGTTTTTTTTCCTAGGCAAGTTTGAGTTTTAGAGCCCGATTATTTGTCAGACATATCCAATTGCTCCCAACGCAGAAACTGTCCCAACGGTTCAGAAAGCTATGACGTCCCCTCGCCACAGGTCCAAACGTTGTTTAATTGTGACTCAAATACATCGGAGAATTTTTTGCTTTTTCGAACATGAAGAAACGATGACACAGCAGAACCCAAATGAAGTAGCACCTTCATATAGGAAGAATTTCCTAAGGACAAGTTTACAATGGAGAATTCCACAAGTCTCAATGATAGGGGCAGTCCCAACGAAAAAAAACCACTGTCTACAACTATACTCCACAATAGCACAAACAGGAGAATTTCACTTTGAAGCACCTTATACTCTTGACTCACTTGAGTCTATATTGTATAAGTGCTCATCTAGTTTGGAAATAGTGACAAAATTGTGTCATTTCCTAGAATCCAAAAAGCCTCAGAGATTGTCTACATTTTATTCTTCTTGTTTGTTTGATCCAAGGTAAACTTACCAACACTCACACACATTAGTATTGCATTCATACATTTCATATTGCATATAATTGAGTGTGTGTATGTTGAGTGTGTTAATTTCCCTCAAATTGATTTTTTAATATTTTTTGAGAATTTTAAAATATTTTAAAATAATTTTTATCTTAATTAAAATTGGTTTTATAAAGTATTGGGGTCATTTTGTAATTATGGATTGTTGGTTTTATTGGCTGAAAGTTCACTTGGGTAGAATCTAAATGCGCTAGAGACATCAGGGTGCGTTTGTAATTTCTTTTGGATGCGCGTGTGATATCCAGTCATATCCCTACACCTGTCAGGTTGTCATTGAACCATTTTGTGTTTTCTCTGTGAGACATTAGTCGTGCTCAATTCAAGCCCTTGGATTGTCTTTAATCGACGATCTGCTTGCGTACTTATACAATCCATGTGAAACTCTCTCAAGCCAATCACAAGCGTTTTAATCACCGCGTATCTATAGCCCTTACATCTAAGTCAACTTGTTGAGACCAATCGTAGCCATTGATTTGAGTCAGCCTTCTCGATCCTTCTCAGCCCCTATATAAGCTGATCTTCCCTCAGCCAAATGGAACTTTTGCCACTTCGTCTATTTGAGTGAGAAGAGAGAGAAGAGAGAGAGAGAGAAACCTGAGTTAGGAAACCCTAACCCTAAATCGTCCAAAACATTTCTCAAACCCTAACCTATTTCTAAACCAAAAATATTCCAAACACAACCTTGAGTGGTTGAGATCTTTGAGTGTTGGTTTGATAATTGTTTGATGTTATAAACTCTTAATTCTTAGATCTTATTTTCAAATTAAACATTTGATTAGATCTGTGTTTCTACTTTTATAGAAATCTTGATCTAGTTGTTGCATGTTATATTACACATAGATCTGCATCTATAGTTTCTCGTCTTGAGAAAACTTTTGTTGATTTGTTTCTGTAAATGTTTTAAACTTCAAAATCAACAAAAACATTTTCTGTTTCTAGTTCTTTAGAAATAAGACCTTCGACCTAGTTGGAATCACACTTGGTGATTTTCAATCTCAAAAATATTTTCAAAACCTGAGATTGATTAAGATCTTGATACGTCTTCTGAGCAAGATAGCCGTGGATTCTGGGATTATAATAAAGGTCAAATAAGGTTTAAGTGTTCTAAGAAGAGAGAAATAGAAAATCACAGAATATAGATCTTATATGTAATTTGATAGGACTGTTTATATAAATCAGTGTGAGTGTGTACATGCATGTGTTAGAAAGAACCTTCACAAACACTATCACCCTACCACACTAAAAGTGTTGGTAATAAGATATCAAGAACAAGAGTTGACGTAAAGAGCTGGAACAAATTGGATGTTAGCAAACTGGAGAACAACATCAACAAACAGAACTGCAGAAAAGTAAGAAGGACGCCAGTGGGTACATTCCTAAACTTGTATAGGTATGGTTTGTGTGCATGTGTGTTATATAGTTTGTAACTATTATAATTTTTTTTAGTGGATTTTTTTTTTTTACTCCGTAGAGAGAGTCGTGGATGTTTCCTTAGTTGGTTGAGGTTTTACCATGTTAAAAATAGCTTGTCATTAATCTTTCTACATCTCCTCATCTAATTCTTATGGTTGTGCTGAGTTTAAATTTTTAAACTGATTTGATAAACCTATTATCCAATCTTGAACAGATCTCGTACATATTTTGTTAAACACATCTTGTGATTAATTTGATTTGATTTTAAGAAAAGAGTTTCTTTAAAAAACAGTTCGGACTTACTTAAATAGTTTAATTTTATATTAAACGACTTTAGTAATAGAATTTCAATTGGTATCAGAGCTTTGTAAACTTCTTTTGAAAAGAACCTGTGTTTCTGAAATTATTTTCTGAAAATCAAACATGGGCGAGAAAAATGAAAGATTTGGTAACTTGACTAGACCTCCTCTCTTTCATGGAACCAATTTTGCTTATTAGAAAGTAAGGATGATTGCTTTCATTCAAGGAACCTTGGGAGATGATGTCTGGGACATTGTTGAAAATGGATACATTTATCCTACTAAACCAGCCACTGAAGGAAGTAATGAGAGGGTTAAGAAAGTTTTAAGTGAGTTCACACAAGAAGAGAAGCAAGTTTCTCGCAACAATAACAAAGGAAAAAATGCCATATTTATGTCCATAAATGAACATGAGTTCAAAAGGATATCATCTTGTGCCACTTCTAAGGAAGCTTGGGACACTTTGGTTACTGTTTATGAAGGTGACACTAGAGTTAAGGCTGCTAAAACACAAATGCTCATTAAAAAGTAAAAATCTTTAATTATGTCTGACTCTGAGTCATTTGATGACTTTTATATGAATTTGACTGATATTGTGACCAAACTGCATGCTAATGGGATAACATATGAGAGACATGAAATTGTATTTAAAATTCTAAGATCATTACCACAAAAATTTGACAACAAAAGATATGCTATTGAGGAAATGTGTGACCAAAATCTCACTCCTGAATTACTCACTAGTAAATTAAGAACTGTGGAAATGGAATTAGAATTTAAGAAACAATTGACCCAGTCCCATAGGAAACAGACTAGTTCCAATCTGAGTTTTTCTTCTAAACTATTAAGCCTGAGCTTAACATTCAAAATTATGACTCTGATGAGGAATGTGACATAGAGAGTTTGGACAATCAGATTGCCTTGATGTCAAAACAGTTTAAGAAAATTGTAAAGTTTATAAATAACATGGAAAACAAACAAGGCAAGTCCAAATATCCAACTCACTCTAATCACAAACCTCTTGAGAAAGGTCAAGACAAACATCACAAGGACATTCATACTAGACCTAACAAAGACCTTAAGAAGATTGAATGCTTTAGATGTGTAAAACTAGGGCACATAGCACAAGACTATAGAGTGAAATTGAAAACTCACAATAAGCATACTAGGGCCAACATTTGCAATACATGGGATGATTCAAGCGACTCTGAAAATGAGGAACCTGAGTCATCTGATGTCTTTTATCCTTGCATGTCATTCTTTGCTAAGATAATATACAATGATGATATGCCTATGTATGAGAATGATGATAGTATCTCTACTCCTACTGTTGTGAATCATGCTGCTACTGGTTTAGATGCTTTACTTTCTGAGAATATTGATAGTTCAACCACGGCGTGTGTGAGTCAAAGAGAATGCGATAATGACAATATCCATGGGTGTAGTTCAAGAAATGAATCCTTAAGGGTCAATTCACACACCACACTGACGCGACTCAGAAAGTGTCTCTAATGTGCGTTCACTCTAGGCTCAAGTGCAAGCCTCTCGCGTTAGTAATAAACCCGGTAAGTCGGGATCGTATCCACAGGGAAATAGGACAGTGGAATTGTGACGACGTTGGATAGACAAAGAAATCCTAACTCTGACTCTAAAGGAAAAAGAAAATTGATTTGGTTTGTGGAATGACTATACTAGATGAAATTATGAAATTATGAAAAGATGTAATTATACTAAATTACCTAAAGTACTGATTAAAAATGACTTAAAACTTTAAACTATGTGATGAGAAAGACCGGACGGGAATACAATCCCCCAACCCTAGTGTATTGCAGGTATAAAACTAATCGTAAATTTAAATAATTAATTAGACCCAAAATTTAGTACTCCCAAGCTTTACGTATATGAGGTTCAAGCCCGCATCATACTTAATCAGAGGACGAGTAAATCGGGATTTCGATAGTTACACTCGAATTGCATTCTAAAGCATCCCGGTTACCCGAAAGCAAACGAGATCCAAAGATCTACAATTATCGTGTTCCTACGCAATAAGGTCGTAATAAATCACCAAATTCTGAGGATTAATGTTATACACATGCAACTATCACATCAGGCTGGGTTCATATATCCCGACCTCGAAAAGTCTAACCTACCATGAAGAAAGTAATGAAAACTATTTTTGAATTGCAGAAAACCATGATTAAACTAAGGAAAATTTGTGGAATGATGTAGAAAGGAATTAAACAGGGGAAATAACTCACTAATCTTACCAAAGCATTAAAAGCGGCAATTAAGAAAACTTGTAATCACAGATATCTGAATAATCTTCAATCTCGAAATTAAAAGAATAAACTATCTCTAAACTAGGATTTTCTGAAAAGAATGGAAAATTATATTAAATCTCCGTCCTAAAAACGATAAAAACTCAGGTTTATATACCTTACAAAAATTCCAAGAGTTTTAGCTACACTAGGACTCTCCATTAGAGAAACATAAAATTTCAAAACTCAACAGTCGGACAGGTCTGAGGCTCCTGCGGATCGGTCTGCCTAGAATATAGACCGGTTCTTTTATTTCTGGGGAGGATCGATTCGGTGCGAACCGATCCTTTTATTTTTCTTCCACCTTCGGTTTGCCTTCGGTCCGGGGTTCTCTAGAATGTGGCACTGCGGACCGATCTGGGCTTCCTGCGGATCGGTCTGCCTTTGACTTTCTTTTCTCCAATTTTGACTGTTCATATCTTTCTCATCGGGACTCCGATTGAGGTGCCGTTTCTTCCTATGTGCTCATGAACTTGATATCTTCAACTTCTCTTGAGGTGCCTCATCTGAATTCTGGGTAGAAATTACACTTTTGCCCTTTTGACTTTCTTTCTTTTCTTTTCTGATTATTCCAATTTCTTTCTTTCGTTATTGACATTAAATACCTAAAAAATTAGTACAAAATACCAGAAACTCGGTGTACTCGTTAAAATAAGTCAGAAGCAAGATTATGAGATAAAATCAAATCGATTACGTTGTTCGAGGTGCTAAAAGTAACTAAATTAAGGGATAAATTGGGAAGAATTTATGCCTAATCAAACCCCCCTAACTTATAACTTTGCGTGTCCCGAGCAATGTAAAAGAATCCTAACAAGGCTCAACTCTTGAAAAACATTTTATTGGAATAGAATACCTTTTTGCGGGAAAGCGTTTGCATGTAGCATATGCAACAAGCCTTTAAACCCCTAGGTCACCCTTGTAGGACGAGTTGTGTCTCGTGAGGGTTTGCAGAGAATGTACCCACAAAATTCGACTCAAAGAAGATTCAAAATATGCAAAAATTGTCTAATTCAAACTTTCCCAGAAAATAGTCATCATCAACTCATATTTACAAGTCTCAAACCGTAGTGTGTGTGTGTGTGCGAAGCCAGAAATATAATCGCCAATTTCCATCGATTGACCATACGTTACTTATCAGAAAATTCGTTTTGATTTCAAATTCTCACGTAATGCTCTCTCAAACGAATCACTCGGAATGTGGCTATTCTCTCGGTATGTGTGATATAACGAGTAAATGTAATGGACTCAAAGTCACACATACAAGTAGAAAGACGAAAATTTCTATAGTGATAGGATCTCATCAACGGATTTCGGTTTTTAAAAATGGGAACATTGCCTCTTTTTCGTGCATTCAATCTCTTTTATTATCTTTTGGTGTATTAGCTCTCCACGCGGTAACCAATTTCGTAATTTAGACTCGATTAGGACTTTTTCGAGTTTTAAGGTATATTGGGTAAAATGAAAGAGGTAGGGAAGGTTGGAATTTGAAAAGTCATTTATGATGTTCATTTGTGCTTTTTTCGGGCTATTGCTCATTTTTTTCTTCTTTTTCTCTATTTTTTTTCTGTTTTTCACTTCTTTTCTTTTCTTTTCTTGCTATTTTTGTTGAGCATATCTATTTTTTTATTGCCCCTTTATATGAAATTTTTGAACTTAACTTCTGAATTTTTCCATTTTTATCAATTTCGGGCTATTTGGGTTTTTCGGGTTGTCAAACAAAAGGGAAAAGTTTATTTGGCTCAATTTGGGGTACAAAAGGGGGTGATTTTTCGCTACTTTTTCTGGCCGATATTTTTGGGTGACAAACGAGGGCCTACTTCATTGTCCAAAATACCAATTGCATTACCATATGCGTTTCGAGATGAATTTAAGTTTAGAGATCAATTTTGGCACGTTTTTCAAAGAAAAATCACACACGTTTTTCATAACCGATCAAAATGAAAGGGTTAAGATCCTCGACGATTTTTTAAGAGATAAAAAGAACTTTGAGTTAACAATTAACTCGGATTGATTTAAAAACTCGAATCTTACCGGGTTTTGTTAATCTCTACACTTATTCGTTAAGTCGTCAATTTTCGCTCAATTTCCATCTTTGATCAATTTCGGCTTTGTGCATTGTGTTTTTACAACTTGAGACTTCAATCCAACTTTTAATGATATTTTTGAAAATTTTGAATTCCAATTTTTATTTATTTTGAGCAAAAATATTTTTGAGTTCTTCAAAATTTTTTAAATTTCAGGCATTTTTGAAAATTTGTCCAGTTTTAAAAATACGCACTTGTGACCCCCCCCCTAACTTAGACTTTTGCATTGTCCTCAAGCAAAAAGGACTAAAATCTAACTCAAAGTGAATAAAAAGTGAGAGAAAATAAAACAAACAAATGCAAAAAATGCAGATTTTTGTAAAACAGGATTGTGGTACAATAAAAGGGAAAAACATACAACCATGTGAAACAGGGAAAACAAATAGAAAAACTGCCACACACAAAGTACAGCTTCACTGGGGCGGGAGTTATGAAGAACCGGGCACGTCGGGCCCATAGGGGTCATAGAAGTAGGATAGCAATGGTTCGTTGGGATCCCCTTGGCGTCGGTACAAGTCCGCTTGGAAACGGAACATCATGCTCGTATCGCGACGGTAGTCGGTTAAAAAGTTGTCAAATCTTATCTCAAGAGCCGACATACGGTTCGTGAGGTCGCTACCCTCCCATTAAAAATCAGGGTCGTCTTCTTCGTCCGCCGACTCTTCATCCGCACCTACGTCAACCATCTCCACATCAGCACCGGTTGCTTCTTCTTCCTCTTCTTCGCTCTCACTCGAGGCAACCTTATCCTCGCTATCACTGCCCTGCCTCGCCCAAAGGACGGCTAGCTGTTTAGCGCTCTTAGTGCGAGTTCCCTGTCCAAAAGGACCGGGAAGGCGGGTACGATCGAGCGGCGCCGCAATGCCAGTATCCTTGAGGATGGAGGTAATCAATCGTGCATATGAAAGTGGGGCTGCACCTTTTTCATCCTGGGCTGCGACCATAATGTCGGCATATAGTGTGTGGACCAAGTGGATGGAAGTGTGTGGATCAAATAGGTGGTAGGTCAATGTGGCCACATCACAAAATCGTTGGCCGTTTGCACACACTATTTGGAAGGTGAGGCGTGCTTTCTCATTGAGGTGACCCACAGCGACAGTTTGCCCCGTCCATACAACATCCGGGGCAATGCGATCCATGATAAATTATTTGGCGACCGGGGCGATGTTCCTCGGGTAAGTGAATTCCTGAACATCGGGAACATCGTATTCGACCAACTTGGCCTTGAGAAGGGCCAACGAAAAGGGGATGACGATACCATCCACGTATGCTTGAGCCTCGAATTGCTCGTACAAATAAGGGTGCCATAAAAGGAGCGGACCTCGCTGCCTAAACTGATTCGTATGATTCATTGAGGAATCGGCACCAACCCCTAGCCATGAAGAGGCCGGTAACGGAGTTCCACGTGGAGTTTGGGATCCGAACCGAAGAACCGATTTCACCATCGCTCCTCTTAGTGGGAACAGAATTCACCATGGCCGGAGGGGAGGATCTCTATGGAGTCATATTTGGTGGGGGCATGCCATTGGGCCATGATAACAGGGAGAGGTTTTGCTGGTAAATTAGGGAGGGAGAAGATAGGGGTGATGTGGTTGAAGGTGTGGAGAGAAAGGGAGGAGGTGGGTGGTTATTTATAGGTGAAAGGTGTGGGTAGGGTTTGGAATTGGAGGGAAAAGGGGGTGTATTGGGGAGGGAAAATAAAGGGTTGGGTGTGGGGGGGACGAATTGGGAGGGAATGAAGGGGATTGGGGAGAGGGGGTGCACCTTGGGAAAGGGTAAAAAATTTCTGCACAAAGCGGATCGGTCCACCTGGGGACCGGACCGGTCTGATCCTTTAAATTTTGAGTCTTTTCAACTACCAGACCGATCCGGCCCTAAAATAAAGGAACCGGTTTGGGGCAGACCGGTCCATCCCAAAATTAAAGGAACCGGTCCGGTTCTTGTTTGTGAGATGGATTTCCCCCCTAACTTAATTTTGATCGCTCTTTTCTGAAAATTTCTACTTTCACAACATACTCCCTATCAATTTGGACTAAAAACCTCTTGATATCAATGGTCAACGCAACTGGACTCAATTTCCCAAAACATGTGAATGATTTCACCTTATTGTACCCTAATCCTATGGACTCTCACGACGCACACGACTCTCGTCTACTATACACAAGAATTCACTCCATATGCATCAGGGGTGCGACGACCTCACTGTAGCAGCTCACTCTACCCTATAAATGGGGTCTGACAACCAAACGGTGTCGAATTCTTCCACACACGCCTCTAGATATGGCTTTAGACATTGTTCGTTTACTTTGAATGTATTTCCCCCTTTTAAATCGTCTAATTCAACAGCTCCGTGAGGGAAAACATTCTTCACAACAAATGGGCCAGACCATTTTGACCACAACTTGCTCGGAAAGAGATGAAGTCGAGAGTTATAGAGAAGCACTTTTTGCCCGGGAAGAAACTCTTTACGATGAATGATGTTATCGTGAGCGAGTTTCATCCTTTCTTTGGAAATTTTAGCATTCTCATACGCATCATTGCGTATCTCTTCTAACTTATTGAATTGAAGCTTGCGAGCTTCACCAGCTTTATCCATAGCATAGTTCAACTTCTTAATTTCCCAATATGACTTATGTTCTAATTCCACGAGAAGATGGAAAGGTTTGCCATACACAAAGCAAAAAGGGGACATGCCGAGTGTATTTTTATATGCAGTACGATAGGCCCATAGCGAATCGTTCAATCTAATTGACCAATCTTTCGGGGTAGGATTGACTGTCTTTTCGAGAATGTTCTTGATTTCTCGATTCGCTAGTTCGGCCTGCCCATTAATTTGTGGGTGATAAGTCGTTCCAACATTGTGAACGACACCATACTTTCTCATTAGCTTCTCGAATGGCCTATTGCAAAAGTGCATGCCATTATCGCTGATTATCGCTTTCGGAGCACCGAAGCGGGAAAGTATGTGTTCCTGCGGGAACTTAATCACCACTTTGTTGTCATTTGTCTTGGTAGATATAGCTTCCACCCATTTAGATATGTAGTCTACCGCGACAAGGATGTATAGGAAACCAAATGAAGTGGGGAAAGGACCCATGAAGTCAATACCCCAACAGTCGAAGATCTCAATAATGAGTACGGGGGTAAGAGGCATCATGTCTCGTCGGGTAATGGCTCCCATCCGTTGGCACCTATTAGAAGATTTACAAGCAGTGTTCACATCCCAAAATATTGTGGGACAATAGAGGCAGCATTGTAGAATTTTAGCAACCGTTTTCATCGAAAAGTGGCCTCCACAAGCTTCTGAACGACAAAACTAGATGACTTTCGGGATCTCGTCATCTGGTACACATCGTCGGACAATTTGGTCGGCGCAATATTTAAAAAGGAAGGGATCGTCATAGAAAAACATGCGCGACTAAGTAAGAAACCTCTTCTTATCTTGCGGTGTCCAGTCGGGAGGGACGGCTCCCGTGATAAGGTAGTTCACTATATCCGCAAACCAGGGCAAAGAAAAGGTAGCAAAGAGTTTCTCATCTGAAAAGTATTCATCTATGGGTATGGGATCACTAGGTACGTCGGACGAAAGCCGTGATAAGTGGTCGGTAATGACGTTTTCTACCCCTTTCTTATCTTTAATGGAGAGATTAAACTCTTGTAGGAGTAGGATCCACCTTATGAGGTGCGGCTTTGCATCTTTCTTTGCAAGTTGGTATTTCAATGTCGTGTGGTCGGTGAAGCAAGTAATGGAAGAACCGATAAGGTATGACCGAAATTTATCAAGGGCAAAGAGTACCTCTAGAAACTCCTCTCCATGGTAGAGTAGTTGAGTTGTGGTCCAGTAAGAGTCCGACTAGCGTAGTAGATGACGTGAGCCTGCTTATCTTTTCTTTGGCCCAAAATAGCCCCTATCACATAATCGCTAGCATCACACATAAGTTCGAATGGTAAAGGCCAATCCAAAAATTGCATGATGGGAGCGAACACAAGCATGGTTTTTAATTTTTCAAAAGATCTTTGTCATGCTTCCGTCCATTCAAATGGGGTGTCCTTCATGAGTAGGTTTCTTAAGGGTCTAGCGATGGCGTTAAAGTCCTTAATGAACCTTCGATAAAACCCCGCGTGGCCCAAGAAGGAGCGCACGTCTTTGAGCGATTTCGGTGGAGGAAGATCAGCTATGACATATATTTTTGCCCTATCAACTTCTATCCCTTTGGATGATACTATGTGGCCAAGAACTATTCCTTCAGTGACCATGAAATGGAATTTCTCCCAATTCAGCACTAAATTCTTTTCCACATACCGGGCAAGTACTTGTTCCAATTTTTCTAGGCAAAGATCAAAAAAGGTGCCAAAAACACTGAAATCGTCCATGAACACTTCAAGTCCTCTCTCGACCATGTCACTAAATAGGCTCAACATACACCTTTGAAAGGTCGCGGGTGCATTACACAAGTCAAATGGCATACGTTTGTAGGCAAACGTACCAAAAGGGAAAGTGAACCTCGTTTTCTCCTGGTCAAGTACATCTACCTCAATTTGGTTATATCCGAAATAACCATCAAGGAAGCAATAGTAAGGGTTGCCCGCTACTCTCTCAAGCATTTGATCAATAAATGGCAAGGGAAAATGGTCTTTCCTAGTTCTCGCATTGAGTTTCCGGTAATCAATGCAAACCCGCAACCCGGTGGTGGTACGTTGGGGAACTAGCTCTCCCTTAGCATTCTCAATTACTTTTACGCCCTACTTCTTCGGCACAACTTAAATAGGACTCACCCACTTGCTATCCGAGATTGGGTAGATGATCCCGGCATCCAATAACTAGATAATCTCGGTTCTCACCACTTCTTCCATATTGGGATTTAGCCTTCTTTGCATTTATCTTGAGGGCTTGACATCCTCTTCGAGATGGATCTTGTGAGTGTAAATCAAAGGACTTATCCCCTTCAAATCAGTAATGCACCAACCAAAAGCACTTTGGTGCTTTCTCAGAATTTTTAATAGTTTACCCTCTTGCTCTACGTCTAGGCTAGAGGAGACAACAACAATAAATGTCTCATCCTCTCCTAGGTATGCATATTTAATATGGGAGAGGATTTTATTCAACTCGAGGATTGGAAATTTGTCGCTGGAGGGAACCATGCGTGTATCCCTCGGAGGTAACTCCTCGAATCTAGAAACTTAATTTACATCTCTCGCGTCCTCGTCCGACGCTCTCTCATTAAGTAATTCTCTCAACTCCCCAACCTCCCTCTCGAATTCGGTGTACGTCCCCTCACTATCGTGTCTCGACACTAAATGGGATCTTAAGGCGTCTCCATAATAGTTCTCCTTAAAGTACTCCTCTACTATCTCATTTATGAAGCTCACCGTGTGAAGATCATCATCCTCCCCCGTATGTTGGGCTATATAGAAGATGTTGGTTTCTAAGGTCGTGTTCCCAAAAGTGAGTTACATCTGCCCATTCCTAGTGTTGATAATAGCGTAGTCGTAGTTAAAAATAGGTGCCCGAGAATGATGGGAACACGATTGCTTGAGGCGAAGGAAGGCTCCGTGTCCCAAATGACAAAATCTACCGGGAAGTAGAAAGTGTCAACTTGGACGATCATGTCCTCAACTACATCTCGTGGGATCTTCACAGTTCGATCCGCTAATTGGAGAGTGATCCTTGTGGTCTTAAGATCGCCCAAATCAAGTTGCCTATGGTCTTTCGAGAAAACAATGAAAACACGTTCTTGAACGATCTTGAGAAAACTTGATTTAGATCTTCAAAACATGGGTTGAAAGTTGTGTTCAATGGGATTTAGGTTTTGTAGATGAGGGAGAATGAAATTATGGAAAGCTAATGATTTTTGAAATTATGGGAGGCTACATATTTTTTAGAAGGATAAAATGTGTTTTAAGAGTCCTAAACCGCTCACTTTATGTTTATATACCAAAAATAATTCGAGTCCTAATCAAACACAAACACTACAAAATATATTACGGACGTTCGAACTGTCAAAATTAGCTAAAATTTTGATATATTTTAGATGACGGCGAGACGAAGTTGCTGTAAAAAATTCTGCTCGATCGGACCGTTGAATTTTTTTTTTATTTTTTAGTCTCCTTAGGCTAGATCCTCCCTCGATTTTTATATAAAAAGTTATAGTTTCATAATTTTAATCCTGATTTAAATTCCACTTTAAACCTTAAATTTATATTTAAAAACCAACAGTTTTACATACAAAAATTAAATAGATTCCAAAAATTATTTTTTCAAAAATTTTAATTCAACAAAGATTTTTACGGTTCAAAAATCACGGGGGGTTTCATACTCCACCACTAATATAGGAATTTCTTCCTCAAAATTCGACGAAGTGTATACTTCAAATGTAAAGTTGCACAAATAAATTAAGGCTTAGATATGCCTTCCCGTGAATTCTACGATTGAGCACCCATGCACCTAATCCTACACTGTAATGCCCCCACCCGAATTTATGAGTTACTCGTGGTCAGCCCGGTTCGAATCGAGTCGTTAGGTGTGAAGTACTATGAAACAACCTAAATAATATTGCTAGTCCAGTTTTATTTTAATTAACATTTCACTTGTTAGCATGCGCTTTCAAATTTCAAGATGAACTACGTGAGGGACCCATGGGGAGCACCCCGGAGTCCAAGTAATAGAGATACTAACGTAAACATAAATAAAATGTACTTACCTGTATAACGCCCTCAAAATACGAAACCTCTCACAACCTACCGTAACAAAGTGGAGATGTGAGCCTAGGCCCAGTGGGTTAAATACAAACAATATAGAAACGAACGGAAGAAAGGAATACTCACATGCTACAACCACATGCATGTGAATATACACACACACACACACACACACACACACACACACACGTATACCTTTGGTAAATACACATGCCAATGCATTAACTGTTTTACTTTAAAAAATCTTACTTATCTATATTAATATACCTTAATCTAGTAAATACTTCCTTTATTCATACTTAGCATTTTTGCTTTGTTTAACACACCCAGTTCAACACTTAAATCCATTACATTTAATTTTATTCGAGCCCATTCCTTTACCGAAATTTAACCCCTTTCATTTATTTCATTACGCTTTAGTATTTTGATTGAAAATCACCATTTTCACACACGCATTCACCGTGTTAGAAAATACTTATTTAATCTTTGAAAATCCCTTTTACAACAGATTCTTGTGTTAAATATGAGTTTAACCATTTAGGTTGCTTAACCACCCATTTATTTACTTTCTTTAAGACTTTTTTCTTTCCTTTATGGGCCTTAATAGATTTACGCATTTACTTGTCCATTTTACCTTTACTGGATTATTTACTACATTCATTCAAGTTAGGTTGTATTAACATATTTTACCCCACAACCTTGATATGTTCCATATTTCCTTTATCTTTTATTGGAATCTTCCTATACCGCATACTTACACGGGCTCCACACCGACGGCTATGCACGCTATATGCTTCGGCCAGTGATTTAGGGCTCCGAGCCCTTCTTACTTTATCCTGGTGTCATCCGAGTTCCTTTTATGCGTTTCAACATTTAAGAAATGTCCACATTATTCCACTTTTATCGGCCAAAGCTAAAAGTCCCGACTTAACCATCCGTTTTTCCATTAACACTTGGAAAATTATTCATTTTCTTCTTTAAATACCTTATCCATGCACACGTGATTTATACTTAAATCATTCACGTCTTAGGACTTAGTTCATTTTCACACACATTAGTTTAAAGATATTCTTTAACATTTTTATTCCATAAAAATATTTCACTTTAAGTAAATTACCAATTTACCCCTTTGTTTGCCAAACTTGCAATTTGGTTCCTTAACAACTATTATTTCTCAAATGGTTATTAAGTCTCCAACTTAATATTTAAAACACTTTAGCCACTTTAACACTCGTTTAATATTGCACATTTACCCAATTTTCACACTTGTCACTTTAAATACTAAAATCATACCAAGTTGATTAAACATGTATTTCGAGTGATAAAGGCATTTTATCAACTTCTTTAAACTCGACAAATGTCCATTCATTCACAAGGTTTCCATTTCGCAAGAACTTAAAAATATTTATTTCATAAATATTTTGACAACATTAACATTGTTCCATACTTTTATTTCATAAAATATCTATTATTTCTTTTGGCTAGAAATACACTAAAATAATATTTCCTTACATTTTTGTTTCATAAAAATGTTTATTACTTCCTTTTTCTAGGAATATACACAAATAATATTTTCTTTGATTTTTATTCCATAAAAATGATTATTATTTCTTTTCCACTAGAATTACACTAAAATGACACTTCTTATATTTTTATTCCATAAAAATGTTTATTATTTCCTTTTCAATAGAAATACACCAAAATAACATTTCTTACATTTTTATTTCCATAAAAATGTTCATTATTTCTCTTCATCTTCATAACACATTTTATTGCATAAAATGTTGAATAACTATATTCAGAAATTATTTAATGTTTTTAGGACCCATTTAATTCATCCTTTTATAGCTCATATTCATAGGAACACTAATAGGGCCAATAATCAACACAAGAATGCAACAACATCCGTCCACATATATATTAGTCTACTATATATGTATATAACATGCTGAAAATATACTACACTTAAAACTTATATCAAAGTTAGTGTCCACCCACCTTAATGAGTTTTAAAAAATGGTGGAGATGGTGATGAAGATGGAGGACCCTGTAACAACCCTCGATTCTGGGAGGCTCATTTTATACTAACTTTACCGCATAAGGTAATTATATAAAATGTGGGGACTGGAGTAAATATTAATTTAATGAATTAAAAGTTAATATTTACTAGATTGATGCATATTTACTGTATGTGAAAGTAAATAACATCAGGTTGCATGTCTGTAGTGTCATGTATTTTAAATGGCCTTTTAGTTTAAATGATTTTGGAACTCGAAATAATTTATAAAATTTCCGGATGCCAGTTTAGAGGGTGTAGTTAGTCTCGGAAGGTGTGAGACAGTCAAAATAAGTGCCATATTGTATTTTTGTGTTTCGGGCACTTTTACCTGGTTTTACCTTATATGCGTATTTGCGAGTCATTTTTAATGTGGTGTTAACCACTTAAGTTGGGAGAATTATGTTAAGCCACGATTTTGGTCTTGCCCCTTATTTCATTCCCTTATTTTATGTCTTGAACATAGAGAGACAAAGAGAGAAAGAAAGAAGAAGAGAGAAATGGAGAAATGAGAGAGAGATTGAAGATGGAGGATTTGGGATTGCTTCTTCTCCAAATAAATCTGAGATATCAACCCTAAGGCAAGTTTTCTACTTGCTAATATGTGATTTAAGATGCATAAATTGTATGATAATTGTGTATTTCCATTTATGGTTTAAATGTGGAATTTATGAGATTTAAGCCCTAATCTTAGTTTTTGATGATGAAATTTTGGGTTATAGTTGTTATTAACCATGTAGGATGTTTTGGGGTAGATTATTGTTGCTGGATGTGTATAAATGGAGAGAGTTGGAGTTTGGAGAAATTAGGGTTCATAACCCTTCGTAGCCATTTTTGGCAAATTTGTAGGTCCGAATCGAGTCGGCCCTTTGGGCGAATCGATTCGCTAAGGGGTAGCTTCCAGGTCTGCATAACCCGAATTGATTCGGGTTAAGGCCGAATCGATTCGGTCAATTGTAGAAGGTTGGTTTAGTAGTCCGAACTGATTCGCTTTTTGGGCGAATCGATTCGCTAGGGCGAATCGATTCGGTCCTTGGGCGAATCGATTCGTTTTCCTGCTGTTTTTGAGTTAATTTTTATAACTCAATTCAATTCTTTTCTGTAAATATAGGGATTAGGAACCTTCTTGAATGAAGTAAACTTAAAGTCCTAGAGTGTGAGATGAGTTAGTTGTGTGCCCAACATTAGGAATGGGTTATGTGGGGACTTTTCCGGGGTTATGCCTATTGAAGTTAGGGCACTTTTACTTCTAGTTGTTTTGTATAAAAACTAGGAGATGTAGTATTATGTTTGGAGACTTTAGAAGCTCAATTGAGCTACATTAGTTTTGATGGTTTATATTCCCACCCCAAAAGAATGTTGGGAGATTTTAAAAAGTTCGATTGAGCTAGGTTAACCTTGGTGGTTCATAATAGTACCTTAAATGTGAGTTTGGAGAATAAATTGAAAGTCATTTCATTCCTTCGAGAGATGATAACCTTGGGGTTCTAAAATAACCTCCCAAAATGCTTGGAGTAATTTTGAGGTTATAGCAATGATATAATTTATTGTATGGCTCCGGATGATAAGTTCTATCTGTTACTAGAAGTAAACAGTAATGGTTTCGAATAGAATGAAACATATACATGAAATGGAAATGGTATTGATTTTTGGTATATGATAATTTACTTAATCATGAAATCGGTAAATAATGATTTACTTGATTTTGATAATGATAAGTAAAATGGCTTAAACACACCTCTCTAAATGACATCATAAGGGAAGTCCGCACGTGAGGTGAAGCCCCCTGGCTAATGAATGCAGGATGGATATAGTCCTAGGCCATGGGAGCGCTTATTGTTGTATATTTTTCTGCGATGGGTAGGAGATTCCGGGTGTGGTCTTGACTACCCCGCAGGCTCATGGCCGCTTCCCGACGTCTTGCGATATAGGTGCCCAGGTTGTCTAATGATAGGCCCTGGAAGATGATGGTCATTTAGGGGCGCGCACAGTGGGGAAACCCGGACGGGCGGTCTTAGAATACGTTATATGTATATAATATAACAGTTCATAATCAAGTGGGACTTGATGTATTTGATATGCCATATAGAGCATGATGGAGTGCCACAAAGAGCACATATAAATGCCACAAAGAGCATTTGAAAATGATTATTTTCCTGATAAGGAAAGGATTTTTACAAAGGGTAAAATTGAGATATAATTGCCTTAAAGAGCAAAAGATTGTGTTTATAAATATATTTCCTGCTAAGGAAAAGATATATAAAATAACTGGCGCATTTGAAGAAGTTATAGTTTAATGCTTCTTATTGTTATTCCTGCTTAGCTTATGTTTTAAATTGTATAGGTTGCTGCTTATTTCTCTTTCTTCATGATTTATCTTACATAACTGTCATACTCTTTATTCATCTGGTAATCATATAGAACCGGGCCCTGACCTGGTTACATTTCCTGTTGCATATTCTTCTTGTCTCTGCTCAGGTACTCCGCCGCAAGGATGCCTGATTTGAATTCCTATTCCGATGTTTTCGACGAGCCGTGACGCATTGCGGGTATTACGGGATACATTTGGTATAGACGCTTTCATTTTCATTCTAGTTAAGATCAAGTCTGTTATTCAGGCGAGAGGCCCAAGCTTTTGTAAATGTCTAATGAAATGTAATAAGTAACTTATCGTACTTGTGTATTTTGGTGTATCAGTTTAGTGACCGGTTACATATTCGGTCTTTTTATGGTATTCTTGTTATAGGGATTAGGAACCTTCTTGAATGAAGTAAACTTAAAGTCCTAGAGTGTGAGATGAGTTAGTTGTGTGCCCTATGATATACCCGTTTATATCCTCGGCTTAGATGAGGATTGCCTCCACAACGGACGACCCTAAGAGGGGCCGACCTTTCACCAGACCCCTGCTGGCCTCCACCAGGCCCAGACGACCCTACGAGGGGCCGACCCCTCCAACAGGCTCTAGCCGACCCTACGAGGGGCCGACCCTCCACAAGGCTCTAGACGACCCTACGAGTGGCCGACCCTTCCCCAGGCTCCGGACGACCCTACGAGGGTACGACAGTACGAGGCCAGAATCAAGCCAGACTCACTGCCGGGAGAAACTTTGCCCTCGGCCTCGTCTCATAGGCCGAGGGTGACATCATGACAGCGCGTGGTTCGGGACACGCGTGGAACAGTGCGCGTCAGACTCATATGACACATGGCAGACCGTTATAACCGAATCATACCCTCACGTGAGGGAATATTATTTCATCATTTGGCATCTATAGGTGTCAACAGGGAATTGGTTAGATCATCATTCACATGCACCATGCTTACTTGGTGGGGGTACACTACACCCCCCAAGACCTATATATACTTGTCACCTACAACCCTACAAGGGATCGATCCATGAACAGTAGCCCTAGCTAAAACTCTGCTTGCTCACACACAGTAGAGAGGGAGAGAGGGTTATGAGCATTGTATCCAAGGCCATTAGTGCCCATACTTGGTGGATCACACACTCACAGTGGATGTAGGCCAAATGGGCTGAACCACTATACATCATTGTCTTATTTCCTCTTATACTCGTCCCCTTCTACACACTTACATACTTATATACTTGCATCTCTATGGCTGCCATGGCTGCTACTGCTTGAGCTCACTATCACTAAACTGATGATGCTAAATCTCAGCATCATCAGTTTGGCGCCGTCTGTGGGAACGAGAAGACATCTCTTCCTTTGTACAGCTTGACCTCACTGGGCACTCTGGTGGTGAACCAACACTCCCCCCGAGAGGAGGTGTTTCACCATTGAAAGAGACCCACTAAGGTTCCCAAGCTCACCATTCTTCAGTTCAACTTTTCATAGCTCAAGCACATGGCACTTGAGATGCCACCACCACCACTTCCCCCGGCGGATGAGGGGGGAAGACCCAGTTCCAGTCAGCCGCCGCCTCAGTCTGAGATGGCTGATGTGGCGGCAGCCCTAAAGTCTCTGGCAGCAAGCCAGCGGATGATGCAGGAGCAGTTCACAGCTCTAAGCCAGAACATAATAAGAGCACCAGGGGTTTCGCCTGAGATGATTACTCCAGCAGCAGCCCCAGGACAGCATGAGGCCAGGGGACCACCCCAGGCACCACGCAAAGACCTGCCACCCCCTCAGCGGCGTAGGGATGTTGCTGACCCCAGGCGTTTACGCCTGGGGAGGCAAGGAAACCCTTGCCCTGAAGACAGGTATGACGATCTGGAGGGGGAGGAGGCCCCAATAGAATGCTGGGAACCCTATGAGGTCTCCAACAATACTGTGCGACCCCTCCAGGACAGTAGAGGGAAGTGTGGGAGACCAAACCCTAATGATCGTCCAAGAGGCTCTGCTTTTGATCGCTTGAGCAGGGGGTCGGCCTTTGAGAGGCTAGGCCCAGTAAATGACCTGCGAGAACAGTTGTCCAGGCCAAGGAGTGCTGCAAGATCCAGGAGGGAGGCGGCCGATGGCTGACCCCGAGGACGAGATGACGGCCAAAGGGAAGTGAACAGTCGACACAGGCCTGCTACAGCAGAACCCTCCGTCCACCTCGGAGAGGCAGCAGGGGATAACATCGGCCAGGCCGACCCTGCGAGGCCCTGGAACGACTCAATCCAGCGGTTAGAGGATAAGATTTGTGATATATTGAAGAGCCGAGACCCTCTTCAGAGGGGATACACCATAGGCTCACCCTTTGTGGCAAAGATAGTCAACTTCCCCACGCCGTCAAAATTCAAGCCACCTATGGTCACCCCAAGGTATGACGGGAGCACCAACCCCGTCCACCACGTGGAGATGTATCAGTCGGCGGCAGACATATACTCTATCTCAGATGAGATGAGGTGTCGTGCCTTCTCTGGTACCCTGACTGGGGCTGCGCATGTGTGGTACACGTCTCTTCCAAAAAATTCCATTGAAAACTTTAAGCAGATGGCCGACCTGTTCATCCATAATTTCTGCTTTGGGGTGAGGCCACAGAAGAAGACCACCCACCTGCTCTATGTTAAGCAGGGGAAGAGTGAAAGTCTGAGGGACTATATAGCCAGATTCAATAAAGAGAAGCTAGAGGTGAAAGACTATGAGGATAGCATAGCTATGACAACCCTGATTGGAGGACTCCAAAAGGGGAAGCTGTTATGGAAGCTTGCTGAAGACCCTCCGAGGACGATGGCCGAGCTGTTGTCAACAGCAGGAAAGGTGATGAACGCCGAAGAGGCGATGGCTGCAAAATATGAAGACGAAAGAGGAGGTGCTAGTGGGAGTAAATACCCCAAGAAGAACAAAGAGGGGAAGAAGAGAACCATGGATGATAAGTTCGCGGGGTACACCCCTCTGACGGTCAGCTATGAACAGATCCTCAATGAGATAAAGAGTGACTGGACGCTGAAGTGGACTGAGAAGCTGAGGGCAGCCCCCGGCAAGAGGAATAAGAACCTGTGGTGCGAATTTCACCAAGACCACGGACACGTGACGGATAAATGCTTTGCTCTGAAAGACGAGATTGAGAAGATGCTGAAAGAAGGGAAGCTCAGAAAGTACGTCGACAAAGACGACTTCAAGAGGGGCCGAGGGGACGACCCCAGAAAGAAGCGAGTCGATGCCTGCAGAGAAGGTCCTCAAAAAAGAGGGGACGACCCCTCTGATGATGAGGACGACCCTGACCTCCCGCGGAAAGACGACCACGGCCCTGTCAAGAGGCTCAATATGATCACCCTCGGAGTGGGAATGATCTCCCGGGGACTTGCAGGAGGAGGGTCTGAGGTCGCTGACAGGAAGGCCCATGTGGCTGAGGCCAAGGCAGTGGCAAAGACGGTACACGCAACCTCCCTGGAGGTCAAGTCAGAAAAGAGGAAGAAGGTTGATATGGACACACTGATAGTAGGGTTTTCAAGGTTGGACTTAAAAGGCCTCTTAGCCCCACACGATGACCCTCTCGTCATCACTACTAGGGTGCACGGATGCGAGGTGCCGAGGATCTTGGTAGATGGGGGTAGCTCTGCAGATGTCATATTCTGGCCATGCTTCAAGGCCTTGGGTCTCAGCCGTGCTAGACTCGTCCCCTACCATCATCCACTGATTGGGTTCAGTGGGGAAAGGGTTCACCCCCTTGGGGTATATGAGGTCGACGTGAGGATGGGGGACGAGTGGCCGAGATGGCTCACCAAAAAGGTCAGTTTCTTTGTGATGGATGAGCAGGTGTTTTCGGCCTATAACATCATACTGGGGCAAGTGGCCCTCAAGGGGTTTGAAGCTGTGCCGTCTACGGTCCACCAGATGATCAAATTTCCAACCCCTTACGGGGTGGGGGAAGTTCAAGGAGACCAGACAACGGCAAGAGAATGTTACTACAACTCCGCTGAAGAGAGGGAGGCACACAAGAGGGTTACAACCACTTATAATATTGATACCCTAGACCCCAGAGATGAAACGAAGCTGAAAAAAGGAGAGTCTGCGGAAGAGGTAGAATCCATCATCCTCGATGAGGATGACACGGAAAAAACCGTCCAAGTTGGCAAGTCTCTGAAGCCCAAAATCAAGGAAGACCTCATTAAACTGCTAAGGAGAAGGCGAAGTGTCTTCGCCTGGAGTCATGTAGATATGCCAGGGATTGACCCTGAAATCATGTGCCACAAGCTCAATGTGGTAGAGGGAGTGAAGCCGGTGAAGCAGAAGAGGAGAATTTACTCCAGAGAAAAATATGAGGTCATCAGGGACGAGGTCAAAAAATTAGAAGACGCTGAATTTATCAGAGAGGTCATCTACCCTGAATGGCTGTCCAATGCAGTCATTGTCCCAAAGGCCAACGGGAAGTGGCGGATGTGTGTGGACTTCACAAACCTCAACAAGCACTGTCCCAAAGACAGCTTCCCTCTCCCCCGCATTGACCAGATGGTAGACGCTACTGCAGGCCACGGGCTCATGAGTTTTATGGATGCCTACTCAGGGTACAACCAGATCTTCATGAACCCTGAAGACTCGGAGAGGACTACCTTCATCACTGACAAGGGTACATACTGCTATAGGGTCATGCCCTTCGGTCTAAAAAACACGGGGGCAACGTACCAGCACCTCGTAAATAAAATGTTCGAAGACCAAATTGGGAAGTCTATGGAGGTCTACGTGGATGACATGCTGACCAAGAGTTTGAAAGCAGAGGATCATGTGGCAGACCTGGAGAGGACCTTTAATACGATGGACAAGTACCAGATGAAGCTTAATCCGGCCAAGTGTGTCTTCGGGGTCGGAGCGGGGAAGTTCTTGGGGTTCATTGTCAATCAAAGAGGCATCGAGGCCAATCCTGAAAAGATAAAGGCCCTTATTGAGATGAAGACCCCCAAGTCCATCAAAGACGTTCAGAGACTCACAGGGAGAGTGGCTGCCTTGAACAGATTTGTGTCGAGGGCTACAGATAGGTGTCTACCATTTTTCAAGATCCTCGGGAAGGCCTTTGAATGGAGTGAAGAGTGTGATGAGGCTTTCAAGGAGCTAAAATCATACTTAGGGTCTCCCTTGCTGCTGTCACGGCCCGTGCAGGGTGAATGACTTTACGTGTACCTCGCCGTCTCAGACTCTGCCATCAGCGCAGCCATTGTGAGAGACGAGGATGGTATACAGAAGCCTGTATACTTTAACAGCAAGGCACTCCAGGGGGCAGAGCAAAGATATCCGAGGATGGAAAAGTTGGCCTACGCCTTGATCCATGCCT
This sequence comes from Sambucus nigra, assembly GCA_949130495.1. Classification (NCBI taxonomy): domain Eukaryota; kingdom Viridiplantae; phylum Streptophyta; class Magnoliopsida; order Dipsacales; family Adoxaceae; genus Sambucus; species Sambucus nigra. The sequence continues at coordinate 169,934,324 of OX422218.1, read as the reverse complement.
CAAGGAAGATGAAACCGTACTTCCAGTCCCATACTATGGTCATCCTTACTGACTCTCCTCTTAGGCAGGTCCTACACAAGCCTGAAAAATCAGGAAGGCTAATGACCTGGGCTATAGAGCTGGGGGAGTTCGATATTGTGTATCAGCCTAAGACAGCCATTAAGGGGCAGGCATTGGCAGACTTCGTGGCTGAGTTCACCTGGGAAGATGATGAGGCCGAGGGTGAGACCCTCGGGAAGATGGATACAGAAGACAGACCCGCAGACACACCCGCAGATAGGGCTGAGACGAGCACCGCAAGAAGGAAAGTGACTGAAAACGAAGAGGGTAGATACATCTTTAGACAGGGGTCCCTCTCTGAGGGAAATTTTTCTGAAGGAGAGACTCCGTGGAGCCTCTTCGTTGATGGGTCCTCCTGTGATAGCGGAAGTGGTGCTGGACTGATACTGTCAGCACCCGATGGCACAGACGTCGAGTACGCCCTAAGGTTCAACTTCAAAGCCTCCAACAACGAGGCTGAATATGAGGCCTTAGTAGCAGGCCTCTCCTTGGCCAAGTCTCTTAGCGTCGGCCAGATTTTGGTCCATAGTGATTCAAGACTCGTGAATCAGATACTAGGAGCCTACGAGGCTAAGGACGAAAGGATGGCTAGGTACCTCGAGAAGGTGATGTCATTACTGAAGGGCTTCAGAGAAGTGAAATTAAGGAGGGTACCTAGGCTTGATAATGGCCGCGCTGATGCCCTTGCTAGGCTGGCCTCGGCAACAAGAACAGACATCAGGAGGACAGTCCCAGTAGAAATTTTGCTCCGACCGACTGTTGAGGACACTGAGGGAACACCTAGAAATTGCCTAAGTGTTTCCCAAGAAGCTTCGTGGATGGACCCCCTTATCAGATACATTAAAAAGGGTGAGATGCCAGAAGCAAGGCAAGAAAGGAAGAAGCTGAGGTACAGGGCGGCAAAATTCACTGTCATCGGAGACACCTTGTACAAAAAGGGGTTTCTGCTCCCCTTACTTAGGTGTGTGCATCCCTCAGAAGTCCCTTCCATTTTGCAAGATGTGCATGAAGGGTCGTGCTCAAGCCACATTGGGGGTAGATCCCTAGCGAAGAGGGTAATCACCCAGGGGTACTGGTGGCCGACCTTGGGGAAAGACGCAGCAGCATACGTAAAAAAGTGCGACAAATGTCAAAGATTTGCCACCATCCCTCACCAACCCCATCAGCCTCTTACCTCCATCACATCCCCATGGCTGTTTGCAGTGTGGGGGATTGACCTGGTAGGACCCTTGCCTAGGGCCGTCAATAACTATCGGTTACTCATCATAGCAATTGACTACTTTTCAAAGTGGGTAGAGGCCGAGCCAATGGTCACGATCACGGAGCAGAAGACCTTCCAGTTCATCTGGAAAAATGTGATATGCAGATATGGTCTACCCAACACCCTCATCTCGGATAACGGGACCCAGTTCAAGAAGCCTCTCTGTAGAAGTACTGTGAGAGGGTAAGTATCAAACAATTTTTCTCCACCCCAGGCCGACCTCAGGCCAATGGGCAAACCGAAGTTACGAACAGGACAATCTTAGATGGGATTAAGAAGAGGCTTGAGGAGGCAAAAGGGAGATGGGTCGAGGAGTTATATGCCGTGCTATGGGCATACTGGACGACAGTGAGGACCTCCACCGGGGAGACCCCATTCATGCTAGCATATGGATTAGAAGCCGTCATCCCCACCGAGATTGAGTTTCCTACGCATAGAGTCCAAATGTACGACCCCCAGGGAAATACGGAAGAGAGGAGACTTGACCTGGACTTGATTGAGGAAAGAAGGGAGGATGCCGAGATAAGGCAGGCTTCCTACCAACAGAGGACCGCAAGGTTCTATAATCAGAGGGTGAAACAGAGGCCCATCGCAGTGGGGGACTTGGTCCTCAAGAAGACTTGGCAAAAGCCCAACAAGCTTCACCCTAATTGGCATGGCCCATATAGGGTCATCGATGAAGTCATCCCTGGGACCTACAGGCTAGAAAACCTAGAGGGGGGACCTTTTTCAAACCCCTGGAATGCAGATCATTTGAAGAAATACTATCAGTAGCGTTGTAAGGTCTTGAAAGGCCATAATTGTAATGAGAGTTGCTCCAACAGAACACTCGGAAAATTAATGAGAAATATCAGTGCTTCCTCCATCCTGTTGTCAGTCCTAGCATGCATGGAAACATCTACAGAAAACCATTAAATTGAAAAGTTGATCCCTCGGCTATAATGGGGACCAGTGGAGGGGACGACCCCACCGCTGTCCTCAAGACAGATGAGGGAAGACTTAAAATCCATTAAATTGGAAAGTTGATCCCTCGGCTATAATGGGGACCAGTGGAGGGGACGACCCCACCACTGTCCTCAAGAAAGACGAGGGAAGACTTAAAAATCCATTAAATTGGAAAGTTGATCCCTCGGCTATAATGGGGACCAGTGGAGGGGACGACCCCGCCACTGTCCTCAAGAAAGACGAGGCAAGACTTTAAAACCATTAAATTGGTTATTTGAACCCTCGGCTATAATGAGGACCAGTGGAGGGGACGACCCCACCACTGTTCTCAAGAAAGACGAGGGTAGACTTGAAAAACCATTAAATTGGAAAGTTGATCCCTCGGCTATAATGAGGACCAGTGGAGGGGGCGACCCCACCACTGTCCTCAAGAAAGACGAGGGAAGACTTTAAAAACCATTAAATTGGTTATTTGAACCATCGGCTATAATGAGGACGAGTGGAGGGGACGACCCCACCACTGTTCTCAAGAAAGACGAGGGTAGACTTTATTTAAAACCATTAAATTGGTTATTTGAACCATCGGCTATAATGAGGACGAGTGGAGGGGACGACCCCACCACTGTTCTCAAGAAAGACGAGGGTAGACTTTATTTAAAAATCATTAATTTGGTTACTTGAACCCTCGGCTATAATGAGGCCACATGAGGGGACGACCCCACAGTGGTCCTCAAGAAAGACGAGGGAGGGGTTAGTAGCAAATTAGCAAGGAACAAACCATAACAGAATTAAATATGGAAGACAGCAGTTATGGGAGACAGTTGAAGAAAAGACTGGTATTAATAAAACATAGGTATCAAGTGTTTTTACAAGGCCTTTGAACATAAATACAAAAATGAGGGTATAGGCTACAGACAGCCACCCTAAGGAACGACATCAGAAGGCAGAGCCTCAACATCAGCCGATGGGGTCTCTTCAGCAATCATGACTGGCCGATCCTCAGACGTGCCGACCCCCTCAACATGAACTTGGGACTCCACTTGCGACAGGGCTTCAGCAATCAAGGGATCATCTAGCTGAACCACCACAAGAGATGGGTGGATGGATGATACTGTGTCGGCAAACTTTAGGACGACCCACCGACAGGCCGTCCTAATCCCCCTCTCAAGATATTCAAGGCCGAAGCCCTGGAATTCGTCAGAGATCTTGTAAGCCTCAACAGCATCAGCCTCGGCTTTTTGGACAGCTGCTTCAAGGTCAGTCTTGTGCTTGGCCTCCATATTGGTTAAAGCCTCGTCCTTGCCCTTGATCAACAAGTCCTTGTCCTTGATCAACAAGTCCTTAGCCTGCAGATCGGCATCATGTTGCTTCGTCAGCTCATCAAGGACTCTAGCGTGCTCAGTCCTTGTGCTCTCCAGCTCGGCCCTAGCAGTGTCCAACTATGTCCGTAGGTCAGCCTCTTGTTGAATGGCCCTCTCAGCTTCATGGAATTTCCGTTGGTTCTCAGCCATCCACTTGGTGGCTGAGGTGAGGGCACAGACAGACTGCAAGAAAAAATGAAGAAATATCAAGGGGGGGCCGAGGGAACAGTTAGTGAAATTAAAGAAGGTCAAGACCAATACCTGAGCAAGGGAGTGCAGACCGTAGTCGTACACTTTGGCTGGTGGCATCTTTGCCAAGAACTCGAAGTCAGAGGCCGACGGTGCAGAGAACATCGAGGCCTTAGCTGCCCTCAGGTTGGCAATAAGAGATGAGGGGTTGGCCCTCAGATGGGACAGATTTTGAGACCAGAAGGACCCCATGCTGGACGAGGAGGTCGTCCCCTCAGAGGCTTCGACCCTTGCCCTCGTCCTTGGATCAGGCCGATGCTCAACAGGAGCCTCAGGCTCCTTCCTTTTGCAGCTATCGGCTGTCGGCTCAACAACCGTCGGCCCTGAGGCCCTTGTCTTCTTGGGAGCTTGCTGAGGCTCCTTCCCCTTCTTCTTTGACAGACCAGCAAGTAGGCTTGGAGCAGTCATATCCCAGAGGTAATCTGACACACCTGCAGGACGACCTGAAAAGGATACGATGCATCAGAAATACAGAGATAAACGGGAAACACTTCAAAAAAAGTAAAAAATAGAAGACGTGCTGTATCACTCACATAGTTCCGTCAGAGGGCCGACTCTCAAACCAACTTCTTTGAGGTACCGGGGGGTCATCAAATCTTCGAACTTTGGGATCTCACCCCCTCTCCCTCGTCCCCTCAGATACTCAACAATATCCCTTTCCTCCAAGCTAAGTCCGGGGTCTGACCTAGCTTTCATTGAGGGATTAGACCATTTGTTTGGGACCCTCGGACCGTCGGCAGAAGGGGACGCCTCGGCAGAGCTCTCCCATGCCCCAGATATGAAGAAGAACCTCTTTTTCCAATCATGATTGGAAGTTTGAGCCACGTGGAGCAGCTTCTTCTCAGACCTTCTCGCCCCTAGATGATAATATCCGGGCTGTTTAGATGAAGAGGTGATATTGTAGCAGGCCAAGAACACGTTGGACGAGGGCTCATCAGTGAAAGAATTTTTCCACAAAGAGATATACCCCAGAATCGTCCTCCAAGAGTTGGGTGGAAGTTGCGAGGGGGAGACGCCCAAAGCCGACAGAATATCTACAATAGCAGGATGGAAAGGAAGTCTGACACCTACTTTGAACATTTACTCGTAGACTGCAACCTCTCCCTCTTCACCCTCAAAAACCCTCTCAGCCTTAGAGGGAACCCTCATAGTTACCCCAGAGGGCACTCCATAAATATGCCTCCATATCAGAAGGTCCCTATCCCTAACAGGGGAGATAAAAGATGAGGCATGGGAGGTATCAACCTCATCATCTGTATCATCGTCCTCATCCTCATCCCCTTCCCCCTCATCACCTGCAGGAGGACCCTGAGGAAAAGCCACTTGGAAGGCATTGGGGGATAGGGTTGTCACAGGGACAGCCTCAGAGGGGATCGTACCCTCGGCCTCTCGGGGAGGGCAAAGATCAGACGTGTCCCTTCTACCAGACGTCCCGGCACCAGTTGGAGAGAAGGTTCTCTCGTCCATTTCACTTAGTTTGGGAGTGTCGGCTGGACGAGACGACGACCCGCAAGACTCAGAGGGTTCAGATGGTCTTACGGTGGCAAGAGGAATAGGAAAGATGGGTCGTACCCAATTAGGGTCGGCCCCTCATCTCCTCTCTTCCTCTTCCTCTATTCGTCGGATCTCGGCAAAGAGTTTTTCTCTCAAGGGTGGGAATTCAGACACTAGGTTGTAAAGCCTCCTAAGCATTAAAGGGAAGACTCTACACTTGGAGAAATTACACTACACTTGACTAATTTAGCTATAAACAAGTGGGGAGTTGACCAGGTTTGACTTTTGGATTTAACAAAGAACTTAAAGGTTTTCGTCAAGAACGATCCAAGAACCAGTTATCGGAGAAGACACCGGAAAAAGCTAAGGGGAACTCGAAGCTGATGTAACCCTATGACCCTAAAAAACAATCAGAATTGAAGACAAAGGAAAGCTCTTAATGAAGGAGAATACCTGATAAAGAGGGAGAGTAACGCTGCTGAGACCTGACGAAACAAAGGCTGCAAGTGGCGAAGCTTACTGGTTCTAGAGAGAGAATAGACTTGGGCGCGAAGAAGAAGAAGATGAAGAGAGAGAATTTGAAAATCTCTTAAATACTTTGGTAATGAGTGGACCCATTTACCAAAGAAAGCTATAATTAGGGCGCAAGGCCCCAAGCACACTGCACAGCCGCCCTGCCTTGGAAACTGGAACAGCAATGAGTATCTCCACAGGTGTCACTCACCCAACTGATCACACGTGTCTCGAATTCAGCAAATATCCCTCAGCCATCTCAATGACACCTATGGCTAAGGGCTGGGGGGTGATTGATATACCCGTTTATATCCTCGGCTTAGATGAGGATTGCCTCCACAACGGACGACCCTAAGAGGGGCCGACCTTTCACCAGACCCCAGCTGGCCTCCACCAGGCCCAGACGACCCTACGAGGGGCCGACCCCTCCAACAGGCTCTAGCCGACCCTACGAGGGGCCGACCCTCCACAAGGCTCCAGACGACCCTATGAGTGGCCGACCCTTCCCCAGGCTCCGGACGACCCTACGAGGGTACGACAGTACGAGGCCAGAATCAAGCCAGACTCACTGCCGGGAGAAACTTTGCCCTCGGCCTCGTCTCATAGGCCGAGGGTGACATCATGACAGCGCGTGGTTCGGGACACGCGTGGAACAGTGCGCGTCAGACTCATATGACACGTGGTAGACCGTTATAACCGAATCATACCCTCACGTGAGGGAATATTATTTCATCATTTGGCATCTATAGGTGTCAACAGGGAATTGGTTAGATCATCATTCACATGCACCATGCTTACTTGGGGGGGGTACACTACACCCCCCAAGACCTATATATACTTGTCACCTACAACCCTACAAGGGATCGATCCATGAACAGTAGCCCTAGCTAAAACTCTGCTTGCTCACACACAGTAGAGAGGGAGAGAGGGTTATGAGCATTGTATCCAAGGCCATTAGTGCCCATACTTGGTGGATCACACACTCACAGTGGATGTAGGCCAAATTGGCTGAACCAGTATACATCATTGTCTTATTTCCTCTTATACTCGTCCCCTCTACACACTTACATACTTATATACTTGCATCTCTATGGCTGCCATGGCTGCTACTGCTTGAGCTCACTATCACTAAACTGATGATGCTAAATCTCAGCATCATCACCCTACATTAGGAATGGGTTATGTGGGGACTTTTCCGGGGTTATGCCTATTGAAGTTAGGGCACTTTTACTTCTAGTTGTTTTGTATAAAAACTAGGAGATGTAGTATTATGTTTGGAGACTTTAGAAGCTCAATTGAGCTACATTAGTTTTGATGGTTTATATTCCCACCCCAAAAGAATGTTGGGAGATTTTAAAAAGTTCGATTGAGCTAGGTTAACCTTGGTGGTTCATAATAGTACCTTAAATGTGAGTTAATTGAAAGTCATTTCATTCCTTCGAGAGATGATAACCTTGGGGTTCTAAAATAACCTCCCAAAATGCTTGGAGTAATTTTGAGGTTGTAGCAATGATATAATTTATTGTATGGCTCCGGATGATAAGTTCTATCTGTTACTAGAAGTAAACAGTAATGGTTTCGAATAGAATGAAACATATACATGAAATGGAAATGGTATTGATTTTTGGTCTATGATAATTTACTTAATCATGAAATCGGTAAATAATGATTTACTTGATTTTGATAATGATAAGTAAAATGGCTTAAACACACCTCTCTAAATGACATCATAAGGGAAGTTCGCACGTGAGGTGAAGCCCCCTGGCTAATGAATGCAGGGTGGATATAGTCCTAGGCCATGGGAGAGCTTATTGTTGTATATTTTTCTGCGATGGGTAGGAGATTCCGGGTGTGGTATTGACTACCCCGCAGGCTCATGGCCGCTTCCCGACGTCTTGCGATATAGGTGCCCAGGTTGTCTAATGATAGGCCCTGGAAGATGATGGTCATTTAGGGGCGCGCACAGTGGGGAAACCCGGACGGGCGGTCTTAGAATACGTTATATGTATATAATATAACAGTTCATAATCAAGTGGGACTTGATGTATTTGATATGCCATATAGAGCATGATGGAGTGCCACAAAGAGCACATATAAATGCCACAAAGAGCATTTGAAAATGATTATTTTCCTGATAAGGAAAGGATTTTTACAAAGGGTAAAATTGAGATATAATTGCCTTAAAGAGCAAAAGATTGTGTTTATAAATATATTTCCTGCTAAGGAAAAGATATATAAAATAACTGGCGCATTTGAAGAAGTTTTAGTTTAATGCTTCTTATTGTTATTCCTGCTTAGCTTATGTTTTAAATTGTATAGGTTGCTGCTTATTTCTCTTTCTTCATGATTTATCTTACATAACTGTCATACTCTTTATTCATCTGGTAATCATATAGAACCGGGCCCTGACCTGGTTACATTTCCTGTTGCATATTCTTCTTGTCTCTGCTCAGGTACTCCGCCGCAAGGATTCCTGATTTGAATTCCTATTCCGATGTTTTCGATGAGCCGTGACGCATTGCGGGTATTACGGGATACATTTGGTATAGACGCTTTCATTTTCATTCTAGTTAAGATCAAGTCTGTTATTCGGGCGAGAGGCCCAAGCTTTTGTAAATGTCTAATGAAATGTAATAAGTAACTTATCGTACTTGTGTATTTTGGTGTATCAGTTTAGTGACCGGTTACATATTCGGTCTTTTTATGGTATTCTTGTTATATTATTTATTTATGTCTTGGGGTTTCCCTTATCTTTCAGGAATTGGGTTGGTTGTTTTCATTTAATTACTTTCAAATCAAAATTTTTGGCAACCCGTTTTCTGAAATATTGGGTGGTTATCCTGGATACTCTATATTTTTATTATGATGCTGAGAATGATTCCATCCATGATTCCGTTATATTGGAGTATTGGGCTGGCCACCCCTTATTTTGGTGAGCGGGTTGTAACAGACCCCTACCTCCAAAGGTGGCCTCGAGGGGGTCTCTAAAATCTCTCTACAAGGTTTGCTCTATGAAATCTTAAATGGCCCTCTTAAAACCCCATTTTCAAGTGTCCCATAAATACTAAGAACATCATCTTTATCTTCACTCCCAGTCACCTAGGGTTTTCTATTTTGAAGTGAGATGCTGTATACCTCTAAAAATCTTGGTTATAATAGTTGGTAATGGTGCGGGTGTGCAAACAATATGGTCAGTGTGTTTTTCTCCCATGAAACCCCCATCCTTGAGAGAAAAGGGGTTAGAAGGTCTGGTGGTTATTCGCACCCACATCCCACACATTTCCTCCTCTATATAACCCAGGCCAATTGGATTCTTCCGTTAAAATAGATTCTCGTAACCCCACATCATTCCATATCAGGCGTTGATTAAAACCCCACTCGACAGCACCTTGGTGGAAATGATCCAAGGGTTTTCACGAGGACAACGTCTAAGAGTAGCAACTGAGCTGATGCAACAGGGACGCTGTTCGAATGACTGAGTTGCCATTCGAACAACATTGTATGTCGTTTGAACCACGCAGTGTGTCGTTTGAATGACGCTACATAACATTCCTAAACTACTGATTTTCGATTGTTTCTCATAAGGCCCTAACTTTCTTCATGTGCACATTTGTCCCAACTCAATTCTTAAAATATTAAGAAAGGTATATATATAACTTATTTAATCAAAAAACAATAAATTCTATATTCCACAAAGATCCATAATCCCCTAATTCTTTTTATTTAATCCTATTTATCACCCAAAATTTCTACAATTATAATTGATTATTTTCTTCTATAATCTAAATGTGATTTAATTGGTTTATCGGGGCGGGATATTACAAACTTTCCTCCTTAGGGAATTTCGTTCTCAAAATTATTGGCTCATTACAAACTGTACTCCAGTTACCCATGAATGGTTTCGAATCCTAGGCATCCTCAACACTATGGTATAAACCCAAAGATTTTGCTTTAATCAATCACTATCGTTAACCCAATCGTGACGAACCCCGAGGTCTTATTGCAAAATCTCAATCATGCCTAACATGTCTATCTAAACAAAACCTCGAGCTGGTTGATACTCGTCAATTATCGTAATATCAACAACAAATTCATTAATACGGGTAACTACTGTGTTAGGATTCACAACCTACGTTTCCTTAAACAATCTTGGATCATGCCTACCCTAGGTTGACACAACATCGACACTTGCGTTACACATAACAATGATAATCACCTTATCACATAGTTCCACCCGATTGATATCTCCCATGAGACCCTTATGCTAACCTAAGGTCATTCTAAGCATCGCAACACCAAATGCGCGAGCGATCACATTTCCAATATGTACAACTCTTAATAGAGCGCAACGTTAACATCATTCATGGTTTTATCAAGTTTTAATACTCATGTTATTATCAAGTCATAACCTCAGGACACACAATCAAGTCATAACTAGTTACATCGGCTAACTGACGACATGTTAACCTAAAGTAATCAAGTAACACATGCAACTAAATTCAAGAATATGAGACCACGTGCACACACAGACCAGGGTGCATCTGAAGGAGAGAGCATTTACATACCGTGACACCTTAGCCACAACAGGCCTAACACGCGTCACTACTGGGCCATCGTAGTGCTACTCCCTAATTAAAGTTGATCGATAAATTCCCATTACCGAGATCAAGGGAATACAAGAGATTCAATGAGTTAGGCGACTACCATGCCCAAAAGAGAAAAATCAAATTCTGACAATGAATCGACTCTCACAAAGTGCGAACCCACAACGTATGCTTGAATTCCATAATTCCTTACCAATACCTACTAAGCATCTCAGCCTTGCCATGCATCATGACTTGGCCCTTTAGTCTTGATGAGTTCTATTCAAGAATCAAATGTCCATGCTTAATGGATGGAGGACAAACAAATCTCTTCGAGGAGCTGAAATCCTAAACTTCCCTCATTAAGACTAACGTTACCTATTCATCACCGGTAAGAATAGAAATCCTAATTCAAGGTGAAGTTACTTCTCTTATTTCTCATCTTAAGGTACCGACCTACCACATCAAGGCCTCCAAAATTTTGACATTAAATTCTTGAACCTTCGCTACCACCCTAGCACTGCCTACATGATTCCCAAATCATAATCATTATAATAGTACATCAACTTTAAAACACCACTCACGCCTAATGATTTTCCACAACATAGTCATTACTAACCACACATGTATCACACTTAGGTGCGATAATTATGCCTAACACTTCACCCCGTGTGTCATTTATAAAAGCCACAACGAACCTCATCAGGTTCTAAGTCTCCTAGGTGCACCAGCTTTCATTGATCAGCCTATTCTTGAAATTATCCTCGAAGGTCATATCGTGATACATGTTTATAAATAAAAGCTGTAGTACTAACTCTAAAGTACTTCCACAAATTGACATGATCTAACCGTGCTACAATAGTCAATGGACTACTGTCACTTATTTAAACTTCAATACAACAATGATTCCCTACGCCTCACGGACGACGACATCAAACTCAATTATTTCTCTAAGCATCTCACACATCTATTGCAAGAAACCACAAATCATACCATGATCTATGCTACACAACCTTTAGTTTATCATTATGAAATGGACATCGCACGTAAACCTTAATGGGACAATAAATGCCAAGGTTTTGAAGAGATGTACTATCTCATTGTAATGCACCGTACACAATCTCTGATTCAGTATTACCAGGAAATGACTACCCCTCGCATCAACGTCTCATTAGATAACCCTTAATATACATCTCCAAGGAAAATTTCAACATGATTTCACAAGCTTATATCTTATAATCTCTTATGAGCGTTCAATCACTACAACTGACTTGCCTAACTACATAAACCCCACGCTACGTGTTAATTTGTCAACTAACACAACTATATATATTCTGGTAGGATACGAGATGTCGAGTAATGCCTACGAACACTAAGGCCCATGCCTATGAAATTCGCAAGGTATCCTATTTCTCAATGCCACACTATAGTCACTAAACTATAAAATTATACCATCCAAGTCTTGGTAGGACACAGGACATCGGGTATTGCCTAAGAGGAGGCTCACCCTAATGACGCCTCAAGGGGTCCCATTCTAAAACATCACAACTCATTTACTTACTACTAAGTCACCTCGATTATCTCGTCTCACTCTTAGGTTACCTCAATACTCAAGATTGTCTAAACCTATATAATAGTCAAGGCACATAAATTGACACATACTAAATGCAAGTCCACAACCAAGGGACCTAACACGTACTCACCACGGAACTAGCATTTATAAGTACATTACCCAGTCACTTAATTTAAATCGGGAAATTGACAAGGTTTCCAGCTAAGTCACAGTGAATATTACATGACGTTACTATTACTACTAAGGCCTTTTGGTGGCACACATGACACGACCTATAATCCGTACATCCCCAGATGTATACTACATGTGTAACTAAATATCCTTCTCATCAAATGTTGCATTACTCTTTCAATCACTACTCCGAAGGGTTACCTAAGGTTCACTCCCTTGCCACTACAACGCCTCATTGTCACTTACGTGACCCCTTGCCATGGATGGCCCGTACTTCTAATCACGGCTCATAAGATGCGTTCATCGGTTAATAACCACTAAGGTGCTCACCCAAAAGGATAACATCATATTTAACCAAGACTGACTGTACCTATCCCCTGTGTTTAGGTAACATTTAAAATACATAATACTAAAGGGAAACAATAGAAATATTCATGCCTGTAAAAATTGTTTGAAGAATCTGATTGGATGGTTCCATTCCTCTCGAGAAAATATGTTCTTGAACGATCTTAAGAAAACTTGATTTAGATCTTGAAAACTTGGGTTGAAAGTTGTATTCAATGAGATTTAGGTTTTGTAGATGAGAGAGCATGAAATTATGGGAGGGTACTGATTTTTGAGAAGGTTAAAATGTGTTTTAAAAGTCCTAAACCCGTCACTTTATGTTTATATATATAAAATAATTCGAATCCTAGTAAAATGCAAACACAAAAAAAATATTACGGACAATCAGACTGTCGAAATTGGCTGAAATTTTAATACGTTGTAGCTGACGGCGAGACGAAGTTGTTGTAAAAAATTCTGCTCGTTAGGTTCTTTGAATTTTTTATTTTATTTTTTTAGTCTCCTTAGTCAAGCCCCCCCCCCCCCTCGATTTTTATATAAAAAGTTATAATTTCCAAATTTTAATCCCGATTTAAATTCCACTTAAAACCTTATTTTTATATTTAAAAGCAACATTTTTAAATACTAAAATTAAATAGATTCCAAAAATTATTGTTTCGAAAATTTTAATTTAACAAAGATTTTTACGGCTAAAAATTCACGGGGTGTTACATACTCCTTTCGTCCTCGAAATTCGACGAAGCGATAACGTCAAACGTAAAGTCGCGCAAATAAAATAAGACTTATATATGCCAACCCGTAGAATTCTACGATTGGGCACCCATACACCCAATCCTACACGCATATACCCCACGAACAAAGATACAATATACATCCTATATATATATATAGGCATAAATATGAAAAATAATGGCGTACCATGCTCTCTCACGAATCTCCACTCGATTCTAACTCCAAAAGATATCGCAAGCTTAAATTTTTTACGGACGATCGGATCATCGAAATTGGCTGAAATTTTGATATGTTGTAGCTGACGGCGAGACAAAGTTGCAATTAAAAAAATCAGCTCGATCAGATCGTCGCATTTTTATTTTAATTTTTTATTCTTCGAAGGTTAGATACTCCCTCGATTTTTATATAAAAAGTTATAATTTTCAAATTTTAATCCCAATTTAAATTCCACTTAAAACCTTATTTTTATATTTAAAAACTAACATTTTTACGTACCAAAATTAAATAGATTCCAAAAATTAGTTTTTCAAAATTTTTAGTTTAACAATGATTTTTACTGCTAAAAAATCACGGGGTGTTACATACTCCCCCACTAATACAATAATTTTGTCCTCGAAATTCGAAGAAGCGTAAACATAAAATGTAAGTTTGCGCAATTAAATTATGGCTTAAATATGCCTACCGCTAGAATGCTACGATTGGATGGCCATATACCCAATCCTACGCGTACATATCCCACGAACAAAGATACAATATATTTCCTATATATATATATGAAAAATAATGGCGTACCACGCTCTCTCACGAATCACCATTTGATTATATCTCCAAAAGACATCGCAAGCTTAAATTCTCAAATTAAATCACATCACAACATCAATACTAGAAATACCCAAAATTTATACTACCGATATGCCAAATAAATATCGTCTCCAAAATCAACTCTAAAGATCTTCACATAAAGATTACTACTTATAACCTCAATACCTACAACGTCCTTAATATAAAAATCCTTATCTCCAAGAAACACAACTAACACGTATACTAGACCCAATATCTTAGAGTGTACGAATTAATAAAGGTAATCAAATATTGGTAACGCGGAAGCTAAACAGGCTCACAACCTACGTGACCTAAGACCATGCTCTGATACCATCTCTAACAACCCCGCGCATTCTCGCATCGATCGTCGCCAAAATACATCGGATGTCACTAAATTAAATATCATTCTTGGCATGTGAGAGATATATGAGACATTTAAAAAAAAATCACAAGATATAATGCAGTTAAATCCAAGGAATATATTAAAACATCCAATCAAGAATACTCATCATCATGCTGATCTCCAAAATAAATTCAACTCCCATTTTATTTAAAACTCAAATGAAATAATCTAGCAATAAGTATTCGACGGAAACTGTAAACAACTGTTGCAAGGTTGGGTTTTTCTTCATGTTTGAGTGTTAATAAACCCTATAATTCAATGGATAATTCGACATCTGAGGATTAGGTTGTTTTGAGTACGCATTATCCTGTATATATACTAGGGTATTGTCGTGCCTGAAGGCACAGCGAAAATTTCCAAAAAAATACGTAATCACAAAACGGGAAAAACTTCTGAAGTACGTAATTGGGAAATGAAAAAAAATTTGTTCCCCCAACAAAATAAAGTATTCAGTCATATATAATTTTAAGTTATTAAGTTTTATATGTAATACATATAGTGTTACATAATTTAAAAAATTTAGAGAGCTTCCTTTGTTTATAAAACTACCCACCCTATTTAAGAAAGAAAAAATACTCCAACAATAATACTAATATTCCTTCCTAAACATCGTATAAACAAAATCATCAATTCAACTCAATTCATGAGAATAACACCAATACTTAAGTCAAAAATATTTATTATATAACATAAATAATTGTAAATAATTTAAAAAAAATTGGGCAAAACGTCCTCTATTTATAGGACTAACCACCATGTTTAAGAAATAAAAAATAACCTAACAACATTATTCAAAGATGCACAATTTATCAATCAAAATCAAACATTCATGGTCTGTTATGTGTCGCCCTTATGAGTCCATCGATAAATCATCATGCAATATCTGTTGATACTCCTGATAACATTAAATCATCAGTGCTCCGTCACATCATCCTAATAACTAAGTCCTACAAAACCAAAAGATTGGACAATAAATAAAATTTAAATAAAAATCGTTGTGTTCTCATAATTCATATATAATGTTTTTTGAAAAAAAATAAAAATGTGTTTCCTCTCCATATCATTTCAATTTCATATCATTTCCTCTTTAACCTCATATCATTGCATTCTTTCCATCTCATTTCTCTCCATATCATCTATCTCCATAAATTTATATAAAAATCGTATATAGAAGATAAACCACGATACTAAATCAAACTAACCTGCTCATAATGATTAAACCATTACAACATAAATAAACATAAGTACATATTTAGATCCTTTGTATAATAATCCGATATGTATCTAATAAATGACAAAGAATATACTTTCAAAACAGAGTACGGATTGATGAATTGTAATGTAATGTAGCCACTTTTATATAATTAAAACCTTGCCAGATGGAACTTAACTTTTGTGACGTATTCTTTTTGAAGTATCAGCTAAGCATTGAATCCCGGATCCCGTGACTTATTTTTCGAGTTTCCACATTGATGCTCTGCACTCTTATTTTCATCCAGTCGCACCCTTGCTTCATCGCTACATTTACAATATTAAAAATGGAATTGATGTTGGAAGATATGTGTTTGAAAATATATATACTACACCATGGTTTAAAGGACAACTAATAGCTACCTCCAAATAAAATTATCTACAGGAGCCTGTCAAGACTAATAATATTCAAATTAGTATTTATTTTCACACACCAAATAGAAAACACAAACTAATTAATCCATGTGACAAAGACCAACACAAAACATTAAGAATGATTCATATAACTCAAGTTGTACAACAAATTTATAGTAACTGAACTCAAATTTTGGAACCTTGAAGTCATCTCCTAGTTGTGAACTGCTCACTCACTCTCCTAAACGTCTCCTAGATCGATGTCGAGTTACCCGTGAATGTGGACCTTCAGACCGGTCGATGGGATATCACACACACTAAACATAACGTTATTTGGGATCCATCCCACAAAGTAGTAAGAGTTCTTGTTTTTTACATTGATCATCTATTCGTCGACTTCCTTAGTGCAAACATAGACAAAACCATCAAGTAACGGTTGTGGCGTGGGTCAACTGTGTAAATCATGTTCTTTGAGTCCCACATCTGTTGAGTCAGCTTAAAACATCTTATGGATGTCCTTTGTGCTGACCTACGAACACTTAAATAAATAAAAGAATTTAGTAACTTGTTCAGGTTCAATTTTAATCTCAAGTTTAAATTCAACCCGTTAAGCATTAATAACTTGTTTAATGGGTGTTCATAGTAAAATAAGTAGTTTTTAATCGGTGTTTAAAATAAGTAGTGTTTATATTCAACCCATTTAACACAACTTATTCTACTTTATTTTTACAGCTTAAAAGCTTGAAAATCTGACGTGTTTCAAACTGGATTCATGACACTATAGAAACAAAGTAAGTTGTCAAAGACATTTACTCTACTTAGCAATCATATCTTATCACAAATTTATAAGTTACTCTGCATGGAAGATATAGCTATGTGAGACAATTGACAACATAGACAAAGGTACCATCTACTGCATCAAATAAATTGCAAATATAACAAATATATCATGTTAATAGTGAGAGGGGGAATATAAGTGAGGAAAGTATTGTATTAGACACGTTTTCACTTTCACATTCAAAAATAAAATTGGTGATTGTAATTGTTGATACAAAAATTAGTCAGCTGACGTGGACCAATTATATCAAGACATGTGTCACCTTACGTGGCAAGTGGATATGCTCACCGAGCTACATGGCGTGCCGAGCTACATAGGCTGCCGATCTACTCAGTGTGCAGAGCATCTGGACAGGAAGATCAAGAAACGACTACACATTCAATGACTATTGAATTTCATGAACATTCTTATTGTACAGATGTATATGTCTATTAATCAACGGCATCTCATCTATTCATATTGATAGCCCCAAGGCTATAAATACATTGTAACACCCCCATAACGGGGTAATGGATCTCTTGTAATCATCATTGAGATTAAGGCAAACATCGACAATACAAGAACAGTGGACGTAGGCCATTTATCATTGGGCTGAACCACTTTAAAAATCTATTGTCTTATTTTCTTTATTCCTTTTTATCTGTGATTAATTGATTAGATCAAATATAGTTTTTTACATCAACAGATTGGCGTCGCCTATGGGAAACGACTATACATAGCGTTTTTTTTCCCAAAAACTTATTACTAATGGCTGAGATCCCAGAATCTAGCACCCGAAATAATACAGGGGGCCCTTCAAATCCCTCTGCTCCCCCAAATATCAATCAATTTACAGGAATAGTATCCAACTTGGCCCAAGGTCAAACGGCTATGCAAGAAACTATGCGATAACTCATTCAAACCGTTCGTGATGGGTCACCTTCCCAGTCAGGACAACGAAGCGTTCAGAGAAATACCCATCTTCCATCCTCAAGAACCAGATGCACACTATTCCCGGATGTTTCTCAGCCCAGGTGCACTGGTTCTCATCATACTGAGAGGTCCAATGATCCTCCATACCCACCTGGACGGACTTCATCTATAAGAGCTACAAATTCTAGACAAAATGTTACTTTAACTCCTTGGCGAACAAGCGCTTTGGAAAGGTTGAGCAGAGTCTCTCCCTTTGACCGTTTGGGACCTAGGAGGAATCGAAACCTCCCTAGGATCGCATCGAGGAATTCTCAATAACCAACCGATCTAAGGGAAGGTTCTGCCCATCACACCCAGTAACCCGTAACGAAAGATCCCAAGAGGAGAATTCAGCGCGCTCTGTTGCTCGGGCGAATAAGCTCGAGGCTGGGAACGACGCATGGAAGGGATCCATTCAAAGATTGGAAGACCGGCTAGGGGAAATGGCTAAGGCCAAGAATCCTCTCCAAAGAACTTTTTTCCAAGGGCCACCGTTTGTGCAAACAATAGTGGATTTTCCTACACCATCAAAGTTTAAAGCTCGGGTAGTGACACCCAAGTATGATGGAAAAACTAATCCCATCCTCCATATAGAGCAATACCAAGCTGTTGTTAATATCTACGCAGTTCCCAATGAGATGAGGTGCAGGGCATTCTCAGGAATCCTCACTAGGTCAGCCCAGATATGGTATAACAGCCTTCCTCGGGGGAAGATTGCTACTTTCCATCAACTAGTAGAATTATTCATAGGGAACTTCTGCTTTGGAGAAAAGCTAGTTAAGAGAGTAGCACACCTACTGAGTGTGAGGCAAAAAGCAGGAGAAAGTACCAGGGACTACATCACTCATTTTAATAACGAGAAACTGGAGGTGATTGACTATGAGGAAAAAATAACAATAACAGCTCTGATGAGTGGTCTATTACCTGACAAGTTATGTTATATATTGGCCAAAGATCCCCCTAAATTTATGGCAGAGTTAATGGCAAAAGCAGCTAAAGTCATGAACGCCTAAGAGGCCATGGCCGTGAAGAAGAACCCTAACACTAAAACAGAGACCAAGGCTGAGGGTGCAGCGAAAAAGAAGGATCAAAAGTGCAATGGGAACGGCAAGCGACTAAAAGGAAAGGAGGCATTCGAGCAGTTGAAGAAGTATGGAAATTACACGCCTTTGAAGGTGAATATAAACCATATTATAGAAGAGATCAAAAATAGCGAGGAACTAACTTGGCCAGAGAAAATGAGGACAGACCCCGATAAGAGAGATAAATCAAAATATTGTGAGTTTCAAAGAGATCACGGCCACCCGACCAAATGCTGCATAGCTCTCTAGAATGAGATCGAAGCACTCATTAGGTGAGGAAAACTGAGTAAGTTCCTTGATCGCCAGAATGGTGGTAAGACTAGCGAAAGAGGAAGACAAAGGTCCAAGTCTCCTCACCGACCAAAAAATGATAAAAAGCGGGACTATGAAGACAATGCAGAGGATGATCCCGACCTCTCTAAAAAAACTAAGGCAACTGGAATGAGAGGTATTTTCCATCCATTTCAGATCATTTGAATGTAATGTGATTACAGGTGGCGATGCAGGAAGAGGAGATCATACTGTTGAGCGGAAAGCTTACCTCAATGAGGCTCAAGCTTATCTGACATACAACGCATAAATTTGGCCGAAGATGATCGCCTAAGGAAGGTGAACAAGGATAAACTGGTTATCAGTTTTTTCCAAAAATGATCTTGCTGGTGTACTGTATCCTCACGACGACCCTTTAGTAGTCAAGATGAGAATGAAGGATGTAGTGATTTCACGCGTATTAGTAGACAATGGTAGCTCCGCAGACATCATGTTCTACCTCTGTTTTGATAGTTTGAATTTGAAGTTATCCCAATTGGAGCCATATCACAAGCCCCTCCTCGGTTTTATAGGTGAGAAGGTTTTTCCACTTGGGACGATCAAGTTGGACATGCTCGTAGGCACCTGGCCTGCTTGCAGAATAGAGAAAGTATGCTTTTTCGTAATGGATAAGAATATCCAATCATCCTATAATATAATCATGGGGAGAGTAGGTCTGAAGAAGTTTGAGGCTGTCCCATCGACGGTAAACCAGTGTTTGAAGTTCCCGACCAATTTTGGGGTTGTAATTATGAAAGGCGACCAGAAAGTAGCTCAGGAATGCTACTATTCATCTGCCGAGCAGGAAGAACTGGAGGAGGCCAGGAAGAAAATGACCACCTACCAGGTGGAGGAGTTTGAAGATGCAGAGATCGAGACTTTGGACCCTAGGGATGAGTCTCAGCTTGTGAAGGGTCAAGTCTTCGAAACTACAAAGAATATCATCCTGGACGATGAAAGACCAGAACGAACAACCCAAATTAGCACTTCACTGGATTCGTTGATAAAACCAGAACTAGTGGCATTTTTACGGCATAGAAAGCAAGCTTTTGCATGAAGACATGCCATGGATAGACCCGGCCTTCCTGTGCCACGAGCTCAATGTTAACAAGGAGGTCAAGCCGATGAAGCAGCGAAGAAGGGTATTTATCCCAGAAAAAAATCAGGCAATCCAGGAGGAAGTTGAGAAGCTACAAAAGGCCTCTTTAATCGAAGATGTCAAGTATCTTGATTGGCTAGCCAATGTCGTAATGGTGAAAAAAATGAATAATAAGTGGAGGATGTGCGTAGATTTTACAGATCTCAACAAGTCTTGTCCAAAATATCATTTTCCCTTACCCCGGATTGATTAATTGGTATACACTACCTTGGGGCATGAGTTATTGAGCTTCATGGATGCTTACTCTGGCTACGACCAGATTAAGATGAAACCAGAAGACAAGGAGAGCACCTCTTTTATTACCCTAAGGGGAACATACTGCTATAACGTTATGCCTTTCAGACTTAAAAATGCTGGCGCTACGTACCAGAGGTTGATGAATAAAGTCTTCGTAGAGAAAATCGGCAAAAACATGGAGGTTTACGGCGATGATATTCTAACTAAGAGCAAGAAAGTCTCCGATCATCTAGCCGATCTCAACCAAACCTTTGATCAGTTGGATAAATATCAGATGAAGATGAACCCGAAGAAATGCATATTCGGTGTGCGAGAAGGCATGTTCCTTGGGTATATTGTGAATCAGCGGGGTATTGAGGCGAATCCGGAGAAGATTAAAGCTTTGCTGGAATTATGATATCCATCTACGAAGACGGAAGTGCAAAGCCTCACAGGCCGTGTTGTATCTCTTAATTGGTTTGTATCGAGAGCAACGGGCAAATGTCTCCCATTCTTCAAGACCCTCAAAACCACTTTTGAGTGGAATGATGCGTGCGAGCAAGCATTTCAACAATTGAAGAAGTATTTGGGGACACCACCACTATTGTCTACGCCGGTGATGGGAGAAAGATTGTACTTATACCTAGTTGTCTCAAATAGCGCAGTTAGTTCAGCGCTGATAAGAATGGAGGATGGAGTGCAAAAATCGGTGTACTACACCAGTAAGGCATTCCGAGGAGCGGAAATTAGATATCCAAAGCTAGAAATGCTAGCATTAGCCCTAATAGAGGCGAGTAGGAGAATGAAACATTATTTACAGGCCCATAATACCATAGTGGTGTACACTGATATGCCACTCAGACAGGCCTTGCACAAGCCAAAAAAATCTAAAAGATTGATGTACTGGGCAGTCGAACTGGGCGAGTATGACATTGTTTATGAGTTAAGGTCTTCACTTATAGGGCAAGCGGTGGCCGATTTCATTATGGAATTCACTTACCCAGATACCCCTGACCAGCAAGAGCCTAATGCAGAACAACCTGAGGATGTTACAGGATCATCAAAGTCAATATCCGATCCCATCAGAAGGGACGAACAACGAGCAACAAGCGTCATCGAGTAACAACCCATCAATGGAGAATGATAAGAGGAAGTACAAAATATTCCATCAGGGAACCTTATCTGACCAAGGTTTTGATAACGCCATACTTGTGTGGAACTTGCATGTGAAGGATTCTTCATGTGCAACAGGAAGTGGAGCTGGAATAATTCTTAACAGCCCTGATAGGTTAGATGTCGAATATGCTCTGTGCTTTCAATTTAAAGCCTCCAATAATGAGGATGAATATGAAGCCACCTCAGTTTAGCAAAAACATTGCACGCAGAACAGGTAATCATGTTTAGTGGTTCGCAATTAATTGTACATTAGATTCTGGGGCTATACGCAGCGAAGGGAGACTTGATGTTAAGATACCATGCTAGAGCTATGGAGATTGTGTCCACTTGTACTATAGTCTGATTAGTCAGGATACCAAGATTGGAGAATGCGAGGGCAGATGCATTGGCTCGGTTAGTCGCAGCTACTTGCACCGAGCTACAAAGAACGATTCCTATTGAGATATTAGAAGAACGGAGCATAGATGAATATTTAACGGTGAAATGTATTACCCTAGATATGGGGCCATCCTGGATGGATCCCATCAGGGGATTGTGCCAACTGATCAACTTGAAGACAAGAGGCTAAAATTTAAAGTTGCTCGGTATGTGTGCTAAATAATGGCATTTTGTATAGAAGGGGTATCATCGCAGGCCTATAGAGATGTGTACATCCCTCAGAAGTCAAGGACCTGATTGAGGAAGTTCATGAAGGCTCTTGTGGAGTTCATGTGACAGGACGGACCCTCTTACAGAGGTTAACGACACAGGGATATTACTGGCCGACGATGAGAGCTGACTACATGGCCTATGTGAAGAAATCCGATAAGTGCCAACATTTCTCCTCTGTTTGAAGAACCCCCCAGGCATTGTTAAACCCATTACATCCCCCTGGCCATTTGCTATGTGGGGTATAGACTTGGTCGGGCCTCTGCCGACCACCAAAGGAAGGTTCAAATATCTGGTAGTAGCTGTTGACTATTTCACCAAGTGGGTTGAGGCTAAACCTCTCATTAATATGTCGTACGAAAAGGTTTACCAGTTCATTTGGAAGAACATTATCTGCAGGTATGGTCTACCACATGCTTTCATTACCGACCATGGTACCCAATTTGACAATGAGGAATTCGCTGCAAACTGTCACCAATCCAATGTCTAGAAGATCCATTCTGCACCAGGCCGCCCCCAGAGCAATGGGCAAACCGAAGTGACGAACAGGACTCTCCTGAACGGCTTGAAGAAACGATAGGACAATGGAAAAGGAAACTTGATTGACGAGCTACATTTCGTGCTCTGGGCATATCGTACAACACCCCTAACAACCACTGGGGAATCACCCTAAATGCTGGCCTTTGGCAGCGAAGCAGTTATTCCAATTGAACTGGGCCTGCCTACACACAGAGTAATTAATTTCAATTCTCCTATAAGTGATTTGATGAGACGCTTAGACTTGGACATGCTCGAGGAAGTTAGAGAAGATGCAGCAATCAGGAACACAGCTTACCAACAGAGAACATCCATGTTTTACAACAAGAGAGTGAAAAAATGTGATCTCAAAGAAGGGGATTATGTACTCAAAAAGGTTAGACAGAAGCATAATAAGCTAGAAGACAACTGGCATGGCCCCTACCGAGTAACTACAGTTGTTCGCCCTGGGATTTATAGAATAGAAACCTTAGAGGGCGAAGAATTCAAAAATGCATGGAATGTCGAGCATCTGCGCAAGTATTTCCAGTAATACAGATCTACATGTACACATTTCTCTTTCAATGAATAAAATTATTGGTTTTACATATTCCTTTTTATTTTCAATTTTTGTCGGAGTACTAGTGCTACACACTACACCAACTCTGATTGGTCGGAACTCAATAACCACCACCAACCCCGGTTGGTCGGCACCAATAAATTTGACCAACAACGTTGGCATAACAATCATACAAGGCAAAGCCTGTTTGATCACGGATGATCTCAAGAGACATCCCAAACTAGACAAAAATATGGGTGACCTCACGGGGCATCCACTATCTAGGTTACAAGGTAATCCCGGCGTGATTACTACAACTAAGCAGGAAAATGGGATGAAAATCATTCCATTGCTTAGGCACTAATGGGTGACAAGTCACTACAACTAGGTAGCAAGTGGGGCAAGCTCCATTGTCTAGGCAAAACAGGATATATTGTCCCTCTATACACAAAAAATAATAAGACCAAACATTAAAGAAATTTTTACATCAATAGTAATATTAAAGAAATTTTCACAATCTTAAGCAACTCGACACTAAATTGTCATAACCATATGCTCATACAAGTGTCACGAAAACACAACACATGCAGTAGAAATTAAATGCATACACATTCTCATTCGTGGACAAAAGATCGATAAGTAAACATGATTTCTATTTGTCTTTAAGTCCTCGTTCCTCATCACACATTTCAAGGGAAGAGTTAACAACATTGTTGATGCCACTAAAATGGCATACATAGCACAATATTGCCGATTGATTTTGGCGACCAATAAAAATGATCCGGTGAGATTAACGACCAACACATAACACCAGAAGTGTTATCCGACCAAGTGTTCTTATTTTCCAACAACCACCAAGGGCTCCCGATCTAGTCCAATGTTGCTGGGGATCCTCACAGCCTATCACCGACCAACAAAAACGGTATAGTGAAATTGCCGACTAACAAATAGGAGGTCGGGGACTAATTTGAGGTGCTGACCAACAAAATGATCTGTTGACCTAATAGACATTGATCAACAATTGATGTCGATCAAGACTATATTTCATCGATATGCAATAAGTGCTCTGTCGACCAAGGGTCCGGTGAAATTGCTGGCCAAGAACAGTTGGGAGTAAGATTCGCCGACCTACAGGTCTGATTTCCAAAAAATTTATCTATGTTTTATTTTGGGAGTCGAGCAATATCGAGTGGTGCTGACCAACATTTTGCAATTAATGGTCATCGATCAAGACTGGGTGTGCCTCCGACCAAGAATAATTGTTGTTGACAGTAGTCGACCTGTAATATTTGATACTAAAGCCAACAAACAATAAGTGGTCCGGATCTATGACCGGCCAACAAATAGCGACCCATGGGCGATCTCCGAACATAACCGTAGCCTGTAATAAGTTGTTTGACAAATCATTCATGCTAGAAACCTGTATAGAAACTCTTGTATAATGCTCATGTTGGTTGAGAAAGTAGCCTTGGATTATGTAAGCGGACCATATCCAGATCCCATTAATAAGATGAATGATGCCCTGCTTTGCAAAGTCGGCCTGTCTGAACGAGATTCTTCTGAAGAATCTCAGTCTGTATACATATGGTTTGTAAATTGGGACATAAACTAATTACTCAGGTGGATTTAATTCCACTCGCTGCCAATCCATTGACGATTTCAATAAACTATTTTAGTTTTTACTGTATTTTGATGCTCTGTAATACATCTTTGAGTTTGTGCCCTAGTTTTGAAATCTCATGTGTCGATTCAGCTCTCCATAGAACTTTATCGATATATATATATATATATATATATATATTTGGTTTTACCGGTTCAATTTCCAGATTCGATTTAAATTAGTGATCCCTTTTACTTTATCAATTTTGATGAGGGTTTCAAGTCAAGATGTATAAGAATCGGATATCAATTTATGCAGAAAAAGTTTACAATGAGAAAAATTCTCTGATGTTTATTTCGTGTAAGATAATATGAGAGATCAAAATATCTCGTGTTCTCATAAAAATATGTAGAAATCTTCAACGGACTTGTGATTATGAAATTTTCGTTTATTCATATTTGGAAATAAAAAATCGATCCACTAATTTATGAATATAAAATCGTGATTTGCAATATTTTGTAGATTTCATAAATGAAAAATTGGACAACTAATTTTTATATAAAAAAATCATCACTAAATCAAAAGATGTATGTATAATTGGTGATACGTAGAGAAAATAAAAACTTAGCTTTTGATGGAGAACAATGCTTGTAATACGTTTCCACAGACGGCGCCAATCTGTTGAAGACAGAAAATGGCCTCTGCCATTTTAGTGGCGCCAACAGCAGATAAATGATGAGGATGAGATTGAAGATGAAGATAAACATTCACATCAAACATATAAGAGACAAAAGGGTTTTAAAGTGGTTCGGCTATGAATAAAGCCTACGTCCACTATTATTTTATTCCCAGGGGTTTACAATAGCACAATATGGTGTAGAGAGAGAAAGAGTGTGTATCTTGTGTATGGTGTTTCTTCGTTGTCCCTCCTTTTGGCTAAGGGAATACATGTATTTATAGTGATGGGAGATAAAGAGATACAATGTCTTTATACATTCAGACATTTATGTCTATATACAATGAATCTTATTGTTGGCCTTCTATGATGGTTGGTCTTCCTTGAATTACTTGGTATGCTATGTGTTGTCATCTATTGATACAGTAGAAATGTACATTAAGGCTCATTAAATGCGTTGTCATCTTCATTAATGCACATTAAATGCATAGTTATCCTTTGATCTTCCTGGTTGGTTGCTCTACACGCTAAGTATCTTGGTATGCTATGTGTTGGTTGGTATGCCGACCAACTCTCCTCGGGTGCCGACTAACTCTCCTCGGGTGCCGACCAACTCTCCTCGGGTACTGACTAACTCTCCTCGAGTGTCGATCAACTCTCCTCGGGTACCGAATATTGCCACGTAGGATGACATGTGTCCTTTTCTGATTGGTCTTCGTAGATGGAGAATTTTTGCGTCAACAAACATGTTTACTATATCACAATCAGATATAATTATAAATACCTCTTCATATACTTGAGCAGTTCTGCAATATTACTTATTTAGAAAAATGAAACTTAAAAAATCCATACAATTCAAATACCTCATATAACCAAGCCTCATTAGACTGAGTTCGCACAGCTTTAACATGCTACAATCTTAAGGAGAATACGGTAATTTGATCTATCTGCCAGATAGTGGTAACTCTTCATATTTTGGCCTTATGGTAAAACAACTAAATCCACATTATAACATATTAGTTTTTAAGTTCTTAATAAATCATAACAACGTTAATCAAAAGGTTTGATTGTGAAAAAAGATTCATACCCATGGGTACAAAGGCGAGTGAATGTCTTTTTAAACTTAAAATATCATACAATATCTAATATTTTAAAAGGGCAAGTCAACTTTGGTTGTGTGGATTGTTTTGATTGTATACTCATGGTATGTGAGTGTCGACCTCCTCATGCGAGTCGTTTAAAATTGTGAATTTTTAAAAATTTAGGGAATCAAAAGCCTTTTCAAACATTTTATTACCATAACAATTTGAGATTACCTGGACAGAAAAAAAAATCTTTTAAATTTAACAACATACTAAGCTCTTTATTGGATTTGATGTTTATAAGCCTCTGGTCGACACAGATTGACCTGCGTAAACGATAATTGGACCATTAATAGGACATCCCAAATGATAAACGATCTAGTGGATCAGACTAAAAACTAAATCCAACAATTATTAAAAGCCATATAAATCGTTGGGTGCTAATATTAAAACGACCAACATCTATGAATCTACCGAATGGAATGCAACACCCATGTGCATATGAAAACATCTAAACCATTTGCACCCCATTTGAAACCAATGTACTGAATAACACAACAATAACTAACATACGGAATAGCACAATGATTAGCATAAAATGAGGAATACACAATAGTTGGCAAGTCTGTTCTATAGGCTTTTTAACAATCTGTTGTGAGTTTAGTTTCTTACAAACGCAATGATGATGGTTATGTCACTATCCAGTTGAATGTTACATTATTAAAAAAGTTTACAATGATGCCTTTCCATCACAGTTTTATTCCCCAACTTCATAAACTAGGTATAAAGTATACCTGAGAGTGAGTGAGAGAGCAAATTGTAGTTGAAATAGAAAGTTTTAAAGAAAAGGTGAATTAGTATATAATAGAGTATGTAGAATTAGTATATAATTCGTAGCCTATTGAAAATCACCAATAAAGAAGCTAGTGGATCTCTGACACCAAACCCTAATACAAAAATATCAACGTTTTAATATCTCGCTATTGATATGTGTCAATAAAGTAAAAAAAACATATATCATTTTACATCCTCGGCTCTAAAAGTTATGGAAAGTAAACATGAAAATTTTCCCAATTTTTTTTTTCACCCTGGTGCAAAAATATCTTTATCCCAAACCAAACAAAGCTTAATGATTTTCTATATACTAGGAAGTGAAATTCATTAAAGAGCACCAAGGTAATGTAACCCTTTCATGGCGATGTATGTAGAGTAATCTAAATTGTGTTTTAATCAAGTATGTTATAAAATATAAAGAATACTAACATAATTTGAGATTTCATGGGGTTAGTTGATGTTGCTTATATCCATAGGGGAACGACTGTTATAAATTTATATTAGGTTGGGATTCTTGGGTACTAAGATTTATAATAGATAGTCAAAGATTCAAATTAAAAGGATGCATGTGTCCTCCTACATTATATGGAGGCTTGTATTCATATATAAATGAAATGTGATTACAATTGACCAATTAATTAGAGTTCATTAAATGTCGAGATAGTTTATGGGGCATTCACATCTAGATCCTATTAGACTTTCTTTTAGACATTCTAGTCCCACTATGTTTTCCCCTTACATATAAGTCCTACTCCTAATTTTGGAACTTTTTTTCACAATTTTACCCTTTTAAAACCAATCATCCGTAACTACCTTGAGGAAGTTACATAAGTGGTTGAACTTTTTTTTTAATCCTCAAATGATCATAACTTTTGATTCACAAAATCGTTTTTCTCAAAATTACTATTTTTGAAATCTGCTCTACGAGATCTATCAAACAAGATCCATGAAGGCTATAAAATTCCAAAGAAAAAAATTTACACAAATAGTAAACTTTAGTGTATGCACTAGAATATGAAATAGTTTTATATATGTGACATTTTCACAAACAGATAGTAACATTTACTGTGGTAATATATACATATATATATATCCGGTGGATCCAAACCCTCTTTTTTCAAAATTACCTCATATTTAAAGGTTCGCTCTAGCGGCATCCAATCCTTACCACCATTGTTGGAGCTTCAACGACCTTCGTCAGAGCTCCGATTTGGGGTGGGTAAGGGTGGCATGTGGCGCCGCTGGCGCGAACTTTTGAAAATAAGAGACATTTGAATAAATGGGTTTTTGATCCACCGGAGTATCATGGGGTGCCGCTGGCACGGACATTTGAAAATAACATTGGATAAATGGGATCGGAATCCTCTGGAGCGCCGGTTTGGGGTGAGTAGCGGTGGCATTAGGTGCCGGTGGCGCGAAACTTTAAAAATAGGAGCATATTGGATATATATATATATATATATATATATATATATATATATATATATATATAATGTGATAACACAGTAAATGCTATTGTTTGTAAAAATGTCATAGATATTAAACTTTATTATATACACCAGAAAATGAAATAGTTTTATATCTGTGACATTTTCACAAACAATAACACTTACTGTGTTAATATATTTAGGAAATAGTTTTATAAATATAACATTTTCACAAACGGTAACATTTACTGAGTTAATATTACACAATATATATATATATAATATTTTCACAAACAGTAACATTTACTGAGTTAATATTACACAATATATATATATATATATATATATATATATATATATATATATATATATACACGGTAGATCCAAACCTCTTTTTTTCAAAATTACCATATTTTTAAAGGTTTACGCAAGCGACATTCAATCCCCACCACTACCCACCCCCATTGTCGGAGCTTCAACGACTTTCATCAGAGCTATGATTTGGGTGGGTAGTAGTGGCATAGGGTGCTGCTGGCGCGGACCTCTGAAATTAAGAGAATATTAGATAAATGGGGTTTGGATCCACCAGAGCTCCGATTTTGGGTGAGCAGGGGTGGCATTGGGTTAGGTTTATATCTATAACATTTTCACAAACGGTAACATTTACTGTGTTAAAACACAGTATATATATATATATATATATACGGTGGATCCAAACCTCTTTTTTCTGATATTGTCTTATTTTTAACGGTCCGCGCTAGCGGTATCTAATCCCAACCACCACCAACCCAAATTGTCGGAGCTCCAACAACCTTCATCAGAGTTCTGATTTTGGGTGACAAAGAGTGCCGCTGGAGCGGACCTTAGGAAATAAGAGAATATTGAATAAATGGGGTTTGGATCCACCAGAACTCCAGTTTGGGGTGAGTAAGGGTAGCACCATTGGGTTAGGTTTATATCTGTAATATTTTCACAAATAATAAATATTACCGTTTGTGAAAATGTTACATCGGCATCCCATGCCACCTCAAATCAGAGCTCTGATGAAGGTTGTTGGAGCTCCGACAAAGGAGGTGGGTGGTGGTGGGGATTGGATGCCGCTGGCACGGACCGTTAAAAACAAGATAATATCAGAAAAAGAGGTTTCGATATATATATATATATATATATATATATATATATATATTGTGTTATATGAACACAGTAAATGTTAATGTTTGTGAAAATGTTAGAGATATAAACCTAACCCAATGCCACCCCTACTCATCCCAAATCGGAGCTCCGGTGGATCCAAACCCCATTTATCAAATATTCTCTTAATTTCAGAGGTCCGCGCCAGCGGCACCCTATGCCACTACTACCCACCCAAATTATAGCTATGATGAAAGTCGTTGAAGCTCCGACAATGGGGGTGGGTAATGGTGGGGATTGAATGTCGCTAATGTAAACCTTTAAAAATATGGTAATTTTGGAAAAAAAGAGGTTTGGATCTACCGTGTGTGTGTGTGTGTGTGTGTGTGTGTATATATATATATTGTGTAATATTAACTCAGTAAATGTTATTGTTTGTGAAAATGTTAAATATATAAAACTATTAATAAATATATTAACACAGTAAGTGTTATTGTTTGTGAAAATGTCACAGATATAAAACTATTTCATTTTCTGGTGTATACAATAAAGTTTAATATCTATGACATTTTTACAAACAATAGCATTTACTGTGTTATCACATTATATATATATATATATATATATATATATATATATATATATATATCCATTATGCTCCTATTTTTAAAGTTCTGCGCCACCGGCACCTAATGCCACCTCTACTCACCCCAAATCGGCGCTCAAGAGGATCCAGATCCCATTTATCCAATCTTATTTTCAAATGTCCGCGCCAGCGGCACCCCATGATACTCCGGTGGATCCAAAACCCATTTATTCAAAAGTCTTTTATTTTCAAAGGTCCGCGCCAGCGACACCACATGCCACCCTTACCCACCCCAAATCGGAGCTCTGACGAAGGTCGTTGAAGCTCCAACAATGGTGGAAAGGATTGAATGCCGCTAGCGCGAACCTTTAAATATAAGATAATTTTGAAAAAAGAGGGTTTGGATCCACCGGATATATATATATATATATATATATATATATATATTACTACAGTAAATGTTAATGTCTGTTTGTGAAAATGTCACATATATAAAATTATTTCATATTCTAGTGCATACCGTAAAGTTTATTGTTTGTGTAAATTTTTTTCTTTGGAATTTTATAGCCTTCATGGATCTTGTTTGATAGATCTCGTCAAGCAGATTTCAAAAATAGTAATTTTGCGAAAAACGGATTTGTGAATCAAAAGTTATGATCATTTAAAGATTAAAAAAAAAAGTCCAATCACTTATGTAACTTCCTAAAGGAAGTTACGGATGATTAGTTATAAAAGGGTAAAATTGTGAAAAAATTTCCTAAAAAGTTGGAATAGGACCTATATGGTTATTGAAAAGTCAATAGGACTTATATGAATGTTGACCCGACAAATGAGACTGAAATATAATTATCTCATAGTTTATTAGTTTAATCCTGGTTTGTCTTCGCAGATAGGGCTCTAATTTTGTTATATTAAAGTTCCTCTTTATTTGTATCCTTATTCAAGAATACTATGGAATTATTTAACTTTGGCCTAAATTGGTTATATCGACCTATTTATGCTATTCCCTTAGTCAACTATTGATCTCATATATGTTTCAACCTTTCTTCATCCATGTGGTGCCATATCATTTGTATAAGTGTTCGTAATTCCATCAGTTTCCCCAGGGACATAGTTCACTAAGATCGGGATTTTACGATGAAGTCCAATCTATTTTGTATTGCATGATGACATTGTGTCATATGGCGTTCTCTCATGTTGTTTTGGGTTACAATGTCATTTGTGCGCGTGTGAAACAACTAAGGCCATCTCCGATGTAATTAGTTTTGTAAGGATTTCCATCCTATGTGTCAAGACCCTTTATAAAATTTCTATGTCCATATGGCCCTACTTCTACATTGATAGAAATACTAAGAAAATAATATATGTTGCTATTTATTTCTATATTTACGTAGAACTCACTTGGACCTCCTGGAGAAAGAGAGAGGGAGATAGAAATAGGGTTGCTAAATCATATAGAGCAGCCACGTCATTTAGAAATGATGTGGGTGAATTTCTACATGTAGATATTTTGGATAGAAATTTATATATTACTTTAGTTCCACAACATATATGATTATTCATAGAAAGTCTCATTGGACGAGGTTTTCTTGCTTTTGAATTTCTATTATTGAAATGCAACCTAATAGAAATAATTATTAGAGTAGGTCTAATCATACGTATGCCTATGTTTCTTAGGGATTCGTCATTTTTATTACACATTGCCTAATATAAATTCATTTATCATGGGGATTATAGGCCCGAAAATATACCCTAAAGGTGGTGAATTAGGTAAATATGAAATTAATATTAATTACAAAACTTTCGGAAATTTCGTTTAAGATTATTGCAATATGATAAATCAAATAAAGTATAAGAACTTTTTAATCAATAACTATGAATATTTAATATATATAGGTCAAAAAAACTTTGCAAACTGGGGCTTTTAACGTGGTCTGACCTTACCTACATCCATACTAGAGATGGTAGTCGAATAACTTCATTATCTCCTATTCACATGGCATAACCAAAATCGTCACAAGGAATTATCATGCCTTCGAAGTTCTGCTACAAGGGAACTACAACATTCCTTGCCTAAGTAGGACATAAAAGAGCCCACTATTTTATTACGCTTCGACTCCCCACACAATAAGACTACCGCTTGTGAAGATGCAATCAAGTTCAACTATAATGTTAAGAATAATTTGCGCAACTAAAACAATGTTGATCAACTAGAAACTGCAGTGAAATGGGTTTCCTTTCTCTCTTTATAAATGTAAACTTTCAATTAAACAAGAATACGATGCTCAAATAGGTATTGGTTTGATTCTTTATCATATCACAAGTGTCTTTTGGGTTTTTAACTTTGCGAAAGAAGGTTTGGGGAGAATGTTTTGGGTCAAATCGATTTTAGTTGGACCTTTGCGTCAATGTGGTTTTGGGGTTTAAAACTCATAACTTTGGAGTTGTTTCCCTCTTTAAAAAGGTCACTTATTTATGACACAAACTATGTATGAAATGGAACTTTGATCTTTTGATGTTGTTTCTTTGAGCTTTCATGTTTGAAGGATAATTAAAAGGGTTCTTTAAAACTAGCCGTTGAAGGTAGTTTGGAATTCTATTATTTTTGGGTTTTTAATTTTGAAAAATTATTGCTGCAAAAGTAGTCACCTGGGAACCTTGAGTCAACAATGATTTTGAGTTTACTCAAATTCCCAGACCTTCATTTTTTAATTTCCTCATAAAGTTAATTTTTAGTCAAAATCAATGTAACCCCAAATGTCTTATCTGTATCGACTTAAAGCGTGATTTTTAGGGGTTATTTTGGATTGTTTAACAAGTAATTGGTCATACAAGATCGTTTAGAATATTACAACCATTCCCTAACCCCTCAATACTTATGGACGAACTTCTGAAGCCTTGTGGCATTTTCATAAATCTTTTTAACTTTCTTATAGTTGAATTTGATAATCACGAGGTTCATGAAATTTGACAGGCTTAGTTTATGTATTGAAGTGCAATGTTCATTTCGAAGACGAGATGCTTGGATGGACATACACTGACTGAGTTCACTGTTTTTTCCCTTTGCTTTTCTATCGATATTAGTTTTATCTCTAGGGTGTTAAAATTTTCAAGACCTACTTGTTTTGGTATCCATAGCTTAGATGCTTAGTTGTGCATTGTCCTTTATAATGATGATTTCTTGGGCACTAAATTAGAATGATAATCATGATCACTTTCTTTGGTTGAGTGAAAGGACTTGTGTCTTCTTTAATGTAATAGTTCTCCTAGTAGTCTTTGTATTCATGTTGATACTTTCTGGAAAATTGAATAATCATGTATTGAGTGTTTGTTTTTATCTCAAGGACATTAAAAAGAAAATGATGGAGTTTTTCATATATCAATTGGAATGTTGTCATATAATTTTTTTAAATGAAAATAGCTTTTATTTTCACAACCTCACCCGTTTTTATGATAGCAGGTCAATAGATATATTGAAAAAATATTTTAAGTATCCCCTTTTTTTGAGACTCGGTTAGGAGAAAAAAAATCCTCCATTTGAGTTGTTTCGTGTTTCATCATAATTTTTTATTTTCACCCCCTTTGTCATTAGCAAAAGGAACTCCTAAATAGTGTAATCTAAATGTGGGTTTTAAAAATATAGATTCTTTTTTCAAACAAAATAGTTTTTACCATATAATATTTGTAAAGAGGTAATTGTACTGGGTAAAGGGTGACTCATGATGTGTACTCTTTGTAGCGAAGCTTAGTATGACAAATACCAAAATATAATAAAAACATGCACATGTGATTTTGATGGTGTGTACCTGTTGGATAATATGAATGCAAATACAGAAATGGAACTCTTTATATATCATAGTAATGTCAACTTCAATACAACAATGTAACTTCTGAATAGATATTAGAAAACTTCAAGGCGTGATGTCACTTTCCTAAATACAGCATTTGCCCCACACGAATAACTTCGGTATACAAATGGGAATCAGCAAATCCGTACTCAAGATACAATGAAGCAATTGCACTGTCTGTAAATTGTATGTTTGAAGACAGCCCTTAGATGTAGCAGCAAAGAACAGCCAATCAAGTTCTTATTCTATTTTTGTGCACAAAACAGAATAAGAGAATTTGTATCTCCTGAAAATTGTAAGAGAGTAATAGCAGGGTTTGGAAATCTGAAACTGGGTTTTCGTTATGTGCAATTTCGTTTTAGGCAGCCTTTATTTATAGATAATGAAAATCTTTGTCTTCAAGAGTCATGACTATTGGATTAACAGTTTTAATCAATTCCGTAATGGTATGACTGTTAATTACCAACAGTCTTAAGTCATTTCCTAATAGGTACAATTAATACCGAATCAGTTTTACACGGGTCAACCAAAAATTGACCGCGCCCGAGCCGGACGAGTCCCGGTAACCCGCTACCACGAGGCATGCGAAGTGCAAAGTGCGTCACTAGCGCCTCTACAACCCACTTCCCCACACCCGCACCCGCACGTGCGCACGCGTGAGTGTGCGTACGGTGCTTCGCACCGTATTGAGGTCTCTTGAATAGTCTTTTAAATGCTAGATGAATTAACTCTTCAACTTCCATTTGTACTTATTAAGTGCAAAAATTCTTAATATTTTTTCAATGTGGGACTCAAAGGTTGCCCACTCCTTTTATAGCTTAGTGGTGACACTTAGCTTTGTATATTTTCCAATGTGGGACACTATCCCTTTTTATATTTGGGTTAGCTTCCCACCTCTTCCACACACTTCCAATGTGGGACAAGCTCTTTAAGCTCTTAAACCCAAAACTCTTACTCACTTATTTTATAAAATCTCCAGCATTCCTCCACCATTTTCAAAATAAGTTTCGTAAATCTTTGATTTTCTATAAGACTGTGTATAAGTA
This sequence comes from Sambucus nigra, assembly GCA_949130495.1. Lineage (NCBI taxonomy): Eukaryota > Viridiplantae > Streptophyta > Magnoliopsida > Dipsacales > Adoxaceae > Sambucus > Sambucus nigra. The sequence continues at coordinate 169,898,523 of OX422218.1, read as the reverse complement.
CTGCTGTCTCACGACTTGAACCAATACCCTGTGAAGATCCGTTAAGGCTAACCATGAAAGTATAGTAGACTTGTCTTTGAACTATCAATCCATATTGATCAACCGGATTTGTCTACACACACAAATCTTTTAGTCACTGATTATCCATATAAGCCGACACATGTATTAGGCCTTGTGTTTGTACCTTGATTTCATGAGTGCTTTAGAGTCAAGCCCAGTTATCATAGGAAGTGACACCACTTCCACACTCATATAGGTAGATTATCATAAGTGTCCATGTAACTTAAAACCTCATAAATCTATTAAGGTTAAACTCATCCTCTTTCATTATTCATTACATGTTCTAAGCACTTATCCTTGGGATGTTAAATTTTATAGTGCTTACAATCACGTCATATGATGTACTTTAATCATTGAACTTGAGACTTGAATATATCAAGTTTCAAGTTGAGTTTACATCAAGAGTGATTATTATTAATGGGCTTTAGTCCCATCCCTATTGATGTCTTAGACACCAGTCCTCTTGCAAGACCTTTTGTAAAAGGATCAGCTAAATTTTGACTTGATTTTACATAATCCACTGTGATTACACTATCTGTAACCATTTGTCTGACATAACTATGTCTCAGGCCAATATGTCTAGATTTTCCATTGTACACTTTACTATAAGCTCTGGAAAGTGTAGACTCGCTATCACAATGTATAGATATTGGAGGCATTGGTTTTGGCCAAACTGGAATTTCAATCAATAAATTCCTTAACCATTTTGCCTCTTTACTAGTTGCAGCTAATGCTACAAACTCAGCTGTCACAGTAGAATCAACTATACAAGTTTGTTTCTTTGAACCCCAAGAAACAGCTCCTCCACCAAGAGTGAAAATCCATCCACTTGTTGAGGAATGATCCTCCCGCTCAGTTATCCAACTGGCATCAGAAAATCCTTCTAATACTGAAGGATATCCACTATAGTATATACCATAGTCCATAGTTCCTTTTAAATATTTTAATATTTTATTGACAGCATGCCAATTTAATAAACTTGGATTACTAGTATATCTACTTAATTTACCAACAGCATAAGCAATATCAGGTCGAGTACATGTCATGGCATACATTAAACTACCAATTACTCGTGCATATTCTAATTGTGAAATAGCTCTACCAGTATTAGGGATCATCTTTAGTTGTGGTTCAAAAGGTATACTAACAGGTCTGCAATCAAACTGATTAAATTTTTTTAAAATTTTCTCAACATAATGAGATTCAGTGAGAATTATATTTTTATCTTTCCTTATTATTCTCATTCCTAATATGACATCAGCTACACCCATATCTTTCATATCAAATTTACAAGACAGAAAACTCTTTTATTATTAATGCTTTCTAAATCAGTACCAAGAATTAATATATCATCTACATATAAACAAATGATCACACCTTTACCATTAGCAAATTTACTATAAACACACTTATCAGATTCATGAATTTTAAAACCATAATAAATAATGACTTTATCAAATTTTTCATCCCATTGTTTAGGTGCTTGTTTTAGGCCATATAAGGACTTAATAAGTTTACATACTTTATTTTCTTGTCCAGGCATAACAAACCCTTCAGGTTGTTCCATGTAAATTTCTTCTTCTCAGTCACCATTTAAAAAGGCAGTTTTTACATCCATTTGATGAATCTCAAAATTATATATCGATGCTAATGCAATTAAAATTCTAATAGTGGAGGTTCTAGCAACAGGTGCATAGGTATCAAAATAATCAATTCCTTATTTTTGTGTACAACCTTTAGCAACCAATCTAGCCTTGAATTTATCAATTGTTCCATTTATTTTCATTTTTCTTTTTAAAAATCCATCTACACTTGATGGGTTTAGATCTTGGAGGTAAGTCTACTAACTTTCAAGTTTTATTTCCCAAGATTGAATCCATTTCATCATTTATAGCTTCTTTTCAAAATGCTGAATCTACAGACTTAATTGCCTCACTATAAGTTTGTGGGTCTGTTTCAACGCTAAGAGTCAAAGCATATTGATTACAAGATGTGTCTCTAGTTCCTTCAACAAGATAGACTACAAAGTTTGGACCAAAGATTTTTTCTTTCCTAGGTCTTTTACTTTTTCTAATCTCTTCTTGTTCTACTGGTGGAGTTTCAAGTAACTGTGAAGGAGTGTTTACTTCTATTTCATTATTTATCCTAGGAATAGAAGAAAATCTTTGTTCATAAAAAATTGCATCTCTCGATTCAAATATAGTATTTACCTCAACAGAATCATTAGGTTCACTAAATAATATTCTATAAGCTTTACTATGTTGTGCATAACCTATGAAAATACACTTAACACCTTTGCTTCCTAATTTCTTTCTCTTAGTTTTAGGTAGTCTTACAATAGCTCTACGACCCCAAACTTTAAGATAACCTAAATTAGGTTTTCTATTCTTCCATAATTCGTAAGGAGTTTTCTTATTATCTTTAACAGGTATCGTATTCAGAATATGACACGCAGTTAAAAGTGCTTCTCCCAAAACCCTTTACTTAAACCATAATAAGAAAGCATATCATTAACCATTTCAGTTAGTGTCCTATTTTTTCTTTTTGCTACTCCATTTTGTTGTGGTGTATAAGGTGCAGTAACTTCATGTATAATTCCCATATCTTCACAAAATTGAGGAAAGTGATATTCACCACCTCTATCAGATCTAAGACATTTTATTTTAGTATCACATTAATTTTCAACTTCATTTTATATGTCATAAATCTATTAAGCACATCATCCTTAGAGTTTAAAAGATATACGTAACAATATTTTGAAAAGTCATCGATAAAGGTAGCAAAATATTTACTACCACCTCTAGTAGGTGTTCCATGCAAATCACAAACATCACTATGTACTAATTGCAACAAAGATGTAGTTTTTTCTATTTTTGGAAAAGGCAATCTTGTTATTTTTGTTTGCATGCATTTCATGGTTAATTTAAACGACTATGCCATAATGAAAGACAATCAACGATATAAGCAGAAGAATCTTTTTCATTGATATTGAGCTTAAACATGCCCTCATACAAATATCCTTTGCCTACAAAGGTACCATTCTTAGTCAGAATAAATTTGTCTGACTCAAATACAAGCTTAAAGCCAAATTTGTTAAGAAGACTTCCAGAAACTAATTTTTCCTAACATCAGGAACATGAAAAACATTGGTGAGGCTAAGGATTTTTCCGGAAGCGAATTCGAGATCCACTGTCCCTTTGCCTTTAACTGCAGCAGTAGAAGAATTTTCCATATAGAGAACATCTCCTTCCACTGTTTCATAGGCAGAGAACAAGTTCTTGTCCTTACAAACATGCCTTGTGGCACCAGAATCAATCCACCAAGAGTTGTCTTCTCCAAGCATATTAGCCTCGGATATCATAGCAGTAAATTTTTGCTTTATGTCCGATGTCCCTCCTTTTTCCTTTAGTTTCTTGAACTCGCGACAATCCTTCTTGAAGTGACCTGGTTTGTTGCAATGAAAACAGTGTCCTTTCTTCTTTTTGTTTGCTTTAGAATTATTTGAAAAATTCTTTCGCTTGTTATTTTTTCCATGATTGCCATATTTTTGCTCCTTTCCTTCCCCCACCACTTGGACCTTAGAAACATAATTTTCTTGTTCCTCTTTACCATCTAGAATTTGAGACTCTTGTTCAATTCTTAAATGCGTCTCCAATTCTTCAAGTGAAAGATCATCCTTTTTGTGTTTGAGTTCTTTCTCATTCGAGCGAGCTCGAATTTCGAGGCGGTGCAATTTTTGTATAAATACTCATTAAATGGTTCCGTTTTTCTTATGAAGTCACAACGTTTTGACGAACAAAAAAACTGCGAAAACATAATTCTTTTAGGCTTCTTCTTTTAGGGTTTAATCCCTTTTTAGTTTTTAATTCACAAAACTCCCATATGCTTTAGTGAATTGTTTTGGTTTTCAAGAACACTTTGCTTTTGTTCATCTTTCATGGAGTGCATCTCTACACCGTGTGGATGCGTTTCATTGAGGATCTTCCTGCGTGAAGATTCTTCGCTATAAATTGGACTGCGAGTCCTTGGAGGGTGTTGCGTGTATTCTCTTGCTGAGTTCAAGACTGTGAGTCTTTATGGGTTTGTTGCGCGTTGATCCATTGTGTAACAACCCTCACTTTTGAGAGCCTATTTTATACTTATTTACTATGTGTAGTAATTAATTATAAAATGATGGATGTTGAGTAAATATTAATTTAATATGAAAAAGGTTAATATTTACTGAAATGTTGTATGATGACCTGATGAGTAGGTACAAATATCCATGTGGTGATTTATGGTGTCATAAGATGTAAAATGACATTTTGGTTTAATGTGAAACCGGAATTTAAAATAAGTTATAAAATTTCCAAATGATAATTTGGAGGGTGTAGTTAGTCCCGGTAGGTGCGAGACAGTCAAAATAAGTGCCATATTGCACTTTGGTATTTCGGGCACTTTTGACTGGTTATAGCTTAAATGTGTAGTTGCGATTTATTATATCGCGTATTATTCATTAAAGTTGGGATTTTTAGACTTAAGCCACGTTTTAAGCCCCCCAACCCCATTTCTTTTCTTCCATTTTTACAAAATTGAGCCCTAGAGAGAGAGAGAGAGAGAGTGGAAGAGAACTTTGGAGAAAAGAGAGATTTGGAGATTCAAGCTTGGATTGTTGCTTTCTTCTTCATCAAATCAGATTCTTGCAAGCTTGAGGCAAGTTACCTACTTGCTATTATATGATTTAAGTGAATTAATTAGTTTTGATAGTTATTGAATTGTTATGGTTTAACATTTTAGGGTTTTATTGGATTTATGGGTATTAACCCTTGGAAATTGATTGGGATGATAGATAATGTTAATATTGGTAGTTAGAGGTATTTTTGGAGTAGAAATTTGCAGCATATGATCTTGGTTGGGTTGGTTTTGGGCTTAATGAGAAATTTGGAGTTTAGAACTCCATAGCCAAAACTTGGCAAATTTGCAGAACCGAATCGATTCGCCTTGAGACAGTTTCCAAGTCTGGGCCGACCGAATCGATTCGACTATTTCCGAATTGATTCGGCTCCCCCGTCCGAATTGATTCGGAAATCTTGCATTTTCCTTTTGTTTTTCTTTTCATATTTTAAATTTTTTTTTCTTTAGGTTTAGGACCTAGGAACCTTCTTTAAAGAAGTAAACTTAGAGTCCTAGAGTATTAGTTGAGTTTGGTCGCCACCCAAGATTAGAATTGGGTCATCTGGGGTTTATTTCCCGGGGTGTTTAAAGAAATGTTAAGGCATTTCTTCTTTTATTCAAAATTTTTGAAGTTAGGAAGTTAAATGCCCATGCTTGGAGACTTAAGGGCTTATCAAAATTTTATGAACCTTGGGGATTTGTAGGATCATAACCATCATTTGGAGATTTAGTCGGGACTTGTAATTTGAGGAATATTAATGACGATATTCGATGGGAATTAGGTTCGCACAATATGAACCCAAATGCTTAAAGATGATAGGTTCAACTAAAATGAACCCAAAATGTGTTAAAGATGATTGGTTCAAATAAAAATGAACCCAGTTGTTTAAATGATTACAGGTTCGAATAAAAAGAACCAAACACATGGATAATGGAAATGGAAATTTGGTAATGGAAATTGAAAATGAAAATGAGATTTAAAATGTAAATGTTAATTTACTGATACACACCTCTCTAAATGACATCATAAGGGAAGTTCGGGCGCTTGGTGATGCCCCCTGGCTAGTGAATGCAGGGTGGATATAGTCCTAGGCCATATGTGGGGTTTTTATATGTTTTCTGCGCTGGTGAGGGGATTCCGGGTGTGGTCCTGACTCTCCCGCAGGCATATGGTCGCTTCCCGACGTATCGATAGGTGCCCAGGTTGTCTTGTATAGATAGGCCCTGGAAGATGATGGTCATTTAGGGGCGCGCCCAGTGGGGAAATTCGGAGGGGCGGTCTTAGAATCGTTATATGTATGAGAATATAACTTTTCTGCATCAAGTTTGACTTGATGGGTATATGCCATAAAGAGCATGGATACGTGCCATAAAGAGCACGGGATTGAGATATGTGCCATAAAGAGCACTTGACATTAATGGTATTCCTATTAAGGAATGGATAGATGAAATGGTAAGATAATTAACTATGGAAGTTAATAAATGGTTTTATTCCTATTAAGGAATACAAAAGATAATGGAAATTTGATAAATGAGGAAAGGTTTTAAATTTAAGTTATTTACTTTTCTTCCTTTTATGTAAATGACATTTCATTTCATCATTTAGTTAAATTGCCTTAAATTGTAATGTAAGCTTAACATGCTAGATAACATGCCATATTATCATCCTTATCATTCTTGCATAACTGTTCATTTCTATCATGCTTTTTATTTCTTCTGGTGATCATATAGAACCCGGCCCTAACCGATTTACTTTCCTTGTTGCATATATGATTGTATCCGCTCAGGTGCTCCACCGCAAGGACGCCCGTTTTGATGTTCCCATTCCTTTGCTTTCGACGAGCTGTAAGATTTTGTGGATATTACAGGACATTAAATTAGACGCTTTCATCTTTGTATTCTAGATATGATCGGGTCTTTTCATCGGGCGTGTGGCCCAAACATTTGTACTTGTTTAATGAATGTATTAAGTAAGTTATTAAACTGTTGTACGGTGTTCTATGTATCTGTGGACCGACAGCCTATTCGGTCCATTTGTATACATTCATTTTAGTTGTATTATATATATTCTTGTGGAATTCCACTTGCTTATCAGATTGGGCTGTTTAAATTTAATTTTCTTAACTGTTTTTTTTAAATTTCTAAACTTTTTGGCAACCCGTTTTCTGATTTATTGGGTGGTTTTCCCGTACACTCAGTTTATTTTGTTAATGCTGAGAATGATATCTATCCATGATTCCTGTTACGTTTGAGTATCGGGCTGGCCACCCCTTATCTCGGATCGTGGGTTGTCACACATTGCAGATTTCTTTTTGTAATTATAAGTTGCGATTTATAAATTCATAGTGAAATAAAAGTTTTATCCGAAAGTTTTTTTTTTAAAATTTGTGTCTCAACATATTTATTGTGTCGTATGCTTTATATTTATTTATGGGTTGACACACGCACTTTAGATGCTTGTTTAGGGGCTGAATTAAATAAGGTTTGATTGGAAACTTGGGAGTTAGTTTTAATCGGTATCACACGCCTTTTCAAATTGGTATCAGAGCGGGTTATGCTTATTTATCGCATGATTCTGATTTTTCAAGGATTTATTTTTTTTTATACAATTTGTCTTCTCATGCCGTCAAATTGGTATCAGAGCAGGTTGCGCTAATTTATCGCGTATTCCTATTTTTCGCAAAATTTTATGATATTGATTTTTTTTGAAAAATCAGTTTTGTGAAAAATCGCATTTTTTCAATGGAACGTTCATTTAATAAGGTGCCGATTTTTTATGGGAATAATTATGCCTACTGGAAAGCTCGCATGAAATCTTGTTTAAAATCTATTGACGCGCGTATTTGGTTGCTTTGCGAAAATGGATGGACTCCTCCCACGGTCACCATTAATAATATCACCTCTTTAAAACCCGTGTCAGCTTGGACTGAAGATGATTATAAAATGTCTAATTTTAATTCTTGTGGTTTGAGTGCTATTTCTGGAGCTATCACTCCTGATGAATTTCACCGTATTATGACGTGCACCACGTCTAAAGAGGTTTGGAATGTTTTGAAATGGACACATGAGGGTACGAACGCTGTTAAAGAATCAAAATTACAAAATTTGTCCACCCAATTTGAGACTATCATCATGTCTGAGTCTGAATGCTTTGATGATTTTTATGCACATTTTTCGGACATTGTTAACACATGTTTTAATTTGGGTGAGGTGATTGATAACACGCGTGTCGTTAAAAAGATTTTGAGATCTCTTCCAAAATGCTTTATTCCTAAAGTCACTATTTTGAACTCTTAGGGAAATTTGAAATCACTTAAGTTGGAAGAACTTGTAGGAGATCTTCAAACCTATGAGATTGACATGTTTCTCAAAACCATTAAGGCTAAGGATAATGGGGTTTCTTTAAAGACTCATTTTAAGAAAAAGAAAGAAAAAGTTTGTGAGTCCGATTCTGAGGATGATTTTGATTTTAAAGATATGGCCTTGTTTGGGAAAAATTTTAAAAAATTTCTCAACATGAACAAAAATAATTCTTCCAATAAAAAGAGTTTTTTTGAGAAAAATAAAAAGAAAGGAAAGTCTAAAGAAAGCGGTGAGAGGGAAAAAGAGAATGACTCCGATGAGGAGTGTGGGGAATATTTGGAGAACGTGACTTGTTTTGAATGTGGGGGTAAGGGACATAAGTCGTTTGAATGTCCTACGTGGCTTAGAAAGAAAGGGAAGAAAGTAGCCATGCCTGCCACACTTAGTGATAGTGAGGGAGATAAGGGAGATGAGTCTGATAAAGGTTTAGCACATGGGATGGTTGTCACTTTTTCTAGTCGTGTGAGCACACCCACTTTGTCTCACGAGAGTGCTCACGAGAGCGATGATAGTGATTTGTGTTCTTTGAGTGAGGGAGAAAGCGAGAGTGAGAGTGGAGATGAAAATGAGCTCCCAAAAGCTTTTAGAGATTTGTACACCGAGACCTTGAAAACAAAGAAGTATAATAGAGATTTAGGTCGTCGGGTTTTAGATTTGGAAAGAGAGAAGGAGGTTTTAAGAAAGGAGAAGTGTGATTTGACCAACACGTTGTCTAGTCTGACGACACGTGTATCCCAACTCGAGAGTGATCTCGAACGTGCCAGGGAGGTCAAAGTCAATTTTGAGAACGCACCTAAGAAGGTTGAAAAGGTGGTTCTTAAGGGTATAGGTGAGAATTTAAGAATAAGTCATGACGGTACTTCTACTTCCCAATTAGCACCCGAGCCGGTTCCCACTTTAGTGTTAGATTCACGTAAGTCTCACCCTAACCCACCGAGGCGTCCCATTCCTATTAGGAGAGCGCGTCCTAGAGTTTTTGAGAGAGGTTTTCCTAGGCCTATTTATGTTTGTTCACATTGTAAGAGGAGAGGTCACCTTAAGGAATTTTGTTTTAAGTTGGGATATGCGTCATGTTTTGGTTCTATACGTGTTTCTGACACACATGCACCCACACATGATACTTTACATGCTCCCGGAGACTACATGAGAGAGTTTGCACATTTAGGTGAGCAAGTTAAGTTTTTAGTCAAAACTTCACAAGATTTGATGGAGGTTTTTCATAAGTTGGCACCACCTTTGGAAAACCCCTCCGCACCTAATGATTGAGGTTTGACTTGTTTACTAGCATAGGATGTTTTCCATGATGTCATTATTTGCCTATTTCTAGTACGCATCACTTTTGTATAAATTTTTGCTTTTGAAAAATTTTAAAAAATACAAAAAGATTTTATTTTGAGAAAATCCAAAAAGATTTTTTGTATTTTGTTTGCACTTTTTATGGATGGACACTTAGGATGACCGAGTCACAACATCATTCCATTTTTTTCATGTGAGTATTTGATAGTGTTTTGAGACAACATATCATGTCATCTTTGTGTTTTATAATGATTGGAGTCGTTAAGATGTAATTAATTGTTATTGTCTACATGTTTGACTCATGTTTTCCTTTATTGCACACATGCACGGATTTGTTTGGTTATTGTACTTGTCTTATCACATGTTGGTTGGGTGTCTTCACTTCAATCCTGTCTTTAAAATGAACCAAGCGCAATAAAACTTGATAAGAAAGTTGTGCATATAAAAGTCGTTTGTGAGTTTGTGTGCTTTGTTTGAAAACGGTGAAGGGCCACGAAAGATTTTCATTTATCCTTTGCGATTTAGCCGCCATTTAAATTGGACCTAAAAAATTGAGGAATTTTATTATCCGGGGTCCAAAGAGGTTTAAAAGATCCTGAAAAAATTTAAAGGCAATAAAAAGAAATTCATGCCAATTATGGGCCATTTAGGTTTTTGCATCAATTCTCCAATGTTTGAGAATTTAGATTACCTCTAAAAGAAAATATATATATGAGGGTGTTTGGATGGAGAATTTAAACGGGTTTTCACGTCCTTGAAATTCTTGAAAAAGCGCTACATAGTTTTGGACATTATTGGTGTGGAAATCATTTTGACTTTGATTTGTATAAGTCGATGTCATCTAAATTCAACAAAATTTTACACCTAAGGATACTTTTGATGTTTATTCGTTAGGAGTACGCGTATGCATCGTGCACATATGATTGATTGAGTTTATTTACCTATCGAATGTGTTCACACCCATACATTCCATTTCCATGACTTGGTTGTTTGAGTTTAAATCCATGGTGTGATTTTTTTTGTATCCTATTTTTGTATAAAAAAATTAAAATATTCAAAAATAGTTTGTGGATGTTTTTGGGACATACCTTTGCATGCGCGTAGCTTGATTCTGGTTTGCTATGCATTTTATCGTGACACTCCATATTTTGATTGTTTCTTCTTATCTGTCTATTTGGGGACATCATAAAAAGGGGGAGAAAGAATTATCATGTTATGGGGGATTTTTTGCATTATGGGGGAGATTTGATTATTAATGCTTTATTCTTATATCATTTCAAACTCGATGCATCACGATAGGTATTTGCTTTATCTCATGTGTGTAGGTACAAAGATTGAAGATCATGATGTTGGACACCTTGATGAGAAAAGTTTTGAGAAGATTTGACGAAGATTTTTGAAGAATAGTTTGAGAACTTGCAGATTTATTCATGTGAGGGTAGATTTGTATAGGCATTTTGATTTTTGATAATTCGGATTTTTTATGTATGTACCGACATAGACATAGGGGGAGATTTGTAAGGACATATTTTCATAGGTCCGTTATCAATTTTTTATATCATATACCGCTACACCGTCGAAGAGCATTCAAGAGACATCTACATCACATACGGATCCGAATTAATCATGTTCTTCATCATTCAAGACTCCGCGAAGCTTACTTTAGTAAGGTTATGTTTTTAATACCTTAACTTTTCACTTAGAGCTTTTAGAATATTTTTACAAAATATTTTCTAAGTGTTGGAGCGGACTTTTTCGTCAAAATTTAAGAATGAGTATTTTTTCTAAGTGCTGAAGCGGATTTTTTCGAAACTGACAAGCAGTGTCGTGCGATGTCGTTTAAACGACATCATTGTCTCGTTCACGCGACATGTAATCTCATTCGAATGAGCTCAAATTTCGAGGCGGTGCAGTTTTTGTATAAATACTCATTAAATGGTTCCGTTTTTCTTAAGAAGTCACAGCGTTTTAACGAACAGAAAAACTGCGAAAGCAAAATTCTTTTAGGCTTCTTCTTTTAGGGTTTAATCCCTTTTTGGTTTTCAATTCACAAAACTCCCATATGCTTTAGTGAATTGTTTTTGTTTTCAAGAACACTTAGCTTTTGTTCATCTTTCGTGGAGTGCGTCTCTACACCGTATAGCTGCGTGTCATTGAGGATCTTGCTGCGTGAAGATTCTTTGCTGAAAATTGGACTGCGAGTCCTTGGAGGGTGCTGCGTGTATTCTCTTGTTGAGTTCAAGACTGCGAGTCTTTGTGGGTTGGTTGCGCGTTGATCCATTGCAGATTTCTCTATGTAATCGTAAGTTGCGATTTATAAATTCATAGTGAAATAAAGGTTTTACCCCAAAGGTTTTTTTTTCTGAAATCTGTGTCTCATCATATTTATTGTGTCGTATGCTTTATATTTATTTATGGGTTGACACACGCACTTTAGATGCTTGTTTAGGGGTTGAATTAAATAAGGTTTGATTGGAAACTTGCGAGTTAGTTTTAATCGGTATCACACGCCTTTTCAGTGGACGAGTAGACTTTTATTATCAACAGACGGCAATTTGGGGGTACATGTTATGTACTGAGGACCTACGGATCTCAATGATCGATGATGTTAGCTAGTAGTGTATCGGGGGGTTTCCTTATTTGGATTTCGCTTTGCGAGACATTCCATGCATGAAACTTAGCGAACACTGGGAGTTGAGAAATGTTTGGTCTTTAGTACATGGGTTTAGTACCTTAGTTATTATACGTGTATGTAGTTATAACTAGGAGATGATAGTTGTATGGCGATTTAAGACCGTTAGAGTCGATAGTGTTGTGTGGGGAGCACTGGGGAGAGCTTTTTGCACCACTAGTTGATGGGTGGGGCAGTCTCAAGGGGAATTAAATCATTTTAGTATGGTGACTGAGGTTAGCCATACAGTATAGCCACACTGACAGTGCAGGGTCAGACTTGAGATAAGTAGGTTATGTGTGGAACGTTAGAGATAACTGTGCGGTTGTGCACGGGGTATAGGGTATATGGGCACCCTAGTTAATTTCACTTTCGTTATCTTCTGTGACAATTAGGCTTAGGAAGATGTTGTAAATGTATCTATGGGACAGTAAAAAAATAAGTGGAGAGGTAAGAGAGGTTGAACTTCGTTCGAGGAAGGCAGAGAGGCTGACTGGCTGTTATATCATGAGAAAACTCCCATAATCGAGGTGAGTTGAAAGGTGAGTCAAAATACATTAGGAGCAAGTGAATTCTCACTCAGTTAAATGCATAAAGTGGTTCACGCATAGATAGGTTGGTAGAATTCTAACAGGTGGAAAAGGTCCTAAGAAGTACGCAACTTTGGAGCAAATACACAGACCATGATTTTTATATCGCAGAATAGGGGGTAAGATGTTCCATAAGGCGTGAGGTGTTAAGTGTGTTGATTTCGGGTTGAGTGAGACATAGTGAGGTTGTCTCCAAGTGCGCCACTCGAAAAAGGAAAAGGTTGGTCCGATACTACCCATCTGAATGTTGTGATAGATTGATGATTTTAGGGACGAAATGGAAACGCAATTAGTAAAGTTCATTATTGGATTATCCAAAATTACGGAGTGGGCAGGATTTTCTGTGGGATGTGAAGCGAATTGTCCATAAACAAAATAATCGTTATTAGTTTGGGTTGTGTTATATTATCGAGCAGCGTGTTATTAAAGATCCAAAATAAACCAGCACAAGGTGCCGACCAGTAGTGTTGTAAATCAGGATGAGACACTTGAGCCCGACCTTTAATAGGGAGTGTCAGGAGGAGATGGGAAATAGAGTTGCATCTTGAGATAGACGTGTTAACTGTATGCCAAGGGATAGTAGGGAGGGACGACATAAAAGTGGCAGAATTCGAGAATGCATGTTTTGGATTTTTAAAATAACTGGGGATAATAACTGCAACTGTTAGAGGTGTATGTAATGACTCGTAGTAGGACAGTAATTAAGAAGTGACTTCTGAGGCGTCATAAGAAGAAATTTTTGCCCACCCTTGGGATAATAGAGAATGGGGAAGTAACAAGTTTCTTAGACATGGAGTGATTCACAGTCCGTCGACAAGGATTAAGTTAATCCTCATCATTTTTGTATAGTTCATAAACGTAATGAGAGTACGTTAATGTGAACCAAATTTTTTAGGCTTAACATGAGTAGTTAGAGATTGCTGATGATGGGTCCCGTGAGGAGAGATGGCTCGGTACGACAATAAGCGAAATTGGTACCTATAGAAATGAGGCATTTTCTAACATAGGGATGATAGAGCCAGTGGAGTATAGGCTCGTCTTTTGAGACATTGTTATCTGATTTAAAATAGTTTTGTGTGTCATTATAAATGAGACCGTAAACATATATGAACATGTTAAGGTTTGAATAAACTTGTCGCAAATCGCGGGTCGTAGTAAGTGGTCCTCTGACCAAAAGGGTACCATTGGTGTGTGTATAATGGAAATGCCAAAAGAGTATTGCGAGTAACTATTTTGAATACATTCGAATGTAGTTGTGTACAAGAAGTTAAGGTGGTAGTATGGGACATCTTGTTGTCGACGAGTCTATTTAGGGACGCGAAGGTGAGATGCGCGACAAATATCCAAAGTTATATATACCACTGTGACACCCCAACTAATTAAATACCGGGTAGCTACTCCTTTATTAAAATTAATACAAAATGCCAAGTTGGTTCAGGTAATAGCATCACTGTCGAAAACATTTTAATGATTTCTAACCACCTAGTATTTAAAAAGCGAGTTGCCAATTTTAAATTAAGTCTGATTAACATGAAGTAAGTGCAGAATAAAAGAATAACATAACCATACACAATAAAGTCCCAATAGTAAAATCAACAAGTAATAATGAGTCTAGAGGAAATACTCCTCACAACAATCCCAATATTGAAATAAACAAAACAAGTCTGCATCCTAAATTAATTACAAACCAAGGTCTGAATAACTGAAATATAAAATGTCTCTAAAAGAAATGGGCGACATGCCCTACAAATGATGGAACTGAATATGGAGTCAACCCTATAAAAGAGGCGTCTACTGTCAAGGCCCTGTAACTTCCACAACAGCTACAGCTCGTCACCTGAATAGAATTCTTATGCATGGTGTCCTTGTGGCTGGGCACCTAAAAGGTTTTTACAAAAATAGATTTGAAAGCAAACGGGTCAGAGCCCGAAAGTGGAGAGTATTTTAAAAACAGCAAGTGCTTTAATAACATTAAAACAATGAATGCAAAATACATGTTAGGACGTTCCCTCACATGAAATACTCACCTCTCGACTAATAGTGCACTCCTAACGTACCGTACCCATCTAAGTGGTCTTTATATCTAACCAAACCGACATAAGTTCTAACCCATCTCCTCGATTCACAATATGAATTCCCAATGTTATCACTCGAATAGATAGTTTTACTTAAACTCATATTCTCAATTATTAGCATTACCATATACTGGAGGTTATCCCCTTATTTATCTTCTCAAGGAGTTACTATAAATTTTTCTCATAATTAAACATGACAAGTCTGTTCATTTAACCGTATATCATTCACATCATAAATATACAATACAAGCACCCCGAGGCTAAGCTCCGGCGCACACATACTCTGCTATCCATCCCGGTACATCACGTACATAAGGATTACAAATTCCGAATCTCTCAGGAATTGTTAGAATAAGCACAACACACAAAAATGGAGGCGAACATAATTCAACATATCCATGGGTCACGTACATACCTACGCTCCATAGTCAGCTGACTTATTAACTCACAAATAAGTCATTCTAGCATTATGTTCTTAAGGCACCAATCTAAATCCGGGCACACAAGGATTTGATGGCCCTAAGCGAACGTAAACCTCCCGTGATAGCAAGTATGGTAGGTATGTCATACACATAAAATCATATACATACTAAGCGTGCACACATCTTAGTAATTACCATAATTTATTAGTGGTATACTTCTCATTCTTATACCAATACACATGCCCCCGGTTTATATATATACACATTATTCATTATCCTCACGCCGTGATTAGTTAATCGTCCTAACCCACAATTACCATTTGGTTCAAATCATTCTTCTATATATTACTCCCCAATATATCCCGAATATTCCAACTATATCAATTAGTCATCAAGGTAATGTTATCTCTACAATTAAACAAGGTTACGGGACACTAGAAATCAAACCAGGCCAAATAGGCCAAACTGTCAACTCGTTAGAAGTCTCGTTCGAACGAGGCTTGCTCGAACGAGAGTTCGTTCGAACGAAGTGGGCATCTAACGAGATCTCATTCCAACGAAAGGCATCGAACGAACATCCCACTCGTTAGAAGTCAAACTGTCAACTCGTTAGAAGCTTGTTCGAATGAGCTCGTTCGAACGACCTAGGCAGGCCTTCTAACGAGGTGACAGTTTCGAGCCCAGAATTTTCCTATTTCGTTTTTCCCAATTCTCTTCACCTCTAATCTCATCTAAACATCATTCCAACAGTAGTTTGAGGTTTCTAATCATTCCTAAATATACTTAGGTCATATTTTAACATATTTATGGGGCCAATTCATCCTAAACAACACCCAACTATCAAATCTCCCAATTTTTCCACAAATCTTATGAGTATGAACCCTAGAAAACTTTAGTCATCTATATCCCGAATTAAATCCGTTTTTGTAACATGAAAGATGTATTTCCAACAGTATAATCATCCAAACACAATTCTACATACAATCTCTGTATCAAAACATGAGTTTCTAATTCCAATTTCATGGGTTTTTATCATTCTCCCCAAAACAATGCAATTATATAAATTCCTATGCATGGAAGAAGCATTCGTTGTAAATAACGTAATTAAACCACTTGCCTTAGATAGTTCTCTGAATTTGGTGTTGTTGAATGGGTTGATTCTCC
Organism: Sambucus nigra; assembly: GCA_949130495.1. Classification (NCBI taxonomy): domain Eukaryota; kingdom Viridiplantae; phylum Streptophyta; class Magnoliopsida; order Dipsacales; family Adoxaceae; genus Sambucus; species Sambucus nigra. Next base: position 169,882,229 of record OX422218.1, on the reverse strand, counting down.
CATTTCTCTATGGATTTCCTCCCAAGGTTGAAGATGATGGTTTTCTCTTTGGGAACCTCTTCTAACTTCTCTCCCACTTCTTCCTATAACTCTCGTAGCCCTTTAGTTGGTTAAGTGCTGGTAATGGCTCAGTGGGTTACAAAATAACCTAATATTAAGTCCCAAAATTCGTTGGTTATTATTCCCAAAATTTCAAAATTACCAAAATACCCTTTAAGTTGCCGGTATGGCCCGAAAATGCCCCGGGACCCAAACTAAACCCCCGACTAGTGTTTTCTGACTATTTCGACCCTTCCGAACTCGTTGACGCCCTCAAAATGACCATACGGTTGATAAAAATAAAATTCACTTTTTAATTTGAATAATTACATTCCTGACGCGACTGTCACGCGCGTCCCAACAAAATTTCCCAAATTGCCGTATTTCTATCTCACGACAAATTCAATATTTTCCATATTCATATATTGCCATATATACACATTATAATCAAATACCAACTCACATCTCGTTAGTATTTTATCCGAATTAATTCTCAATTAATTCACATTTAATTTAATTAATCCCATAAATAAATATCGATAAAAATGCGGGGTATTACATACTTCCCCCCTAATAACAGAATTTCGTCCCGAAATTCGGAACTAAAAAGTACCTGGTAAAAATAACTCTGGATAATGTTTGCGCATCTCATTCTCGCGCTCCCATGTGGACCCCTCGACATTATGATGTCACCACTGAACACACACTAACGGAACTATCTTTGACTGCATTCTCCGCTCACTTCGGTCCAAAATAGCAATCGGCCCCTCCTCGTAGGAGCTATCGGGCTGGAGATCGATGTCCTCCAAAGCAATGTGAGAATGAGCCAAATCATCTCTAAGATATTTCCTTAGCGAGGAAATATGAAACACATCATGAATCCTGTGCAAATGCTCCGGTAACCCAAGTCTATACGCAACAGACCCAATCCGCTCGATGATAGGAAATGGTCCCACATATCTCGGTGCCAACTTCCCCTTCTTCCCAAATCGCATGATCCCCTTCATAGGAGATACTCTGAGTAAAACCTGTTCCCCCATTTGGATCTCCTTGAAGAACCTCTTCGCATCAGCATAGCTCTTCTGTCGATCTTGAGCTACCCGAATGCGACTCCGTATCAATTCTATCCTTGCCGAAGTATCCTGAATCACTTCCGACCCAAGTAGTTTGTTGTCCCCCACCTCCAACCAACATGCTGGGGAACGACAAGGTCTACCGTACAACGCCTCAAATGGAGCCATGCCAATAGTGAACTGGTAGGAGTTGTTGTAAGCAAACTCCACCAGTGGAAGATACTGCTCCCATCCACCCCCGAAATCAATGATGCACATACGCAACATGTCCTCCAACATCTGATTTGTACGCTCGGTTTTCCCATCGGTCTGCGGATGATAAGCCGTACTCAACCGCAATTCCGTTCCCATGGCCTCCTGAAAACTCTCCGAAAACCGTGAAACAAATATCTTATCTCGGTCAGACACGATATTTAGGGGCACACCGTGAAGTCTCACTATTTCTGCAATAAAAAGCTGGGCATACTGTCCCGTAGTGTAGTCTGTCCTTACGGGTAGAAAATGAGCGACTTTGGTCAACCTGTCCACAATTACCCAAATGGTGTCATGACCCCTCTGAGACGTAGGTAACCCCATGATAAAGTCCATGGATATGCTCTCCCACATCCACATCGGGACCTCTAATGGCTGTAGAAGTCCTGTCGGTCTCTGATGGTCCACTTTTACCAGCTGACAAGTGGCACATTTAGAAACAAACACGACAATATCTCTCTTCATCCCGCTCCACTAATACTGTCGTCTCATGTCTTGGTAAATTTTATCCCCACCGGGATGTACCGCGAACCGTGAGCCGTGCGACTCTGTCATCATCTCGTGTCGTAATTCCTCCCCTTTCGGAACTACCAGTCTCCCATTGAAGCGTAATCCCCCGTCTGAGCTAACGGTATAGGACTCGGCTCCCTCTGCTAGTAATCGAACTATCTGCTCCTGACAGAACGAGTCATTAGCCTGGGCCTTTACCACTTTCGTGACAATCTGCGGTGTGACAGTCATCACAGACATGAATGATCGGGCCACTGCATCCTGGTGTCCCAACTCCTTCCACTTTGCCTTCCACACCCCTCCCACCTCATCTACTGGCCTACGGCTCAACGCATCTGCCACCACGTTAGCCTTCCCTGGGTGATATTGGATATCAAATTGATAGTCCTTTACGAACTCAAGCCACCTCCTTTGCCGCATATTCAACTCCTTCTGCGTGAATAGGTACTGTAGGGACTTGTGGTCCGTGAACAATCGAAACTTCTCCCCCAAAAGATAATGTCTCCAAATCCGAAGGGCAAATACCACTACCGCTAACTCCAAGTCATGGGTGGGGTAATTCTTCTCGTGAGGCTTAAGCTTACGGGAAGCATAAGCTATGGCCTGACTCTCCTGCTGCAATACACCTCCAAGTCCTTGTAAGGACGCATCGGTGTAAACTAGATACTCAACTCCCGATCTCGGCAATGCTAACACAGGTGCTGAGGTCAACTTATCCTTCAACTCATCGAATGCCAACTGACAGGCATCACTCCAGATGAATGGCACACCCTTACGAGTCAGATGTGTCAAAGGACCCTCTATCTTGGAGAAACCCCGAATAAACCTCCTATAGTATCCTACTAGGCCCAAGAAACTACGGATCTCAGTCGGTGTCGTGGGCTGTCTCCACTCCCTCACCACAGATACCTTCCCCGGATCAACAGATATCCCCCGGTCGGAAATAATATGCCCCAAAAACTGAACCTCCTTCAGCCAAAACCCACACTTCTCATACTTTGCATATAGCTCGTTCTGACGTAGCGTCTGCAAAACCTGCCTCAAATGCTCGGCGTGCTCCTCCTCTGTCTGGGAGTAAACCAGAATGTCATCAATGAAGACAATGACGAACTGATCTAGGAACTCTCTGAACACCCTATTCATCAAGTCCATAAACACAGCTGGAGCATTGGTCAAACGAAAAGGCATAACTCGAAACTCGTAGGAACCATATCTCGTTAAGAAAGCAGTCTTCGAGACGTCCTCCTCCCTGATACGCAGCTGATGGTATCCTGATCGCAAATCAATCTTTGAGAAGAAAGAAGCTCCTCTCAACTGGTCGAATAAGTCATCGATTCGGGGCAACGGATACTTATTCCGTATCGTGACCTTATTCAACTCCCGGTAATTCACACACAACCTCAATGATCCATCCCTCTTCTTCACGAACAACACAGGGGCACCCCATGGCGAGGTACTCCTCCGGATAAACCCCTGACCTAACAACTGTTCAATCTGATCCCGTAACTCTCTCATCTCAGCTGGAGCCATACGGTAAGGTGCGCGGGCAATAGGCCGAGTGCCCGGCGTCAAATCAATCACAAAATCTATCTCCCTACTCGGAGGTAGTCCAGGTATATCTTGAAATACATCGGCAAACTCTCGAACAACCGTAATCGAATCAAGTGGTATCACCACTTCCTTAGAGGTCTCCTCCTCTATATAGTACATGTGAGTGGACGATCCTCCCTCAGGACGAGGCATCTCCACTAAAAACATCTCCTGCCTGAGAATGGCAAAGATAATACTCCTACTAAAACAATCAATCATTGCTCGGTACGGAACTAGCCAATCCATACCAATAATGGCATCATACTCGGTCATCTCTAACACTAACATATCCGCGAGTAGAGTAACCCTCCCAATCTCTATACCCACGCCTCTACATACAAGGGAAATCACGAAACCCCTACTCAACGGCGAATCTACACAAGTAATCGTACTCTCGGCGGTGTCTAACAACCCAATGGTGTGTGCAAATCTCATAGCAATGAAACAATGTGTAGCCCCCGTGTCAAATAAAATACGCCCCAGGGTCCCCTGAATAGAGACCATACCCCTAATGGCTGGTGGATCCTATGGGGCTGCGACCTGCTGGAGCTGATACACTCTCCCATACTGAAGTTGTCCCTGCTGAACTGGGACTGCTGGAATGGGTGGTAATGCTGCCATCTGTGGTGCTGGGAGGGCGGCGGGAAACATAGGACTCTGTGGCTCGTGTCGAGCACCCTGCTACTGCTGCTGTGGGGCCTTGCCCTTATCAGGACACTCGTGACGTTTGTGGCCAATCTTACCACAAATGAAACACTTCCCCTAGAAGTTTCCCCCTCGCTATCCCTGCTGACCACAGCCCTGGTGACCGTTACCATTTCTGCCCTGGCCTTGCTGGCCCTGGTGAAACTGCTGTTGTTGACCATTTTGACCCTGGTGGCCCTGATGGCCGTTCGGACCCTGCTGGCCATTCTGAAATCCTCCCTGACCGTTCCTGAAACCCCCTGATCGGAATCTCTTAGAATCCCCCTGCTGGGAACCCTGATCACCCTGCCTATACTGACCCTGAGCTGATTGTGCCCCGCTCGCACCATTTCCCCCTGTCCTGCCCTGATGGCTGGACTCTCCTGATCGCTTCCCCTCTGTCAAGTGAAAGCGATGGTCCTGGCAATGGAGCAGTGCAGCGTTAACCACATCCGAGTAAGTGGCCAATGATATATTCCCCAACAAGTGCTGATGGATCCTCCAAGTCAATCCATCTGTAAACTTCTGAATCTTTTTCTCTTCTGTCGGTATCTCATCCGGGACAATATTCAGTAAATTAGTGAATTCGGCCTCATACTCGGCCACAGTCTTACCCTCCTGCCTGAGATTTATTAGCTTCCTCCTCATTTCTGTGTGAACGGCTGACGGAAAATATTTGCGGTCAAACCGCACCTAGAACTCATGTATCGTGAGAGTATCTCTCTCCTCCACGGTGGTAATAGACTCCCACCACTGCAGTGCAGATCCCACTAGCTTGAAAGTAGCTAGTACCTGCTTCTGAACATCGGTGCACTCATACATCCTCAAGTGCCTCTGAATATCCTTCCTCCACTGACTAGATACCACAACATCGGAGCTACCTGCGAACTCTGGTGGGTGTGCTTTCTGAAAAGCATCACGTACGTGTTCCCAAGCATACGGGAATGCATGTGCCTGAACTGGAGCGGCTACTGGCGCCTGGGGTGGTGCCTGCTGTACAACGACGAGAGCGGCATTTACCGATTGGGCTACAATGGCTGCAACCTCGGCGGCATTCATGGTGCCCTGTACTGGAGCTGGTTGTGGCTCTGGTTGTGCATCCCTAGGAACCCGTGGCGCACGTCGTGGAGGCATCTGAAATAAGAGTAAGGTCTATAAGTTCGCAGTTATAAACCCAAAATAGCTGAAGAGCGAAGCATACATAAAAGAATACAACAGTCCTAAAATATAGGGCTCTACATCAAAGAAAGCTCAGCGGAAACATAATAAGCCGTATAGATCCTAAAGGACACTAGAACCTGATGCTCTGATACCACCTGTGACACCCCGACTAATTAAATACCGGGTAGCTACTCCTTTATTAAAATTAATACAAAATGCCAAGTTGGTTCAGGTAATAGCATCACTGTCGAAAACATTTTAATGATTTCTAACCACCTAGTATTTAAAAAGCGAGTTGTCAATTTTAAATTAAGTCTGATTAACATGAAGTAAGTGCAGAATAAAAGAATAACATAACCATACACAATAAAGTCCCAATAGTGAAATCAACAAGTAATAATGAGTCTAGAGGAAATACTCCTCACAACAATCCCAATATTGAAATAAACAAAACAAGCCTGCATCCTGAATTAATTACAAACCAAGGTCTGAATAACTGAAATATAAAATGTCTCTAAAAGAAATGGGCGACATGCCCTACAAATGATGGAACTGAATATGGAGTCAAGACTAGAAAAGAGGCGTCTACTGTCAAGGCCCTGTAACTTCCACAACAGCTACAGCTCGTCACCTGAATAGAATTCTTATGCATGGTGTCCTTGTGGCTGGGCACCTAAAAGGTTGTTACAAAAATAGATTTGAAAGCAAACGGGTCAGATCCCGAAAGTGGAGAGTATTTTAAAAACAGCAAGTGCTTTAATAACATTAAAACAATGAATGCAAAATACATGTTAGGACGTGCCCTCACATGAAATACTCACCTCTCGACTAATAGTGCACTCCTAACGTACCGTACCCATCTAAGTGGTCTTTATATCTAACCAAACCGACATAAGTTCTAACCCATCTCCTCGATTCACAATATGAATTCCCAATGTTATCACTCGAATAGATAGTTTTACTTAAACTCAGATTCTCAATTATTAGCATTACCATATACTGGAGGTTATCCCCTTATTTATCTTCTCAAGGAGTTACTATAAATTTTTCTCATAATTAAACATGACAAGTCTATTCATTTAACTGTATATCATTCACATCATAAATATACAATACAAGCACCCCGAGGCTAAGCTGCGGTGCACACATACTCTGCTATCCATCCTGATACATCACGTACATAAGGATTACAAATTCTGAATCTCTCAGGAATTGTTAGAATAAGCACAACACACAAAAATGGAGGCGAACATAATTCAACATATCCATGGGTCACGTACATACCTACGCTCAATAGTCAGCTGACTTACTAACTCACAAATAAGTCATTCTAGCATTATGTTCTTAAGGTACCAATCTAAATCCGGGCACACAAGGATTTGATGGCCCTAAGCAAACGTAAACCTCCCGTGATAGCAAGTATGGTAGGTATGTCATACACATAAAATCATATACATACTAAGCGTGCACACATCTTAGTAATTACCATAACTTATTAGTGGTATACTTCTCATTCTTATACCAATAATCATGCCCCCGGTTTATATATATACACATTATTCATTATCCTCACGCCGTGATTAGTTAATCGTCCTAACCCACAATTACCATTTGGTTCAAATCATTCTTCTATATATTACTCCCCAATATATCCCGAATATTCCAACTATATCAATTAGTCATCAAGGTAATGTTATCTCAACAATTAAACAAGGTTGCGGGACACTGGAAATCAAACCAGGCCAAATAGGGCAAACTGTCAACTCGTTAGAAGTCGCGTTCGAACGAGGCTTGTTCGAACGAGAGTTCGTTCGAACGAAGTGGGCATCTAACGAGATCTCGTTCCAACGAAAGGCATCGAATGAACATCCCACTCATTAGAAGTCAAACTGTCAACTCGTTAGAAGCTCGTTCGAACGAGCTCGTTCGAACGACCTGAGAAGGCCTTCTAACGAGGTGACAGTTTCGAGCCCAGAATTTTCCTATTTCGTTTTTCCCAATTCTCTTCACCTCTAATCTCATCTAAACATCATTCCAACAGTAGTTTAAGGTTTCTAATCATTCCTAAACATACTTAGGTCGTATTTTAACATATTTATGGGGCCAATTCATCCTAAACAACACCCAACTATCAAATCTCCCAATTTTCCCCCAAATCTTATGAGTATGAACCCTAGAAAACTTTAGTCATCTATATCCCGAATTAAATCCGTTTTTGTAACATGAAAGATGTATTTCTAACAGTATAATCATCCAAACACAATTCTACATACAATATCTTTATCAAAACATGAGTTTCTAATTCCAATTTCATGGGTTTTTATCATTCTCCCCAAAACAATGCAATTATATAAATTCCTACGCATGGAAGAAGCATTCGTTGTAATAACATAATTAAACCACTTGCCTTAGATAGTTCTCTGAATTTGGTGTTGGTGAATGGGTTGATTCTCCCATTTCTCTATGGATTTCCTCCCAAGGTTGAAGATGATGGTTTTCTCTTTGGGAACCTCTTCTAACTTCTCTCCCACTTCTTCCTATAACTCCCGTAGCCCTTTAGTTGGTTAAGTGCTGGTAATGGCTTAGTAGGTTACAAAATAACCTAATATTAAGTCCCAAAATTCGTTGGTTATTATTCCCAAAATTTCAAAATTACCAAAATACCCTTTTAAGTTGCCGGTATGGCCCGAAAATGCCCCGGGACCCAAACTAAACCCCCGGCTAGTGTTTTCTGACTATTTTGACCCTTCCGAACTCGTTGGCACCCTCAAAATGACCATACGGTTGATAAAAATAAAATTCACTTTTTAATTTGAATAATTACATTCCTGACGCGACTGTCACGCGCGTCCCAACAAAATTTCCCAAATTGCCGTATTTCTATCTCACGAAAAATTCAATATTTTCAATATTCATATATTGCCATATATACACATTATAATCAAATACCAACTCACATCTCGTTAGTATTTTATCCGGATTAATTCTCAATTAATTCACATTTAATTTAATTAATCCCATAAATAAATATCGATAAAAATGTGGGGTATTACAACCACGTATTCTTTTTTCGAATTTCGGGATGGAATTTTGTTATTAGGGTGGAAGTACGTAACACCCCATAATTCTACTAATTTTATATTGGGAATTAATTGGGATTAATTAAATTATATTTGGAGAATTAATCTAGTAAAATAAATATATTAATTAACGAGATAAGGGTTAGTATTTATTTATATTGAATATTACTTAGTGAATGTGTAATAATAATGATAAGGATCTCTTAAAATTGTCGTGAGTGAAAAATACGACAGTTACAGTAATTTAGTAATTTAGTAATTTAGTCGGGATGTTCGTGTCTGTCGCGTTGAGACTTAATTTAATAAAATGAAAAGTAAGATATTTATAAGTCATCCATATGATTATTTCGAGTGCGCCAATGAGTCCGAAAGGGTCGAGATGGTCAGAAAAATCTACCCGAGAGTTCAGTTTGAGTGTCGGGGCACTTTTAGGCCAAACCGGCACCCCAAAGGGGTATTTTAGTCTTTTAGAATTTTGAGGAAAGAAGACCTATGAATTCCTTAAGTTTATACCAGCTGATAGGTTATCCCTCCTTGGGTTAGAAGTTACCAAGTTACAGAGAGGCCATATGAGGAAGAAGAAAGGAAGTTCCAAGGCAATTAGACACCTTCTTGCACCAAAACCACCGTCGTTGCGTATATCGGGAGGAGAGGATCACACCCATATCACTCTTCTGCAAAAGATCAGACCTACTAACAGAGGCAAGTATTGATCTTTCTTAATTTAAGAAGGATATAACATCCATGTTATAGTAGGATGATTTATTTATGAATATTATATGTTTTGGCTTAATTTGGAGAATATAAAACATGTTCTTTGATAGGTATCGCATGTAGACTAAATTCTTATATGTTTAGAAAATGAAATTAGACTATAAGGGAGAAGAATAATGCAATAAAGCTAGACTTGTTGGTCTATGAACATGGAAGAACGTAAAACTATGGTTTTATTTATAATTATGGGTTAATCAGTTATTGGGTTAAATTCTTGATGTTTTGATGATAATTTTACGTGGAAAATCACTCATATATATATATATATATATATCAAATGGTTGGGAATCTTAGTTATTGATTTGGTGAGGAACCATGAGAATTTTGTTAAGAAAATTGGAGAAAAATGCAACTGCGTAAGAGAAGAAGAAGACTTGTAGCTTTTAGAATCGATTCGGTCCAGGGGAAAATCGTTCGGTTAGCGAATCGATTCGATCATTGGACGAATCGATTCGGTTTTCCCAAATTTTAGGAAATTTGCCTATTTTAGCCCCGAACTTGAAATCAATGAACGAGATGATTTTGGGGATACCTTTAACACATTATGAGGGATAACAGTAGGGTAATGGTAGGATTGGGATTTAGTCATAAGTGAGACGAATTAAGGCTAAGATTAATCGGTGTAACTTGTAATGTAAGTAAATTCGGGGAATGAGAACGAGTCACGATGAAAGTGAGAGAACCTATGACTTAGACCGGTACGATATGAGTGAGTTACTTACTGAAATATGCTAAAGAATAATTGGCACACTTCGAGTGGTGAGGGATACTCGGGAAGGTAAGTATGTTTGAGGATTAATAATACGTGGAATATTTGGGAAGTATATATATACTGCGTATGGGATATATAATATAGGTCGTGAGTATACCTATACTGATGATACAAATATATAGATTGTGTGTATACCTATTGTATTATTTTTATGTGTATGACATACTTACGTTGCTTGCTATCGCGGGAGGTTTTAAAATAGGGACAGTCTTATCCTGATGAGCCCATTAGGGGGGATTTTAGACTTGAACTTCTGAACATATAACTAAGGTTGGATCACTATCTATGTGAATGATGGTGTACACGGTCATTTGGGTGCGTAGGTATGTGCGTAGCCTAAAGGCCTAGAACTATGTTCGCCTCCAATATATGTGATTTGTAATTATGGTTCGAGAGTGACTCTGAACCGATTGTCCATTATTTAGTACGTGATGTACCAAGACATGATAGCAGAGTATGCATGCACCGCAGGTCTCAGCCTAGGGGTGCTGTATAAGTATATATATAATAAGAGTGATATGTGTGTGTGTGTGTGTGTGTGTGTGTGTGTATATATATATATATACACTTGCGGTTTATTCTACTTTGGGTACTTAATAGACGAGAAAGATAATGATACCGGAAATAACTTAAGTATGTGGAAACTTAGCCTCTATTTGATAGGTTCCTAATTGATTTCAAAGATACGAGAAAACAAATCAATAACGTGTTGTATGGGTAATACGGGTGGACACCACGAGTTAGTTTGTGAAGAAATAGATTTCGTTCGGACTAGTTAGGGGAGTAGTATAAATAGGACGGGTTAGAAAATACACGTTAGGTGTGCACATTAGTGGAGAGGTGAGAATCTCAAGTGAGGGCACTTAAACCTAACATCTATATAATATCTAATGATTTTGCACTTTACATACTTGCTAAATTTTTAAATGTTTTCATTGGGCTCTGACCCGTTTTCTCAAAATCTATATTTTTGTAAAAACATTTTGGGTGCCCAACCATAGGGACACCAGGCTTAGCGAATCTTATCATTCGACGTACTGCAGCTGCTGTGGAAGTTGCAGAACCTTATCGTTAGACGCCTCAATATCCCTCATTCCTTCTTTATGAGCTACTTATCTTAGTCGAGCATGTTGCCCATTTCTATTTAGGCTTTATTCAGTTACAGTGGACATTTATTTTATTTCTCAGACTGTTGGGCTAATTTTTATTATGGATGTCTGTATTATTATTTCAGGCTGGATTGTGTATTCTAGACACACTTTTATTATTTTGTCACTATATTCACTATGTGTTCGATTATTGAGTGTTGAATGTGGTATTGCAAATATATTTAGTTGCATGTTAATTATATAGATAAATTTTTGACATCATCTTTTCAAATATTAGGTGGTTAGTAATTATTATTTTTCGACAGTGATGCTAAGAATGAACCAACTGAATATTCTGTTTTAATTTAATATAATGACTGATTATCCGATATTTAACTAGGCGGGGTGTCACATGGAGATGGAAAAAATGTGGTGGGGTTGGTGTCATGCCTTTATGGGCGAGGCATATACAACTTTACATGCAATTAAGTGAGGATAAATATGACCCATTCTATTTGCCAACAGTGGAGGAATATACAAATATAAGTCCCACACGTTTGTCTACTTAGTGTCGTTGTCATAATCTTATCCTCTGGCACATGCTTACCTTAACGGTGTTAAGTAGCGTTATTCAAATAGGTAAGAATATAACTAGGTCTAACACCTTTATACCTGAACCGACCTCCTTGTACACAGCCGATCGAATGTTGAGTCAGGCCGACCCCATTATCTACCCCTAATGGAGATGCATGTCACCTTCTGGGAGGCCTACAAGGTGTTCTATATTTAGGGCAAATAAAATATGTTTTATTTTCTCTCCACACATAAAATAAGTTCAAAAGTTTATTCAACTTTTTCTCGAGTAATCCGAGATTTATTGATCTTTTTCCATAATTACTAATACATTATTTTTTCTTTTATAATATTTAAAGATGTCTTACTTCGTTGAATATTATATTTTTTTCCACCGCCAAACAATCGTTCTGTTGAGGTTCTAACTAGAAAAGATGTCAAAATTTGTCACTCATACAAATTTTAGTGTATCAGAATGGAAGTTTATCACATATTAGAATGAGCATACGAATATGTTAATTGATAGGGTATTAACATGTTCTTGTAACTATGTTTGAAACTAAGTACCAAGACAAGTATTTCCTCATATATAACATTATAACGTAAGTTAGATCGACGCCCTAGTTCTTTGTGTACTCCCTGTGTACATGAGGTGCACCCCCTGTTTGGATTCCCCCTCCCCCCTTTTTATGATACTACTACTTATAAAGGTTAGGCTTAGATCTGTATGTGAACCTTCCTCCATTTTATCCCAAAATAAGAATTAAATATATGAAGGTAGCACACAACTTATAATTGATTGTTTGATGAAATTGTTATGTCTACTATTTATAAATAACAATTGTACAGAATTATGAATTTAATATAATGACAGAATTAAAACAGAATTACATAAATGAAACACTTACTTGAATTTGCAGAAATAATAAAAGAATTAAAGATAAATCCGAGCCCTGTTATGAACAGTTTCCTTAAGACAATTTATTCTCTCCAATGTGCTCCGAGGTTGATGAATATTGTCTCCTAAGATAGAACGGATTTCCCCAATTAATTATGTAGTACAACAATAATTAATTGCAGCGAACTCAAATTATGTGTTCCATACTCAACAACAATGCAACAGATGCTATGCAGAAAAAGAATTTTCTGAAGAGAATATGACAGGAAATTTCAGGAAGGAAAATGGCAGCAATTCTGGAGGAGGGAAAATTTCATTGTTTAAAAATGGAGGGAGGCATCTGTATTTATAGCAAAGTAGGTGACTGTTGGCAAATAACTGCCAAAACAGTTAAACGAAATTAACTGTTGACTGTTGGCAATAACTGCCAATAGTTTATTAATTAATTAATTAATTAATTTCGTAATTAATTAATAATTAAAGCCCAGAAAGTTAAATAAATTCGGCCCAAAAATGTAGAAGATTTTTATAAGCCCGAACCGAACCGAACCGAACCGAGCCGAGCCGGCCAGACGGACAGACGCGCGCGCGCGCGTGTGGACTTTTGACCAAAAGTCAACCCGTGCATAGCTTAGGTCATCTCCCCTTCAAAGAGTTGGGATACCCCCAAGGCATCCAAGCCTTAGTCCATACTTGGGGTGTTATTAACTCATCAAAATTCCACTACTCTTCCAATGTGGGACAAGAGTAAAAACACACCCAATTCATTAACTTTCATTGCTTTGTGAGTCACTTTGGGGACATAAATATCATTCATAACTTATTGAAATTGGACATATGAATATACTACGTTAATCTCCTTGCGGAGGTGAACGCGTTCGTATATGGTCCCATAATTTCCGTAGTGTGGGTCCCACCTAAATTTGAGCTCAAAGTTGCTCAAAAATCTGTCCAGAAAAATCTGGACAGCTTTATAATACCCATTTAAGTCCAATTTTACAACAATCCCCCACGTGAATGATATATCGCTATAAATAAAACAAAACATATGCTGATACTGGTGCAGACACAAGTTGAGTAAAACTGAAGACTTATTGCATCGGGAGAAGTAGCCTAGTGGCCTTGAACTTTCCTTAGTGATATACTATCGGATTTACTTGGTTAATCAGTAGACTTCACGTCCTTGAACCGTCAACCGTTTTTGTAAACCTAGACAACAGTATTCACACAACAATTCTTCAACACAGTTGGTTCTCACGTTTGTGTTCGTTTTGGCCGTGAACACCACTTGGTTCCACAAGTATTTTAGAGAATATGCCTTTCATTATTCTCATAGAAGTGGCCCCCTTCTTACTTACGTAGGTGACTTCCATAAAGAGTATTCTTCAATACCCCACTTAGACGTACTAAGATATAGATGTCATTAAAAGCATAACTTATCCTAATTTCGCGGTAGATATGCACTGTCTCATCTTTGGAATGGATAGGATGATATATCCTCCAGTGCTTACTGAATACAACGTAGTTCGGTTTGCCCATTGAACCTAGATCCTGGGATCTCCAGTCAGCTAGGTTGGTTTGCCACTATATTAATTCTTATTTATTTATAGGCTTTAGACCCATTCCTCTCGATGATCTTTCAACTTGCTCTCGGTTTAAACCTTTCGTTAGTGGATCCGATATATTATCTTTTGACTTTATATAGTCAATTGTGATAATTCCGTTTGAGAGAAGTTGTCTAACGGTATTGTGTCTACGACGAATATGTCGTGACTTTCCGTTATACATGTGATTTTGTGCCCTTCCAATCGTTGATTGGCTATCGCAATGTATACATATTGCGGGCACAGGTTTAGACCAATTTGGAACATCCTCTAAGAAATTTCGAAGCCATTCAGCTTCTTCTCCAGCTTTGTCTAGTGCAATGAATTCAGATTCCATTGTCGATCTAGCAATGCACGTTTGTTTTGAGGATTTCCAAGATACGGCTGCACCTCCGAGGGTAAACACATACCCACTTGTAGACTTAGAGTCTTTTGCATCAGATATCCAATTTGCATCGCAATGTCCTTCAAGAACAGCTGGATAATTTGAGTAATGCAATCCATAGTTTTGAGTATATTTTAAATAACCCAAAACTCTCAATATTGCTTTCCAGTGATCTCTTCATGGATTACTCGTAAATCGACTTAGCTTACTTATTGAGTATGCTATGTCAGGTCGCGTACAGTTCATGATATACATTAAACTGCCGATAATACGAGAATATTCTAGTTGAGATATGCTTTCACTATTATTTCTTGCTAGATGTAAATTTACATCTATAGGTGTCTTGGTAGGACTAATACCATACTTCTTGAACTTTTCAAGTACTTTCTCAATGTAATGAGATTGAGATAATATAAGTCCATCCGATGTTCTAGAAATTTTAATTCCTAATATAACATCGGCGATTCCCATATCTTTCATGTCAAATCTACTACTCAACATTTGTTTTGTAGTTTTGACAATTTCCAAGTTACTACCCATGATAAGCATATCATCAACATAGAGGCATACAATGACATATCCATTATGAATGTATTTAAAGTAAACACATTTATCGCATTCATTAATTTTGAAACCATTTGATAACATTGCATTATCAAATTTTTCATGCCATTGTTTAGGTGCTTGTTTTAATCCATATAGTGATTTAACAAGCTTACATACTTTTCTTTCTTGTCCGGGAGCTTTGAACCCTTCAGGTTGCTCCATATAAATTTCCTCGTCCAGTTCACCGTTTAAGAATGCAGTTTTTACATCCATTTGATGTATTTCAAGTCCATTAATAGCAGCTATTGCTATTAACATCCGAATGGACGTTATTCTTGTTACCGGTGAATATGTGTCGAAGTAATCCAACCCTTCCTTTTGCCTATAGCCTTTAGCTACAAGTCTAGCTTTATATTTATCAATTGATCCATCGGCCTTCAATTTCTTTTTGAAGATCCATTTATAACCTAACGGTTTTGAACCTGGTGGAAGATCCACTAGTTCCCATGTATGATTATGTAATATGGATTCAATTTCACTATTAATTTCTTCTTTCCAATTGGAAGCATCGGGTAAGGATATAGCTTCTTTATACGATTGAGGTTCATTTTCTAACAAATATGTTAGAAAATCTGGACCGAAAGAAGTCGAGGTTTTTGCTCTTTTACTACGTCTTGGTTCATCCTCTATTGAATCAATAGGTTGATGAGTACCACTTGTAGTAGCTTGATTTGTCCTTTTAGAAGGACCAGATTCTCGGGTCATGTTATACGGGAATTCATTTTCAAAAAATGAAGCATCCCTCGATTCAATAACCGTATTTACATGAATGTCCGAAATCTCAGATTTACAAACTAGAAATCGATATGCACTGCTATTAGTAGCATAACCGATGAATACACAATCCACGGTTTTTGGCCCTATTCTTACCTTTTTAGGTTTAGGAACCATCACTTTTGCTAAGCACCCCCACACTCGTAAATATTTATAGGAAGGTTTTCGACCTTTCCATAATTCATAAGGTGTCTTGTGAGTCTTTTTGTGAGGTACTTTATTGAGAATGTAATTAGCAGAAAGTAAGGCTTCCCCCCTCAAATTTTGTGGAGCTCCTGAACTTAATAACATTGAGTTCATCATTTCTTTCAAAGTACGGTTTTTGCGTTCAGCAACACCATTCGATTGAGGAGAATAAGGAGCGGTTGTTTGATGAATAATTCCATTTTCAGAACAAAATTCCTCAAATGGATATTCATATTCACCTCCTCTATCACTTATAATAGCCTTTATCGTTTTGCTTAATTGATTCTCAATTTCATTTTTATATTGTTTAAATGCATTAATAGCCTCATCTTTACTATGTAACAAATATACATAGCAATATTTTGTGCAATCGTCAATAAAAGTAATAAAATACTTTTTCCCACCTCTAGTTTGAACAAATTTTAAATCACAAATATCGGTGTGAATTAAATCTAAAGGTTCAGTTATCCTTTCAATAGAATGGAAAGGTAATCTAGCTAATTTAGATTCCACACAAATTTCACATTTATGATTTTTATCAATATTGAATTTTGGCAAAAATTCCAAGTTAATTAATCTACCCAATGTATCAAAATTTACATATCCCAATCTAGCATGCCAAATATTAGATGACTCAATCAAGTAAGAAGAACTAGCAACTTCATTCATTGAAACAGATGTTTTAGGAGTTACAGTAAGAACATTCAATTTAAAGAGCCCCTCATTTAGGTAGCCCTTTCCTACATACATGTCATTTTTAGACAACACAAAGCGATCAGACACAAACACAAGCTTGAAACCATTCTTAGTAAGGAGAGATCCAGAAATCAGATTCTTTCGGATATCAGGCACGTGAAGAACATTGTTGAGAGTAAGTTCCTTTCCAGAAGTCATTTTCAAAGCAATCTTTCCTTGTCCCACCACCTTAGAAGTGGAAGAATTTCCCATAAAAAGGTTCTCCTCATTTTCCAAAGGCTTATAGGTGGAGAACATCCATTTGTTTGCACAAATGTGTCGTGTGGCTCCAGTGTCCACCCACCATTCCTTGGTATTTCCAACCAAGTTACATTCAGAGACAACGGCAGAAAGATTCATATCCGCCAAATCATTGGTGATATTCTCACCCTCAGTCATATTTTCTTGAGAGTTATTTTTATTTTACTTCTTAGGCTTACGACACTCACTTGAGCGGTGTCCCGGTTTACCACAATTGTAGCATTTGCCTTTGAACTTTTTCTTGTTATGTTTAGAAGTGCCTTCCCCATCATACTTTCGTTTGTTCTTTTTAGGACCTTCAACGACATGGACCTTTGTTTCCATCGGATTCTTCCCACTTTTCTTTTGAGACTCACGGTTGTCTTCTTCGATTCTTAGCCGGACCACCAACTCCTCCACATTCATCTCCTTACGCTTGTGCTTGAGATAGTTTTTGAACAAAGTCCAAGAAGGTGGCAACTTTTCAACAATTGCAGCAACTTGGAAAGTTTCACTAATTGACATTCCTTCAGCATGAATGTCGTGGAGGATCACTTGGAATTCTTGCACTTGCGAGATTACAGATTTAGAATCAACCATTTTGAAGTCCAGAAAACGCCCAACGATAAATTTCTTCATCCCAGCATCTTCAGTTTTATACTTCTTTTCCAAAGAATTCCATAATTCCTTGGAAGTTTTGATAGTGCAATAGACGTGGTACAAAGTCTTGTCCAAGTAGGCCAAAATATAATTTCGGCATAGGTAGTCCGAATGCTTCCAAGCATCGACAGCAGCAACCTTTTCAGCGTCATCTCCCTCTCGAATAGAGGGGCAATCTTCATATACAAACCTGCCCAGTTGGATCCTGTGGTGTGCGTGTTGGGAAGATAATGTACCATGGCGAGTCCTTCTCTTTCAGTTGTGGTGTAATAGCGCATTGTCGGTGACAAATTTTTACTCCTCGGTGGGATGATCTTGTTTGAAGGTCCTTCTTGATCTAAATACAGCAAGAATTCCTAACCGCTTTCTCCTTCCAGTTTATCTCGGTCCACTTATTCAACATGATCATCTAATTCAACTTGATCACGTGTAATCCCAATTCCGAATATGAACCTTATAAGAAAAGACCCTTTGCACAACACCACACGACAAAGTGATGTGATAGAGCGGACATAGGCCAAGACAAGAGGGTATTTGTGTTTTTGCTGTTTTGGTGTATCAAGGTCCCCTTTTTTCCTGTTTTGTTTTCTTTGTTTTAGCGATTTACTGGTTCACCTCTTTTGTTCTTGATCTTGTTTCTTTCAATAAAATTGTTTTGTTTCCGGTAAAAAGGGTAATGCGGGGTAAACTTCATAGCGACATTTATTTAAGTTTTTTTTTTTTACTGAAGCAGGGATTCATAATGTCTTATTTGACATGACCTCCTTTGGTTTAACCCCTTGTTTTTTGACACTGGTTAACATCCGCCAAAAATTACTGATTTGATTATATAACTTGGCCTCACTATATTTTAGACAAAAATACCCTTATAAGTTCAATTATCAAACACCAAATTAAAAAAACCAATACGTTTTAGACTCATTCTCAAACACCCTCCATCGTCTTCAGTGACATACCCTATAGAATCTGTCACCAACCCTACCATCACCATCACCATCACGATCACGATTACTGTAACCATCACCATCATCTGAAAATCCACAACCTCATGCCAACCATTTCTGATTGAGGACCCCCAATCGTAGCAGTTGCAAAAGATTTGTATATCTTTTATTTTCTTTAATGATTCGTTGCAGCAAGGATTCTCTGTTCTTTGCATTGTAAGTATGCATTAGGGGTGCAACCGGTACGGTATGGTCGGTAACGATCTCTTATCAATACCAAAATCACATTCTATATGATAAAATCGTACCGTACCAATTTACCGACGGGTACATCAAAACAAAAACCAAAACCAAACCGACCGGTTTTTCGGTTTTTTTCGGATTTTTTTGGTTTCGGTAATTTCGGTTTCAATTCGGTTTTTTCCCGATAAATACCAGAATTTCAAATCGGTTTATGCATTCGGTAAATCTGGTATATATTTAGATATCCCCATTTCTAGCTATTACAATTTCTAGCATTTCTAGTTGTTTGGAACAATTAGAAACATACACAAAGAGTTATAATTTCTAGCATTTGTAGCATTTGGAACAATAGATTTAAACAGATACGTGACCAAACTAACCGGTTTGCATTTATCGGAGCCGTAGGAGAGTGAGACGAGATGAGGGAGTTGGTGCCTGAGGAGAGTGAGCCAAGATGATGAGCCTCAAAAAATGAGGGAGCTGTTACCTCAAAAAATGTTCGTCGGAAAGTCAAAATCATCCACACCTCCAACACCGGAAAAATAAACCTTCGTCGGAAAAGCCAACTCACCGGAAAAGCCAACTCGTCGGGAAAAAAGATCACCGAAAAACACAGAGGGAACTCAGATCCCAATACAGCTGGCGCCGAAAAAATTATCACCGGAAACCCGATCTCAAAACGAAGTAATCACACCAAATCGAAAGCCAGATCTCAAAACAAAAAAATGGTGTTCTCAAATAAAAGTCCCCAAAAAATTATTTCTCAAAATCAACCCAAGGTTGAAGAAGAAAAAAGAGAGAGAGAGAGAGAGAGAGAGAGAGCTCAAACAAAAATGACGGCCACACTTTTTGAGAGAGAAAGAGGTTAAAAAAATGAAATGGAAACCCTAAAAAAAGATCTCTACACAAACCACAATATAAGGCCCAAATGAAATAAGGGCAAAACGAAAATATAGCCAACAAAACAAACGGCTCTTTTTATTTTAACAAAATGCTGCCTAATTCATTTTGTGTTAAATGTTTGATTAATTAAACAAAATATATGTTTAATTAACATGATTATTTAACACTTAAACCAAATACTCAAATAAATAAATTTAAATTCAAAGAGAATATAAAAACTCACTCATGAGAAATAAAATAAATAGAAGTAGTATGATACCCAAAATAATTTGACACTGCACAAAAAGTTCGGTACGGTATTTCGGTACAGTAATTTTGGTACGATATCGGTACGGTAAATTCGGTAAATCGGTTTTTTGTATCTAAAAACCAAAACCAACCAAATTTTTTACGGTATTTTCGGTTTCGGTAAAATCGGTTTTCGGTATTTCATAATATGAAACCAAAACCATTTTTTTCCGGACCAAAACGGTACGGTACGGTACGGTAAAAACCCGTACCGGTTGCACCCCTAGTATGCATGTATTCTCTCTCAAAATCCATTGAATAATAACTCAACTTTTGGTCGAGAGAGATTTGGAGATTCTTCCAATTTGACGTAAATGATGCCAAATGGGCTATGAAGCACGGACACTCTCCCGGAAGCCATGCGTCGTGTGTCGTGTCGAAACACGTATTATGTGCGCGCTCCGACACGTGATCGATACGCTGGGAGATGTGATGGTGATTCTGCTTTATTTATGATTTTTGATGAAGTGTATTTGAATTTTGTTTTGTATGGTCCATTTTCTTAACATTTTAGAATGCCCGAATAATATATTTTATGGAAAAATATGCTTCATTTCATTAATATATATATTTAAGTATATATTATATCTTATACTTATGCTAGTGTGTCGTATCCAAGTTTTTGGAAGAATTAAGTGTCGCGTGCTGCGTGTCGAAACGCGTATTACGTGTTCATGCTTCATAGCAAATGGGTAATAAGAGGAAGATATCACACACTTGAACTCCCAATAATTAAACTCTCCAAAATATAGAATACCTCAAATGAGGTTACAATAGGGGTATTTATAGGTAGAAGGTAGCTTGGGCTCTAAGCTATTGAACTAATTACAATTATGCCCCTAGATGCCACTTGTCATTCCCACCTCTAAATACTAAACAAACAAACAAAAGGAAAATACAACCAATTAACAAAATAAAAGAAAATAACAAAAATACTATAAAATCCTAAAAATGAAGAAAATATCCTCAATATTGTTCATTCACATCATTCTCCCCGTCTTCGAAAAAGCTCATCCCCGAGCTTTGAAAGTTGAGGATGCACAAAATCTTCAAAATATGGGGCCGAGAAGACAAGAAAAATGTATGGGGTCCCAAAAGAATTTTGTCAAATATATGGGATGACCCAAAATGTGTCTTCAAAATTGGGGAATCACTTGAAAAGCGCCAAAAATGTGCAGAAGAGAGACAAACTTGTGGGGCCAAAAATAATTTTTTAGGAAAAATTTGGGAGGAAGAGGCCATTCTTCAATTCTTGCTTCTAGATTCTTCATCTTGCTCTTCTCATATCAATCATGAAGAATAATTGCCACCCGAGTCAAAAACCACTTGTTTGGTGCCAAACCCTAGTTCTTGAATTTGTTGGAGGGTTCCACCTAGGGCTGAGGGTAGATAAGCTAGCATAGGAGGGGTTTGGGCCGAAATGGGTTGAAAGCTTAGGGTTTCTTGGCTGCCGGTCGGAGTTGGATGGGTTCCAACCATCAAAATTGGTTGCATGGTTGGATCAGGGGGCAGAGGGGAAGGATCGGTGAGTGAGGGTTTGTCCTGAATTTGGCCGGCCTGGGAAAGGGGACCATTGGGACTAGGGGCTGCCTCTGGTGGCCGCCGACCACCACCAGGGAAAAACCTAGTTGTTCGGGTTCGCCAAGGGTAGGGGAAGGGCATCCGATGGTCCGGGCAGGGGGGTGAATTTGGGGTTGTCGGGGACCTGTTTTGGTGGTACCGAAGGGGGCAGCGCCTTCTGGTCGTTCCAGGAGGTTGGTCAGCGCCTTGAGCCAAGAACGCTGGCTGGAGGTGGTCTGGCCCATGATGGTTGCGAGGGACCTAGGCCGAGGGCTTCCCTGCCTTGAACAAGGTCGGAAAATGGTGGTATGATGTAGGCGGGGAAGGCCTGCAGGGGTTGGCCACGGTGGCCGCCTATCGCCACCGCTGGTGCGGTGGTTTGGCCATTAGGGTTTGGTGGGGTTGATTTTTTGGGGGGAAGGGGCGTGAAATGGGTTGCAGAAGCGTAGGTAGAGGTGTTTTGGTGTCTAGGGTTAGGGTTAGGATTTTGGGTGGTGGTGGAAGAGAGGAGTCTCAAGATCCTCCATTCGCGTGAAGAGGTGATCCAAGATCTTCGCGATTCGATCATCTCGAGTTTCAATGGAAGTGTATCTCCTCTTAAAACCCATCTTGACGTTGTTTACGAGTTTTTTTTTACAACAACAACGGGTATAACCAACGAGGCTCTGATACCAATTGATGTAAATGACGCCAAATGGGTAATAAGAGGTAGATATCACACACTTCAACCCTCAATTACTAAATTCTTCAAAATATAGAATACTTCAAACGAGGCTACAATAGGGGTATTTATAGGTGGAAGGTAGCTTGGGCTCTAAGCTATTGAACTAATTACAATTATGCCCCTATATGCCATTTGTCCTTCCCACCTTTAAATACTAAACAAATAAACAAAAAGAACATACAACCAATTAACAAAACAAAATAAAATAACAAAAATACTATAAAATCCTAAAAATTATGAAAATATCCTCAATATTCTTCATTCACATGACAATTACTACTGTTTGTACATTATACAGACTAGCTGTATTGCTTATATAAATATAAAAACAAAAATAATAATAATAAATATGTATTGTACTGTTGACTAAGTAGTTATCTTTAAAAGAATGTTGATGAGATGTTTTCATGGAATTCAGACATTAAAATCTAACTTCTATACCCTTTTCAACTTAATTTTTGAAGAGGTGTCAGCAGTGTAGTATGAATTCATTGTTCACATTGCAACCTTTATAGTTATGCCTGCAAATGGCTACTGAAAGTGTACTTTTCTCGATTGTAGTTACAATCTTCAGATGTTTCTGGACACCAACATACAGACCCATCGCTGGTGGACCTGCTTAAGGTATACAAAGTCTGATTATTTGCTTTGAACCAGTTTTTCAGTTAAAAAGATCTTGGATCAGGGTTTCAAAATATTGCAATTATATTCTCATGAACAGAGCCCTTTCACAAAGTCCAAGTTTTCTTTAGCACACCCCTATGTTGCTGCATCAGAGGAGACAGTGGCTATGGAAAGTTCTTTAGTATCAGAATTTGCAGAAACTTGTGGACATGATGAGGGAATCACTAATATTGTTGTCCTGGGCTCATGCTCAGTAGAAGGTGAAAATGTTGAAAAACTTGTTGATATCCACAGTCTATGTAAGTCTGCTTGGGCAACGTATAATTCACTATGAATTTTTCACGTGGTATATAGGAATTATCTAACTCATTTCTGTCACTATGAAAAATGAACAGGACTACCTGGTTTCAAGGAGAGAAAAGATATCCAAGGGGCAAGAAAATTTGATTGTGTTCTGCCATGAGGCTCCAGTTCTTTGAGTGAACGTTCTGAGAGTATGTTTATTTGTACTACTTTACTTGGGAGTACAAAAATATATTACTTTAAAACCCATGATGTGCATAACAAGCATAGTTGTCAAACTGCGAATCGTATCGTGAATCGTTTTAACCCCCGAATCGCGAATCGTGAATTGAATCGGTCGAATCGGAACCTAATGATAAAAACGTAGTAAAACACACGTAAATGGGATTTAACACTATAGAATTGGTAATTAAGCATAACATGACAAAAAATTAATCGTAGCACATGATAATATACCAAAATATATCACAAAAATTAACCATAGCACATGTTCTCATTCATTTTAAGCTTAAAAGTGTAAAAAATAAAAATATATCATAAAGCAGCCTACATATTAATTTCAAACAATACAATAAATACAAAGGTTAATTTAAAACAGTAAAACTGTAAAACAAGTACTTCCAAAAATTATAAACATGCCTACCTCCTAAGATTAACAATATTAATTTAAAACAGCCTACAAAATTACAATAATATTAATTTAAAACAGTAAACCATATTAATTTAAAACAATAAAACAAATACTAAGATTAAATATAAATCAATATTAATTTAAAACAACCTTCATATTAATTTAAAGCAACAAAATAAATATACCTTCAAAGATTTTATAACAAATACAAAAGTTTTATAACAAAAAAAAAAGAAAAAGATAGAAGACACGCAGCCAAGAGAATAGACAAGAAAAACCAGCGGATAATAACCGAGCTAAGAGAACATGTTTTTCTCTAAAACTCAGTAACTTAATGGTATCATTTGTTGTTTGTTTCTTTTTATATTTGTTTTATTAAAACACACGTATGGTTATAAAGTAAAAAAAATCGCGAAGAAAAAAAAACTGAATCGGACCCTAATCGGGAATCGGAAGATTCGAATCGCGAATCGCCGATTCAGTCCGATTCTTTAGACATTTGCGATTCTCAACTCGATTCGAACCGTTTTATGTGAGAATCGAATCGAATCGAATTGTACGATTCGAATCGCGAATCGTAAGATTTTGACGACTATGATAACAAGTCATTTTTAGCTAGGACTGTTTACGCTATTAATTTGAACATATTTTGCAGGCCAGGTTTTCTCGGAGCTTATCAGTTCTATGGAGCAGTCTGTGTCAAAATATGAAGTTCTCTATGTTTCAGATCTGTTTAGGTCAAATCTGTATCCTTCTTCACAGGAACTACATAGGTTTCTAGCTGAAGGTTCTTTTGGAAATGGGTCGGCCAATTCCACGGCATGTGATGGGGTATGCCTAATTAAATCATCACTTCTCGAGGGACTTTTCGTGGTAAGTCACTGTCCTCAGTTTCTTCATATGATCAGTGAGAGTTCTTTTATGGCTTTTAATGATTGTGTGAGCATCGCTGCTCTGTTTTTTGTTCATGCATAGAAATAATGCCTGCATTCAAATAAATTTACATTCCCTTATTTTTTACTGTTTTCGTTTTTTCACAGTAAATTTTATTCTTTTATTGCTGTATGTGGATAAACCCTTTACGATATAGACTACCGCCAGATATAACAATCCTGAATACACAATGTAGTTAAAAAAATAGACACCAGATGTACGTTGTTCAGCAAAATCGACCTTGCTTACGTCAACTGTGTAAAGATGGGAGTGACATGGAGAGATATCTTAAAACCTGGGTGCTATAATGTTACCTTAGAGTAAAGCTGTGAGGTTACCGAGTATGAACTGAATTGCCCCTTATAATGTTTTTGGTGGTGGTGGGGGAGTTCTTTTATATCTACAATTAGTTTCTCGTGATCCTTCCCACTTTATGATGTGTGCAGGAGAATGGCACGCGCGTTAATCAAGCTGAGAACAAAATTATTATTAGTTTTAATTTTAATTTTAGTTTTTATTATTGTAACAAGGGAATATTCTCATAATTAGTTAGGACATTTTAGTAGTTAGTTAGGGGATTGGAGGAGTATTTTAGGGTCATTTATAAATAAGAATATTTTAGATCTTTCTTGAAGCTTAATAGGGGACCACCTTTAGTGACATCACATGAATGCTAGAATATTCCTCACTTGGTTAGTTTAGAACCTTCCTTATATTATACTAGTTGTGCCCACGTGCGTTGCACGTGTGGCCGTTTCCAGATATTAATCTTCCTTCCACTGCAAATCTGTGAAGGACAAAGTAATAAAAATACTTGCAACATATTATGTAGAATTTGTTTTGTCAGAATATAACATAAAGTACCTAGTACGAAGCATCAATCATTACCCCAAAAACCAAACCTCCATTCAACTGTAAACTATACAAGATATTCCTGTGAATACTCTAAATCTATCACAAATGAACTCAGAACTCCCTACTCAAAATCAGGAAGAAATACACACAAATATGTATGTATATATAATCAGAATCCCTATAACTGCAACAGAGGTACTGCAAAAACTCTGGTAAAAATACCTATTCCGAGTGGTTGAAATGATTTATGTGGCTCATCAAATGGGTAAAAAATTAGGGGATGTTAATATGGAGTATAAAATTTGTTTGTACTTAGATCTGGGAAAGGTAATTTTCTCAGGCTTAATAATGACTCTAGAATTAAGGAATTTATTAGCCAACAAAAGCCCCTGGAGATTCGAAAATAAGCCGATCTATTGTTGAATTGGCCCTGTAACCCCACAAAGTCAATACAGGTAAATTTTGGCAGTTTGAAATTCCCCTAGGTTACTATCCTTTAAAATCATTTTTCGACGCGTCCAGAGTTTGTAAAGTGCAATTTTTCGTGAGTGACACTATGCTACCTAATCTGTTCTCCGATTCCCAAAACTCTTTCATCTTCTCAAATTCAAACGCTAAATCTACACTCAATTTGTTAGCGCTCAGATCAACATACTGAATATTAGAGCATACATGAAGGTAATTTCCTATCTCACCAGTTAAATTATTACTCCAAATATTCATAACAACCAAGTTGTCACAAATTCTAGGAAAATGTATAGAATTCCACAATGAATTATATTAAGTGAAAGATGCTAAGCTCAATAGTAAACCAACTTAGAAGACAACACATTATTATATTATGCATCCACTAAGGTTGATTTCACTGAAAGAATCCTATCTTTTTTCGCTAAAATTCTAGTCACAGCAGCAGCTACTGTTCTTGCTTAGTCATTCATCCATGCTTACTCCTCTGTGCCAGTCAACTGACATGTATCTGTAAGCAATAGAAGCAACTGATGTTGTTGTCAGCCTGTCATGCATGTGGGCGATATCGACTGATGACTAAATCCTATTTAGGACTCGAAAGTCTTCGTGGTATGACTAAATCTGCGTGTGTGACTTTCTCTTCAGATGCTTTTTCTGTTTGACCGTGTCCGTAGAGTGGTACTAAGGTTTATTCTATAATTTCAACCTTGCACACAGGGCATTGAGGTTGTTGGTGATCTTGGATTTCAGCAGATACACTTGGGTAATGAATCCATTTGTAAATACAGGGGCAGTAATAGAGGTGGTTATAGTGTCTTGAACCATGTCTAGACATATGTTACAGTCGAAACCACCGGTCGCATTATTTTTCGTTAAGTTGGTGGATTTTTTTTAACGCTTTCAACTTGATATTGGTCTACTTTTCTACCGTACCAAAGAAATAGGATTCTCATCATTAACTTTATTAATTGGGTACCTAACCACTTGTCTTTTTTTCTTACTACCATAAAAAATTAAAATGTTATTCACCATTTTTATAACTTACCAATCAGATGTACCCTACACTAATCACGTGGAAAAAAAATCTTCTCTCTGATGTAGGCAAAAGATGATAGTATTTTGCCAAGTGCTAAATTTTCAGGACTAAATAAATAGGACAATATGTGCGAAATCTTCATTATACTCAACAATTTAGGTCGCAACCTATAAAACCAATGCCAAACCCATCCTCATTCTCTCTATATACGTATCCATCTAGTCTCCCACATATATGAATCCAACAATTATGACATAATGAAAATAGTTTGAAAAATGTAGGTTAAAAAAACATATATTCGGCTAATATAAAAACAAATTATGTATCAATACGTAAGTTTGTGCGTGAATGTCATTTTAAACTTAGTGGACCCAAAATTCCACTTACTGAGTACCCAATCGCTCCAAAAAAGCCCACTAAATAATGAATCATCAGAGTCTTTGATTATTTTGGTTCATAGGTTGTTTCATTTATCATGATATCAAAAAGTTTAATATGTATATTGCAATGACGTAATTTTGTTTATCCAAACAATTATGTTCTTCTTTATTTTATAAAAAATTGGGTGTCTACTTGGTTATACTCTATAATTTGTTATACACGCGTAGTTTGTAAATACACCCCTTTCACAAAACTTTATCACCTGCATTTCTTTCAGTATTAGGTATCATGTATATATACATTTGTATTTTATAATTCGCAAATCGAATACCCAAAACAGAAAAAGGAGATAGAAATGTTAAAAAAAAGACATAGATGAATCAAACACATGATATGTAATGGATTTCATTCATGCTAACAAATTTTAATTGTCCAACACTCATAAAACAATAATACATAATTGGATCAAAGCATATACTCCAACTATGTATATAATCATTTATTTATTTTACAAAAAGGTATTTGAGATTAGAAAATTGTTAGGCAAACGTATGAATGATTATCATCACGGTTATGACGAACCTTACTTTTTCATTTTTGTCAACATAAGAGAATCTTATATAGATCAATTTCTAAATGATAAGTAAAATAGCAATTATACATTAATCAATTGCAATTTCCTCGTAAACCAAAGTGAGATTCATTCACTATGAGATGGACAATCCAAGCTTTGACCATAAATATTGATAATATCATAAAAAGTTTCAAAGGAAATATATGACCATTTCGAATATAAATTATAGAAAATATTTTTAATGTGGTATTAACGGGTAAAGCTAACCACGCTCCAAAAAATCTTAAAACACTCCAAATAATTTTTAAAAGACAAACTTGCCATTTGCTCTAAAGATCAAACAAATACTTTTTTATTTGTTAATTTTTTTTTAATAAAGAATAGTATTTTAAACTGTTTTTTTAAATATTTTTTTTAAATTAAAAAATAGTTGTTTTTTTATCAAAATTATTATGATAGTTTTAAAAACCTTTTTTTATTTAAAAAGTTGTTATGATAGTTTTAAAAAAGTTTTTTTTAAGATAGATTTAAAAACTGTTTTTTTTTTTTAAAAAAAAAATGTTTTTTTACATAAAATTGGGAAAAAAATTAACAAATAAAAAAATTGTTCTTTATATTGAAAACTGTTTTTTATATTGAAAACTATTTTTTATATTTTTTAATTAACACGATCACGACCCAAATAAAACGCGACGTGACATGGAGTCGTATTTTTTTTATAGCGGTGGCGAGAACTATTATTTATTATTTCAAAAATAATCTTTTTACTATTTAAAAAAATGGTCCGCACCAGCGGTAGACATTAGGCGGTCCAACCACCTATACATATCGCTGGCGAGGACCATTTTTATAGTATGTTGGTACGCATCAGCGGTATGTATAGGGAGTATTATTAAACATTCCAAATAAACTGTGTACAAAAAAAATAGTTTTAATCAATTTTTTAAGTGCCTAAAGATTTTATTTTAAAAAAATTGTTTTAAGTAAAATCCAAGCATGGGAGTATTTTAAGAAAATTGTTACAAAAATTCTAATAGTTACAAAAATTGTTTTATAAAAATAAAAAGTCTGTAGTTCCAAAATAGTAACTATTAGAATTTTAATTTTTTTTAAATAAAATCTTTAGGCACTTAAAAAATTATTTTAAACTGTTTATTTAAAACAGTTTTTTTGTACATTTTATTTTAAATGTTTTATAATACGCGACCAAAATAAAATTAACATGACATGGCACGACACACCTCAAAATCTTAATTTTACGTAAAATAAATATGACACATGAAAGTGACATGACATGACACGACACAAAATCCTTTTTTTTAAGAAATGCGAACACGGTCCACTTGACGTGTTGCATTTTAAGTGGGTTGTGTTAGTATTTGGTAAAAAAGTTAGATTTCGTGTTGTGTCATATTACTTTTATTAGTGAAAATAAGATTTTGAGGCGTGTCGTGTCATTATTATTTTGATTGGGTTCCTGTTTGGTTAAAAAAATTAGATATATTGTGGCGTGACACTTTTACTTGGGTCGTGTTCGTGTTTTGTAAAAAAATAATATTTCACGTTGTGTCGTGTCACTTTTATTATGATCGTGTTCATGTTTGGTTAAAAAATAGTTGTCGTGTTGTGTCGAGTTACTTTTATTTGAGGCGTGTTCGGTTATAAAAATAATTTTCAATTTAAAAAACAGTTTTTTATTTGTTAATTTTTTTCCCAATTTTATGTAAAAAATAATTTTTTTTGAAAAAAAAAAGTTTTAAAATCTATATTAAAAAAAACTTATATAAAAGTATCATAACAGTTTTTTAAATAATAAAGGGTTTTTAAAACTATCATAACAGTTTTTTTAATAGTTTTTATAAAAACAGTTATTTTTTAATTTTAAAAATTAAAAAAATGTTTTTAAAAATAATTTAAAATACTGTTTTTTATTGAAAAAAATTAACAAATAAAAATGTATTTGTTTGATCTTTAGAGCAAAGAGCAAGTTTGTCTTTTAAAAAGTAAAAATAGTGTTTTAAGAATTTTTAGAATCTTTAAGAAATAAATATGTCCAACTCGGAAATACATATGAATGCATAAAAAATAATAATCTAATAAGGTGTGAACTTGGTAATTCCTTAACTTAAAATATACATATAATTTTTCTGAAATTAACATTGAATTTAGAATTATTATAAAACATGAATAGAACAACAATAAAATTAAAAATACAAAATCTGAGCATAAAAGAGAGACAACATTCATGAATGAGATAGATATAATTGCAAAAATTATATATTTGCTTTAAAATTAATAAATGCATACTTTTGATGGCAAATGAAAAAGGAGTAAAAAATTAGAGAGGAAATTATGAGTATTGACCTTGTTTTTTTGGACAAGAAACAACAACGAAGAAACTATACAATATGAATTTGATGGGAAGATGAATGAACTTGGGCAGCTGACTTTTGATTTCTAGGGTTTCAAGATGAATGTATTTGGAAGTTTTGTTAGATGAATGTATTAGGAGAGAAAACGTATCAAGTTGAGATTCATTGAATGATTTTAATTTAATGAATGTGTGAGACTAATATTAAGGGTATGATAGAAAATGTTAATTTAATGAGGATAGTTTAGTACTTTGAGATTTAAGAAGAACTTCCCTCTTTTTAATTAGTAGAGATATATAGTATGTTCCGCAATTTGGAAAATCATTCTAATGCAGGAGCATTGGACACGGGCGTCATTTTATTATTCTTTCTTTTTTTTTTAGCCATTTTCATCTTTAGTATAAATAACTTTAAGAGGCTCCTTTTGTAGACATTTTGGAGAATTAATAATGAGAACCTAGAGAGAGAAATTGAGAACTTTCATGACTTCTTCTTTTAGTTGTTATTGTTGTGCAGATTAAATTTTACGCTTCTGCATTTATTCATTACGTCAAATTGGTATCAGAGCCTCGTTTGTTCTTGGATCAAGGATGTTTGTAGACGATTGGGATTCAGGTTGGTTTCACCCCGATGAAGTACAAAATGCCATCAAGAAACAACATGAAACCCTAACCCTAGAGCATTAAGAAATCAATAACCACACCCTACCATCCGATTGTAACCACGAAAACGTAGCCCTAACAACACCTCAACCCGCCCCACCCCGTACTTCCTCCCTTCCACCGAACGCCACCTCAACTCGCCGCCGATCGTGACCTAACCCCACCTTGTGACCCTTGCGCTGGACCAGCATTATCTCGGACAAAAAAAAAAAAAAAGTCCGACCCATTTTCCACACCGGAACAGCCCTGTTTCGGTGTCCCCACTGTCATCCACAACCCATACCCTAATCCAATGGTTCCTAAACCCCAAGAAACCTTAATTCTTAATCCACATAAAAATTTCAACCCTAATCTTAATTCTTCTATACCTAATTTGACAAAGAATCTCCATTTTCCCCTAATAACCAATTTTCCTACCACAAACCCATTAACCCTAACTAAACACCCAAAGGTCCAAACCCTAAATCCAACCCCATTTACAAAGGGTGTTCTTCATTGGGTATCCTTCCTATACCATCCCATGTCCCATTATCCACCGCCTAATCTATTTGTAGACGACGGGTTTCGTTTTGCCATGCTCAAGCGGAGTTTTTTCTTTTTGAGGGGTGGGGGGGTTGTTCTACCGCCTATGTGCATACTCTGGTGATATTGAATTTGGTGAACCCACAATCACCCCCACTCAGTGATGATGCGTGGATACGTATGATCATTTTCTTTACCCGTTGTACCGCCCGGGGGAGATTATGTACGGTGATTATTGATGGGGGATCTACACCGACAATTTGGTGGCACAAGAGATAGTAGATAGACAAAGACTACTGACGGAGTCTTTGACCATCCCGCATCGTATTGGATGGTTGGATAGTGGAGCTACACTTACCCCTAGCTGACAGTGCCGAGCTGCTTTCGACAGTGTCGAGCTTCTTTTTCTATCACGGATTACCATGATGAGATCCTGTGTACTGTAGTGGAGATAAGAGTCTACCACCTTTTATTGGGTAGGTCATGGTAGTTTGATCATCACAGCATGCATGACGGGCGAGTTAACACTTATTAATTCATGCATGAGGGGTGAGACTTTCTTCTTTGTTTAATGAGGCCATTCTCGATGTCTCGACCTTCGGCCTTGGTGGTCTCATAGGAGGAGTTAGCCACAGATGCTGTTGAGTCAGGATTGTGTTATGCCCTTATCAGTCCCATCACTACTCTAGAAATGATCGTTTTCCCATAGGTTCAGAGCCTATTGGATTCCTATTCTGATGTGTGTACTCCACCAGATGAGCTTTCTCCCCTCAGAGATATACAACATATAATTAATTTTGTCCCTATGATACAGTTTCCCAACCTACCCCATTATCGCATGTCACCTACGGAGCATGCAGGGCTTAAGAGACAGGTCACCGAGTTATGTGACAAAGGTTACATTTAGGAGAGTATGTCACCCTGTGCAGTGCCGATCCTTTTAGCACCAAAGAAGGATAGGAGTTGGCGTATGTGTGTTGATAGTCGAGCTATTAACAAGATCATTGTGAAGTACCGATTTTCTATTCCTCGGTTAAAGGACATATTAGACTAACTCCACGGTGCACGAGTTTTTTCCAAGTTGGACTTGAAGAGTGGATGCCATAAGATCCGTATGAAGTCCGGAGACGAGTGGAAGATTGCTTTCAAGACGAATGACGGATTATATGAGTGGACAATGATGCGTTTCGGCCTGTCCAATGCCCCATCTACCTTCATGAGGGTGATGACTCAGATTTTACACCCTTTCATGGGCAAGTTCGTGGTAGTGTACTTTGATGATATATTGATATAACCGGTTTGAGGAGGAACATCTTGATCATGTGGCTCAGGTTTTGGCTGTCCAACGAGCAGAGCGCTTCTTCCTCACGTTGAAGAAGCGCGCTTTCATGGTGCCTTTATTGACCTTTTTGGGGTATGTGGTTTCAGGTGATGGCGTGAGAGTGGATGACGCTAAGGTTTAGGCAATAATTGATTGTCCCCCACCCATGTCAGTGTCCCAAGTTCACAGTTTCCATATTTCCATGGTCTGACAGAGTCGACGTTTTATAGAGGGGTTCAACACTGCCATAGCACCTATTACGGATTTGATTACCTCGTCGAGTATTGAGTTCAGATGGACAGAGGAGGCAGATAGGGCCTTTAGACGCGTCAAGGAGTTGATGACCACAACACCTATCCTAGCTTTACTAGATTTTGACTAGTTTTTCGAGTTGTCTTTCGATGCTTGCAAGACGGGAGTGGATGCCGTATTGAGCCAAAATGGGAAGCCGATTGCATTTTTTAGTCAAAAGAGGGGCCGCCCTCAACTATTCGACTTATGATTTGGAGCGGTAGTGAAGGCAGTGAAGTTTTGGTCATCTTATCTCCTGCACAAGGAGTTTGTCATCAAGTCAGATCATGAGGCCCTTCGATTTCTACATAGCCATAGGCGTGTTAGTGGTTGATGCGCCAAGTGGACGACATACATCCAGAGGTACACATTCCATTTGCAGTATAAGCCGGTGAAGGAGAACTAGGTAGTTGATGCTCGTACTCGGAGGGAGCATGCGCTTTAGTGAATCTTCATAGTCGATTTTTTGGATTTGATGAGGTACGGGATCTTTATTCAATCGATGTGGAGTTTAGGCCGATTTTTGCAGCCTGCCAGCAGGGCAACGTAGCATCGAGCGAATATTTATTGCATGATGGTTTCTTACATAAAGGTACAACTTTAAGCATTCCAACTTCCTCTCTTCTAGAGAAGATTATTTCGGAGGTCCACGGAGGGGGATTATTAGGCTATTGGGGACAGGTGCGTACCCACGCCTTCATTTGACGTTGCTACACTTGTCAGACCGTGACAGGACGTCTCGATGGATTTTATAGTGGGACCTCCCTGCACATCTAGCGGACATGATTCCATTTTTGTGGTAG
Organism: Sambucus nigra; assembly: GCA_949130495.1. Lineage (NCBI taxonomy): Eukaryota > Viridiplantae > Streptophyta > Magnoliopsida > Dipsacales > Adoxaceae > Sambucus > Sambucus nigra. The sequence goes on along the minus strand of OX422218.1, from coordinate 169,848,107 downwards.
TGGACAGGTTCTCTAAGATGTCCCACTTCATACCTTGTACTTGTATGACTGGTGCTTCCCATGTCGTTTCATTGAATTTCCGCTAGGTAATCCGTCTCCACGGGATTCCCCGTAGTATTACATTTGACTGGGATGTACGTTTTACTGGGCATTTTTTGCGCACTTTGTGGTGGTTCTCATGGACAGAGTAACAATTTTCTACAACCTTTCACCCTCAGGCTGACGGCCAGATCGAGGTGGTCAATTGGAGTGTTGGTGACCTTTTGCGATGTCTTTCTTCCGAGCACCCACGGCGGTGGAATGTTATGATAGCACAGATCGAGTTTGCCTTCAATAATGCCGTCAACCCGCTCTACCAGTCTATCTCCATTTCAGATTATATTGGGGACGTCACCCATTATACCTAAAGATCTTGCTGAGCTTCCTCCGATGGTGCTTACTTGTCCTTTGGCTGAGGAGCTTGCAACCCGTTTGACTTCCATCCAGGCAGATGTTCGTGCTCGCTTGGAGACCACTTATGCCTCTCATAAGGAGGTCCGGGTGATTTGTTTATGGCGTACCTTCAGAAAGCGCGACGACAGGATAAGGGAAACAAATTGTCATGCAGCGATTTGGACCATTCCCTATTGTTCGGGCTTGTGGGACGAATGCGTATGAGGTCGATCTTCCCGAAGAGTTCCGTATGCATCGTACATTCAATGTAGCGGATCTCTCTCCTTTTAGAGGCACGCGTGCTCCACCGATTCCCCTTCCTCCTGCCACAGCCCATCCAGTTCGATCTCATGTTGATCGTGTTGAGAAAGATTCTAGATTCCTCGCCCATCTCCTCATCCTCAGGTGATTATACTCACTATTTGGTTCATTGGGTGGGCCGACCCGCGACAGAAGACTCCTGGATTACAGAGGGTGCAACACATTGACCCGGATTTCTACCGTCAGTATACGGAGTATATGGTATCTTCCCATTGGGAAGAGAGTGATGCAGGAGCATAGGACACGGGCGTCATTTTATTATTCTCTTTTTTTAGCCTTTTTTTATCTTTATTATAAATAGCCTTAAGAGGATCCTTTTGTGTGTTGGAGAGATAATGAGAACCTAGAGATAGAAATTGAGAACTTTCATGACTTCTTATTGTTGTTATTGTGTAGATTAAATTTTACGCTTCCGCATCTATTCATTACATCACATTTAACCACTACATGAGAATGAGAGAGTTTGACTTAATTCTTTTCTTAATAATTTGTTGCCAGCTGTTGCTGCTGTTGTTATTGTTATAAAAATGTGATTTGCCTCCATGTCACATCAAATTGGTATCAAAGCGATGTTCGTTCCTGATGTGGTAGTTGAGTCATGAATTCAATAGGGTTGATTGGGAGTTGGGTTGAGATCCTTATCACCACTCCTGTACAACAACCATCGCTACCGTGGCCACCCCTTTGGCATACCCAAACCACCACTATCCATCATATTACCACCTATCCACCACGGGGGTCTACTATCCATCCCCTTCCACTGTACCGTCATTCTCTGATGAGGTGCTACGCAACATGGACGACATTCCTCGAGTTCGAAGTCGTCCAATCAGTGCTCAAGCTGAGTGGTTTAATCCCCACCCTAGTTTCAACCACTCTATCAATATCATTCGCAATTAACATCCCCACGACAACTCATCTTGTATTTTTCAATCAATTCATTCACAATGAGAGAAAAAAAGATGGAATTAAGACTTTGTCCTGGGGTTGTTTGTATAGTCATAAGGCCAAATAATTAAGCTCAACTCTATATTCCACGATCCTAGGGTATAATCTCCTTAAACTAATCAAATGTGCTATATAAAGGCTTCATATTGGTAGCCTAAACCCGGGGAAATTGAAAATTATGCGATCCGTAATGATTTGCTAGGTCTGTTAATCCTATGTGGTTGTTTGAGATGCAACCATCAAATGGTAAGCTTTTCTTTTTCCCGTGGCTGCAGTCCACGACAGCATGAATGGGTGAGAGAGGAACTTAAGCCTTAAATTGTCTGTGCTCGGAGATCCTTTATAATCCTAAGTAGCTCCTCTTGATCGGCAATGAATTTCATCTGGTCTGTTCTGTTACAGTGCCCTTCGGTCGGATCTCTCCCCCAGTTGAAGTGGAGATAGTGAACCTGCGGTGAATAGTGAAATGTCTCTTGAAACACGTGGCTGGGGCGGATTGATGCACTTAACCGAGCGCGTAGCTCATCTTACATTTTCAATAGTATAACATAATGCTCACAAAATAATTCAGGCATTAAATAAATATAACAATGGTTAAATGATAAAAACATACCACTATATGCTGTTGCAAATATGGCATGAGCTGTGGCACAAATCATATTCCATCGACAATGGGTACACACCTCTATTCTTCTGTAGAGGTCCTGTCCCCAACTGCCTCCAGTACAAGTTATAGTTAGCCTCGACTTCCAAACCATGTGCTAGGTGTTGCTAAATTTGTTCAGGCTGCACGAACATGCAACTCATGTCAACTGGTGGCGGATTTGGGACAAAAGCAAATCCCCCAATATGGATGTCAACACCGGTTTTTCCAAGTACCATCTGCTGCAGTCCCAAGTTAAAAGAACAATGCACTGTTGCGTAAGGGCTGCTGCATTTTAGACCTTTGGCTTATCTAGGTGTTTGTTGCCGTACCATGGCCTCTATCGGATTGTGCCGTCCTTTCTTCAACTCATTTCTACTTCATGATAGTATACTGAGGTTATCACGAGGATCATGTTCCTCGCTGTAATTACGGGTTCTAGTGATTCAACATACTTTAAAAGATACCATTTTTCAACTAACACATATATTGAAATGATCTTTTCTCGCTTGTAATCGACAAGCAATACCAAGATTGTGTACATGTGGGCTAATATGATTCTGCCCAGTGGTGTACGCAGGATTTTGAGTCAACCGCTGAGCTAATTTTTTTTTAGGTTAATGTAAACTCGATTACTCAGATAATTTCTTAAAATACTAAGTCGACATAAACTTATATTGTCATTTGATTTCAATGAAATTTTTGTATATGCTGCTGATTTCCATTAGACGATCATAATGCATAAATATACACATTTATATATTCGGGTACTAAATAACAGTACTTTATATTAACAATACCCTATCAACTTCAAACCCTAAATAATTTTAAGCCATAGGAATAGACAATCAAGTTCTAGCCCTAAATAAATACACCTAATGAATATTTACAAGACCCGTGTATTTTCAAGCCCTAAATAACGATACCCAAACTTCAAATCCTAAATAACAACACAATCAATGTTAACAATATCCATTCAATTTCAAGCGCTAAATAAAAATACACAAATAGAATTCTAACTATAAACATTTGTAATTTCTGAAAAAAATAGCACCAATGTATGAAATTAACTACCAATATTTTCAAAATTTCGAAAATAAAAACTTGCCTTGTTTGGATTCTATTAGAGATATAATGCACCCTATGGAGAAAAATGTGAACCTATTGAAGATAATTGAAATTCTCCAAAAGAGTCCTCCAACCCGAAGATGTCTTGCAATGTAATTATTATCTTTTGTTATCTTTATCACATCTTATCATGTACTTTATGTAACCACCTAAGAGCAACCCTTACGCACAGTCCAAATTTGGCCCTTGCTAGTGTAAATTTGTAGACAGAAAAGGGCAAAAATGTTGTGGGATAGGGTAAATATACACAATTTGGGAGTAAACGGCGTCGTATATTCCGCCTAAACAGTTTGCTACTATTCCTTAAGCGGAACAACATGTTCCGCCTAACACTTTACCTATTAACCTTTGAGCCCCAACCCTAAGTTCTACTAATTACACAAATCCCCCTTATTTAATGTTTTACCAACCTAATTACCCACCACCAAACCTATTAAATTTTTTACTCCTATAAAAAATAAAAAATAGCCATTGCAAAAATTAAATAGCCATTGCAATAAAAATAAAATAGCCGTTGTAATAATATTATAAATCAGTGGCAAACTTTGGGGCACAAACTGGAAATAGCGAAACTTTGGTCATATGCCTAGGCGGAACATGATGTTCCGCTTCAGGCTTTATTACTATTATTTTTTAATTCTTGCGCGGAACAACGTTTTCCGCTTTAGGCGGGTCCCACAAAAAACCAAACTATCTCAATTCTATATTTGTTATTTTTTACACTAGCAACCTCTATATATACACTTTTACCCTACCCGTAGCATACCTGTGTATACCAAATATACCCTTTTACCCTATGCATAAGGGTTGCTCTAAGTATATCTACTTCCAATCTAAGTACTCAATATTCTAGAAATCGCTGGGCGGTAGGTGGGTGTATGTTGGGCGCTTAGCGCCTAGGTCTGCCTAGGCGTTCATCTTTAATTTTTTTAAAAGTAATTTTTCACACAACACCAAGTAAACGTTGAAGTTTAAGTTACGAACAATCTAACAGTGAGTTACACTTAACATTGCTAGCAATACTTTAAAGCCCCATATTTAAATTCATTAATAAATAGAAGAAAAACTAGGGAAAATAATAAAAATATTACACACAGAGAATATTTTGTGCAATTAATATTTAATCACTATAACAAAGAATATAAATATTACATAGAAAAATAAGGCTATTGTTGATACTAAACAAAGTAACATTTGAATATAATATATATATATATATATATATATATATATATATATATATATATATATATATATATATATATATAGTCGGAATCTCCAGCATACCTCTTAGCAACATATCCACTTTTTATAAATAGTAAACAAATATATATGTTCAACAAAATTTGGTATACATGATCGCAATAATGGGGAGATCAAACTTGGAATTTGATGATTTGAAAATTGGATAAATACGTACATTTTTAACCGTTGAAACTTGTGAAAAAGAAGAAGGCACTAGTACTACCCTAAGTATGAGAAAACAAATATGCTCTACGAAAAATTCTAATTTGAGAGTGCGCAGTCAATTTTTTCTTTTTATCCTAAACATACATCTATGTGATAAAACAGATAAATCAAACCAAGCATTCAACAAAGGCAAAGTTTCAGGAAAAATCCCTGTTGATACCAAAATTAATATGCTGATGTGGACGAATAGTATGAAGACACGTGTCAATCTACGTGGCACAATAACAGCGAGGAAGATCATTTACTGAACAACCATGGTTGGTACCGAGCAACGAGAATACACCGAGGAGCTCTATCATGCCGAGGAACTCTTGATCAACGAGCAACTAAGGCGGTCCGAACTACACCTCGGCCGTGTCATCAATTATCAGACGGACAACTGTTCAACTATTCATTAGATTCTTGACGCACACGCTGCATTAAATGTATTACCCATTCATATGTATATCATTTAATGTATTGGACCTTTCATGTACAGCCTTGAGGCTATAAATACCTTGTATCAATCCCATTCAAAGGGAACGGAATTTCTTGAGAGAACTTGTAATCAAGAATTCCACAAACACTCAGCAATAACATAACAGTGGACGTAGGCTTTATTCCTAGCCGAACCACTTTAAAAATCTTTGTCTTATTTATTTATCTGTGATTGAAAAATTAGAGCGATCTAGTTTTTTACATCAACAGATTGGCGCCGTCTGTGGGAAACGACTGTTGTTATCGTTTTTCATAAAAATCATTTATCATCAATGGCAGATAATCCAGAATCCAGTAATCGAAATACTGGAAATACTGGAAATCTTCCAAATCCATCTGCATTTCCAGATCTGGCCGGAATTATGACGAATCTGGCTCAGGGACAAACCGCCATGCAAGAATCTATGAGGCAACTCCTTCAAACTCTTCAAGGCGGTGTACCTACTCATTCAGGGCAAAGGACTGATCATGGGCAATCACGATCCAGACGTATTGGGTCATATCGCAATGGGGAATCCAATGATTCTTCTTATCAACCTGGGCGAACTTCATCAATACGGGCTACGGATACAGATCAACATATCTCTCTTTCTCCGGAGAGAACTAGCGCTTTAGAAAGATTAAGCAGGGTGTCTCCTTTCAGTCGGTTAGGACCAAGGAGGAACATGAGTCCACCTAGGGCTCCATCAGGAAGTTTTCGACCACCACCAGGTTTGAGAGAAGGATCTGCACAATCACGACCAATTACTCGTCGAGATAAATCTCAGGAAGCTACGTCAGAGCAATCAGTTGCTCGGACTAAGCGGCCCGAGGAAGGGAATGAAGCATGGAAAGGTTCCATTCAACGATTGGAGGATAGACTGGGAGAAATGGCTAAGGCGAGGAACCCCTTACAGAGAACTTTTGTTCAAGGGACACCTTTTGTGCAAGCCATTGTGGATTTCCCCACACCGTCGAAATTCAAAGCACCTGTAGTGACCCCCAAGTACGATGGAAAGACAGATCCCGTACTTCATATAGAACAGTACCAAGCTGCTGCAGATATCTATGCTGTCCCCGACGAGATGAGGTGTAGAGCATTCTCGGGAACTCTTACCGGATCTGCACAGATATGGTACAATAATCTTCCTCGGGGTAAGATTTCAACTTTTGTTCAGTTAGCCGAGCTGTTTATTGGTAATTTTTGTTTTGGAGCAAAACCAGTAAAGCGAGTAGCGCACTTACTAAGTGTTAGACAAAAATCAGGAGAAAGTACTAGAGATTACATAACTCGTTTCAATAACGAGAAGTTGGAAGTCATAGATTATGAAGAAAAGACAGCAATCACTGCTTTGATGAGTGGTTTGCTGCCTAACAAGCTATACTATACTCTGGCCAAAGATCCGCCTAAAAATATGTCGGAATTGATGGCAAAGGCGGCCAAAATCATGAATGCCGAGGAGGCTATGACTGCGAAGAAAAATATGGATAAAGAAGTTAAAGTGGAGGTCGACAACTCTAAGAAGAAAGATCAGAAAGGTAATGGTGGTGACAAATATTCCAGGAATAACAGGATAAAGTTGGAAGCCCTAAAGAAGTATGATAATTATACTCCATTGAAAATGGGTATTAATCATGTTTTAGAAGAAATCAGGAATAACGAGGAAATCAAATGGCCAGAGAAACTGAAGACAGATCCAGACATGAGGAATAAGACCAAATATTGCGAGTTTCACAAAGATCATGGCCATATGACCAAAAATTGTATAGCCCTTCAGAACGAGATTGAAACACTCATTCGAAGAGGAAAATTATCAAAGTATGTAGATCGCAGAAGTGAAAGGAGGAATGATGATAGAACTAGAGAGAGATCTAGATCTCCTCGTCGTGCAGAGGAGAAAAAGAGGAGGGCCCATGAAGAGGATCCAGATGATGACCCCGATCTTCCCAAGAAGCCAAGGAAACCTGAACGAGAGGTATTTTCCATACGTTTTGGATCATTTCATTGTAACGTTATTACAGGGGGAGATGCAGGAGGAGGAGACCTTACTGCAGAAAGAAAAGCTTATCTCGGAGAGGCTCAAGCTTGCTCATATATTCAGCGAATAAACCTGGCCGAGGATGATCGTCCGAGGAAGGTAAACAAAGAGAAGCTAGTAATTGGTTTTTCAAAAAACGATCTGGCAGGTGTTCTTTACCCTCATGATGATCCTCTGGTGATCAAAATGAGAATGAAGGACGTGATCATTTCAAGGGTGTTAGTAGACAATGGTAGTTCGGCAGATATCATGTATTATTCATGCTTTGATAGCTTGAATTTGAAATTATCCCAATTAGAACCTTATCACAGACCCCTTCTGGGTTTTGCTGGCGAGAAAGTTTTTCCACTTGGGACGATCAAGTTGGATATACTCATTGGAACTTGGCCTGCTTGTCGAACAGAAAGAATACGCTTCTTTGTGATGGATAAGAATGTGCAGTCAGCCTACAACATCATCATGGGAAGAGTTGGATTGAAGAAGTTCGAAGCCGTTCCTTCTACAGTACATCAATGTTTGAAATTCCCAACAAATTTTGGAGTTGGAGTGGTGAAAGGTGATCAAAAAGTAGCTCGGGAATGCTATTATTCGTCGGCCGAACAAGAAGAACTAGAAGGATCGATGAAAAAGACTACTACTTACCAGGTGGAGGAAGGTACAGAAATTGAAACTCTTGATCCCAGGGATGAATCTCAACTTGTAAAAGGACAGGTGATGGAATCTACAGAAAATGTTATTCTGGACGACGAGCATCCTGAACGAATAACCCAGATAGGTTCATCGTTGGATATGTCAATAAAAGAGGAGTTGATAACTTTCTTGAAGAATAGGAAAAATACTTTTGCTTGGAGTCATGAAGACATGCCAGGAATAGATCCAAACTTCTTATGTCATGAACTCAATGTGAATAAGGAGATTAAACCTGTAAAGCAGAGAAGAAGGGTGTTTAGTCCCGAGAAGAATCAAGCCATACAAGAGGAAGTCGAGAAACTCCAGAAAGCTCAATTCATTGAAGATGTAAAATATCCAGATTGGTTGGCAAATGTGGTAATGGTAAAGAAGAAAAACAACAAATGGAGAATGTGTGTTGATTTTACTGATCTCAACAAGGCATGTCCAAAAGATCATTTTCCATTGCCCAGAATTGATCAACTAGTGGATGCTACCTCGGGACACGAGCTACTCAGCTTCATGGATGCTTATTCTGGCTACAACCAGATCAAAATGAAACCTGAAGACAGGGAAAGTACTTCTTTTATTACCCCTAGGGGAACTTATTGTTATAATGTTATGCCTTTTGGTTTAAAAAATGCAGGTGCAACATATCAGCGGTTGATGAACAAGGTTTTTACCGAACAAATCAGCCGCAACATGGAGGTCTATGTCGATGACATGCTCACTAAAAGCAAGAAAGCTGTTGATCATTTGATTGACTTGAGTCAAACTTTTGATCAATTGGATAAATACCAAATGAAGCTTAACCCGACGAAGTGCACCTTTGGAGTACGAGAAGGAATGTTCCTCGGATACATCGTCAATCAGCGAGGTATTGAGGCAAATCCAGATAAGATCAAAGCTCTTCTAGGGCTGCGATCTCCGACGACGAAGAAAGAAGTGCAGAGTCTTACCGGACGAGTTGCAGCGCTCAACAGATTTGTATCTCGAGCAACTGATAAATGCATACCATTCTTCAAAACACTTCGAAAAACCTTTGAATGGAATGAGGAATGTGAAAAAGCTTTTCAAGACTTGAAGAAATACTTGGGAGCACCTCCACTGTTGTCAAGACCAATAACAGGAGAAAAGTTGTATTTGTATTTGGCAGTATCAGAGAACGCAGTCAGTTCAACATTGATCAGATTGGAGAATGGAGTCCAAAAGCCAATTTATTACACAAGTAAGGCTTTCCGAGGTGCAGAAATCAGGTACCCAAAGCTAGAAAAATTGGCATTGGCACTAATTGAAGCAAGTAGAAGAATGAGGCCATATTTCCAAGCCCATACCATCATCGTTTATACTGATATGCCATTGAGACAAGCCCTCCATAAGCCAGAAAAATCAGGGAGACTGATGTACTGGGCAGTAGAACTTGGTGAATATGATATTGTGTATGAGCCCAGATCATCATTCAAGGGGCAAGCTGTAGCAGATTTTATAGCAGAATTCACATACCCTGATACCCCCGAGGAGCAAAAGGTGCCTGCTGATCTACCTGTGGACGATACAGGATCAACAGAAACATTTGCTGACCTACCTGTGGATGATACAGGATCAGCAGAAATAGGTCCAAACCAACCAAGGTTGGTAAAAGGGTACGAACAGATGATTGACGAGGAGCGAAAGATACCGGGGGATGATGGGAGAAAACAGCAGATATTTTATCGAGGAACTCTGACAGATAAGAAATTTGAAGACGAAATACCTACATGGAGATTATATGTAGACGGATCATCTTGCACAGCTGGTTGTGGAGCAGGAATTGTTTTGATCACTCCAGACGAGATTGAAATGGAATATGCTTTGCGATTCCAATTCAAAGCCTCTAATAATGAAGCGGAGTATGAGGCCATGATAGCAGGTCTTAGTCTAGCGAAGACTATGGAAGCACAACAAGTGATGGTATTCAGTGATTCTCAATTAATTGTGAATCAGATGATGGGAATATATGTGGTTAAAGGAGATTTAATGATCAAATATCATGCAAAGGTGATGAAATTGTTGACAGAATTTGAGGCCATTCAATTGGTGAGAATACCGAGGATGGAGAATGTACAAGCAGACGCACTGGCCCGACTAGCATCAGCTACTCGTACCGAGATGCGAAGAACCATACCGATTGAAGTATTAGAAGGTCGGAGCATAGATGAAGATCTGACAACGAATGTGATTACCCTTGATTTAGGACCATCTTGGATGGATCCAATCAGGAAATATGTTGAAGAGGGTGAATTGCCGGAGGACAAACTCGCTGCCAAGAAACTGAAGTATAAAGCTGCTCGGTATGTATTAACTAATGGTATTTTGTATAGACGAGGAATTATGGCAGGTTTGCAGAGATGTGTACATCCCACCGAGGTGAAAGAATTGATTGAAGAAATCCATGAAGGATCTTGTGGAGCTCATGTAGCAGGTCGAACACTTTTACAAAGAGTGATGACACAGGGATATTACTGGCCGACAATGAGGGCTGATTGTATAGCCTATGCCAAGAAATGTGACAAGTGCCAACGTTTTTCCTCCATCCGACGAACTCCACAAGCATTGCTAACACCAATAACTTCCCCTTGGCCATTTGCCATGTGGGGAATTGATTTGGTTGGACCACTGCCGACCACCCGAGGAAGATTCAAGTATCTCGTAGTTGCAGTGGAATATTTTACTAAGTGGGTGGAAGCTGAGCCTCTTATCAATATGACGTACGAGAAAGTATACCAGTTTGTATGGAAGAATATCATTTGTCGATATGGTCTCCCTCATGCTTTCATCACAGATCATGGAACACAATTTGATAATGAAGAATTTGCTGCCTATTGTCATCAATCGAACGTTTTGAAGTTTCATTCAGCACCAGGCCATCCCCAAAGCAATGGACAGACTGAAGTGACGAACATAACATTACTAAATGGGTTGAAAAAGAGGCTAAGTGAAGCTAAAGCAAATTGGATTAATGAGCTCCAATCAGTATTATGGGCCTACCGAACAACTCCCCGAGCAGCAACTGGAGAATCACCATATATGCTAGCATTTGGAAGTGAGGCTGTGATACCGGCCGAGTTGGGTCTCCCAACGCATAGAGTGCTGAATTTCAACTCTCCGATCAGTGACTTGATGAGAAGAATGGATTTGGACATGCTCGAAGAAGTAAGAGAACAGGCAGCCATTAGGAATGCTGCTTATCAACAACGAACAGCTCTGTTCTACAACAAAAGGGTGAAGAAATGCGATTTGAAGGAGGGTGATTATGTGCTGAAGAAAGTCATTCAGAAACAGAATAAACTGGAAGCAAACTGGCATGGACCTTACCGAGTTACAGAGGTTGTTCGACCTGGAACCTACAGAATAGCAACTCTAGAAGGAGAAGAATTTCAGAATGCATGGAATGCTGAACACCTGCGAAAGTATTATCAGTAATGTAAAATGTAAAGCATTTCCTTCATTATGAATAAAACGAGGATGGTTCACCATTTTCTTTCTGTTGAAAGTTTTTCGGGGAATACTAGTGTTGAACACTACACTGCTTGATAACAAGAAGAAGACTGCTCTACGGAGTCATGCTCTACGGAGCCATGCTCTACGGAGTCAAGCTCTACGGAGCGCTCTACGGAGCAAAAGTGCTATAAGTAGCCAACCTCCTTTGGTTAGGAGGATAAGCTCTACGGAGCGCTCTACGGAGCAAAAGTGCTATAAGTAGCCAACCTCCTTTGGTTAGGAGGATAAGCTCTACGGAGCGCTCTACGGAGCAAAAGTGCTATAAGTAGCCAACCTCCTTTGGTTAGGAGGATAAGCTCTACGGAGCGCTCTACGGAGCAAAAGTGCTATAAGTAGCCAACCTCCTTTGGTTAGGAGGACATGCTCCAAGGAGCCAAAAAGTTCGAAAGAACCCTACTACTCCTTTGATTAGGAGGTGTAGACCAGCATGATCAACTACGGTTGGTAAGACTTTATATACTCTCGCATTACAGCTTATGTTGGTCGGGAGGTAACATTATTACAAAAAGTTCTTTAAAGAACAAAATATTCCAAACTGTACCAAGTATGGTTGGTCGGGGATAAAAACCCACTAACTGTAGTTGGTCGACGAGGATAAAAGTATTGACCTTAGTTGGTCGGACACATGTTTATATTTGAAAATTGAACCAAGTATGGTTGGTCGGGGATAGAAACCCATCAACTGTGGTTGGTCGACAAACATTATTTATCCACCTTGGTTGGTTGGAAACAATTTTGAACAATTTATGCTTATTATAAATTCTAATTTGGTTGATGAACCATATAATTTGCAAACAGAAAAATAGCTATTGGCAAAACAGAAAATGAAATTCTTTCATTAAGATAAAAATGTATTATATGTTACATGTATGTGCTAACTATTACATTAAAGATTCCTACTCTATTGGTTTCTTTCCTTTATCCTTTGAGACAGGTTCCTCGCCGGCAGGAGGATCCTCTAGACAAAGAGGAGAATTAATAAAGTTCATGTCCTTCAGCATTCTGACATTCATTATTGTAGGAGTGTCAACAGATGCTCAGGACGAGATACTTCAACTTGAGAATGAAGGTTATAATCACCAAGATATTTAGAGATCAAACTCCGAGGAATGGAACGAGCAGGAATCCATGCCATATCCAATTTATAGGGAGGAACAGGCAAGTCTAGCAATCCAGGAGCATGATAATCCCATAAATAATGACCTTGTTCCAATTTTAATACACCCAGGGCGTTCAACCATCCCTGCTTATAACCTTCGTTGTTAGCATTTTCAAGGTGATCATCCAAATGGTAAAGAGCTTCATTATAGCCTGCATTCCAGAACTCCCGAGGCTGTTTATGGAATTGGAAAGTTAATCTATCTACTTGCTCGAGAAAGTTCTTGATAAGAGCATCTTTATTATTCAGATCAGACTTCATCGCAGCCAATTGATCCTCTAAAGATAAATTTTTCTTAGACAAATCAGACAGAGCACGATCCTTAACATTTAGTTGGAATGCTTGAGTTTCCAGAGTAGATTGGGTGCGAGATTCTTCAACACTACGGCTAAGAACTCTTGATCGGCTCCGAGAAGCAACTGGAGAACTTTGCTCCTCGACGATTCTTCCTCGTCCCCGAGAACTCCTTCCTCGTCCCCGAGCAGTCACAGGAATAATAGACTTTTTCAAGTCATCCAACTCTTGCCTTAGTTTGGCGTTTTCAACCTCTAGAAACGAAAAACCTTCATCAATAACTGGTACTAATGCAGTGGAAGAGGAGGCAACGGATTCATATTGAGCCAATTTTTTCTGCAGACTATTATTTTCTTGTTCCAGGATCTCGGCAATTTGTCGGCAGGCTTCAACTTCACCTTTTAGGGTCCTTTCCCTAATGTCATATGCAGCAATGATCTTTTTATGACCTGTATCAGAGGAAAGTTGTTGATATCTATTTTCATATTCCTCGTGTAATGAAGCCATCGATTCATTGTGCTGGCCTTGGAGATCCTCTAAGGAACAATGCAGCTCTTCAATCAAGTCATAATAAGCGACATTGTTAGCTACAGCTCGGTCGAGTAAATTTTTCAAGTACCGATAAGCCTCAGTCGCCTGTTCTGAAGCATCATGACCAAGAATGTCAGCAATTTCAGAAGAACTAAGGTCTGTATGACCAGCCCTATAGTATTGGTGACATTGTTGCATCAGCTCGGTATCATGAGAAGAGATTAGTTCCATTCTAGCAACAAACTAAAGACAAGAAAAAGACAACAATCAACAAAGAATCATCAATAACGGCGATGAGTAAAGAAGTATTTTATTAGATCATAAAAGGATTACAGTGTTCGATTACAAATGATAAAAGATAAGAATGATACCGAACAACTTCACACCTTTTCCTTGTCTCCCAAGACTTTCTCGGGAGGCTGGGACGAGGAGCTCGGTTGCTCGGTGATAACAACAGCTTGATCGGCAGAAATCTTCTCGGCAGGAGGAGGCATAGAAGAAATATCCTCAATGACAGAGGGTTGAGAAGCAGAGATTGGGACATCCACAGCCATGGAAGATTCATCTGAAGCAGGTTCATCTTCTTCTTCTTCCACAATTGGTGGAGGAGGACCAGGGAGATGCCGTTGGAATAGCTCAGAATTGTCTTGGATTTTTAGCTCTTGTAGAGCAGCTACCCAACCGTCATGGAAGTATTTCAACTCCCCATATTTGACTTGAGATGTCATAGCTGCAATCCCTTTATCCCATCCTTTTTCCCAACCAGCACTGAAATGTTTCCTAACTGCAACTTTTCTTTTCAACTGCTCCGAGGAGAGTTTGACATCCAATTGTTCTTTCTGGATTTTGATGTCTCGCAGGATAGACAGTTCTTCTTCTGCCTTCTTCAGTTGGTCATCGCACCTTTGCTGATTGACCTCTAAGTTTTTCACCTTCTCCTCCAAATTCTTGGAGGTTTCAGCCATCTTCATCTTATCAGCCTCAGCTGCAGCCAATTTTTTCTCCCAGGCAGCTTTCTCCTCGACGTACTGCTGGCGAGATTCTTTCACAGATTGGGCTAAACCCAAGAGGGCATCGTCAACATCGGACGAGGAACTAGAAGCTTTAATAGCTTGATCTTTCTTCACGATGGTATTGAAACAGTTCACCAGCTGAAAGATAAGAAAAACAATAGAGTCAACACAAATACAAGAGTTCAGGAAAAAGAAAAGAAAGACCAAAGGTATGAGAAATTTACTGAAGAAAGATGGCGAGCAGCTAGGGATGTCAGTGTATCCCTAGGAATCTTTTCATCAACCCCGAGAACCTCGGGTATAACTGAGCTCGTTGAAGAACTCGGAAGAATGATTTTTGAAATACTACTACCACCAGCGGGTAGAGAAGATGCAGTTCCAGCAAGATTAACCGAGGATGATTTCCTCAATCTCTTCAAAGGAGGGTCAGCAGCATCAACCAAGGAAGAGGTCTTGGTCGGAGAGATTGTAATTGCATCAGCACTAGCATTTTTCTTGCTCGGGGCCACTGGGGGCTTCTCGGCAAATTTGGATGAACTGGCATCTACTTTTTTAGTCCCCTCTGGGACATCAATTCTGCTTTTCTGTGCTCCAACAGCTTAAGAAATTTCACCAAATAGAGCAGGAGGAGCTCTTTTCTTGCCCATTCTCTGAGATAGGGGAATATGAGAATCTGAAGACGAACTTTCTGGTGTTGAGGCTGGTTCAACAGGGCGAGCAGTATAAGAGGTTGTGTAGCTCTTATACTGCAGCAAATATGATGCAGATCTAATATGCTCGTCTGCAATTGTCTTATGCAAATTCCAGATAAGTTTTAAATGCTTGATATTCACTTCCGACTCTTTTGGAGTTTTTCTTTTACTATCAACTGCAAATAAATACATAAATCTCAGTCATACATTTTGTCAAACATGATGAAAACGCAATTTCATAAGTAAAATAAAAATGAAAAATAAACCTATCCCATTGCCGTATGGGGGGCATCTGGGACCGTTGTATACTTCATTCCCAGATAAAGGCGCGTGTTGCCAATTTTTTATGACCAACCCATGCTCAAAATAATCTCTATTTGAATCAGGGAGGTTAACTACAAGGGCTCTATTTAAAAACCTAGTTTTTAAATAATAAATATTATCTAAAGTGGCCCATTTATAGCAGTACATGATTTCTGGGATCCCTATACGAGTCCCATGAGTTAGATTTAACTTGTGCACCCCGTTAATTATTCTCCATGAATTGGGGGCTATTTTTGCAGGAACAAGATCAAAATATTGACAAAACTCAAGACATAATGGGTTTGGGGGAAAAGAAAAACCACATTCAGCAATGAAAAGACTGGGGAACCAATGTCCCTCAGCCAATCGAAAGTAATCTAAAGGCTCAGAAAGAACCTCTAGAGTTACCCAAGAAGGAATGGAAAAGTCAGAACGAAATTTCTCAGCAGATTCAACAATATAAACCATATTGAATAAAAGAGATGCAGAAGAAAGGAAGAAGATCTTACAGAAAGAAAGGAGATATGTTGACAACGAACGGAAACAATGATGAACACACAAGAGAGAGGAAGAGAATAGAAAACTTGAATGCAGAAAAGTGGAAAGTGTAGACGACGGTATGGTTACCAAAGGAGTTTAAATACTTTGCATTGGGAAGCGGCGAAAGAAATGATTACTAAAAAGAAACTACTGAACTCCCGGCGGCTAAAAAGACAAAAGTTGCACGAAGATCGAAGCGCTTGTAAAAAAGGCGGAAACTGCGAAATGAGAAGGAAATTTGAATACAATGTTCCTAAAACCCAGGAAGGTCATTTAATATTACCATATACCGAGAAAGAATGTCCCATACTCCTCAAAGTTCGAAATATGAAACATTGGGGGCTTCTGTTGATACCAAAATTAATATGCTGATGTGGACGAATAGTATGAAGACACGTGTCAATCTACGTGGCACAATAACAGCGAGGAAGATCATTTACTGAACAACCATGGTTGGTACCGAGCAACGAGAATACACCGAGGAGCTCTATCATGCCGAGGAACTCTTGATCAACGAGCAACTAAGGCGGTCCGAACTACACCTCGGCCGTGTCATCAATTATCAGACGGACAACTGTTCAACTATTCATTAGATTCTTGACGCACACGCTGCATTAAATGTATTACCCATTCATATGTATATCATTTAATGTATTGGACCTTTCATGTACAGCCTTGAGGCTATAAATACCTTGTATCAATCCCATTCAAAGGGAACGGAATTTCTTGAGAGAACTTGTAATCAAGAATTCCACAAACACTCAGCAATAACATAACAGTGGACGTAGGCTTTATTCCTAGCCGAACCACTTTAAAAATCTTTGTCTTATTTATTTATCTGTGATTGAAAAATTAGAGCGATCTAGTTTTTTACATCAACAATCCCCTCAGGGCAAAACCTTTTTTTCACTTTATAAAATTTATAAACCGCAACTTACAAATTATATAAATGAATCTACAATAGAGGAATCTCCCGCAGATAACCTTCATCCACAACTATGATCCTCACAAGAATCACAAGACCGCAGTGCTCCTTCAGCATCAACCTTTGTCTTCAGCATTGAGTTCCTTCAGGTATTACAAGTCAGCCATGAAAATGCCTTTTCCACAAAGGGGTATGAAAGAATACAAAACTTTCTAAGGTTTAAACGAATTCACAAAACTAAATATTCAGGATGTTTGTTTGTGAATTAAACAGTCTTTTGGAACACTAAAACATGAAGAACTTTCGCAAAAGTTATGCAGAAACGAATCTGGCAAAAGTCTTAAACGTTTTGATAACAAAAAAGGTATTTATATAAATTTTGAGGCTGCGCGTCATTCGAACGAGAATATAAAGTCGTTCTAATGAGATGGTGATCTCGTTCGAACGAGATAAACTCGCTTCTAATGACATCTATGAAGCACGGACACTCTCCCATAATCCACGAGCCGGCCTTGACACGAGTCCGACACCTGACACGCTCCGACACGTTGCCGGGACACCGGGACAAGTAAAAAGACACATTTTTTTATTTTTTTTATTTTCATTTTTCATTTTGTTCCTTATGCGATGGTGATTCGGCTTTATTTAGGATTTTTAATGTTAAAGTGTGTTTGAATTTTGTTTTGTATGATCCATTTTCTTAATTTCATGTTAAGAATGATCAAATAATGTATTTTATGAGAAAAATATGTTTTATTTCATTAATATATATATTTAAATATATGTTATATATTTAAATATATATTTTATATTATATTTATCCTGGCGTGTCTATCCTAATTTTTGGAAAAATCACGTGTCACGTGTTGTGTTGAAACACGTATTACGTGTCGAGTCCGTGCTTCATAGAATGACATCCAAAAAACTTAGACAGTGAACCCCCGTTTGATTCAGGCTTCTAACGACCTTCTAATGGCACATCTTGTTTGAAACGAGATTCCATCTCATTTGAACGAGCCTTAAAAAAATCTTTTTGAAAATAAAAAACCCTATGTAATACCCCGTAATTTTATTGATATTTATTTAAGGGATTAATTGAATTAAATGAGAATTAATTGAAAATTAATTCGGGTCTAAATACTAATGAGATGTGAGTTGGTATTTGATTATGATGTTAAAAATTTATTATTTCCGAGTATGTATGATAATACATGAGTATTGATGATATCTAAATTGTCACGAGGTAGATATACGGCAATTTGAAAAATTTAATTGGGACGCGCGTGTCAGTCGCGTCAGGAACGTAATTAATTGAATTAAAAAGTGAATTTTATTTTTATCAACCGAATGGTCATTTTGAGTGCACCAACGTGTCCGGAAGGGTCGAAATAGTCAGAAAACACTAGTCGGGGGTTTAGTTTGGGTCCCGGGGTATTTTTAGGCCACACCGGCAACCCAAAAGGGTAGTTTGGTAATTTTAAAAATAGGGGAATTAAAACCCACGAATTTTAGAGGTTATTTTTATATTAGAAAAGAACCCACTAAGCCATTACCAGCATTTGGGAAGTTAGAGGGCTACGGGAGTTATAGGGAGGAGTTGGAAGAAGTTCCAAAAAGGAAACCCTAGTCACCTTCACCATCTTTAGAAGAAATTTGTAGAGAGAGGGAGGAGAATCAACATTCATTCTTCAACATCAAATCAGAACATCTAAGGCAAGTGGTTTAATTACATTAATTTCAAGTGAATGTTTCTTCCATGCTTAGAATTGAATAATTGTCTTCTATTGGAAGTTTGATGAAAACCCATGAAATTGGAGGTAGGATTCATAATATGATATAGGGATTGCATGTAGATTGTTATTGGATGAATGTTATATACAAAATATATCTTTTGATGATGTGAAAACGGATTTATAAGGAGAAATTGTAGTCATTAAATTCTAGGTTCATGATTATAGGGTTTTGGACAAGGTTTGGGAATTTTGATGATTATATGTTAATTTAGGAAGCATTGACCCCATATATATGTTAAAGAGTGACATAAGAGGACTTAGAGTAGTTTAATAACGTTAAAATACTATTGGGATGATCTTAGGATGGGTTTAGAGAAGAGAAAAATTGAGAAAAACAAAGTAGAGAATTTCTGGGCTAAAACTGCCATCTCGTTAGAAGACCTGCCCAGGTCGTTCGAACGAGCTTCTAACGAGATGACAGTATCCCTTCTAACGAGTTGGTAGTTCGTTCGAAGCCTTTCGTTCGAACGAACTCGTTCGAACAACCTCGTTCGAACGAGACTTCTAACGAGTTGACAGAATGGCCTTTTTGGCCTGATTTCATTTCTAATGTCTCGTAGACCTATTTAATTGGAGTATTAACCTTCCCTCACTGACTAGTGGGTATAATTGTGAGAATTGGGGTACGTTGAGGAGTAGAACTTAGAACCTTATAATAAAATCGGATGTCAATTGAGGAGTAGGAAACGAGTACCTAATTACGACGTGAGAAGGGTTGATAGCGTTAATATGCAAAATCGGGGACTTGTAATCGTATAACATTAAATTATGGTATAAGAACGAGAAGTATACCTATATTAATAATACGGGATATCTAAGATGTGCGAATGCTTAGAATATGTGGTTTTATGTGTAAAACATACCTACCATACTTGCTATCATGGGAGGTCTGCGTTCGATTAGGGCCATCTAATCCTTATGTGCCTACGGGGGGATTTAGATTGGTACCTCGAGGACATAGGTCAGAGAAGGACTTATTGAGAAGTTAGTAAGTCTGCTGATCATGGGAGCGTAGGTATGGGCGTGACCCATGTGATGTGAACTATGTTCACCTCCATTGTTTATGATTGTTGTTATTGAAAACGATTCCTGAGAGATTCGGAATACATGGTCCTTATGTACGTGATGTACCGGAATTTGATAGCAGAGTATGTGTGCACCGCAGCTTAGTCTCGGGGTGCTAGTAATGTATATTTATGATGAGAATAATATACAGTTAATTGAAATGAACTGTCATGATTAAATGTGAGTATAATTATTGCAACGTTATGTAAAGATAAAATGGACGATCTCTAGTATATTAGTATTTCTAATAATTGGGAAACCGAGAATTAATGTAAAGCTCTCTATTTAATTGATGATGTTGGAATTAAAGCGTGAATCGTATAGAAATGTTAGAATTTATTTAGGACTAGTTAGATATGAGAATCACTAGAATGGGTACGGGTACGTTAGGAGTGCACAAATAGTCGAGGGG
The DNA here is from genome assembly GCA_949130495.1 of Sambucus nigra. Taxonomy (NCBI): domain Eukaryota; kingdom Viridiplantae; phylum Streptophyta; class Magnoliopsida; order Dipsacales; family Adoxaceae; genus Sambucus; species Sambucus nigra. The sequence goes on along the minus strand of OX422218.1, from coordinate 169,827,734 downwards.
TGAGTATTTCATGTGAGAGCACATCCTAACATGTATTTTGCATTCATTGTTTTATTGTCATTAAAACACTTGCTATATTTTAAACTGTTTTCCACAATCGGGCTCTGACTCGTTTGCTTTCAAATATATTCTCTTGTAAAAACCTTTTAGGTGCCCAGCCACAAGGACACCATGCATAGGAGTTCCATTCAGGTGACGGACTGTAGCCGCCGTGGAAGTTACAGGACTTTGACAGTAGACGCCTCCACTTTCGATCTTGACTCCTTATTATCAGCTTTTCTCATCTGTTGGGCATGTCGCCCTATTTCCTTTTAGAGACACTTTATATATTTAGTTCATTTCAGGTTTTGGGTTGTAATTAATTTAGTGATGCAGATTTAGCGTTTGTTTATTTCAGTATTCAGATTGTTGTGAGGAGTATTCCTCCAGTTTCATTATTATTGCATGGTTATACTTGTCGTTTCATTGTGGTGGATTATGTAGCATTTCTTATCTTCTTGCTTGTTAATCGGATTTAATTAAAATTGACAACTCACTTTTTAAATACTAAGTGGTTAGTAATTATTAAAACGTTTTCGACAGTGGTGCTACGAACTGAACCAACTTGACATTTTGTATTAATTTAATAAAGGAGTAGCTACCCGGTATTTAATTAGTCGGGGTGTCACACCCTGTTAATTTTCGATAAAAAATTAACATCCCAAACATAAATTCTGTAAATTAATTTAAACTCTAAATTGCTTTATACCTTTATGGGATGTCGGGAAGTCTTCAAACTTGGATATGCTTGAGTTCGGTTCGTCTTGACGGTGCGTGACGATTTGTAATGGAATACATCAAACTAGTGTAAAATTATGCTATGAACAATGTTGAAAAAATTGTTTTTACAAATCTCCCCCTATGACTATTCCGATGCAAAACAAGCAAACATAACCGAACTCCAAATTAAAATAAAAAATCGCCTACAAGACACGCTTCCTAAATGTAGAACGGAATGACATAAGTCTCTTCAAACTTCTTCTTCCCTTTCACATAATTTGTCTCCATCCGTGTGTCTTGAATTTCGCTTTAAGTACCTACACACATGAGACAAAAACATATACCTCGTGACGCATCGAGTTTGAAATAAGATAAAACTCATAAATAAATTCTCTCCCATACATCCACTACACCAAAATGGGAGATTTGTGAGTGCTGTTAGCACTCACAAATGACCTTTATAACTGCTATTTACCGTCATAATTTAGGGGGTGACAAAAGAAAATTTATAACTCCTAACAGCAGTCACAATTTTTTATAACCCCTATGGAGTTATGACTGGTGACCCCAATTTGTAACTGCTATTCGTAACTGCTGACAGCAGTTACGAATCATATATTCGTGACTACTGTTAGCAGTTACAAAATTAATAGTAGTGACAAATTTGTGACTCCTATTAGGAGTTACAAAATTAAATTTGTTAAATGTTGTAAAAGCTATTACAAATATCTTTATATTTTCACAAAATGATGAAATAATGAAAGTAAAATAAATATCATGATAACAAGTCTAAAAATTTTGACAACATTTCATTTATATTTCTCATATTCTAAATATCCAGTACACATAAAACTTGTTAAACTTAATTTAACATCAAACAACCCCTAAGTGGGCGCCAAGTACAAAATGAACATAGAATAAAAAATAAACTAAAAAAAGTAACGACACAACATTTCGATGACATGGAATGCCATGAACATGTAACAAATCATTCTAAATCTAGACCAGGAGTCACCACACAGTGGATACGATTCGTGAAGTCTAGGTATATCATCCGTGGGGGGTATTGATGCGGTGACATCCTCCCTCATGTACTCGGAGTATGCATGTTGAGCAAGTTTAATGGACTCAAATTTTTTGAATACAGTGCCTCGGTATCCATCAACTTGTGCTTGTGTTGCTTTCCACGAAGTGTAAACACCTGGATTTAGGCCTTTGAATACTACGTATGTCGGATATGCCATGTGTATGCCTACAAATAATAAAATGTGATTAATATATATATATATATATACTAGCGTATGCCCGTTCCGGAAGGCACGACGAAAATTACAAAAAAAAATCGTTACCCGACAACAAAGTGAAATAAATGTACAATATTTATGTTCTAATTTTAAAAAATTTGGGCAGAGTTCCCTTTATTTATAGGACTATTCACCTTGTTTAAAAAAATAAAAATACTCAACAACAGCAATACTACAATACTCAAGGTCCATATTGGACCTCATTTCAACAACTTCATCAATTTAACAATAATATTGACAACTATTGAATAGGATGTTGAGTCAAGAACCGCACGCATCATCGTCAAGAACCGCACGCATCACCGTTCAACTACATAGTAATCCCAAAACTTTGAATCTACAAATAACTACAAAGTAATCTATATAAGGGGCGGTGGTGGATATGATAGGAATGATACAAACAAATAACTTCCCCAAAGTTGGGTAAACATATATGAATTTCATTACCATCATCTTACCTTTTCTCGTCGTTAAATGATAGCTTCACTTATATCTTACCTACTCCTTCACCTGAAATAAGACATGTGATTTGATAATTAAAAATGATAGCACAACTTGAACCAAAAACCATCCATTTTACTTGAATACAAAAATCATTGTAAAACAGAAGCATTTTATGCATATGTGACAATTTATAGGTACATAAAAACCATTCTTGAATATTTTCAATCAAGTCCCCCAGACTATTAATACAACAATCAAATAAACCTTATGAAATAGTAATTCACATACCTGTCATATAATTAATAGAGATGTTGTCTTTGAGAGTTTAGCAGCATAGAAATAAACAGTTACTGGTACGAAACGACTACAAAGTTGTGAACATGATGGTTTGCTGATTAGTAGACCTCGGCAGGGTAGTACATATTTAAGAAATAATACAGGTTTCATACATGACGCATTGGTGCGCTCTAAATAAAGCTTGTGATTCAAGTGCAAATCTATCGCAACGCATTAGTAGAGCTTCAAACACTAACCCTTGCATGACAAGAGAAGTTAAGAAACTATGATACTCCAATACCAACACATGAAGTTCCATTAGAACAATTATAAACCAAACCCTAAATATGAAGTTCAAGCATCCAAGGTGGGATTATGATCCCCAATCATAAGTCTAGCTACTCATAATTGAAACTACACTACACATGCTAGTTAACAACATAATTAAGTTAGTTATCTAGTTTAAACACAAACCAATACAAGAGATGGAATTAAATGCAAATTAAAGCTAGTAGAACAAGTAGAGAAGAAGTAAATGAGTAATTTCATTAATAATCACAAGTTCTGTACATGGGGCACAAAAACCAAAATTAGAAAATAGACTAAATGTACTCTCTCTTCCCCACACCACTACACAACTACAAAGTTACAAACCCAAAAATCAAAATAAAGAACCACAAAAGTTAGCAGCAGAGAAAGCGGGATGACAACGTCCTATATATGGTCTGGACGGCGGCTCGAGGACTCGGGCGCGGTGGGGTCACGAGGGGCATAGGGATCATAAAGGTAAGGAGGCACAGCAGCCTCGCCCCCACGAATATGAGCAAACAAATCCATCTGTGCCCGGGAAATCATGGAAGTATCTCGCTGATAGTCAGCCCGTAAGGATGCGAAGTTCGTCATATAAGTGTCCCGAAAATCGGTAAAATCACCCTGCAACGATGCGAAGTTTGCCATATAGGTGCCCCGAAACTCAGTAAAATTAGCTTGTAACTCATCCATCCGCACCCCGAGATATGTAATGGGGTCAACAGTAGGAGGTACAGGAGGTGGGACTGGATGAGGCACTTCCGAAATATCCGGCATAGGAGCATCCAACATACTCTTTTTCCTCCTCTCCCAATAATCTTGCCCCAAGCTTTTAGCAATGGTCTTATCATTAAACACCTTGGGAAGCCTAGGTATCTTATCGCTTCCCAAGACCTCACATTCGACATCCCTGCAAATCCGGGAAATCAGTCGCGCAAAAGGAAGAGTTGTGGTTCCCTTCTCGCTATAGGCAGCGTTCACTATTTGATGCAACATGAGGGCGGGAAGACTGATGACCGTGTCATCCCCTAAAAGACTGTATAAGAAGAGGGCCTGCTTATAACGGAGGACAGCCTTGGTCTGAGTTGGAATGATGGAATTAACGGCGATGAGATGGAGGATACGATGTACATCGGGCATGCCCGAAGTGGGGAAAGTCTCCCCCGCCCAAATCTTTTCGGGTGCAAGACGCGCAATAAGTACCTCTTGTGGAAGATGAGGCGCATCTGCAAGGACCGGGTAATGATAGAGCTCGGGGTTAGAAGCCCCACTAAGGTGCGCAGTCAAGATGGGCTTAGAAATAGTAACCCGCCTCCCTCTCACATACGCTTCATACGTGCCGCCGCGTGTAGATACTAGAGAAGCATAAAAACGGCGCACGTGGTCCTCGTTGACCTCCCCTCTCATGGACAGATGGGCCTCCCAATTGAATTTGGCTAAATACCGTCTTACAGAAGCCGGCATCTCATCTAAAATCACCTCCTTCTCAATAGCAATCGGGCGACTGGTTTTGAACATGGCCCGATACCACTCCATCTCATCCTTGGAACGAAAAGATTCAAAACCAGCGCCTCCCCGTCCATTAACCGCATTGGATGATGGCTTGGTGATCGAAGGAACCTACAAAACATTAATTCAATACACACACCATAAGTGCGATGCATAAAATCAAAGTAATCGTGAAATTTGGGGAAACTAGGTTCGGAGGGTGCGCGTTGGGAAAAATTAGTCGAGTAGACGTAACCGACGCACACCACACTCAAACAAGGATAATTCAACCAGAATGTGCGATAAAAGGTGCGAAGATGGAGTTTTAGCGCACAAAACCTTCACAGATGCATTTTATCGAACATATAGCGTGCAATGTATCGAAAGTAGGGTAAAAATGGCATTTTCAAAGTGAAACAACCCCAACAAATACAACTTAATCATCAAAGCAACATAAACAAGTTGTATTTGTTGGATTCACATCACAAACAATGAGAAAATATGAAGTTTCCTGCAGAAGATGTGGATTTTACAAGAATGCATTTAACCCTACTTTTATACAAAAAACACTAAATATGATTTGAAAACAATTTAAGAGGGTTGAATTAGTAACCTTAGATGAGGATGCCCTGGATGAGGAAGCCATGAGGGTGAAAATGAATAAAATAAAGGAAATGATATGGGAGAGGAGGAGGTATTCGGCTAAGGGAGAAGAGAGAATGAGAAGTTGATTTGCTGATTTTGAGGGAATTTTAAGTGACCAGGTGAACCGAATCGATTCGGTAGTTAACCGAATCAATTCGAAACTCTCGAATTCAACACTGTCTAAGGGCGAATCGATTCGGTGATAAACCGAATCGATTCGGATGTAGAGACCTTACACTTTTGGTTTGCCGAATCGATTCGGAAGTAACCCGAATCGATTCGCAAACCCTTAATTGGCTACTGGAAGGGGTCGAATCGATTCGGTGATAAACCGAATCGATTCGGATGCTGGGATCAAACTTTCTTCTTTGCTGATTTCCTAAATCTCATGAAATTTGATCATTGGGCCACCTTCAACTGGATTTCTTGGACCCATATGGTATATCTAATGTATGTAACAGGTCCGGAACCAAAAAATGCAACCCCACATGTGCCGGGGGATGCTCGGCACCAAAATTGAGAATTTATCGAACCCAATCATATGTTAATACAAGAGTAAGGAAATAATATAAAAAATATAATATAAGTTATACCTTTTCAACATATTCTAAAAGTTTTGATAACTGAAACCAACATAACATGCCACAATTAAACATCTACTCCTCTAATGCGTTTAATAATTTCTTTAATTCTGGGTTGTCATCCAGAATAGACTGAATCTCGATAGGTGCCTCTATATCGTCTACCGATGTAGTCAAGCGCCGAGGAGAATGTAAAACAACAGACCATGGATCATTGTTGGGGCTCTTTGCATAAAACACTTTCTTTAAGTTTTGGAATGTACAAACGAATGGCTCATCATTAACATTGTCTTTACTCTTCAACTTGGCCAAATCAACCTTCACCATGTGGGTGTCAGGGTCGACCATACATGCATTCTTGTCCTCCACTCTCACCCAATCACAGTAAAATACAGGCATGCTGAAAGATATATAATCTAATAGGATAATTTGTTTTATAATCCCATAATACGTCATCTCAGCTTCTATCAAGTTTTTATCTTTCGCGCTTGCCCTGAAATGAGTTAATGCTTTATATGAAATGTCGCTGTTTTATTTTCCATTGAGTTTTAACTCGTGTGTGCTTGAAGAGAACACAAAACCATTGACACAATATTGTCCAAACTCCTTGGCTACAAAAGTAGGCCCATTTGCTAGACGTGCAAGCCTCGTCGATACTTCACCAACTTTCAATAACTGAAATTAAGAAAGTATTTGCATTGTGAATATGTTGCAAAGACAGTAAATAAAAGTGAGGTATTACTGTAGTCACCTCGGAAGCTACCCAATGCCTAAAGTCATTATCTGCGCTCGCGCCTCCCTTCCTCCTCTTGGCATGCCCGCACTCATTATATTGCCTAGGTTAAAACACTAAAAATATTAATTTCTAATGAATATAACATCGAACATATTACATTATTTTACAAAACACTTTAAATAAACTCACATTTTTTATTTATCTATGTCTTTATGCGTCTCGAATACATATCGAGCCACCTGGTTATATTGTGTACTTGTTAGCTTCACTACCTTACCTTTCCCCAGGGCCTCCTCATCAGCAAAGTCTTCTAATTCATCAATAAAGCGTTCACGACCTCCAACGTTTGGGTTAGGCATATATTCCTTTGCATACAAGGAAGCCTCTTCCATAATGTACTCCTCAGCAATGGACCCCTCAACGTACCGTGTATTCTTAACGTAATCTTTAAAAGTTTTCATTAATCGTTCGAACGGATACATCCATCGGTACCTTACTGGTCCACATAAAAGTGCTTCATCACACAAATGCACTAAAAGGTGGATGCTTATGCCAAAGAATGAGGGAGTAAAGTGCTTCTCCAAAACACATATAGCCTCGACCAAAGTTTCTTTCGATGCCATTATGTGCGTCCTGTTGACAACTTTCTCACACAATAGGGAGAAACATAAGCTAATTTGTAGAATGGCCCTTCGAAGATCCTTGTGTTTCGAAAAATAATGTCCGAACAACAGAGGGATAAGTTGCATTATCACATGCCAATCGTGGGACTTGCACTTTTTCAAATCTTTTGTTGCGTCGCAGACAATCCTACGTAAATTGGATGAGAAATTAGAAGGGACCTTCAAGCCCTTTAATGTTTCTAAGAACATATTTCTTCCTTCAATGCTCAAAGTATAAGATGCAACTGCCATATGCTTTTTTCCAGTGTTTGTATCTTCTTTCAACCATAATGATCTTTTAATCTTCAAATCACGAAGATCTTCACGGGCTTTTTCTCCATCCTTGGAATGAGAACCACCAATGCATGTGCTTACGAGATGCTCAATGATATTTTTCTCAGCGTGCATTATGTCTATCACATGTCGGACAGGATGTTCCTTCCAGTATGGCAAATCAAACATTATTGATCTCCTGGACCACACCGTTTTCACATCAACATCCTTTCTTTTACGCTTTTGGGCCAAAATTATGGGGTGTTTCCCCCTCAACTTTTGATCAGCCTTTAATGACCTTTCTTCAATTTCCAAACCAGAAAGTCTTGGTAGAGGTGGTCGCGTCTCGGTGCCTTCTGGGAGAAAATTGCTTCGTATTGACCTGAATTTGTGACTTTGGGGCAGAAATCTTCGATGACTATAATAAAAAAGTTTACCACTTTTCTTAAGCCAGCTGGCTTCAGTCTCCTCTCCACATATAGGACAACCTAGGTAACCATGTACATTGCACCCAGATAAGGTCCCATAAGCAGGAAAATCATGAATTGCCCATATCAACATAGCTCTCAAAATGAATTCCTCCTTTTTGTATGAGTCGAAAGCTCTCACACCTTCAACCCATAACTCATTCAATTCATCTATTAGTGGCTCTAAGAAAACATCAATGTCACTACCCGGTGCTTTTGGACCTGGTATCAACAACGACAAAATTGAAAACTCCTTTCTCATGCACAACGACAGGGGCAAATTTAAAGGCGCCGTAAACACATGCCATATACTCTTATCTGTGCTCAATTTGCCAAACGGGTTAAACCCATCGGTTGATATTCCGAGGCGAACGTTGCGTATTTCTGTAGCAAAGTCCGGGTATCGCTGATTTGCAGATTTCCACACAGATGAATCAATCGGATGTCGCATGAGATTCTCACACACCTCCGCTCGACCATGCCAAGTCATTGCCTCTGCTATCCAAGGTATAGTGTAAAGTCTCTTCAATCGAGGACCTAAAGGGAAATACTTTAACACCTTCTTAGGTATTTGCGTATCTACTTTCAACAAACGTTTATTATGTACTATCATCTTTTGTTCATATCTAGGTTCCTTACATACAGGACAAGCCCGTTTGTCCTTATGCTCCTTATAGTATAAAATGCAGTCATACTTGCAGCAATGAATTGATTTGTATTTCATACCCAAACCTTTCAAATTATCCTTCATGATCGGATAATTGACTGGCAGTGTATTTTCTTTGGGGAGCAAATCTTTCGCCCAGAGGAGTATTACCGTCACACTTTTTCCCGACAAGCCAAATTTGCTCTTTAAGTTGTGCAACCCAACCATGGCATATAACTTTGTGTGGTTGGAGTTGGAATGATGGTATAATGGTGTTGCGGCTCCTGCTTTTAACCGTATATAATCCTTAACTTGGTCCGTATCATTGCCAACATGATCCTCATATCCTAAAGCATTCCCTCTACTATCTTGCTTTTCTTGTGCTGCGTGCACTTCATACGTATCATTTATGAGATCGTTTAACCTAGCATGTACTAACGGGTCACCATTTGTGTGAACGGTTTCATTGACAAGTATTTCTTCTGGAATATACTTAAATTCCCTCTCCCCATGGAAATGCCAAAACGTGTAGTCAGCTTGCATACCCCAATGAAACAAATGTACTTTTACATCTACCCCTTTCAAGCGTTTCCCATTTTTACAACGATTGCACGGGCATGGGATAATATCAGTTTCGAGATTCTTCATTGCATAATTCACAAAGTCTTTAACCCCATTAACGTATACTTGCCCCACTATACAACTTTCACCCATCCACTCTTTATATTGTGGAAACCCCATTAATTCTACAATACAAACAAATAGAATCTCAGTAAATTATAAAACTAAATGAACTTTGAGCTAATATTTAGAACATAATCTCTGACTTATCATTGCATTAATACTATCATTGCATTAAAACTCACAGGAAAACCCAACCAAGCACAAAACGTCAAAACTTCAACGAGCACAAAATAATGGTTATTTAATTAATTTTTAGATAAAATAAATATGAATAGTATAAAATGATTATTGAAAAAAATCTAACATATTCCCAAATAAGATAATATTCCAAAAACGAAAGAGGTTAAATGATGTGTAGATATACTCACAACAAAACAATCAGATTTGATTATATTTTGTCTAGAGAACGTTGACCACAAAGCTCGGGCAAAACTCGTAATATTAAAAATCCATTTGATTATATTTTGTCAAAAAAATATAATGTCTAGAGTTTTTGAATAATATTTTGTCAAAAAAATAACCTCAATACAATTTCTAGGGCTTATTAACATAAAATACAATTTGTATATAGATACACTCATAAACACACATATAAACAGAAATCTATACATACACATACATACACACACATCTAAACATAAATTTATACATCCACACACACATATAAACAGAAATCTCTACATACACACAAATAAACACACATACCCACACATAATAAGAATCGAAATTAGGCTTTAGACAGAAATTATACAACAAAAATACCCAAAAATATACCTGTTTGATTCACATAAATTAGGGTTTTAGAATCGCAAATGTTTCTTCACATCAACGTCTTCTTCACAGTTAAGAAAAATTTCGTTTTTGGTAAATGAAATAACAAACGAAATTAGGCCAAAATTTCATTTTTGGCAAATGAAAGAGAGAGGGAAATTAAAGCGGGAGCTCTTCACGTAAGATAGAGGGAAATTAAAGTAGGTGAAAAAATTTGTGACTGCTAATAGCAGTCACAAATTTGTGACCGCTAATAGCAGTCACAAATTTAGTCTAAGATCAAAATTTGTGACTGCTGGGAGCAGTTACAAATTTATGACTGCCAATAGCAGTTACAAATTAAGTCTTAGGCCAAAATTTGTGACCGCTAATAGCAGTTACAAATTTGTGACCGCTAATAGCGGTCATAAATTAAATCTAAGACCAAAATTTGTGACTCCTCATAGCAGTTATAATTTCGTGACTGCTCATAAGAGTCATAACTTATGTCTACTAATAAGCTTGTGACAGTTATAAAATTGTGACTGCTTACAGGAGTCACAAATTAATTATATGGTAACATTTGTGACTCCCATCAGCGGTAACAAACTAATTGACTCAAAATTTTTTTAACCAATTAATTTTATCACCCCTAATGGCAGTCACAAATAATTTTGTGACTGTTCCCGGGAGTGACTAGTTTGTCACCCCTATTGGCAGTCACAAAAAGGCAGTCACAAAATTAACATTTTGGTGTAGTGATCAAACTCATCAAATTTTAATTTGCTCTCCCCCATTGTTTTTAACCGAGATAGACAAAGAAGTAGAAACATAGGCATGAAATACGAAACATCACCTAGAAGATAAGATATCATCACAAAAAGATATAAATCAACCATGTGTAATGATCATATCAAAGGCAAACACAACCAACTATTTTTGAAATTTTTTAGTTCAGAAAAAAAGTTCACTAATACTGCAAACAATACCATATATAATATATGCAAAATATATCAAAGAAATCCGACACACATATATAGGTATAAACGACCACAAAACATGACACAAAACACATAAGCTTTACACACTAGCAGATGTGTCTAAATGTGTGGGATGGAATGAACGAGTGTAAACTAGACACGAATGAATTATAACCCAAACACTCAAATATGTTCAAGAAGCTCTAATTGACCGCAAAACTTTATCAAACTAAGCTTTAGCCTCAATTGACAAATAAATTTGAACTTAATGAACAAAACAAGCACAATGCACACAAGCCTAGAATATTGACGATTCTATAAATCAATAGCGTCATGACAAAATAAGCATAATAGGATGTATTGTGCAAACCCATTGATCTTCAACTAAACTTCCTCAAAAGATAAACATATATCATAATTTCTATTCTTTTCTTTTCTTTTGAAGTGATTTATTTAGAATGATCATAGTTGTCAAATCGCGAATCGTATCGTGAATCGTTTACCCCCCGAATCGCGAATCGTGAATCGAATCATGAACCGGTCAAATCGGAATCAAATGATAAAAATGAAATAAAATATACATAAATGGGATTTGACACTATAGAATTGGTTATTAAGAAAAATATGACAAAAAACTAATCGTAGCACATGATAATATATCAAAATATAGCCCAAAAATTAACCATAGCACATGTTCTCAACGTTTTAAGCTTGAAAATGTAAAAAAAATAAAAATAAATCATAAAAAGTCATCATCAATCATCATTATTCTTCATTCATCATCATCATCAAGGCCCAAATCACCATCATCGTCATCATTATCATCATCCTCCTCCTCTATGACAATTCGATCTCCCCCCTCTTCAAATTCCTCTTCATCTTCATCATCGTCCTCCTCATCATCAAGAAGTTCAATATCATCATCTGTCACTTGTTTGCCTTTTCCCTTGGCATTTAAATTCCTTGGACCTATATAACACAAAATAATTTTGACATATATTAACAATAAGATTAACACAGACACATATATATATATATATATATATATTAGTAACAAATAAATAATAATTATAATAATTCCACATATTTTCACCTCGCTTCCTCTTTTTGCTAGGCCCTTCATCTTGGAAGCATTCGTGAACATCCAACCATGAATGGTCGGTGGGAAGACATGGTTCTTTTATATCCCTCTCAGTGATCCACTCATCATCGTCCTCCATATCAGATAGACATATCGGATCGAAGTCACCACATTCTCTTCTTTGCTCTCGTCTCATTTCAAGTTGAAGATTATACTTGACGAAAACAAGAGCATTCAATCTTTGTTGCTCCAAACGATTTCTTTTCTTGGAATGCACATGATCAAATGTGCTCCAATTTCTCTCACAACCTGTCGCACTACATGTGAGACTAAGAACTTGTATAGCAATCTTTTGAAGCTCCGGTACATCTTCACCAAAACTTTCCCACCAATTGGCTACATAAACAAAAGAATATAAAAAATTCAGCAACATATAAATTGATTTAACATAAAAAATCAGCAACATATAAACTCACCAGGTTGTTTTTTATCTCTCGTTAGCGTTGTCGAACTTCTACCGAACAATCCCGCACACGTTTTAAACTTATCAATTTGCTCTTGTACGGTGATAATTGTATCGGTGTCCGAACACATCCTCTCTACGGTGTCATACAAACCACGCTTCACCTCTCTATCGACCTTAAAATCATCACTGAAGTGGAATCTTCAAATATAAACCAAAAATATATTTTAGTCTTTTATATAATATAAATTAGAATATAGTGGAATCTTCAAATATAAATTAGAATATAAATCATGTTACCTTGGGTTTTAAATAGTATCCCGCGGCATGAAGTGTCCTATGGAGTTGAAGATCCCACCTCGTATCAATTATTTTCCAAATCTTCATATATCTCCTCTCTACATGATTAAAATTAATCGCAATTTGCTCCTTCGCCCGATCCATAGCTTCATATATGTAACCCATTGCCGGTTTTGCATCTCCATCAACAAGCCTCAAAACTTTGTAAAGTGGATGTACACTTCTCAAACAATATTTAATCGCTTTCCAGAAATTTGTGTCACCCAAAATGATAGCCTCCACTTTCTTCGCATCCACCTTGTTAGCAAAAGTTCCATTCATCCAATCGACTGACGTGAACATACGCCTCAATGCCCCCTTATTTTCTCCAAAACTCTTCAATGTAAGAAAGGAAGTGGCAAATCTAGTTGCTCCCGCTCTAGTAAGTTCCCTCTTATTTGAAAATATTCTAAACAAATCAAGCACCCATGTATGCCTATAAATATACACGGTAACTTCTCTTGCCTTTGTAATTGTGTTTTGAAATATAGGCAAGTTACCAATGTCGGTAAGCATCAAATCAATCAAATGGGCGGTACACGGGTTCCAAAATAAATTCTTTCTTTTCTCTTCCAATAACCTCCCCGCGGCTACATATGCCGATGCATTGTCCGTCACCACTTGCACAATATTTTCTTCCCCAATATCTTCCACCATACCATCAAGCAACTCAAACAATCTCACAACATCCTTGATGATCGAGGAGGTGTCCACGGATTTAAGAAAAATCGTCCCGCTCGGGCTATTCACTAAAAAGTTAGTGAGTGATCTTGATTTTCCATCGCTCCACCCATCCGACATTAAAGTGCACCCTGTTTTTTTTCATTCCTTTTTATACATCTCCAACAAGCTATGCACACTTTCCACTTCCTTTTTCAAATACGTGACCCTAGCTTCATGATAGCTAGGGGGCTTCAATCCCTTGCCATACTCTCCAACCGACACCAACATTTTTTTAAAAAGAGGACACTTCATAAGTTTGATGATAGAGCATTCTTATAGAAAAACCTCAATATATCCTTGCACACCGGCTCCCTATCCTTTAGCATTTGATTCAGGGTTTGTTGTTTACCCTTTCCCCCACCCCCCTAATAACAAACCTATCCATTCCCCCTTTCGTCTTCCCCGTCGAACCTCCCTCATCATCGTTCCCTCCTTGAAAGCATTCATCTTCAACATTTGCTTCACTTTGATTGCTACCAACCGTGGAAGTAGTATTTTGACACTAATACTCTTGAAAAAATAATCTAACGGCCTCAGGACATTGTTCACACATACTAGTATCGCTATGAGTCCCGGCAAAAAGTTGTTTCATTCGAAAAACTCTCCCCATTTTATTGCTCCACAATAATTACATTTCAATTGCATTCTATTGTTCTCATTCACCTTGGTGCAATGAAACCAAGTTGGATCGGTTTCTTTCTTGCCCTTTAACTTTACCATCTTGATTTTCAAAGATCAAACAACCTACAAATCAATATCAATTTATTTAATAAACAACTCCATCAATAACTAAAGAATTTAATCAAATGCATATGGATGGTTTAAGAAAATACAGCAAAAAAAAAAAAAAGAAAACAGCAAATGAAAATTCAAAAAACAGTAAAAATAACTATACAAAAAAAACGTATGGTTTTACTTGAAAAAAAGCAGCAAAATAAAAACAGCAAAATAACCTAAAAAACCCAAAATAGATTTTTTTTAACAAAACAGCAAAATAGCAGCAAAAAAGCACAAAAAGTAGCCTTCGTTTTGGTTTTATAACCAAAAAAACTTAAAAAGCAGCAAAAAAAAAATGAAAACGGCAAATAAAAATTCAAAAAACAGCAAAAAGAACTATAACAAAACTGTATGCTTTTACTTAAAAAAAAAGCACCAAAATAAATACAGCAAAATAACCTTAAAAAAACAAAATAGCAAAAAAAATAGCAGCAAAATAGCAAGAAAAAAAGCACAAAAAGCAAACGAAAACAATAAATCGTTTTATAACCTAAAAAAACATCAAAAGTTCAAAACGTATGGTTTTATAACCTTAAAAAAAAAGCAAACGAAAATAATAAATCAAATTGTCGGCCATCAATTGAGGAGAATAAGACATAAAAACAAGAAAGAAAACATACCGGATTTCGTTTTGCAGAAAAAAACCAAAAAACGGCCTTCGATTTACTGTTGCAGTTGAAACGGCCTTCGATTTGCTTCGGTCGGTTGTTTGCTTGCTTCGGTTGGTTGTTTGAATGGGTTTAGGTTGAAACTGATTTTTTTTTTATTTGGGTTAAAATCTATTCTCGAATCATTTTTTTTTGCCTTTTTAGTGAATCGTTTTAAAACCGATTCACGGTTCGATTTGGAATCGGACGATCCAGAACGGATTCGGGCGATTCTTTAGACATGTACGATTCTTATCCTGATTCGAATCGTTTTGTGCCCGAATCGAATCGAATCGAATCGTGCGATTCGACTCGCGAATCGGACGATTTTAACGACTATGAGAATGATCAATTAAACTAAACTATGCTTGCCCCTTTTTGGCAAATTTTGTTCTTTTTATTGCCTTAATTTTTTCTTGGGCTTTTTCAAACGGTGGCTTTCACAATGAGTCAACCTGTCTCTACCAGCCCTTTCCCATATTCACTCATATTTTTTCAATACTAAACAAAATCTCTCACGGGCAACGATTCTTACATGCACAAATCCCCCATAGTCACATAAACATGTAGATGAAAAAATTGATTGGAGAACGTCTCACCAAACTCAAATATACATAGTGAAGTAAAAATCCAATAAGCTCGTGCATGTGTGTGCGGAGGCATATACAAAGTCGAATTCATAAAGCAAATCAAGTTTGAAACAACTCCATAAACATTGTTAAGATCAATCTAAGTATCTAAAGAATAGTTATCAAAATCGCTCGATTCGTGAGTCAAATCGTCTGATTCGGTTCGATTCAGGGGTATAACGATTTGAATCAAGAGTTGAATCGTAAAGGCTCAATCGTCCGATTCGATTTGGAATCGTCTGATACGGTTTGGAATCAGGAATCGTTTGTTTATACGATTCATTAAAATGGATTTTTTAACCCTTTTGTTCGCGCACGTGACTAATTTTAACCCACCTGTTCGGTACAAAACCCAAAAAAATAAAAATTATGACCTTTTGTCCAGCCATACGAATTGTTGCTGCAAATCGAAACCATATTCCAGCCGTAAATGCAAAAACCAAACCGTATTCTAGATGTAACTTGCAAATCGAAGCCATAAAACCCCTATTCCAGCCATACGAACCATATGTTGCTGCTTCTCTCAAAACAATACGTTTTATTGTTTTTTTTCGTTTTCTTTTGCACTTTTTTTTTGGTTATAAAACCTTTGTATTTGTTATGAAATCTTGAAGGTATATCTGTTTTGATGTTTTAAATTAATATGAAGGCTGTTTTTAATTAATATGGTTTTATAGTTAATCTTAGTATTTGTTTTGTTGTTTTAAATTAATATTGTTATAATTTTGTAGGCTGTTTTAAATTAATATTGTGAATCTTAGTAGGTAGGGTTGTTTAAATTTTTTGGAAGTATTTGTTTTACAGTTTTACCGTTATAAATTAATCTTAGTATTTATTTTATTGTTTTAAATTAATATGTAGGTTGTTTTAAATTAATACTATTTTAAATTTGTGTTAAACATTGGTTTATGTATTTACAAATTTGTGTTAAATTAATATGATGGTTGTTTTAAATTATTGTTTGAATTGTTTATTAAATAAATTGATATTGATGATGATGATGATTGAAGAAGAATGATCATTGATGATGAGTTTTTATGATATATTTTTGTTTTTTTATATTTTTAAGCTTAAAATGAATGAGAACATGTGCTACGGTTAAATTTTGTGATATATTTTGGTATATCATCACGTGCTACGATTAGTTTTTTGTCATATTATGCTTAATTACCAATTCTCCAGTGTTAAATCCCATTTATGTACATTTTACTACATTTTTATCATTTGGTTCCGATTCGATCGTTTCGATTCACAATTCGGAGGGTAAACGATTCACGATACGATTCGTGATTTGACAACTATGATCTAAAGTCATAACCATATGTTCTAGCCTCCACATGAAAATTGTGGAGTGAATTGGATTCAAACACACAAATATGCCACACCAAACGTGTAAAACTAAAATACCCAAAAATAAAAAATCCTTTTTGTATTTTTTAAAAACTTCACAAAGATAAAATCTTTTTGTATTTTTCAATATGGCTCAATAAGAGAAAAATATAATACGAAAGATACACAAGTCATAACACTATCAAATACATATCATGAAGCACAACTAGAGTATGACAAATAAAATCATGCAAGCAATCATCTATAAGATATACCAAAAGAAGAATCATGTGCAAGCATGCGAGAATTAAACAGTCTAACATCTAGCTCCTCTGAAATGGATTTTCTAACCCAAATAGATACATACTTAATGCGTCGGGATTCGGGAACCAAGGGAACACTAGACTTCAACTTCCTAGGACCTCTTCCAAGATCAAAACCAAAAGGCCTAAGGTGGCCTTTTCTACCACAATGTGAACATGTGTAAACGTGAGGAATGTAACTTACGGTTTGACCTTTTCTAACGCCCTTGGATTTGGTTGATCCTCTAAAGCAAACAATGATCTTAGCTTCAACACTCGAAGCATTAGAAACATAGGAGCCAATACCATCACTACTAAAACTACTCGAGTATTTTAAATTATCTTTTAACTTCAAAATTTTAGACTAAGCAAAGAATTTGACTCTTCCAATTATAGGGACTCCTTTATATGTTCAATCATTCCTAGAAGGTTATCGCGCTCCCCCGCAATGAAAGCAAACTTATCTCTAAGAGTCTTCTCTCGTGCCTTAAAATCATTAATCAAAACACTATCCTCAAAGGCACATACATTAACTCTAAAAATTTTCAAGTCCTCTAATTCTTTCTCTAAAACTAGGACTCTTTCATCACTCTCTTTCTTGGACAATTCTATAAATTTTTAAAATCACGGTCCATGTCTACAAGTTTTTCACGAAATAAATTTCTTTGATTTTGAACGGTTTGCAAAAGATCCATAGCGGATTTAAAACGAAAATTTTCTTTTTCAAGAATTTCAATTCTTTTAACAAACTCCAAATTCAAATGATTTAAGTCGTCAAAACAATGGGAATCTATAGAGAGAAAAACAAAACACTCAAAAAGCACTAAGCAAGGATCTAAATGATATCAGCGGGAAAAAACTCTTTGAAAATCAGGATGACACGATAACTTGGTGAAACCTAATCTGATACCAATTTGAAAAAGCAGAAGGCACTAATACCACTATAAGTATGAGAAAACAAATATGCTCTACGAAAAATTCCAGTTTGAGAGTGCGCAATCAGTTTTATCTTTTTATCCTAAATATACATCTATGTGATAAAACAGATATATCAAACCAAGCATTCAACAAAGGCAAATTTATGGAAAAATCCCCTCAGGGCAAAACCTTTTATTCACTTTATAAAGTTTACAAATGGCAACTTACAAATTCTATAAAGGAATCTACAGTAGATGAATCTCCCGCTGGTGACCTTCATCGATAACTATGATCCTCGTAAAAATCACAAGACCGCGGTCCTCCTTCAGCCTCGGCCTCGGCCTTTGTCTTCAGCCGTGAGTTCCCCTCAGGTATCACAAGTCAGCCACAAAGGTGTATGAAAGAATACAAAACTTTCTAGGGTTTAAACGAATTCACAAAACTAAATATTCAGGATGTTTGTTTGTGAATTAAACAGTGTTTTGGAACACTAAAATACGAACTTTCGCAAAAGTTATGCAGAAACGAATCTGGAAAAAGTCTTAAATATTTTGATCACGAAAAAAGTATTTATACATTTTGAGGCGACGCATCGTTCGAACGAGAATGTAAAGCCGGTCTAATGAGATGGTGATCTCGTTCGAACGAGATAAACTCTCGCTTTCAACGACATCCAAAAAACTTAAGACAGTGGGCCCTCGTTTGATCTAGGATTCTAACGGCCTTTTAACGACATGACATCTCATTTGAAACGAGATTCCATCTCGTTTAAATGAGCCTTAAAAATGAAAAAAAATATTTTTGAAAATAAAAAGGTCCGTTTTTTAAATAAAATTTTTTGTTCGTTTATGATAAAAAATAAACATCCCAAACATGAATCCTGTAAATTAATTTAAACTCTACATTGATTTATACCTTTATGGGATGTCAGGATGTCTTCAAACTTGGAGATGCTTGAGTTTGGTTTGTCGTAACGGTGCGTGACAATTTGTAACATGATACGTCAAACTAGTCTAAAACTATGCTATGAACAATGTTGGAAAAATTGTTCTTACAACTTGTGATCATCATCTCACCCTCTTCCAAGTTGTATTTTTGGATGATATTTTTTGTAAATGATCTTATCATTATGGAGATCACGTATACCAAATTTGATTGAAAA
Organism: Sambucus nigra; assembly: GCA_949130495.1. Lineage (NCBI taxonomy): Eukaryota > Viridiplantae > Streptophyta > Magnoliopsida > Dipsacales > Adoxaceae > Sambucus > Sambucus nigra. Next base: position 169,808,360 of record OX422218.1, on the reverse strand, counting down.
AAAAATATATATATATATATATATTATTTTTTATTTTTAAAATGATTATTTTCATAGGTATGTTGTTAAGTTTTAGTGTGTGTGTGTATGCCTAAGAGTTCAACAATGGAAACTATGTATTGAAGAGAGTAATGGAGAGGTATAGGGAGAAAAATGACCTTCATATGGTTTTTATAGATTTGGAAAAAGCATATGATAGGATATCAAGAGATATAATATGATGGGTTTTACATAAAAAATGAGTGACTCGAAGATATGTATGATGGAGCCATGACTATAGTAAGAACATCAACTGGAGAAAGTAGTGAATTTTCAATTGCTGTAGGTCTGTACCAAGGTTCAACACTAAGTCCTTACCTTTTTGCTCTTGTTATGAATGAGTTGACTAGAAAAATGCAAGATGAGTTGCCGCAGTGCATGCTATTTGCAAATGATATTGTTTTAGTGGATGAGACTAAGACGATGATTGTTGCTAGATTGGAGTTGTGGAGAGAAACTCTGGAAATAAGAGGGATTAAATAAGAACTAAAACAGAATATGTTGAGTGCAATTTTAGTAATAGGAGGACAAACGGGAATGTGGTGAAGTTGGAGGATCAAGAGATACCGAGAAATGATCATTTTTGTTATTTAGGCTCAATTATCCAAAAAGATGGAGATATTAGTGATGATGTTGCTCATAGGATCAAAGCAGGTTGGGTTAAGTGAATAAGTGCTACAGGCGTATTGTGTGAGATGCGAATGCTAAGATAAATTTGTGGTAAAACTCGAGAGGATAAATTTAGAAATGAAAAAATTCGTGAAACGCTAAAAGTAGCCCCTATAGAAGATAATTTGAGAGAAATCGGCTTTAGATGGTTTGGAGACGTCAAGCGTAGACTAATGGATGCCCTCGTAAGGAAGAGTGATTTAGTTAGTATTGATGGTAACGCAAGGGGTAGAGGTAGTCAAAAACTGACTTTGTGGGATTTTGTAAAAAAAGACGTGATATCATATGGTTTAATTGAAGATATTGCGCTGAACAAAGTGGAATGGAAAAGTAGGATTCATGGAGCCGATCCCAAATAATTGGGAAAAATGATTTGTTGAGTTGAGTATATATATATACACACACAACATTCAAACATGAATAATATGTATAAAATAATTGTGTATATTTATATGCTATTGTAGTATCGTGTACTTGTTATGTAGTATTGGACTATTTTTAAATAAATCGTTGGATTTTCACTTGGTCCCATAGGGACATATCTTGTACCATTTATATAAGAATCTCAGTACCTAATGAAAAGGACGTGAAAGAGTTACTGACAGTTTGTTCCTGAACAATCTAAAAGCCTTTTCCAAGCTGCCTTTTAATTTATATAATTACACCAAGGCCTACACAATTTCAAATAAATACCATATATATAAATAAAATCCCAAAAATTCAGAGGGTGTACCCGCCCGCACCCACACTCGTGCTCACCTCTGATGCTTCCCTCTATCATTTATTTGCCGGTGGGCAATGTCCAGAAGCGACACAAGCCTACTATTATCATTCCTGAACGACTGGCCTATCATGTAAAGAAAAGACCGATCCCTACCGAACCTTGGTGCCTCCTCCCTTGGGCAATTATAGCAAAACTTCTAGTGAAGGAGGTGGTAAAGACCACCTATAATTGACTGCGTGAGGCTCAATATCGATTGAGTAATCAGGGACATACTCGTACTTCTCATGCTCATCATAAAAAAATAGGTCATCAATCCCCATCGGTATCCCTACGAGCATCATCAAATCATCCGAGGTGATTTCTATCTACCCATAAAGAAAGTGATGCATGTAGTGGGTGTCCCATTCTCTCTCAAGCGAGGCATTTGCTATAGCTCAGTTGTAGAGTTACCTTACACTACGGACTTCACAATCCTAGCCCACCATCCCCCAGCCCCCAGCTCCCAGATTCATATCTCATACTAGAAAACTCAAGCCTCTCTCCCGTCCCCCACTTTTTATCTTCTGCCCTGAGTTTTATACAGGGCGGCTTCTTAAGGTGTTACTTTATCTCCATCCCTAGTCCAAACCCAAGAAAATTTGTGTTGACAATTTTGAAAACGAATAGAAATAAACCGAAATTGACATAATTAGCCATCTTCATGTTAGGATTTTTTTACACGAAGTCGTGTCGTGTTTGTGTGAAAGTTATGATTGGTCTTAGTCGTGTCATCTCGTGTTTTCTTTTATTGTTTTGTTAGCTCTAATTAGGTGCAGATATCATGAATCATGTCGTGTTCGTGTAAAGTAAAAATAACACGATGTCGTGTCGGGGCAAAACACGACCCAAAAATATGATTTGCGACTTCTAGTCAAGAACAATATAATTTTTTCAATTTTCTCGGCACCTTTTCTTTTATATGTTTTTATTATTGGTTTTAGCAACTGAATTTTTTGACATAGGTAAGTTAATAGTTGCCTATTGGGATCTTTCAAGGGTTGGTTTTGCTCGTAATTTTGATATCTGGACTTTGCTGTATGATGGGCATCGACACTCCAACAAGGTTTGAGACTCCCTAAGATTCTTAATCTCTTGTTTTTGCATGATAAAATCTTATTTGTGGTGCTTGTGATGCGAGTATTTTCTCTGGCCAGATATAACGTAGTAGTATTTGTTCACTAATAAAACAATATTTCACTGTGTGTATTTAATAGCGATGGAGGTGATATTCGATAAATATAAGAGGAATTTGTATTCTCTTGGTGTAATTTTTTGATTAGTGAATTACTGAATTGGGGATGCATCCTGCCTGTATTGGGCATAATTGTACTCCATGTATCATCGTATCTTTCATTCTATTATTGACAGTTTCAAGAGTTTCTTCGACATCAAGTGCTTCTTGGTTCGAGCTTTTGGACTCTTTCGAAATATTAGATTTCTTTCATTTATTACTGGGGCCTTCAATCTTAAGCCCACACACTCAACAATTTTACTGTGTGGTTTACCAACTTATGGGCATTCAGAGACTTATTGTGTTGTCCATGTGTCGTAGTTATGAAACTTTTATATTACGGTATGACAGATAGTTATATTATCACACAATTTTTCAATATAATAATATAAAAGTGATGCATCACAATATGAGTGTCATATTATGAAATTTAACTCTTAAGAACATTTATATTACCACAAGTCTATGTTATATTAGGCATATAGGGACCTGCACACTAAAACTTAAAAAAAAATCCCAAAACATCCCCTCAACCAAGGGGTTTCAATCATGTTCTCTTTTTATAATTTGATTTAGGTTGAAAGATTATGCTGGAATCCCAAATAGTATATTTTTAATACTTAATTCCATGAAAGTTCCACGTAACAATAGTGAAAGATCAAAGCTAAGGTTGCGTTTGTTTTTTCATTTGAAATCTAAAAAAATTGTTTGTTAACCACATAACAGATTCAAAGTTCAGATTAAGAGGTAGTATTACCTCTTAACAATTCATTCAGAGGCAAATACAACCGTTTCTCTTAATCATTTAAAAAAATAAACACTGTTTGGTACTTCTTAATTTCAAAGTGTTTAAATTCAGACTTGAGAGTAAAAAATAAACAACCTCTAAGAATCGACTTTAGGCCTGACTTGGCTTTTGAGTCAACTTAGGTCCGACTTGGCTTTTGAGGTTCCAACAGCTAGATCATGATCGAGTTGACCCAAGTGAGTTTTTATAACTTATTGTTGTGGAAGGAGATGCCTAGGCCTAAGCTACGAAAGTTTTACTTATATATGAAAATAATGTAAATAATAATTAAAGTGGAAACATTATTCTTTCTTCAATTTAATGTTACTCAAGTAAGGGTTCATTCTGAAAGAAAATATATTAATGTGGTTAGATTTTACACATTTCTTACATCTTTTCCCTCAAAGCAAAATACGTTATGATTACTTTTGAGATATGTACATCTTGGAAGTGGGAGGGAAGAATTCAATTTCCAGGTGAAGTCGTCCATAGTTATAAATTGCTGATTACAACGTACAAATGATTTTATAACTTAATTAGTAATTCGTTGAAGTAATCTATCTCAATTGTGGATGAGGGGACACTCGTCGCTGATGACATTATTTAACAACTCAATATTACCATGCCAATTTGCGAACTCAAATTTTAATAATGGATTAACCCATTTTAGTACTGTCTGTGAGGAAGCCCTTACCTGGCTAGAAGAATTTTCAAGAAATATAGCTGAGAAAAAAAAGTTTACTATTTTTATGTTTTATTTTGGCAAATGCAAAATTCGATATACCCCTGCAAAATGAAATTTCCTGAACTATTGATTACCCTCTATCTACAATCATTTTTCTTATGTATCATGGTATTCAAAGAAATCCAAATTTCAGTAATGGTATTCCAAGTTGACTATTGAAGGAGCTTCCAAACATGTTAGAAATAACTTAGCAATGAACGTAGTACACAAATATTGCAGCCTCACCATCACATATAGGCCAACAAACTTGTCATGGTTTATTCTGTGATTCCTCTCATGAAGTAGCAGCACATTTTTGCGTGCTCGAACCCATCATAAAAAATTGTGAAAATACATTATTCCTACAATTGTTGTGATGTGGAAATGGGTCATGCCATGTCTAGTTCGTAAGTAAATGTATAGCATATAAGAGGTGTATAGAAAGTTCGTCTCGTGTATAGTAGGAGTCATGCCACCCATTCATGTTCAGCAAGCAGCTCAACCGGTTAATGAAGTGAACATGCAAAAATTAAATTCAACAAGTTAAATACGTTTGTGTTGTGTTAAACTCGTGTTAAGAGTTGTTATTTCTAATTGATGAGGACGATATAGAATCTTTAGGGGGGCAACAAGGCTAAAATTTAGGGAGACCCGGTGTCTCTCCCCCCACCCCCTTCTTTTTCTCTTTGGAAATAAATCGCATCTTTCTTTATTCGAAGTCCCAGTTTGTCTAGTTGTAATTTTTTACATTAATACCATCGTGTATTAATCTAAATGTATTTTAGGCTTTTTTTACTTGACATCTAATTTTAATATGTTAACTTCCAACCACTTTCTTAATCCCTTTGACATGCTCCCAATTTTTTTAAACGCCGTCACACTTCAGTTAAACAAACGTTATTTAGTAATTAGTCACCCCTACTAATTTTTATGACCTAAATAACCTTACATTTAAACTAAAAGTTATGCTACCAAACACCCTCAAACTCTCACCTATTCTAATTGTCAAACACTTGTTCTCTCTGTTGGGGTTTTATTCTTAAAATCATATTTTATGACATTTATTATTTATCAATAAAGGATTGTCTAAGCTCATTTGATATATGAATCATGTTTGTAGGATTGTCTTATACTTGTTTATAAATATTTTGTATATGTCGTTAATTATACTTAGTATGATTCTGGTGAGTTGGGCTAGACTCAATCACCGAAATCAAAATTTAGGTTTTAGTATGATTGAGTAATTCACAACCTAGATAGGAAGTTTACATCCTATCGATAAACTTGAGTGTAATATCTTAATATTTTCTCTTGACTACGGGAACCTGTTTGATGGTTGGTTTGGGATCTTGTCTAATAGTTCAAAGAATATTGTACCTGTACACCAGTAATATATTGAACATGACAAATGGTGAGATTCGAGTCTAGATGCTAACTAGATTAGACTTGTACAATCTCACAGTTTGCAAGGGGTGCATAGATTCTTAAACCAGAAGGATACGAGGATAGGAGTATTCACATAATTATTGCTTTAATTTGTTATTGGATGAGATTCAATTTATTTGGTCAATAATATTTGTAGGTTGGAAAATCATTGAATATGTCAGAGATCATATTCCAGAGGAATCTGTGTTTAAGAGATATTCTAGATTGTGATACCACCTTGATAAACTTATAAGTTTTGATCCAAATTATAAACCCGACTGGTAAATCGGTAATCCGATAGAGTATTAAATAAGTTAAGTTTAAGGTCAATGAATAAATAATATGTTGCCTTGAGAATGCATAATCTATGGATTTATTAGTATCTTAGGCCAACACACAAATTCAATATTTAACAAATTTTATCTTGATTAATTTAGTGTGCATGTAATGATGAAGTCCAAATTAAATAAGCCAAATCACATAAACAAACCAAGCATGCGAAGAAGTAAGGAAAAATTCCGTTCTAGCAAAATCTCTTTTTCAGCATTGTATCAGAATTGACAAATACTATACTACTTACAGACTACATAGCTTACTAAGTATAACATGCAATTTTTCGAGTCTTCTACAGACACGACACAGTCCAGCACCGTCCACGGAAAGCAGTCTTCCCTCGGTATCCACCAATCAGTCTTATTCTTCAACAGTAGAGCCTCGACTCCACAAATCAGCAGTAAAAAAAATCTCTACAAGAGTCTTCTAATAAGGAATTTGTTCTTCTTGATTTGGTAAAGTGATATTTAAAGTTCCAAGAGGTTTGGATGAAAATTTGATAGAGTTTGATCACAAAAAGATCTCTAAAATGGCTTCTTAATGAGTCTAATCCCATATCTCTATTTATAGGGAAGGTTGGTGCAAAGAGATAGACATTATAGATTTGGATCAGATTTGTTTAAAGAACAAAAAATCGCACGCTCGTTCGAATGATCTGGTATCTTGTTCGAACGGCGTACCCTTTCTTGTTCGAACAGGTTTCCAACGAAACTTCAAACAACATGCCAGAGCTGACCAAAAGGCGTCGCTTCAGATCTTGTTCAAATGTGAGAAACTCGTTCTAACGATGTACCCAATCTCATTTGAATGACATCCAACGAAACTTCGAACTACATTCCATAACTGACCAAAAGGCGTCGTCCCAGATTTCGTTCGAATAAAAGAGTCTTGTTCTAATGACACTGTGTAAACTCGTTCGAACGAGTTAGCGAGATTTCAAAAAAAAATCTTTAAAAATATTTAAAATACATTTTCAAAACTTTAAATACATATTCTTCAAAAATGACCCTTGGAAAAATTAAAGCCTTTACTAAACTACCTCATTAATCTTCTAGAGTAAAGTTGTGATGAACGATCTTCAATCTTGTAAATGTCATCAACTTCTTGTCTTCGAATACGTGAAAGTAGTCATGAAGGTGCAGTGGTGTGTAATGGGATAAGCTAAAGAAAAACTAAATTGGCAATTATAAAACTTGCTCTTACAAATCTCCCTCTTTGGCTATTTTGGTACAAAACATAAACTGAAGCCAAATTGGCCCCTAAAACTAATACAACTCATGCCCTCAAAAATAAAAAACAAAAATGCATAAATGTATAAGTATTCAATTGAAAAGTTTTCATCTTGTGCGGCTCAAGAAATCATCATCAAGGCGGAATGACCTACACACTTGAGATAAAAAATACTGTGATGCGTACGAGTTTTAAATAAAAATAAATAAAACTCCCTCTTAATCTCCCCCCCCCCCCCCCCCCCCCTTTTGTCTGTAATAGACAAAGGAGTAGAATCTAAACATGAATAATAAGCCTCACATGAAGAAGCAACGATATCATCAGCAGGATAATTTATAAGCACAAGTAATGATAATTCAAAAGGCATAATGTGTTCTTCCCTTATCAAACAATTATTTTTGAATTTTTTCAATTTTTCAAGCATAAGGTATACAAAGTACATATAGGTACAAAAACACATAGTCACCATTAAATAAGACTAAAATATCCGAATCGTGAAACTGGAATGTAATTTTGTGACTATTTTTCATTGGCCAATCAACATAAGCATTCATAACATAGATGCACGAAGTTATGAGACACTTCTAAAGAAAGAACTCAATTTCTACTTTAGGTGTAAAATATTGAACTTAGTGGAATTAACTCGACTTATATATGCTATGAATTTTAATGAGTCTCAAAACAATAACGTCAAACTATTTAATGTTTTTCAAGAGAGGCTGTTGTGAAAATCCATTGATCTTCTACTTTATAACTGCCTCAAAATCTCACATATATATAAGAATTCACTCTAAAATATTTTGAAGATATCATAATGCTCATATGTTACAAATCATTAATGAATATAAAATAAATAACCTCGGGACTTCTGTTTTTGTGCATCGTCAATCTTTTTAGGCTATTTTTGCAAATGGTGTCTATTAACGCAAAGATAATTTTGCTCTTTCGTAGCCCATTTCCATTGCTTAACATATATCAATATTTTTCGAGGAAAAAAATTCGAACAATGGTTCTTACAAGCACAACTTATATCTTTTTATATTTGGTTTGTTATTAAGCAGGATTGAGATGAGAACATCGTATTCGATACATGATAAGTAAGTACAATGTTCAAAAAATTCGTACATGTGTAGAATAAAGGTGACAAATAGTCTAACATTTAGAAAGTAATCATCAATGATCAACGAAATGTTATCCACACATTATTAAGCATACTAACAAAACAAAGCCATGTCTTAAAGCACTATGAAAAAGTTACGTGTATGGACGAAATGTAGGGGTGATCCGAATATCTTAAATGTTCACCCATATACGGTGAAAAATAGAAACACAAAAATCTTTTTATTTTTTTCAAAAATTTTATCAAACATAAAATCTTTTTCAATTTTTCAATCTTTTTAATCTTTTTGAATTTTTTCTAAATATATCAAAGAGAAAAACATGTGAATACAATGATAATACAATCTAACAATAGGGATATAATATATGATCATGATAAATACCCTATAATAGAAACCATTATCGACCTCAATCATTAGGCTCGGAGGAGTTCTCAAAAGGAGAAGCCGTCCTATGAAATTTCTCCATCAAACATTGCGAAGTTTTGACTAAATACTCCACTTACTCTTGAAAACTCTCAAAATCTATATGATGATTGTCGGGAGCATATGGAGTAACATGTGTGGGAGTGCATACAGGTATAGGAACTCGAGTGGGAGCATACCGGGGAACACACACGTGATAAACTCTCCATAGCCTAAAACAAAACTTTCTAAGATTACCTCTTTATTTGCAATGGGAATAAACATAAATGGGCTTGTGTATACCTTACTCAAAATGCCTAGGACTAGTTCTCCTTAGTAGGTTCAGTCTCCTAGGTGAGTTAGGACAAAATCCATAGGGATCCACCACAAACTCAGGAACCAGCTCGGGTCCAACATTGGAAGTGGATGCACCGTCATAGCCTATTCCTTGCCTCTCAATGTTACCTAATGTGGGACCAAGGAATATCTTTCCAAACTTCTTATATGTGTCCTCTAAAGTGACCTTAACCTCCCAGGAACGTTCGAGATCAATCTCGAGTTGGGATACACGGGCTTTAAGTTTCTCACGAGCCTTCAATCAAGCTTGAAGATCTCTCATAAGACTAGCCATGGTGTTGGTCGAATCAGTTTTCTCCCTACCTACAAAAATCAACTGCTCACACAAAGAAACTTTCACCTTCTCGAGTTGACTCACCGACGCCTCACACTCTCTCAAAACATTCACCACCTTCTCTAAATCGCACACCCTAAGAGACAAGTCTTTATTAATATTTTTTGTTTTTAAAGTCTCGGTGTAAAGATCATGAAAGGCTTATTGGAGCCCACCTTGTCCCTCATTCAAATTATCTTCCTCACTCCCACTCTCTCCAAAATGATTTGAAACATCGTCAAGGCACTCACGTTTAGAAATGTCCTCATCGATGTGGGCCATACTAGAAGTACTCACGTGATTGGCCATGCATGCGAGACACGTTCATGTGGTGATTCATCCCCAGAATCCACCAATTCGGCGTCACTATCGCTAAGAGTGGCTTTATGTGCAACTTTGCCTTTGCCCTCTCTTTAGCTTAGTGGGACACTCATGTGCCTTGTCCTATTTTCCCTCACATTCATAACATCTCACTTTATCTTTCTCACAGACATTCTTGCCCTCATTCTCATTTTGATTTTTCTCAAAATTATTTTCTTTGGATGATTTTTCTTTGTTAAATTTGAGATTTTTTTTATTTTTTATTTTTGTAAAAAGGGCTAAATCATCCATCTCAAAATCAAATTCAGACTCAGAATCACAAACTTTTTCTTTCTTCTTTTTGGACTGGGCTTTCAAAGCAATCCCTATTTCCTTTTTCTTTTTAGTTTTGGGAAACATGTCAATTTGATAAGTTTGAATGTCTCCTACGAGTTCTTCTAACCTAAAAGTATCTAATATTCAAAACGAATTTAGGACAGTGACTTTAGGGATAAACCAGGCTGATAGGGATCTAAAAATATTTTTCACAACTCTCGTTTCTGGAATGTTCTCAGCCAAATTAAAACTAGAGTTAACGATATTAGAAAATTGTGCATAAAATTCATCGAAAGACTCGGATTCTAGCACGATAATAGTATCAAACTGTGTGGTGAGGTTTTGAAGATTAAAAGCTTTCATAGCTTTGGTCCCTTCGTGAGTGAGTTGAAGGATATCCCACACTTACTTAGACGTGGTGCACGTCATGATGCGGCGGAACTCCCTGGGGTGACGACTCTAGAAATGGCACTTAAATCGCATGAGTTAAAATTACTCCATTTAAATTCATCTTCTGTCCATACAGATACGTGTTTAAGACCTTCGACATTGTTGTTGGTCACAGTGCGTGGCGTCCACACTCTTTCACAAAAAAAGCCAGACTCTTTCATCAATAGATTTTTAAACAGATATCATCCTAGCTTTCTAGTACGCATAATTAGACCCATCGAAAATAGGCAACATATTATACAAATTCTCTATAAAATCCAAATTTTAAAGGATCACACAAAAACTTAGTGTAACCAGAGAAAATTGGTATCCCCCCAAATTCATAAAATTCAGGATCACACGATATTTTAGTGCAACCCGCTCTGATACTAATTTGAGAATACGAATTCTATGGATTTATTCGTATATTAGGCTAAACACACAAATCAAATTTTAACAAATTTTTGTCTTAATTTAATTTAGTGTGCATGCAATGATTAATTGCAAATGTATATCTAACGTGCATGCTATATAGGCTCAAGTGCAAGCCTGTCGCTCAAGTAATTATCCGATAAGTCGGGATCATCTCCATAGGGAACTAAGATGAAAATTCGTGACGACGTAGGAATATAAGATTCACCCTAACTGATTCGAGAAAAGAAACTAAAAAGATGATTAATTGCGAACTGAATGACTATTAACTGAATGTGAAGAAAATTTAAACTACTGACTAACCTATGTGCAGAGAAATAAACTATTGCAGTGAAGTAAATATGAATAAGGGAAAGATAGGTTAAGATACAATCCCCCGAACCCTAGTACATTTACCGGATAGAATACTAGCTTTTGAATTAGAAAGTTGATTGAATCCAGTCTTTATTAATCCTAAGCATTACATATATGAGGGTACTAGCCCGAATCATACGTAATCAAAGGTAAAAATAAAGCAGTGCCGAATAGCTAACACGAGCATCGCATCCTTAAACATTCTGGTTCCCTAAGACAAACGAGGTTAAAAGGCCTACGAAAGTTGTGTGTACTACACAGCACGATCTAATAAATTTTCAATTCAAAACCTATTTTTTACACATGTAAATTACATCTGGTTGGGTTCATGCATGCCAACCCTTAAAAATTTAGCTGGACATGATTAAAGTAAATTTTTCTCGGAATTAAATTTGCAGAAATTCATAGCTACGTGAAAAATTGAGATGAAATTTGGGATTAAGAATTACAAACTAAAATTGATTGACTAATTAAACTAAACTATGAAAGCAACTAAAAGCAGAAATTAAATAATACTTGCAACGCTAAAATTCTAGAATTAAAGCTTGAACTTGAATACTTGTTGCAAAACTTAAAACCCTAGGGTTCTTGAATGCAAGAGCCCTTTGGAATTACTAATATGAAAATTACAAGAGTTTGAGCAAGATAAAAATCTCAATTTGGAAAAGAAATTTCAGAAAAAATCTCATCCGAACTGGTCCGGCGGGGGTCTTCGATTCAGTCTGGTAACACACGGATCGGTTCCTTTTCCATTTATAACCGATCGGTTCGGTCTCTAATTTTATGCAAAGATCCTCAAGGCATCAGACCGGTTCAATTTCCTTTGAAATCAGATCGGTTCGGTGGTAAATTTTATGTAGAGTCTGCCTTCCTCTCGGATCGGTTCGCTGTTGGCTTTTACCAGTCCGGTCCGGTTCTTGAGTTCTTTTTTTCTTCTTTTCTCTTGATTTTCTCTCATATTTGAAGTTCCATAACTTCTGACCCGGGACTCGAATTGGGACGCCGTTTCTTCCTACGCACTTGTAGATGCGGGCTCTTCAATTTTCATGTTGGTCCTTCATCCGAACTCCAGATGTAAAGTGACAATTTTACCCTCTGACTTTCATTCCATTCATGATTTCTCTGTCTCAAATTCTTCTTCTCTTTACTTGTATAAAATACCTGTAAAAAGCACGAAAAATACACAAAACTCGAGGCACTATGTAGGAATTGTGAGTAGCACATATATGAGGTAAATCAACACAATTTACATCGTCCGAGGTGCAAAAAGTCTTTAAATTAAGGGGATAAATTCGAAAGAATTTATGCCTAACTAGTGGCCTTGTTACTTTGGTAAAAAATGTGGTTGTTTGTACATTTTATTACTAAACATTGTGGTAAATATTGTGGTTGTTAATAATGAACTTGAGATCACTAGATGTGGCCTTGTACAACGTGGTTGAAGAGTGTTTTAGTACTAAATATTGTTACATTATTTAAAAAATAAAGGATTATATGATAAACAACATGCCCAAAGGAGCTTGAGGTGGGAATATCACCACCCAAATATAAAAAGGAACTTGAGATCACTGGATTGAAAACCATGACCCATTCAAACCATGAAATAACAATGAACTTGAGATCACAGGATTGAAAACCACGATCCACTAAAATCGTGAAATTAATAATGAAATTGAGATCATTAAATTGAAAACCACAACCCACTCAAAACCATGAAATTAAGAATGAACTTGAGATCACTAGATGAAAACCACGACCAAATCAAACCGTAGTCATAAAACCATGACCAACCCCAATCATCCTAAGGAGACCACGACCAACCCAAACCGTGATAATCTAGGGTTTGGTTTACAAAAGGCCAACCTAAACTGTGACGTGCATTTTCACGGGCAAGTTAAGCCATGTTACTTACAAGAGAGTAACGACCGAAGTTGGGAGTTAAACTTGACTTACCATGGCCAATTTAAGCCGTGATATACCATATCGTACGGTTATAGGTGATCGTAGGAAAATGGATACGACCAACTTAAACTGTGAGGGCATTGCCACGAATTTACCATGGCTAAGCAAAGTCGTGGTATACCATCGGCTATGGTTATGGGTCATTGTAGGAATTCTTAATAACTTTTTTTTATATTTCTCAGGGCTTCTTCTCTAAACTAAATACAATTAATCTAATCTAAACTTTGAGCATCCTTTGGAAAAGGAGAGTTTTGAAGTTTTTGGAGGGTTTTAGCCTTGGAGAATGAGGGTTTTGAAGTTTTTTGGAGGGTTTGAGCCTTTGGAGAAGGAGGGTTATGTGAAAGGGTATAATAGACTTTTTAACAAAATTAAAAGGGTAAATTTGTTAGGGGTGGACAAAACTAGATCGGCTCGAATGGACCGATTAGACCGAGCCGAACCGAACTGAAAATTAAGGCTATTTTGAAACCGGTCCGAAAACCGGTCCACACAAACTAAAAACCGAGTAAATCGGTTCGGTCCGCAATCCACTATATTAAAAGACCAATTTAGACCGGACCGAATTGATTCCCGTATATATATAATAAAAATAATATTTTTTTTTCTTATATATAGTTTTTGAATTAATGTATATAACTTATGAATTTAATTTAGAACATTTTATATATGTATATAGACATTTTTCTAATTTGGGTTAAGAAAATCCATGTAAATATCACTTGGGGTATCGAGTATTATTATTTTTAAAATTTTTGTATATATATTTGTGAGAACAATAAATAAAAACATTCATAAAAATATATATATAAAATAGGGCTAGGACCGAATTTTAACTTGGACCGAAAAAAGCTAGGACCGAATTAATAGGTTAACCGAATTAATCGGTCCGATCTCGGTCCAAAAAAATATAGGACCAAATATTCGGTTCGGTCCAAAAAATAGGCAAAACTCGGACCGTACCAGACCGTGCCCAACCCTAAAATTTGTGGTGTTTGATGGTAAAAATATTATTTTTGTCTTTTGTGGTGTTTTGGAGATTATTTTGGGGTAAAAATATCACCACCCATTCTAGAGTCATTTTCATTTCAAAAGGGTATTGTTACAATACACCACCTTATTAAAAGCAAGGCATGTGTGCTTCCTACACAAAACATATCTAATCATTTTATTGGTAGCAAAGGGATCCAAACCTCTCTCGTTCTAGCATAAGTTGAGTTTCTTGCACTTCAACCCAAAAAAATATAAATGAGAGAGTACAAAGATCAATCCTAATATTTTTTAGGAGCTTTTATATTGTAACCGAAGAAAATTTTATGGACTGAATGATGTGGCATTGTTTTATTAGTTAGTTTTTGGACCTCACTGGCGTGGACCCCTAAAACCAACCAATAAAATAACATCACGTCATTCAGTCCAATCTTCGGTCCCAATAGAGTTTTTCTTTTTTTAGTACCAAGTATTTACTGTTACAAAAGTGTCTTACATTAATTTCAAGTCTGAAAATTATAGTATATAACTAAAATTGACAGTGGAACACGATGTCAACAATTGTCGCATTTACAGAGGGCCACGTGGACAATGATACTTAAGGTTATATTATACCCCTTTAGTAAGAAAAATTCCCCAATAATATGTTCAAAACCATTCAACTTCCATTTAATTATTCATTTAAGGGTATATTATACCCACATTTCAACACCCACATATTTATCTACAGCCAATCCAGGTGATGTGTAAAAAGCAATTCAACTTCTGAATATTAAGAGATGTTAGAAACATAATTTCATTACTAAAGCTAAGTGGGAGGGCGTTTTGTACAGAACATGTTTGGAAGGATTTTTTCTCTCAAACTAATGATTTCATTATGCTAGGTTATGAGAATGTTTTGGATGAATGGGTTAGGCCTTGATTGAATGATGTTTGTATTGATGATGATCAATATGGTTCAGGTAGATCAATAGGTGTGAGGATCAATAGTGATGTTGCTGATTTTGGTAGTGAGGTGCAAGAAAGTTTGGTTGAGGTGCTCATATTGCATAATTGGTAGAATGGAGTGTTATGGTTATTAACTTGCTTTTGATGATTAAGAAGCTAACTTCCATAATTCTTATTATATGTCTTCATTTCTATTTACTTATCATACCTTAATAACATGTTGAAGAAGTTGCAAGTATATTATTTTTTAAATTGATATGCATTTTGTTTCATGTAAATTTGTTTAATATTGGAAAGAAAAAGTGCAATCTAGATAATTTTTTTATTAGTTGGTTTTGATGGTATGAAAAATCATCAAAGGATAAGGGTTTTATATATAAGTAAGAAAGTCCTATGTTCTGGTTTTTCTGATATATAGCTTTAGTATTGAAAAATGATAAATGATAAATGCTAAATGTATTGAAAAATGATGTAATGAAAAATGACAAATGTATTGAAAAATTATTAAATGCTAAACTTTTTTTTAGTTGAACATTTTTTTTCAGTTGATCATTTTTTTATACTCTTAACAATTTTTTTTATACTGTTAACAATTTATTTTATACAAACATTTTTTTCGAGTTAAATCATTAGAATTGGTAAATTGTTAAATTGTTAAATGTTTAAAAAAAAATTGTTATATTAGTTTATTGTATTATATAGGGCATCTATGTTTAAGTATTTTAAAAAGACACATGAAGGCGAGCCAATTGGAGTGTTATAGATCGGTTTGTTCAATATTTAAACTTATATCGTACTAATTTTTTATTGATATATCTGGCTTTGGGATTTTTTTTTAAGAACACTTACCATTATCAAGCCATTTGATACTTTTATTTGTCTCTTTATTTTTAATAAATATTTCTTTCAGTAATTTTTGATTTTTTCATATTTTTTGTTTCAGGTTTCCTAGTTTTCTAGCCATTGTTTATCTTTTGGGTATCGCACTTTGAAAATGTAATAAATAATAGCTAGAAAATTAAGAAACCTGAAAATATTGAAAAACCTATGTGTACACACGAACTTCTCACATATGAACTAAAAATTGGGTGGTGATATTCCCACCCCAAAATATTCTCCAAAACACCACAAAACAAAAAACTACTTTTTCTACCATCAAACACCACAAATTTAACACTTATAATCTTATTAAAAAGTCTAAAATTCCCTTTAACATAATAACACTAATTTTAACCTCTAACTATTCAACATCCAAAAAAATTCAAACCCAAATCGTGAAACCCATTAGCACGGCTGAAACCCTCCAAACTCAACCTTCTTTTTTCTCAATCCAACCCTATTTCTATCATCTACATTGTGTTTGGTATAGTTTGTGTGGTTGTGTTCTGCATTTTTTACAGCTTAACAATAACAAGAATGACCACGGATGATAAAAAAATCAAAGACACAAAGGATTCTCAAAGTTTAGATTTCACTCCTTCATTGGACTTATTTGAGGTACTAAATACTTACATACATTTTATTCAATCATCACATACTAAGAAATCTAAGAAAATAAGCACTAAAAAATGTTTGGAAAAAAAGTTGATATGGCTTCCCACTATCTCCCGTAAGCGAAGACGATGGCAAGTCATGACCATGTGTGGCCGTGATCTCCAAGTGTATGGTTTATCATAGCCATGAATTATGGGATTTCACGATTAACCATGATCTTTATATAAAATTTACGATTTACCTTGGCCGTTAATACATGAATGTCACGGCTTATCTTGGCCGGGATCGCCTTATTCATGGTTTACCTTTAGGCTGACTTAATATTAAACTCAATTTATTATTATCTAAAATTGAAGCTAGATGATTCAATAATAAACTCAATTGATTGGGGGGAGATTGATAACATTGTCGTACCAAGTTCTAGTGTGACTTAGAATGATAGATCATCATCGGGTACACCATGTGGGGAGATTGATAACCTTGTCGTACCAAGTGCTACGCGTGAGCAATATACTATTGAACAATCTTTTGTAGAAATGAATAACAAAACGGGTTCTTGCTTGCGGGTTGAATTTCCGGACTTGACTATACCCATAGTATTTTTCCCCGAAAGTCCTAAAATATCCGGTGAATATTGCATAATTTGTTATTAATATTAAATATTATATTCAATTTAGGATATATGTATGGATACGAGATCTTCTCATAGTGCCATATGTAAGGATCATACCTCCGAATTTTCTACCAAAGAGGTTGGTTTTTTTCTTAGTCATTTTTAAGTTGTAGAGTTTAGTCATATACACATAATGACTAATTATTTATTTTCAATCTTCACATGTATTCGTGAGTAGAAGTAAAATGGTAGAATGGTTCCAGATTATTGGTTTAAAAAAAAAGCTATCGTGATTATACTCAAATCCGAGAAGGAGAAACCGGGAAGAAAGCCATGTATAATTCTTGGATGTGAAAGAAGCTCATTACACAAATGGGAAAAAAGAGGAGGAAACAGAAAAGAAGAGAAACGTAATGTTGGCACCCTCAAGTGTGATTGTCCATTTATACTTAAGGGTGTCCCGATGGAAGATGGTAAGTGGGGTGTAAAATTTTTTTGCGGTCTACATAATCACGAGGTCTCTAATTTGTTACTTGGACACCCATATGCCAGACGGTTAAATGAGTAGGAATGGAATGTGACAAAAGAGCTAGTTTCTAATAATATTCGTTCGAAGGAGGTAATGCATGCATTGAAACAAATGAATCCTTACAATTGCTCCTCGGTGAGAAGCATGTACAACGCGAAACACAAGATAAGATTAGAGGATCATGCCAGGAGGAATGCAATGCAACACCTCATGCATTTGCTTTTCGAAAATCATTATGTGCACTGGCATCGGTGTTATGAGCAAAATGACACTATCGAAGACATATTTTTTGCACATCTGACCTCCGTGTTACTTGACAAGTGCTTCTCTTCTAGTCTGGTGATTGATTGCACTTACAAAACAAATAGATACAACATGCCTTTGTTCGAGATGATTGGGGTCACCTCTACAGGGCAATCATTTTGTATTGCATTTTCATTTTTGAAGAGTGAGAAATAGGACAATTTTCAATGGGCGTTAAAACACTTGACATCTCTCTTTGAGACAGAAGCTTTGCCCGGGGTCATAGTGGCCGCCGATAGACAATTGTCATGCATGAATGCAGTGAGACAAGTCTTTTCGAGCACGAAGCTTCTATTATGTTTATTACATGTGCAAAAGAATATTGAAACGACTTGTTTGAAAGTTGGATTAAAAGACTCGGATAAAAAGTCCTTTATACCCGGATGGATTGGGGTGGTTGAGTCAGAAATGCATGCGGAATATGATAGAGTATGGTCATGTTTTCTTTCAACTTGGAAGCATCAATGTCCTCGTATGATTGCGTACCTTAAAAATACGTGGTTGCCATACCGTTTCATATATGCCCATCCATGGACGAATAAGATTCAACATCAGGGGAACCTAACCATAAATAGGGCCGAGGGAACCCATACACAGTTGAAAAAATATTTGCTTAGCTCTAAGGGGACATTTGCCACGGTGTGGAAAGGGATGGATGCACTACTTGAATTCTAAGAGACTAAAATTAGATTGGAATTTGGAAAGTCATTGCAATAAAAAAAAGTATGCGCACAAAGAACCATTGCTACGAGAGATATGTGGACGATCCTCCCACCTTGCTCTTGGTTTGATTCCAGGGGAGATAGATTGTATGAGGATGGTTTTGTCTAGATTTGTGGGTAATATTCAATTAACGGATACTGCATTCGGGCATAAAATTCATACAATCTATGGTGTTCCGTTCACTTGTGAATTGGTCGAATGGGAGAAGACGGGTGACGCCATTCCAATATGGGAGTCATACGGTCTTTGGAAGAAGCTTGCTATAGACCCCGATGTCCCAATGTATCGTGATCTTGATTATACACCGAGATGATTTTGCTAAAGAAGAGGTGGAATGAAGCGGGGGAAGAAGAATGACAAATGATGCAAGAAAAACTAATGGAGATTGATCAACCATCTTGCACACCGTCGATGGAGCCCACTTCAGTTAAGGTCAAGGGGAAACCCAAGGAATTGAATAAAAATACATCTACAAAGACAACGCCATGTGCATAGGAAAAAGATCCTCCAAATATGAGTGAACTTTGTGGTAAGAAGTTAGATGCGAGGCCACCTTATACAGTTAAGAAACCGGAGTTGTGGTCTACCTACAAGAATCGATATATGAAGCACATATCGGAATTCTTCCATTCTTTTGTGGAGGATATATAAGAAGTTATGTTGGACGGTAATTGTGGCTTCAGCAGCTTGGCCTGAGGGATGGGTATTGGGGAATCTCTTAGTCACTCTCATGCTATACGTAGTCAAATGTTAACTGAGCTACGTTGGGATAAGGAATTCTATGCTTATATCATGAAATCATATACCATAGATGAATATGAAAGTAGATTGAAAATGTTTAAGCATTCCGTCACGATGAGTCATTGGTTCATAATGTCAAATTTTGGCTATTTAGTGACGAATGCGATGAAAGTAATGGTAGTATTGATATCGAAGCTCCAATGCCTAACTTTTGTGCCGTTTGATGAGGGTCAAAAACCCATTCAGGAGGATAACAATATTTTTTTCTTAGTGAACATATCTAATTGTCATTGGGTGACCATGAAGTGCACCCGGTTTTCTCCCATACCCCCCATTGCATCAAATTGGAAGTCAAAGGCATCGATCGATGCATTATGCTGGGAAGATCTATTAAAAAAATGTCTGGATATATTCCTGGGATTGTGTCCAAAAGACGTAGTGACAAGGGATGAACCGGTTTTGATTAAATCATATGACGAAGTTGGTTTGACTAAATCATGAGCGATGGGGTGGGATATTGTAATTTTTTGTAACATTACATGTAAAGCAATTCTAACATTATATGTAAAGCACATGGATTCGTTGGGTACTGTATTTTTGTGAATGCTTATTACAAATAATCTTGTTGGATATGAAATGTTGAAACCCCAAATGTCTCTTTTTATTTACATGTTGGATATGAATGTTTGCTTTGAATATTGGATATTAACGTTGGATGAATAATAATGATTTCTTTGAATATTGGATATGAATGTTGGATACACCTTTAATTATGTTGGATACACCATATATAAAACCTTTAAGGCTAGACTATATGTAACACTTATGATTAAATTAAGATATACTACATTTAATCATGCAGTGACTTTAAAACAATTTTTAAAGGCATTTCTACGATTTTCCTTCGCCGTGAATGAAACATCACGATCAAAGCTGGTCGTGTGAAGATCACCACAGTCTTCTAAGGTCGTTAAAATCATCCAATGGGTTTGGATAATTTTCTAAGGGTCTACTACGATTGTCTATGGCCGTGTGAAGAAAATAACAGTTATGTGTGGCCGTAGAAGACTTCTAATGGTCATCATTGGTCGTGGAAATCATAGAGTGACTTTGTATAATTTTTAAAGGCATTTTTACGATTTTCTTTCGTCGTGAAAGAAACACCACGGTCAAAGATAACCATATGAAGATCACCACGGTCTTCTATGGCCGTTAAAATCATCCAGTGGGTTTGGATAATTTTCTAAGGGTTTACCACGATTGTCTATTGCCGTGTTGAGAAAATAATAGTTATATGTGGCCGTAGAAGACTTCTCACGGTCATCATTAGTTGCGGAAATCATACAGCGACTTTGTATAATTTTCAAAGGCATTTCTACAGTTTTCTTTCGCCGTGAATGAAACACCACGGTCAAAGCTGGTCGTGTGAAGATCACCACGGTCTTCTATGGCCATTAAAATCATCCTGTGTTTTTGGATAATTTTCTACGGGTTCACTACGGTTGTCTATGGCCATGTGAAGAAAATAATGGTTATGTGTGGCCGTAGAATACTTCTTACAGTCATCATTGGTCGTGGCAACCATACAGTGACTTTGTATAATTTTCAAGGTCATTTATACGATTTTCTTTCGCCGTGAATGAAACACAACGGTCAAAGCTGGCCGTGTGAAGATCACCACGGTCTTCTATGACCGTTAAAATCATCCATTGTGTGTGGATAATTTTCTAAGGGTTTACCACGATTTTCTATGGCCATGTGAACAAAATAACGGTTGTGTGTGGCCATGGACCACTTATTACGGTCATCATTGGTCGTGGCAACCATGAAGTGAAATCAATGTAGTTGCCAAGGTAACCATTTTCTAATTAAACAAACGTAGGATAAATATTTAGTAATAAAACAAAAATTGTTTATTAATTAACAAAGTTATGATAAGTGTTTAGTACAACAAACAAATAACCCCAAACTGTTAACTACAACAAACTAATAATTGTTTACTACAACCAACCAAAAACCTAACCACAAATTATTTATCCATTAAAAATACAAACAACCAACATTAATATTTCTTCCTTGGGTGTCTCCTTTTTCCTGGGATTTTCCTTGAAGTGAGAGGTGCACATTGCTTATGAGGGTCGAACTGACATTTCATTCGTCGCTCCGAGTCCTGTTCACCGCTCAACTTCCACTTTCCTTTTCTACCACGGTCGCCTTCAACCACTAAGAGGGCATCAAATGCTGCCTGAGAAGCATCAAAGAGAGCTCGATAATCTTTGGTTGAGGGATCGTCACTTGGATATTTAAGTGCCTCTTCTAAGAGATGAATGGCTACGTTGACACCTGACTCCTGTCCATGTTACCACAACGAATGTAATTAATAGTACGAATACATGTTATAAAACCTTAAATGTTAATGTGAGGTATCATACCAGTTTTTTTTAAGCATACACTCTTGGGTTGCCCTTTCGTTGAATATGATAGCAGACCAAGGGATGGGATCTGTCATTGTACCACACCAAGTAGCCTTCAACACACTCCCAAGGGTAGTTGTGTATAGGTGTAGATCATCTAGCAACACTGAAGACATGGTCAACCAAGTTCTCGTGGTACCATTTCTCATTGTCATACGCCACCATAGACCTAGGTTGTGTCCTACTCCTCCCTTTTTTAATCGAGCGCATGGGAAGGCATGGAATAGTTTGGACCCTGTTGGCTTGATGAAGCACTCTCTCAGGATAGTATGGCTTGGCAATGTCATAGCATATGAGAATATCGGTGTACCAAGATATCTCCTGGAATGGAAACGCCTTAACATTTTCTTTGCATGGATCCCATACAACCTACATTTTGAATCATCATGTAACTAAACAATAAACTTCATTATAAATATATTGAGTAAGTAAAAATTAGTAGTGATACTCACATCATGAACTTTTAAATAATCCAAACGTCTCCCTCATAGCAAGCAATTGCTCTTTCGAGTCACCCAAAACCATTTACGCCTTCCACCTACAAATTCGGGGCTCGGCGATGGTATAATCAGACTTACGAACACTACCCTTTAGATCGAAGTGATCGTGTATCCATGCCTACGTATCCATCAAATTATTTCAATGAAGCTAAGTTATAAAAGGAATATGATATATTACGATAAAGTATATATATACACATTACCATTAGAAGAGGGAGATATCCAGTAACTTGTCGTACGTCTGCCCTGGATGCGATCCCCAATAGGAGGTATAGGTGGGATAAGAGAGAACCTCCCCTGTTCTTGTTCTTGACTTCCCCCAAAGTTCTTCAAAGATTGAATGTAATATATTGTAACACCCTGCCCGCCCGGGGAGAGCGAACGGAGCGCTAATGCGATAAAACAAATCCAAATCCACAAGTGACAAGGTATAGAGCATCTAAATAAACCCACAATAATATAAATCCACTAATCTTAATTCTTCAAATACAACAAGTCTCTCGAATAAATACAACATCTAACTCGAAAATAAAATACAAATCTCCAAACTCTATACATCAAAATAATACAAATCTTCCAAAAATATTCTTCCCAAAATATCCAAGCTAAAATCAATCTCTATAGCGCCCCAAAATCCGCGCTAAACTTCCACTAAAAGAAAATATGGGGAAGTACACAATACGACAGGAAAGATGCTCAACAAATATATATTAGCGATGAATAAAACGTAACAACACGAGTACGAATATTCAAATCAAAATGCGAATCTCAAAGCATTTATCAATATAATTTCTCAACAACACATCAATGGGTAACCAGGCCTCACCCCATTCGCATATGCTTTATCAAGCCATAGCTCGGGAATAGGTATTTTGGCGGGTTCACAACATCCGTGCCATATTAAAATCTCATGACAACGTGCTCAATAACAATATAATGATACCACATGAATCAAAATAATTTCAACAATTATTTTCCAGATTTCAATGAATTTATCAATTCAAATATGAGTTCAATTAACAAGAATTCAAAGAGAATGACAGTCGCGATATTTAAGGAGCATATTGTGTAAAATCCCATACCTCAAACTATGATGAGAAACTAATGATCACATCCTCAAGATCAACACAAAAGATTTACAAAATTTCCTCCAAGAACCTCCAATAAAATAGCCCCAAGAACCCCTCTAATCTAAGGTTGGAACTCACAAATCTTAAGGGCCAAAGTATATATAAAAAGAAGAGGAATATAAAATATATTTGCTGCCAAAATTTATGTCAAAAGTATGTTAAAAGGGTTACCCACGACTTCCTTTTATAATGCAAAGAAATGAAGAGTTGGAATCCAAAAGACTTCTTTAAATAAGGCAAAGAAATGAAGAGTTGGAAGTCAAAACAACTCTTGAAAATTACTTAATGTTCGCCGACTTAGAATTTCAATAGTTAAAAATATTAAAAATCATTTTAAAATCCGTTTTAACTCCGTTTTCGAAACCGTTTGAAATTATCGCCTTTAAAAATAATAACCAACATATTTGAGCAATAAAAATAATTTTATCAAAAACTTTATTTTCCTCCATTTTCCAAAAATTAATTAAAATAGCCCAAAATTACGCGGGTTGTTACACTTCCCCACTAACAATGGAATTTCGCCCTCGAAATTCGCCGAATGCCTAACTCTAAAAAATCAGGCTAACAATCTCCAAAAATAAATCACGTCTCCCAAAAATAAATTCCTCACCTCTAATCTCGAAACCTAACACGAATATCACCTAAAGTTTGCTATCTCCAAAAATTGCTAACCACGCAATGAACCCAAAACCCAAGCCCCGAGGGTTTCCGTATACCTAAGCTCTGATACCATTTGTAACACCTCGCCCGCTCGGGAGAGCGAACGGAGCTCTAATACGATAAAATAAATCTAAATCCACAATACACAAAGTAAAGAGCATCTAAATAAACCCACAATAATATAAATCCACTAATCTCAATTCTTCAAATACAACGAGTCTCTCGAATAAATACAACATCTAACTCGAAAATAAAATACAAATCTCCAAACTCTATACATCAAAATAATACAAATCTTCCAAAAATATTCTTCCTAAAATATCCAAGCTAAAATCAATCTCTATCGCGCTCCAAAATCCGCGCTAACCTGCCACTAAAAGAAAATATGGGGAAGTACACAATACGACAGGAAAGATGCTCAACAAATATAAATTAGCGATGAATAAAACGTAACAACACGAGTACGAATATTCAAATCAAAATGCGAATCTCAAAGCATTTATCATATAATTTCTCAACAACACATCAATGGGTAACCAGGCCTCACCCCATTCGCATATGCTTTATCAAGCCATAGCCCGGAAATAGGTATTTTGGCGGGTTCACAACATCCGTGCCATATTAAAATCTCATGACAACGTGCTCAATAACAATATAATGATACCACATGAATCAAAATAATTTCAACAATTATTTTCCAGATTTCAATGAATTTATCAATTCAAATATGAGTTCAATTAACAAGAATTCAAAGAGAATGACACTCGCGAGATTTAAGGAGCATATTGTATAGAGCTTTGGAGATTTGTATTTTATTTTCGAGTTAGATGTTGTATATTTTAATTCGAGAGATTTGTTGTATTAATTTGAAGATGAGATTAGTGGTTTCTTTTCTATTATGGGATTTAGAAGCTCTATACCTTGTTACTTGTGGATTTGGATTTATTTTATCGCATTAACGCTCCGTTCGCTCTCCCCGGGCGGGCGGGGTGTTACAAATATCCGGACTCGGGTCCCCGACTTGTTAGGAAAAAGAAGGAACCCTATCATAAATAGAAGATAGGCCCGGGCACATCGATCAATGTGTTTACCCTTTGCATTCTCACCCACGGCCTTCACCCTATCCTTTCACATTTTCATCAACCATTCAAATCGGACCGCATGAAAAGACTTGCACTCCTCCTCATCCTCTTTCACCGTTGACCCGATCAACATAGCAAACTTCCTAATTGATGTGGCTCGATCACCCCATACACACTATGCTCCTCAATCGCTATCCCCAACAAATGATAAACATCATTTAGTGTAATGGTCATTTCACCGAATGGCATATGAAACGTATTAGTTTCGGGTTTCCACCGTTCGATGAATGGACATACAAGGACATGATCAATAAACCGATAAGAGTTTTTTATCACATGCCATAATCCCGAGGCCTTTACCACATTCACCACTCACTCATCCTCTTTATCTATATTCCACTCAATGAATTTCTTATAATGGTATACACACTTCATCGTACCTCATTCTTCATCGTGGTTCCAAATACCATATTACATATGGTTAGAAAAATTCTTTAACAACTCGGGGTTGTTTGGAGAGGACCCCTCTAACAGCTGTGCATCGAATCTTGTTGGTTTCGTCCTTATTTTTTTCTTTTCCACCGGGGCCGAAGAAGATGCCCCTCTGAGTAGGTCATCATCATCAGACGATAACGATGTAGATGAACCGCTTCACGTGCTAGAGCTACTATGCCCACTAGCACCTGTAACAACCCGATTTTTTTTAATGGGATTTTTTTTAATTAATTTTGAAAATTGGAGAAAAATGAAATTTTTGGATTTTATATATTTTATAATTTAAAATGTTGATTTTTATATTTGAAAAATAATTTTTCAAACGGAATTGGAATCGAAATTAAGATGGAGTTTTAATTGAATTTTTATTATATAGAAGAGTCCTCAAAACATAAAACTCTCTAGTAAAAATAATATTTTTAGAAATACGACCGTCCGATCGAGATGAATTTTTCACAGAAGTCCTGTCTCGCCGTTCTCTACACCATAGTAAAATTTTAAGCAATTCTGACGGTTCGATCGTTCGTAATGATTTTTTGAGTATTTGTATTTGATTAGGGCTCTAATTCTTTTTGGTATATAAACACAAAGTGACGAGTTTAGGTCTTTTAAAACATATTTTAGCCTTCTCAAAAATCAGAAACCTCTCATCTTCTTCATCTTCTTCAACCTCGAAACCCTAGCCCATTACACATAACTTTCAACTAAAGTTTTATCAAGATTAATCAGATTTTCTCAAAACACGTCAAGAACGAATCTTTGTCAAATTTTTAAGAGGAATACACATTCAAGATCAGATTTCTAAATCAACTTTTATTCAGGCATGAATACTCTATTCACTTCCTTTAGTATTATACGTTCTAAGTGCCGCCTAAACACTTAATTACATATTTTCTTAAAAATAATTAGTAACTTAATTAGAGAAAGTGGGCACTAACTATGGGGCTGTTTTTATAAAATCTTTTAATCTGAATAATATTCATAACCCTTTGGGTACGTATGATTGATGAGTGGATTTTGGATTTTATGGACATAGGTTGCATGTAGAAAAACCCTAGTTTTGTAATAAATGAATTTGGGGGCGTATAACTCATGTAATTTGTGTTGAGATAATGAAATTAGAATTATGATGTTTTAATTGATGAAATAGCGGTATATTTAATTTAAAATAATTAAATGAGATTAATGGGATGTTTATGACGAGGTGATAATTAAATTAAGATTTAATTGAATTGGACTATCATGTGTAGTTTTACACGTTGATTAATTATGCTTGTTTGTGTGACTTGTTGGTATTATTATATTGCCCTTGTAACGAAGGGTTGTTGGGTAATTTTGCTCTCCCTATAGTTTAGGATGCCTTCTAGGTATGGAACTACTGGGTAGGGCTTTTGATGATTTACGCCTTCTAGGTATGAGACTAGTGAGGGGAGATTATTGCGACTTTATTATGTCGGGGGTGGGCTGATTTTTGGTATTTTATCGTCGTTATGATAGCCTAGGCATGAGACTAGGTCGAGGTTTAGGTTAGAAATTCATCCTATACATAGGGTAGGACGGATTGATAACTTGGGGACCCTTAGGTATGGGACTAAGGGGTATTTTGAGGATCTCACATCGATGAAAGGGTGGGGTAATTTACAAATTGTGAAATTGAGAAATTGAGGATTAATGCCTAAGATAAAAACTGGTATTAAAATTTGTGGCGACATAATGTGTCTGGGCCGACAGTTTAAAAGGGTCAGAGAGTTTGACAAGGGGAAGTGTGACACTTTGGTGGATTACCACCCGGGACGGGAGGACCGTCATAATAATAAGTGAGAAAAAAAATAAAAATTGAGTTAAGTTAATAAGAGATTAACTTCGTTGGACTTGGGAATTTAAAATCATATTGGCGTGCCTTTATAAATGGGGATCTTTACGGGTAGTTAGTAATTTATATTTATCGTGTTGTAATACCCAATGATTTTAATGACTTTTAAAATGAGTTATATTTTAAATTAATGGATTAATTGGATTTTATTATTAATTAATTCATTTGGGTTTTATCCGAATTGAGGATATTAAAATGGATGATTCTGAATATTACTTAAAGATATTTAGGTAATATATGAATGTGATGTCATTGATATGACGGTGTGATATAAAATCGGTAATTTGAATTTTTAGTCAGACGCGGTATGGGACGTGTCGGGACTAATTTATTAAAATAAAAAGGAAATTTATTTTCTATCGACCTTATAGTCATTTCGACTACGTCGTTGCGTCCGGAAGGTTCGAAATAGTCAGAAAAGTCTATTTGAATGTTAATTTTGAGTCTCGGATCATTTGGAAATGAAAAGACAACCCAAAAGGGCATTTTGGTTATTTTTACAAGGGGGATGAATAGTGATTTTGGGTTTTGTCTTATTATAAGTATTTGGAGATTAGTGTATGTAGGTTCATTTCATCTCTTCTACACAAAATTGAAAAGTCATATTCTTAGAGAGAGTGGAAGGTTGCTTGGAAAGAAAAAGAAGTTTGCTTGGGAAGGAGGAGAACCAAAGGTCAAAGGTCACCACCACCATCACCACCTGTGTTATTCAACTCCAAAGGGCCAGATCTTCATTAGAGGCAAGTGTTTGATATTTGCAATTTAAGTTCGTATATTGTCCATGTTAGGATAGTTATAAAAAGAGATGATTTTCATGCTTGGAAGATGAAAGGATATAGTTGTTAATGGATTTTTGGAATCTAAAAATATATAGGAATTAAACTCATTTTGTAGGTAGTTAGTAATCCAATAAATATTCATCAATTTGTGGAAGAAATTCTGAAAATAATTTAGTGTTCTTGACGATAATATGTTGATAATTTTCTGAAAAAAGAGGCAAAAACGAGTGGAATGAGAAGAGCCAATTTGGAATGTTTAGATCTTCTTTTTGAGTGCATTTGGATGAGATTTAAGAAAAACTCAAAACACATACCTGACTCAATTTTTCGTGTAGAATCCAAATCTGAAGTCGGATTGGTGATTTGAATAATTTTTGGATCTGATTTTTCTGAGTATTTAAAATATGAGAATTCATGGTGTTGTTTCTTTTTAATGTTGGTTCTTATCCCAAAACTTTTGTAGATCTTCGGTGATTATTAATTGGATATTATGGGACTTAGAGAAGATCAGTAAGCCCTAGTTAAGATTTGAATTAATTTGATTGGGATTTAATTGATTAGAATTATGATAATTAAAGTTAAAGAGATTTCGGTTGCTAGATTCATATGTTGGATTCTAATCTGTTTGTATGAGGATTAAGGATAGTTCAGGTAGGGGAGATTTAATATAACACCTGGGTAGCCTTAGGGTTACAATTTAAACATCAAGGACTGAGTTTAAGCTCATTATTGATTTCGCAAGGGCTGAGTGTAGTACAAGAGCGTAGTGGTATGGCTCCTGGATAGAGATGGGAGTTTAGAACACATTTGGTTGAAAGAGGGGATGAGGTTATTCCGATATCATATTTGAAGTTGACGAACCTCCTCAATCGACAAAGTTAAGTAGTAGTGTATTGGAGGGGTTCCTTGTTTGGATTTCGCTTTGCGAGACGCTCCGCGCATGAACCTTAACGACGTCGGGAGTGGAGAGATGTTATAGGATGCGAGGATAATTAAATTATGAAGTAAAGATATGACATTTTAATACGTGGGATTTAAAGAGATATAATGCTACGTAAGGGAATAATCTAAGGTTAATGTGAGTACCTTGTTGTTAGTATACTATAGGTATGATAATACCTATTTGGTTGATTAATGATTATGTATATGACATACCTAGCTTACTTGCTATCGGTGGGAGGTTTGCGCGTGAGGGCAATCATATCCTGATGAATTCATGGTATCTTTGATTTGTCGCTCGAGAACATAGGTCTATGAAAGACTTATCGGGGAATTGATAAGTCCGCTGACTATGGGTACCTAGGTATGTGCGTGACCCATGGGTATGAGAACTATGTTCGCCTCCAATGATTGTGTTGTTGTTAATGGTTCGAGGTATCCTCACCGAACCTTTTGTCCCCTTTTCGGCGACCAGCGATATTGGGACATGATAGCAGAGTAATGCATTGCACCGCAGCTGTGACTCGGGGTGCCGTATTATATATATATATATATATATATATATATATATATATATATATATATATATATATATATATATATATATATATATATATAATGGATTAAATGAATGAATGGATATTTATTATGGTTAAATCTATCTACGGTGATAATTGTAGATAACGGTGAATAGAGAAAGGTAATTTAATTAAGTTAATGAATGTTTATTGAAAAACTTAATTCATATTAATGAGAAATGATTCATGTTAATGAGAAACGATGAGAAATGTAAATGAATAATAATGTGACGTATGGTATGGGACATATGGGGATTATGATATTGGGATGGAATTATAATATGGAGACTAGAAAAGAGGAACCATTAACTAGGAGGTTAATAGGAAACGTTAAGTGTGCACTCTAGTTGAGAGGTGAGAATGGCAAGTGAGAGTTGGGTCTAACATGTACATAATAAATGCTTTATTGCACTTCTTAAATACTTGCTGTTTTAAAAATCATTTACACATTCGGGCTCTGACCTGTTTCCTTGCATATTTTCTTTTCTATTGTATCTTCTATATCAGGTGTCCCGTAACAGGGACGCCAACCTTAATTGATTGTGACGAGCTATGGAGCTATGGAGTATTGCTTAGACGCTTATCTTCATTTGATTCACAGTATTCTTAGTTAGGGCATGTCTCCCAAAGGATTCAGTTATCTTTTCCTATCGGAGTCAGATACTATTGTATTCGTGTCTTTTTAATACATTTGACATTGTTGGGATTATTATAATGGATTTATATTATTTGGGAATGTTTATTCCAATTGCATTTAAATTCTTTTGTGTTATCTACTTGGTTATCAGTGTTATAGAATAAAATGTGTTGTGTTATTCTTAAACTGGAAATGGATTTTGTTAAATTAAAATTTGGAAAGTTTTTAACACCAGCTTAATTGAGTATTGGGTGAGTTGTAAATGTTTTCGACATTGATGCTAAGAATGATCCAACTGTATATTCTGTTTTAATTTGGTATGGGACTGGCGACCCGGTATTTAATTAGGCGGGGTGTTACACGTGTTTAATTATCCCGTTTAATTTAAAATATTCTATTGTGATATTTATTGCGTATAATGCTATTGTCTGGGTTCACGGACCCTATTTGAGGGGAGTAGTGTGTATTCATGATCGGGGCTCTGACCTCGTGCGTTGATTAAAATTTTCAGGTTTTAGTGCTGGAGTTATTGCAGGATTTTTGGAGATTACCTTGGAGGCGCAACCAGAGTATTTTAGTGAGTTTAATAGTGTAGATAAATTTTCCATTCCTTCGCATTTGTATTGAGACTCGGTTTATGATTTTGGTGGGCCATTCGGTTCCATAGTTGTACGATTTTACTAAAATATTTATAATGGGATTTTATTAAGTTTATATTATTGGAGATTGAATTTATTCGAGTTTTAGTATGAGATGGATCTTTTATCGCTTAGTTGGATGGTTTATCTTTTGTAATTGATTATCATTTTCCTTGTGGATTAATTTTATATGTCTCACATCTCTCTCATGCTAAGAATGGTATTTTATTTACTCACACCTGGCTTAGTTTTGGTGGCAGCTGACGCCATAATTGAGCGGGGTGTGACAGAACCTTCATCAACATCATCCTCACCAACATTCCCCTCATCAACATCCACCTCACCAACATTCCCCCTCACTAACAACAACACTCTCACCCACATTCCCCTCACCAACAACCCCCTTACTAACATTCACCTCACCCACGGTACCCTCACCCACCTCACCCTCACGAACAACATCCTCACCCACCGCACACTCACCACCCACAGTACCCTCACCCACCACCTTCTCACATAGCATACCCTCACCAACCACATACTCACCAACCACCTTATCATCAATCACATCGTCGCCCACTACATCTTTACGTGAAATTCTATCTTGTTTTCTTTTTCTTTCCGACGTAGTCATGGGTTGTCTACCTTCTCTCCCCATTTATGATTTGCAATACTTGTTAAAATAGATAGAGAAATTAATAAATTTGGGAACATGCATTTAACAAGTTTTGTAAAATGGATAGAGAAATGAATAGATTTGGAAAACAATACCCACGACCCTCTATAATCGTGGAATGTGACAATACACGGTCTAAATAGGCCATTTGGGTTGCAAACTGGACAGTGTACTGTAGCCATGAAATTAGAATATACGGCCTAAGTAGACCGTAAGAATTCACATTCTACGATGACGGGAGACCGTACGATGCCACGGTTTAATTTTCTTTTTTATATTTAAGTTTCATTTTCAACAAATTAGGGTTTTATGAAGGTTTACGTTTAGATTACGTTTTTTTTACATTTAGATTACGTTTTTTTAACCAAAATTAGGGTTTTATTAACTTTTTTTTTTATTACTAATGGGGGTTCAAATGGGTTTGAAAGCAAGTATAGATTAGGCATGAACATAAATGCACAATGAGAGAGTTTTGGATAACATACCAGGTTATGTTTGGAAGGATTGAATACGGATTTAGTTTGAGTACGTAGAGATGCAAAAGGTAGTAGAGAAAAAAGAGTAGAGAGAGAGACACAGGAGGAAAAGAATGAGGAAATTTTTAATTTCGATTTATATAATGGGGTTTCAGATTATGGTGTTGGGCTTTGTGGTGTTAGTGAGAAATAAGGCGTAATTTTGTGGTGTTTTGGAGTTAAGGGTGTTTTGGAAAATATTTTGTGATGTTTTGGAGTTAAGGGTATTTTGGAAAATTTGGCCACGCATCGCGTGGCCTAGATGTTTTTTTTTTGGTAAAATGTAATTATATTAAATCAAAAGGCGAACAACCAAAGATATACAATAAGCCCAAGACACAAAAACAAAACAAATAGCACAAAGGCTCGAACAACACATGTCCAAAACAAACCGGACAAAGACCTTACAACAACTCAACAAAACATTCAAAACAATCTACATCCAAACAATGCACGCAGGCCACAAACAACCACTAATCACCATTGCAAATAGAAACTCTTGCACTATCGCAACACTCGTCATAGGAGATATGACACTAAATCGACGAAACAACACCACAACGTCGCATCATCTCTATGTACCAAACCACCACTAAGCAAAGTCAAACATTGGAGACCAGCCAAACACAAGACATAATGGGTACACCCTTTATCCAAGTCAAGGCCCAAACGTCCAATCCCTCACCAGAAACTCCATCGCCTGATCCAACCATACGTCGAAGAAAATCAACCTTTGACCTGACATGAAGCTTGCAGGAAAGATAGCGATCACAGGAAGACTAACCACGATAAGGTGAGAGTAGATAATGGGAGCACTTGGTCTCCAGCTAATCATCTTCTCTGGGATCAGAACCAAAGTCTGACCAATGTATCTGATCCGACCTCAACAATAGCAAAGACAATCATGAAGAATCCACGCTGCTTAGTCTGACATGAAGACCCTTAAGAAGATACCGACCAAGTGGAATAAGGCAGACCCAATACCATGAAATCAAAGCCAAGAGGGGTCATACCCATTCTCGAGAACTACTACCACACAAATTCAACCTGACATGATAACTATTGTAAGCAGACATTTTGTTAAATGAACTCACCAGTACTTTTTTGAAAGAACAAACTTAGAGGCTGAAATCATTCTCCATATTTATTGATCTAATTCCATAAAATCAATATTTCTGTTTTAGCTAAACAATCCAAATCAAAATAGGGTCGTTTCCAAACAGTTAAAAGACAAATCTGTGTCCCAAGCAAAGCAATAAAAAAATTTCTCTAAGAAAAATATGTATGTCCTGCTACTAGGTCGAAACACACTGCTCTCCCCAACCAAAAGTATTTGGCAGGCCTGCTTGAACCAAAAAGTTTGAAAGGCCCGCTCGTCCAAAATTACCATGACTCAAAATCTTTTGGGACTTGCTCGAATCATATTTGCGCACGTAAAAAGAAATTAAACCTAGGTACACTCCGGCATATCTCAAATGTTTTAAAAGCTTAGTCTCTCATTGGAATTACATCAAACAACTAACAATCCAGTCAAATGATGCACATGAGTTACTAACAAAAAGTCGTTAGTCAAACTAATTCTCGATCTATGGATTTTAAGACAAAAGAAATGGCTAATTCCTAAAAAAAAGAAAGGATAAATAGTCTTTATATTTGGCCAACTCACTCGAAGTAAAAGCCATTGCTATCTGCTCGAATCAAAGCTTCTACTGAAATGTTATTTTGCTCGAGGGGAAATTGTTTGTTGAATTGCTCGAACAAAATTATCCTCAACTTGTTCGAATCATTATATTTTTCATCTTGCTCGGTCCATCTTGTTATTCGACTTACTTAAGTAAAAAATACTTGTAACTCATTCTTAAACAACCTCCCCGTTGAAATTCTTACAATTATTTATGTTAGGCCTCATATTCGAATGCAGACTTATGGTTGCTTGCCTCACACGTCAATAACTTCTGCGAATAAGAACATACCAAATATATATCACGAGACCCAGTTCATTTCTCTAAAAAAAACACTGCTCGACTTTGCCAAAAAAATGATCTTCTCGCCCTGTCAAAATATCTAGCAGCAGCACGACGTAGGGAATAAATTAGAAACGAGTGACTTCATTCCTGAACCTTCTTTATTTTTTTACAACTAACAGTTTGACTCTATCACTTGCTCGAATAAACTCTACTCCCTTATTAACGTTCTAACATATATGTACTTCGAACCAGCTATTCATGCGGACACTGAATCTTGTATTCTTACTTGCACATGTTAGAGTAAAATTTAATATATGAATTTATATATAAAATAAATATGAATTATAGGGTATCAAATAAAAGTAGACAATTAAAGTGATTAATTTAAGTTTTGGAGCCTTATTAATGTATTATTAAAGTGTGGGGTTTATTGTCTAGGGACAAGCGTAATTTCTATTTTTATGATGGGTTGAAATAGAAATATACAAAATATGAAAAGACACGATTGTGTTATAAATAGGGGTCATGGTCCCCAGATCACACAACACCAATCTTCTGATTCCCATTGTCAGAGAAAAATTTAGAGAGAAAATAAAAGTGCTGATCTGGAAGAGCATAAGACCTCAGACTCAAATATTTTAACTTTCTGTCATGGATTCAAGTACGCTTCCGCAAAATCAATATTTATATTTCTTGATAGTTCAATATGAATGTTCCTGTTTTTGTGATAGTTTTCACAAAATAGAAATTAATCCATCATGTGGTATCTGAGTTAATTCATGTTGAATTGTTGAGAATATATTAGGAAGTTATTGATATTAATTTTCGGCTGTAAATAATTTTTCAAAAAAGTTTAATATTTCAAAAAAATTTTGGATTCAGAAATATTCTCGTTTCATTACGATTCCAACGATGTAAAATTCATGAAATTTGGACTAGCGGTTGATTTGATGGTAGTGAAAGGTTAAAGGTTCGACTCTTGGTGTTTCATATTTAACCCTCTTAAATGTTGAAAATTATGAAGGATCTCAAGAGGTTTTGAACCCATGACCTTTCAAGTCTGAAGCCAAGGGGGTTTTGAACCCTTATACAAATTTAAATTCAAAATTTAGTGTATTTATATATATATTTTGAGATAAATTAATTTAAACAATATGTCACCAAAGTGACCTCTTTTGTTCAAAATTAATTTTATTTCGAAATATAAAAAGAATTATATGCATGTAATTTATGTGAATATTAATCGGCCCGAAGGAAGATTATTTTTTAACAAAATTACATGTGCCACTTTAATAATAAGCACGTGATAATTATTTAGTTTTACATATGAATAATAAATCGTCCCAAAGGAAGAATTATTATTCAATATGTTCTTATTATCAGTGTTTGATTATTATGGCAAGATATCACTTACAAGTTAATATTTTTTCCAAAGATCAAATATTAATAGAGTGTCCGATATCTTAAAATGGGATTTGTCCTTTATTTGAATTTATTTTTGATTTAAGACTTATATGAGCTAGTTTTATTTGTTTATTGTTCTCTGATTTAGCTATCAATTCCGCTTCCAACATTACTGCCAGTATTAATTCTATTCCCATGCTTAATGGCAGAAACTTTAAGTCATAGCAAGAGAACCTTCATATAGTTCTTGGTGTCATGGATCTGGACCTTACATTAAGGGTTCCTTCTCCTGCACCTCTTACGGATAAAAGTTCCTCTGATGACAAAAAGGACTTTGAAAGGTGGGAGAAGTCAAATCGCATGTGTTTGATCATAAAGAAGGTCATTCCAGAAGCATCCAGGGGCACAATATCGAAAATGATAAAGACAGCTAAAGAGTTCCTAGAAGAAATTAAGAACAGATTTGCCAAAAATAAAAAGACTGAAACAAATACACTTTTGGCAAGTCTCATCTCAATGAAATATAAAGATAATGGGAACATTAGGGAGTACATTATGGAAATGCCTCATCTCGCTTCAAACTTAAGAGCACTTAAGCTTGATCTCTCTGAGGATTTGCTTGTCCATTTGGTTCTGATATCTCTTCCCACGAAATTCAGTCAATTTAAGGTGAGCTACAACTGTCAAAAGGAGACTTGGTCTCTTAATGAGCTCATTTCACATTGTGTGCAAGAAAAGGAAAGACTGAAGTAAGATAAGATAGAAAGTGCTCATTTGCCTAGTACTTCCAAGGACAAGGGGAAGAAAAGAAAGAAGGATAAAGAAGCTGCAGTGGTTCCATATCCAAAGAAACAATATAAAGAAAAAACTGTTGATGGTTGTCTCTTTTGTGGAGCTGCGGGACATAGGAAGAAGCAATGTACCAACTATCATGCTTGGCGTGTCAAGAAAGGTACACTTATTAACCTAGTTTGTTCTGAGGTTAATTTGACTTCGGTACCTAAACACACTTGGTGGATAGATTCTGGTGCAGCCACTCACATCAGTGTGTCTATAAAGGGTTGCCTGAGTTGTCGAAAGCCAAATGATGGTGAAAGATACATTTTTGTGGGCGATGGCAAGAAGGTTGAAGTTGAAGCAATTGGGATATTTAGGTTATTATTGAAGTTTAGTACTTATTTGGATTTGAATGAGACATTTATCGTATCGTTATTTAGACGGAATTTGATTTCTATTTATGTATTGGACAAATTTGGTTATACTGATTCCTTTGAAAATAATAAATTTAGTCTGCTTCATAATTCAAATTTGGTTGGTACTGGTTCTTTATCTTATGTAGATAACCTTTATATGCTTGATACTATTGCTTCATATCATGAAACCTTGTAATTAAGTACTCGAGGTATTAAAAGAAAATTAACCAATGAGAATTCTGCATCATTATGGCATAAGAGATTAGGTCACATCTCCCAAAGGAGAATTGAAAGACTTGTGTCAGATGGAATTCTTGATTCCCTTGATTTTTCAGATTTTAAAATTTGCAAAAATTGCATAAAGGGAAAACAGACAAACATAAGGAGATCTGGTGCTATTAGGGCTACAGACGTCTTAGAACTGATACATACAGATATTTGTGGGCCATTCCCTACGGTTTCATGGAACGGTCAATAATATTTTATTACATTTATAGACGATTTTTCACGTTATGACTACCTTTATCTCATCCATGAAAAGTCCCAATCTCTGGACGTGTTCGAGTCATTCAAGGCTGAAATTGAAAATCAACTCAGCACAAGGATTAAAAGCGTCAGATATGATCGTGGTGGTGAATACTACGGTAGGTATGACGATTCAGGTGAATAACGCCCAAGACCATTTGCTAACTTCCTAGAGGAGTGCGGTATCGTCCCGTAATACACCATGCCAGGTTCTCCAAGCATGAATGGTGTTGCTGAAAGGCGAAACAGAACGCTTAAAGACATGGTAAGAAGTATGATCAGTTACTCTAACTTACCAGATTTACTCTAGGGTGAAGCATTAAGGACTGCAGTGTATATCCTTAACAGAGTACCAACTAAAGAAACTGGATTCCAGAACAGTTAGTTGCTATTTTGTTGGATACTCTGAAAGATCTAGGGGTTACAAATTTTATGATCCTACTACCAAAATAATTTTTGAGACTGAAAATGCCCGGTTCTTTGAGGATGTTGAGTTTGCCGAGGGGGATAAGGTTAAGGATTTTGGTTTGAAGAGGAATATGTTAATATTCCCACAGCTGTTATTAACATTGATCAGGATCCAATTCTTGACATTGTTCAAGAAGCAGATCCTAATAAAAACAATATCCAAGAATCTCTCATTCTAGAAGAACAAACTCTACCACCTCCAGAACCTATGCCATTAAGGAGATCCACTAGAGAAAGAAGAAGTGTTGTGCCAGATGATTACATTGTATTTCTCCAAGAACATGAGTTTGACATTGGTGCGGTGGAAAATGATCCGATCACCTTCCGTCAAGCCATGGAAAGTTCTAAATCTCAAGAGTGGATTGATGCCATGAATGAGGAGATAAAGTTCATGAAGGACAATGACGTTTGGGATCTTGTCCCATTACCTAAAGGTAAAAAAAAAACCATTGGTTGAAAATGGATATTTAAAACCAAGATGGATTCGAAAGGTGATGTGGAGATATACAAAGCCCGTCTTGTCGCTAAAGGCTTTACACAGAAAAAAGGCATCGATTATAAAGAGACTTTCTCTCCGGTTTCATCGAAAGACTCTTTTAGGATAATAATGGCACTTGTGGAGCACTTTGACCTTGAGCTTCATCAGATGGATGTTAAGATTGCGTTTCTCAATGGTGACATTGATGAAACAATATATATGGTGCAACCAGAAAACTTTGTGTCGGGAGATGCAAAGAAAACAGTTTGCAAATTAAAGAAATCCATTTATGGGCTTAAGCAAGCTTCTCGTCAATGGTATTACAAGTTTCATCAAGTTGTCATCTCGTTTGGTTTTGAGATGAATCTGGTTGATGATTGTATATACCACAAGTTCAGTGGGAGTAAGCATATTTACTTGGTTTTATATGTTGATGACATTTTGCGTTCCACCAACGATATAGGTATGTTGCACTAAACCAAGATATTTATTCCAAAGAAATTTGAGATGAAAGATCTTGGTAATGCTTCTTTTGTCTTGGGTATACAAATACACCGAGATTTCTCTCGGAGTAAACTTAGTTTATCACAAAAGAGCTATATCGAGAAAGTTCTTAAAAGATATGGCATGCATGATTGTAAACCAGGTGACACCCTTGTAGCTAAAGGAGATAAATTTAGTCTCAGTCAGTGTCCCAAGAATGATTTTGAGATTCGGGAGATGCAAAAGATTCCTTATGCGTTAGCAGTAGGAAGTCTTATGTATACTAAAGTATGTACGCGTCTGGATATTGCGTACATTGTTGGCATGTTGGGAAGATACTTAAGTAATCCTGGAAAGGATCATTGGATAGCATCCAAGCGAGTCATGAGGTACTTACAGAGAACAAAAGACTACATGCTCACCTATCGGAAGTCAAAACAGTTAGAGATTATCGGATATTCTGACTCCGATTTTGCTGGATGCCAAGATAGCATGAAATCTACTTTAGGTTATATCTACTTACTTGCTGGAGGTGCTGTATCGTGGAAGAGTGTTAAGCAGTCTATTATAACTTCTTCCACCATGGCAGTTGAGTTTGTAGCTTGTTATGAGGCGTCCAATCAAGGAATATGGTTGCGAAATTTTGTCACGGGGCTGCGTATTGTGGATGGCATTGAAAGACAACTTAAGTTATTTTGTGACAATAAATCAGCAGTACTATATTCCAATAACAACAGGAGTTCTACGAAGTCAAAGTTTATTGACATTAAGTTCCTAGTTGTAAAAGAAATAGTTCAGAGTGGACTTATATCTATAGAGCACATTGGAACAAACTCCATGATTGCGGATCCGCTGACTAAGGGATTACCACCCAAGGTCTTTCATGAGCACACTGCTCATATGGGTGTAATTTCTTTTCAGGATATGTCAGTTTAGTGGGAGTTTGTATTTTATATGCTTTCATAGACATATTTGATTTAATGGATATTGTATGGTTATTTACTGCAGTAAAGTATTAAGTTTATATCCACTCTGACTTTATATGGTTTGATCTCACTAAGGTTTAAGGAGGACCAGTTGGAAATAGGCATGTTAAGATCACATTGCATGAAATTTCCATGCTACACATCCACACTTGATCTTTGTCATTAGTTGCATTGATATATGTGATCATTGATGGGTCTACTTACGAAATATGTAATGACGATCTCTTTGATTCTATATTGGTGCAATTAATGGACAAGATTGTTAAGATACATAAAGTTTTGATAGCTAAAACTCATGAGCTCATAAAGTATAATTCAAATTTATAAAGTTACATATATATATATAGCCCAAGTGGGAGATTGTTAGAGTAAAATTTAATATATGGGCTTATATATAAAATAAATATGAATTATAGGCTATCAAATAAAAGTAGGCCAATTAAAGTGATTAATTTAAGTTTTGGGGACTTACTAATGTATTATTAAAGTGTGGATTTTATTGTGTAGAGACAAGCATAATTTCTATTTTTATGATGGGTTAAAATAGAAATATACGAAATATGAAAAGGCACGATTGTGTTATAAGTAGGGGTCATGGTCTCCAAATCACACAACACCAATCTTCTGATTCCTATTGTCAGAGAGAAATTTAGAGAGAAAATAAAAGTGTTGATCTGGAAGAGCATAAGACCTCAGACTCAGATATTTTAACTTTCTGTCATGGATTCAGGTACGCATCTGCAAAATCAATATTTATATTTCTTGATAATTCAATATGAATGTTCCTGTTTGTGTGATAGTTTTCACAAAATAGAAATTAATCCATCAGCACATTCAAAAGCACCAGCATCACCTCCTCGCGTTTGGTCGAAAACATCAATTATGAGGAATCACCAGTACTGGAAACGAATTGCTCGTTTCTTAAGATTTTCGTCCAATAATTGGTCTGCAAATGGAGTCAAGTTGTTTGACTTGCATAGCGGACACTCGAGATATATAATTTGTTGCTCAGAAAAATACCCAAGAGGGGGTACATTGGGATTTTGCAAACTTTTAAGATTAAAGTAATATATCAAAAAAATATTAAATTTAAATCACTTAATCCAAATTTCAGATTAACAAATCTGTAAAGAATAAAGCCAAGAATATCAAATAAATACAATCAATTAATTTAAACAAGTAAAATTTCAGATTTAAACACCCCAAAAAATATATAAAAATTTTCGTATTTAATATTAATTAATATTCTGAAATTAATATTTACTTCAAAAATAAATTTTTTAATCTTAAAATAATTTTACCAAATTTCAAATTTAATTCATTTGCAAATATAAGTGCTGAAAATATAAATTCAAGAAAGCACAAGTAAAATATGCAAATAAAATGCAGAAAATAAAAACACCAAAATTTAACGTGGTTCGGCCAAATTCTGGGCTACGTCCACGCGCTTGGAGCTTCCGTCTCCTTGATCTTCACTACCGTGATCCACTTGCATGTAGGATCAAACCACCTCTTACAACTGTTTTCAAGCTTACTCTGAGCTTTTTATCCCGTGGTCCTCTTGCGGGTAGGAACCAATCACCGTTTACAATTCTCGCAGCTTAAATTGAGCTACTGATTACAACCCGAAGCTCCTAACAAATCTTTAAATAAATTTGAGTT
This sequence comes from Sambucus nigra, assembly GCA_949130495.1. Classification (NCBI taxonomy): domain Eukaryota; kingdom Viridiplantae; phylum Streptophyta; class Magnoliopsida; order Dipsacales; family Adoxaceae; genus Sambucus; species Sambucus nigra. The sequence goes on along the minus strand of OX422218.1, from coordinate 169,766,673 downwards.
TTGTACTACAATGTTAAATAATGAAACTCTCAAAAATACAATTTTATGATTTGAGTTTCTTCTTCAAATGAGACTTCCAAGATGATTCTGATTTAGGTTCAAATCTTCACAATTTGAGGCAACATATTTTTTTCAAAAAATCTTTCTTGTTACACTAGTATTTATTGATGTGTGCCTTTGAATGTTTGAGAAGAATATGAAATTAATTGCTCTCTTTAATTTTAGAAGCTGAATAATAAATGTAAATGCTCTTCAATAAATTCTCTAACTTTTGCGCATACTCTCATGCTAATCAATGCAACTCTTTGAATGCTTAAATAACCATCTTCAAAAACTAGCTTATAGACACATTTCTTCAAGGCATTAAATGCTTCTGATTTTTGCTGAGATGAAATGGTCTGAATTTTTGATCTTTTGATTTCTCATTTTGTTTCTCAATAAAGATATAACTGTTGAAGCATGGAAATGACATTCTCAAAATATAGGATTGAAAGAGATTTTAACATATCTCAAAATAAGCTCCTACAAAATATTAGTCCAATAATAGAGAGAGAAAGAGAGAGAGAGAGAGAACCAAACTGATATGAAGTGTTAGTCCGAAACAGAAAGGAGCAAATAATCTGATATAAAATAAAGTGTTAATCATTTTAGTGCGTAAGAGACTCATTGTATTTTTCAAGAAATACTATCAAACGGAGGTATTAAAGAATATATATGAAATAGTACTTAATATAGCATTGTCCAAGAAACAAGTCTGGTCTAAAAATTAATTTATGTGAAGTCACTTTCTAAACACACTCTTAACATTTTTAAAGATAAAAGACATTTGGTGCCTAAAAAGTTCAGATATACAACTGTAGGAAAAGCACATAATCTGGCATATTAAGATGTTGAAATGTTAAAAGAGTCTATACAAGACTGTCATGCGCATGGCTCTTAAGAATCTGAACAGATATAAAAAAAATGTGGTATCTTTTATTCAGCGGATGGGACAAAGCAAAACACGTGGGGCCTAAGGAAAAAGGTTTTGAGTTTTTCAAACTCAACTGTAAAAAAGAGACATTATAAAACTTTATACAGAAATGTTAGAAGTTTAAAAATTAATAGTGTATTAACTGCCTTGCGTGGGGCCCGATATATATACATAAGATATATAATATACTATTATATTATTTATATATAAAATGAGGCACACGGTTTTGTTGTAGGGTCTTTTAGTATAAATATAACTATGTTCGAAGTAAAAAAAATATTGTCCATGACAGTTTGAAGATGCACGACTCGAGGAAACATAAAAGGACAAACCTTTCATGCTATATAATTTCCAACATTTCAAGGCAATCTAACTTGGGGACCAAGATGGATTTAAAAAGGTTTTAATTACAAGCGATTTCGTCCCATGTAATTGAAAGGATATATGGCTGATAGAAAATAAATCCAATAAAAAATCATTTATAGGCCAGCTACTAAAATCGTGGGATCCCATAAAAAAGATTTTAAATATGTTGTCAAATACACAAGGTGTGTGGCCCTATGTGAAATAGCTGTCAATGCAGGAATATAAATATATTACAAATGTTATATTGGAACATCTTGATATACACATTCATTCGAGAGTTCAAATTACATTTTCAATATTTTGAAACACACATACATACGATAGTTATATCAAATAATATTATACAAGAGCACTCATTATATAAAAACATTAGAAGTATAGTTTATGTAAACAAAGATATATATATCACAATAAGTACGTTAATAAATATTTATATAAACACTTTGTAAAAATATGTTTGGAATCATTAAAATCAATATATTATATTAAACTAAAATGTAAATTAATTTAAATTAATTAAATTAATTAGGGCTAAATACATTTTCGTTTACAATCTCCTCCCTTTTGATGATGATAAACAATGATTCATAATGATCCGTAAAATGAATAAATTAAGCACAATTAGTGAATCATAAATATTTCTCCCCTTTTGACATTATCAAAAAGATTTTTCATATAAATCAAGTGTCAATGGGTAAAATGCAAATCTCCCCCATCAAAAATAATTTGAGCATGGGATACAACCATAAATCATAAGAGGCACATATGAATATGAATATCATGAAATTTTATATAAGCACATATTCCATCATAAATGTTCTCATGATTTTTCTCAAGCATGCATTTGATTTTTTGGAAGATAAGAATATCATCAAATAATGCACAAGCCACTAAAATGGTAAGATCAATAATTTCAGATAGTAAATATCAAGAAGCTCATCACAAAATCAATATTTTCATATTTTCAACAAATGACACAAGATTTTTCTCAAGAATAATTTTGAAAAAATTATGAATATTCATCTAAAAAAATTATCATCAAAATCAATTATATGTGTCATACAATATAAAACTATCAAAAGTAATAAATATACAAATTTACATGTGAAGGTTAAGTCATCAACCTCAAACACATACTTTGACACATAATCTAGGCATGGATAATATCAATTAAGATCATACTTTAAATTATCAATGGGCATATGATATTAAACATTCAAGAAGGGCATTTCTTATCACCTTACCAATACCAAAGATATATCCATGAAATTTCTCCAAGTGTGGCATTTCAACATTAGGCAATGACATTTCAAATAGGTTTTCAATACCAAATTATATATCTCGAGAATCCACAACTCAACTTAAAATGCAACCTACACAACTTTGAAGATTTTGTCTTTGATACCAAGAGTGTGTTAGGTACATAAAGTAATATTAAAACACAAATATGTCAAAATGTATTATCTTATCAAAAGTTCAATCATAGGCCTAATAAATTATGATCATCAAAATCAATTATAAGAAACATTTAACACATTTGAGATAAATATGAAATTACAAATTATCTATCACAAAAATATTTTCAAGTAAAGAATAATGTTCATCTCAAGAAAGAATACAAACATGCAAATAACATTTTAGAAAGTTATATTAAATAATAAACACAAAAAAAGATATTAGTTATTAATGTGATTTTTTTAAGTACCAACACTTGTATTGGACCTAAAACTTTTATCCTTTGGAACCCAATAAGAGTGGTTGTTTAGGGTTAGCATGCATTATTATTTTTTTAATCCAAGCCAATTTAGTATTATTATACGTCATTTTTCTAAAATAACAAAATTTAGAATAGTGTGTATGTCTACCACAATATGTGCATAAGGATCTAGAATGACAAGATGAGGCATCATTGTGAAATAAATTAGAGTAACTATTTTTCTCATTTTCTTTATCAAATCCAATACCATTCTTATTAAACTGAATTCTTTGATTTTTCACAATCTTATAAAAATATTCATTTCCTTTCCTAAATGTATCTAATCATTTTTTTAAATAATCCATATCAATTTTTAATTAAATATTTTCATATTCAAGAGGACGAGTGACATTTACAGATTTTTTCTTTTTCAAAGTAATAATTTTATTTTTCAAAGATTCATTTTCTAATTTTAAATTATCAAAATTTTTTGATATAAAATACATTTAGCATGAGTCTTTTTTAGTGTAATAAATTTCTTTCTAAGATCATCATATTTTTCAAATAACTCATTAAAAGCATCTTGTAAATCATCTTACACATCAACAATACCATCATGATTTGAACTATGGGTAGAATATGATTCATTATCACTAAAGGTAGGGTGAGAGTGTACCTCCTCATCGTCATTTGACATGAGACAACAAGCATTTGTCTCTTCACTATTGAATTCATTAATATTAGCATATAAGTAAGGATTGCACATTTCTCCATTTTGTATACTAACATCCAACCCTTCATTGGAGTATTTCTTCAAATTAATTCTTGAAACACAAGGTTGACAATTTTTCCATTTTCTTCTAACAAGAAGAGATAATAAGTGGCTACAAGAGATCAAATATATGAGCATATAAATAACAAAAATGTATAGTGCAACATTTAAGATAAACAAAGAAAAGTTTGCCATGATCTTTAACTCTTACAGTGCTTTGAATGCTTAAATGGCCATCTTCGAAAACTAGTTGTTAGACACATTTCTTCAAGGCATTAAATGCTTCTGATTTTTGCTGAGATGAAATAGCTTGAATTTTCAATCTTTTGATTTCTCATTTTGCCTCTCAATAAAAATATAGTTGTTTAAGCATGGAAATGACATTCTGATAATATAAGACTGGAAGAGACTTTGACATATCTCAAAATAAGCTCCTGCAAAATATTAGTCCAATAATAAAGAGAGAGAGAGAGAGAGAGAGAGAGAGAGAGAGAGAACCAAATTGATATGAAGTGTTAGCCCGAAATAAAAAGGAACAAATAATTTGATATAAAATAAAGTGTTAATCATTTTAGTGCATAAGGGACTCATTGTATTTTTTAAGAAACACTATCCAACAGAGGTATATAAGAAGATGTATAAAATAGTACCCAATATAGCATTGTCCAAGAAACAAGTCTGGTCTAAAATTAATTTATGTGAAGTCACTTTCAAAATAGACTCTTAACATTTTTAAAGATAAAAGACATTTGCACGTCTAAAAACTTCAGATATGCAACTGTAGGAAAAGCACATAATCTGGCATATTAAGATGTTGAAATCTTAAAAGAGTCTATACAAGATTGTCATGCACATGGCTTTTAAAAATCTGAACATATATATAAAAAAAATGTATTATCTTTTATTCAGCAGATGGGACAAAACAAAATGCGTGGGGCCTAGGAAAAAAGGCTTCGAGTTTTTCAAACTCAACTATCAAAAAGAGACATTATACAATATTATACAGAAGTGTTAGAAGTTTAAAAATTAATAGTGTATTAACTACCTTGCATGGGGCCCAAGATATATATGTAAGATATATAATATAGTAGTATATTATGTATATATGATCTGAGGTACACGATTTTGCTGAAGGGTCTTTTAGTATATAGATAAATATTTTAGAAGTTAAAAAAATACTGTCTGTGACAGTTTGAAGACGCGCGACTTCAAGAAACATAAAAGGACAAATCTTTCTTGTGTAACACCTCGTGCAATCTGGACAACGGGGTGGCTAGCCACCGCCGCCAAATTATCCCGAGCGTCACTAAATAAATTATTATCCTTAGCATGTGACAGATATGAGACATATACAATTTATTGTGATATCCCACCTATTAAAATGCCAGGTGGCTAGCCCATAATTAAAATAAAATGTTGGTCTCATATGGCTCATTATTAGCATCACTGTCGAAAATATTTTTAAAGTTACTAACCACCTAGTAATTTAATTAGACTGGTGCCAAATTTTATCTTTCATTAATTAACAACAAGCGAAAAATAAATAATAATAAAACCATCAACACAACTAATAACTGAATAGCACAGAGATGAATAACGTAAATCAAGATAACCGAATCAACTATTGGTTCAACAGTAAAATACGACAGTAACTGAAATAATAACCTGGATACACAAAGTCCGATAAGTAAACTAAATATAAAATCTGAGGGTGACATGCCCAAATGAGTACTGAAAAGTTCCTACAGTAGGAGTAGATGAACGAAGCGTCTATAACAAGGTCTTGCGACTTCCACATGAGCTACAGCTATGCATTCCTGGATAGAATCCTCAAACTGGGCATCCCTGTGGCTGGACACCTAAAATATTTTGGAAAAGATTTTGTCACGGGTCAGAACCCAAGAAAAACATTTTGAAAATATTTAGCAAGCAGTTAAATTGAAATAATTAAATATGCATGCACCATTTTCATATTTAAGTTAGTCTCGCACTCTCTTGAGGTAAATCTCACCCCTCATCTAATGTGCACACCTAACGTTGCCTGCTAACCCTCTCTAGTTAAGCTACCCCCTTAACTAACTATATCAAGTTTTCTTCTTCACACTAACTCGATGTGTTCACCCATACCGCCCACGCAATACATTACTAAATGTTTTATATCGAATAACCACTTATGACTTTCTCATTTTATATTTAATTCTTCACGCATTAAAGTTATTTTAGATGCCACTATCTTACTTTTCAACTAAGTACCCACATTTGGACACATCCCCGGTATATATTTTTATCGCACTAATATATATATGCTTGTGATTAATTATAATGTGTGTATTTAGTAGATACAAAAACACTGGTATTTGAAGTACTCTTAATGGGAAAAAGATTGACTATAAGAATAATGAATACATAGTTGACTGCCCTGTATATAATATACATATTAGAATTAATCACAAGCATATATATATATATATATATATATATATATATATATATATATATATATATATATATATATATATATATATATATATATACATATACATACATATTAATCCTCCACCCGTAGGTTAGAACCACTTGGTGCAATGCATACTCTGATATCATGTCCTGGTGCATCACTCACTGCTTAAAGGACTATTAGTTCAATCTCTCTCGAAACATTAACACAAATCACACATATTGGAGGCGAACATAGTCTTTAGCCTCATGGGTCACGCACATACCTACACTCCCATTTGACTGTCGAACTATCATATCTCGGATAACACATTTCCAAGGTTCTAAGTTCTAGGGCACGAGTCTAATATCCCCCCGAAGGCTCCTCGAGATAAGACTGTCCCAATGTGCAACCTCCACCCCAATAGCAAGCAGCGTAGGTATGTCATACACATAATAAATCAACCAATAGGTATTCACACAGCCTATAATAATCATTAGGTATTCACACAACCCAAATATATAAATTACTATCAAACGTATAGGTATTCACGCGACCTATAGTATGTGTCTCATACGCAATATATATATATATATATATATATATATATATATATATATATATATATATATATATAGAGAGAGAGAGAGAGAGAGAGAGAGAGAGGATGTAGCCATAACTCAACTAAGGGAGTTGGATCCAAACACTCTACAAACATCCTCTACAAATTTTAGACTAGTGGGCTTAATTAAAATGGCCCAAACACTCCTGTGTGGGTTCGATTATGCCTAAAAATGCCCCGAGACCCAATTACTACCCCGAGTACTCTATTTTGACTATCTCGACCCTTCCGGACTCAACCCTACACTCAAAATCATCATCCGAGTTACTTAACTAAAATCTCAAATTTCAACCTCAAATTAGGACACATGTATTTTTAAAAGAAATAACTCGAATTAATTTAAACCTCAATTCTCCAAATAAATTGAATCTTCCAATTTAAATAAATTCTCCAAATTAAATAGTTTCTCCAAATCATCAATTTGGTTTAAATTCTAATTCTTAAAATTAATTAAATTGTTTATCCTAAAAAATATTGGGTGTTACATTTATTCCACAAGATAATAATTAAATCAATCCCAATAAATAATAACCATCAATGCGATATAAAATCCATCACCATGCTAATCTCCAATTTAATCCAATCCCAAATTGAATATAAACTCCAATAATATAAATCTGAATCCATAATGGAATATCTGAATAAAAATCGTAACAACTGTGAAATCGAAGGGCCCACCAAATCCATCAACTGAGTCTCAATATAAATGCGAAGGAATGAAAACTAAACTAAACTGCTAAGCATAATATAAATGAACTCCATGTGCACCTCCAAGATATATATCCAAATACTCCTATGCAGCTACTCGAGCACTAATACCTGAAAATTATTAGTCAACACACATGGTTAGAGCCTTGAACATGAATACTGGCTAGTCCCCCAATTAGGGTCCAGGAACCCAGAAAATAACATTTATACATGATAAATATCATAATAGAATATTTTAAATTAAACGAGATAGTTAATAACGATGCAAATAAAATAAACGACATATGCTAATGCATGAAACTACTACCCAAAGTCCAATTTCAATTATTCAATTTCCTACACTACCATTTAATCGATTCACTCAACTATATTATTTTTTCTCATTTTATTATCATAAGTTGCGGTATGTAATACCCCCTATTTTTATAACTTTTAAATTATGGGATTTATTAAATTTAATTGAGATAAATTAATTTAATTTTAATCCGGAATGTTGCTTTAAATATTTACTAGCGTGACGAGAGTTAGTAATTATTGGAAATTTGTTATTTGTTGCATATTACTGGATGAGTATAGTAATATATAAGATTTATTTTTATAATATTGTCACGTGAGAATAAAATGACAATTGTGGAAATTTAAGTTGGGACGCGCCTTTGTCGTGTCGGGACTAAATGTGAATTAATAAAAGTGAATAAATTATAAGTTGCTCGTATGGTCATTTTGAGTGCGCCAACGTGTCCGAAAGGGTCGAGATAGTCATAAAAGTGTACCCGGGGGTTTAGTTCGGGTCTCGGGGCGTTTTTAGGCCTAATTGGTACCCCGGGAGGGCGTTTTGGACATTTCGCAATTTTGGGTAATTAAACCCACGAATTTTATAGGGTTATATCAGATGGGAAATGTCATCTTTTAGGGTTAACACAACCTAATTCTAATGACGGCCATTGGAGAGGAAGAGGGAAGCTCTCCAAGGAGTTCTAGGGCAAGAACACCTCCGACTGCACCACCGTCACCACCAACGCGTAGATCGCGCAACGGGCTACGCAACCACACCAAAAACATCGGCAAATTAGAACGTCGAAAATCCCAGGCAAGTGTTTATCTTGCTATTTTCGTTGGAGCATCTTTCATATTAGTTTAGGAGTAATTAAGATGAGTTTTAATGGAGGAAAACCCGATTTATGATAGGAAAATCCATGTAGTATTGGTCTAATTGATAATTCTGGAAACCCTTGCCATGTAGAGGAATTTAAACCACGAAATTATGATGTGTATAAGAAGAGAATTCTGGAAATAATTGTTAGAACCATGTTTAAGAGAGTTTTAGGGTTCTTGAGATTTTGTATGAAATTGGGGCTGTTAATCCATGATTAATTGACAAAAATCCACATGCTTTACGTTGAAAATACCTATTATGATGACATAGGGTTAGTAGTATCAATTCTGGGTCAATTGGGATTAGAAAAGATGGAATTTGTTGATGTTAATAGAGGAAACCCGTAACTGCAATTCTGCAATTTTCGCAGACCTGTTTGATCGATCGATCGAGCCCAGAGCTTCGATCGATCGAAGGTTCGATCGATCGACCCCCAAACCTCGATCGATCGACCCCTCCTGGCAGACTATTATTTCCCTTATTAAATGAGTTAAATTCAATTTATTGTGAGAAAATTCTTGGGCATCCTTAATGAAATGTTTTGGGAGATAGGGGAGACCAGTAGGACATGTGAATAGATTTTGGGACCCTCGATGTCGGGCAAGGATTGTATTTTGGGATAACTACATAAGGGTCGGTAAATTTATAATTTAAAGAGAGAGAGACACGTAAGAGAGTTACTTTGGGACAAATGTGTATACCTACTGAATTTTATACTTGGCAGGATAGAATCCATGAGCATTATGTAGTAAGTGGAAAAGTTCCTCAAATTAAAATAAGATGTGAATGGTTATACGTGATAACTAAATAATGAGAAATAAATGTGAATGACGTAATTATGGGAATTGAGAATTTACCCATTATTGTTATGGTAATATGAGCATAGTTATATGATTGTGTATGCATATACTATCTATGTGTGAAAATCATGCCCACGCTACTTGCTATCCCTGAGGTTTCCGCGCTGGGACAGTCTTATCTCGATGGGACCTTTATGGGGGATATTGACTTGTACCCTAGAAGATAGATATCCTTGGTACAGGCTATCGGAATGATAGTTCAGACGCTCCTAAGATATGCGGGTATGTGCTTTCCTCTTAGAGACTTGGAATCTATGCTTCGCCTCATTTTGTTTGTGTATAGGTATCCTTGGTACAGGCTATCGCAATGATAGTTCAGACGGTCCTTAGGGACTTGGAACCTATAGTTTGTATATGTGTTAATACAATTCGAGAGTGATTCCGAATTTGTATTCCCCTTAATGTGAGTGATATGGGGTTTGGATAGTAGAGTATGCCCGCACCATAGTTTTATTTGGGGTGCTGTTATGGTTTATATATATATATTTTACGAGTGGTTAATATATATATATATGAAGTTCTGAAGTCTGGAACTGTCTACTGTGATGTGATATGTAGGACGTGGTTAATAACTCAAATTATAAATACTTGTGTTGAGAAAGTATAATATGACACTGGAAAACTTTATTGATTTATAAGGTTAAAATGAGAACTTTGGTTACTAATTGAATAGTATCTTCAAACAATTAAATCGTTAATTTTGAATCTTACGAGTAATATAAGATAAATTAATCCATTGGGAGAGGATAGCATGTTATATGATGAGATAGACCGTTGGGAAGGTTAGTTCGATGGGTGTGCACATTAGAAGAGAGGTGAGAATTTCTCAAGAGAGTGTCGCACTAATATGTTGTTGCATTGGCCTGTATCAATTTAAATACTTGCTAAACGTATTTTAAATCAAACACACTATCGCGCTCTGACCCATTTCTTTTTCTCTTTCTCTCTCTTGTATATATATGTATGTATTACAGGTGCCCAGCCACAGGGGCGTCTTGCTTAGGATGTTTTGGAAGGAACGCGCTGCAGCTTAGGTGGGAGTTGCAGGTCTCTTGATTAGACGACTTCGTTCATTCGGATCCATTCTTAGTACTTTCATCTAGTTGAGCATGTGCAGCTCTTTCCATTATTCCGTTGTTATTGGACATTTGTATTTCAGTTATTTCCAGTATTATTACTATGGGATTTATTTAGTTTGGATGTGTGACTTTAGATTTCATATGTTGACATTCGATTGACGAATGTATTATATTAATTGGATTATGTTGAAGAATTTAATGTGGTGTGATTCTTACTTATTGAATGTTGTGAATAAAATAAATGATTTTTCTTTAAATAAAAATTTGGAAAGTATGTATGAAAATGGTTTTGACACTTAGCTTAATTATTTAGGGTGTTTAAATTGGAAAAGTTTTTTTACGACAGTGATGCTAAGAATGAACCAACTGTTCACCTTGATTTTAATTTAATAAAGGAGTGATCGCCCGGTATTTAATTAGGCGGGGTGTCACAGGTGGTATCAGAGCATCAGGTTCTAGTGTCCTTAGGATCTGTACGGCTTATTATGCTTCCAGCGTTGCTTTGTTTGTTATAGAGCCCTATGTTTAGGATTGTTGATTTCCTTGACGAGATTTCGTTCTCCTGCTATATTGTGTATACACTAGTGAATTCTAATTTCGTTCGGATGTGTGCGTGTGCCGAGCGATGACGGATGTCAGAAGAGGATCGTTAAGCGTACATCAGGAGGCAGGGCTCAGTTGAGATTATGAAATATATCCGAGGATGATGACCATAGTCGAGGTCACCTCCATTATGGCACGAGAAGCCAAGACTAGAAAGACAACTAAGGTGCAGCAATGATTTTCGAATGCTGTTATAGTCAAATGAGATGCGAGGGTAAACTTACCCAACGTATTACAAAAATGTGTAGAGACTATCAATGAGAAATTTTAGAAACGCGAAAATTATATGTGTCTTTACCAAAGGCGGTAAAGTATCCAAAGGCTCAAATATAGGACGGAGTGTGGCAAACTGAAAGTGAAAATTTAGAGAAAATTTTCTCTACTTTTGGGACGAAGTTATAATGGTTGGAATCAACCAACAATTTGAGAAATGGAATGCTATGCCTATAGGAGAACCTTAGGTACAATGTTGACCGTATGTTCCTTCCTCAACTATTCAGGATTAGAAGCAAATGTGGTTCTGAACTCATTGAGAGAGGGCATGTCAAGGTTCCATTCGTGAATATGAATCTTAACCGTTAGCGAATTTTGTATCGGAAGAGGTAGATACTAGTGGAGGAAACGACTCCAAGTGGGAGACCAACTCGTAATAATAGTTGATAAATCTCAAGGAGGAAATTCTGGTGGACGAACGATTCAGAGGTTGACATTGTCATATTTTGTCAGAATAGGTGATAACGCTTCTTTGTGGGGGAAGTTAAAGGAATCGAAGAATTTAGTCGAGAATGAGACTGAATGCAACGATAGTGGTATAGCACCACAAAAGGATGTGGATACACATCAGGAAAACAATTTAAATGTTTCAGGTAGTTAAATTCTTACCAAGTGATGGTGAATTCAGTAAGTATTATTATAGATAGTAACATGATCTTTATGGCCTAAAAAGCTAAGGGAGAAACCGAGATGGCTAACAGGAATCGAATTTACTAAAGTCCGAGAGGAGGACAAATCCTAACCTGGTTAGTAGGACAGGTGGTAAGTGGATTATGTACTGAGGTGTTTTGTGCGGAGTGAGATCGCTCACGATAATATGTTCCAAAATGAGAAAAGGGACAAGAATACGGTGCCTAGTAAAAGGCAATGATTAAAATAATTTTGTTTTGGTTTGGGCAGACGTGTTACGTCCGAAAACCATTTGTGCAGTCAAGACGATTGCCAGGATGGAAGTATAGGTTGTATCCTTAGAGGATGCGGCGTGTTTATGTGACACGAGCGAGTCACCATATTTTGTTCATTGCTAGATTAGCATGTGAGACGAGTTTAATGCATATAATTATAAATGTTACCATTATGTGAATATTTTTCCCTAGTGTAGCGGGATTTTTCTTTAGTGCTATCCGCAGAGGATGGATGAGTATATTAACAAGTTTTGTACCTTATTGAGGTTACTAGTTGTAGTGATGCGATACACGAGTATGATATTATCTTTGTTAAAATGTTATAGAAATGGGTAGTATGATAGTGGGCATTTATTGCAAGGCTATCGGAGTAGTTGCATTGGTGCAACATGTTTTATGTTTGTTTTGGCGAGGCTTTACCTGTAAAAAGGTTGGACTCGCACTTATATTATCTATCCAAGAGACTTCGGAGGAGATAGTGGGCTCGAGATATTCGATGCCAATGTAGGTATAGACTTTGTCAGTATAATTCCGTATGTATAGGGATTTACCATTGAGCAAAAAGATTTGACTCAGTATTATGTTTAGCACTCCGGACCTAGTGATAGGAAAAGTGCATCGTTATATTCATCCTTTAGGGATGTGAGAGTTAATATTTATACCCCTATTATTAGGGAAAGGGATTTCGAGAATTCCGAGTGTATGTATTCGAGGTTTATAAAATCCAATTACCATCAACCAATACAGGATGATAGTGAAATTGGTGAAACGGTCTTTGTTAAGCATAATTACGGGAGAAATTGTAACTTTTCTGTCAAGGGATGGAATAAAGGGGTATATACTATGGATGGAGGACCTAACGGATTTTGATAACCGACAATGCTAGGTTGTGGTGTATCGGGGGGGTTCCTTGTTTGGATTTCGCTTTGCGAGACATCCCACGCATGAAACTTAGCGTAAGGTTGGAAATAGGGAGACGTATGGTCACTATTCCATGAGTTCGGTACCCTGGTTGAAATGGGATCAAGTAATTATGTATGTAAGTTGGGAGTTGAATTTTGTTTTAAGGTCATTGGAGCCGGATTTTCGTGGTAGGAAAGCATTGAATTTTGTGGTAGGAGAATTTAAGAATTTTGATTTCTAGGGTGATTGAGAGTACCCAAATGTCATAACCGCGTACAGAACACAAGGTGAATAAAGAGTTGGAATGATTTGTAGCATGGATTATCTGGAAATAACTTTATACTATACAAAAGAGATAACCTGTAATCATTTTGATGAATAGAGCGTTAGTGATTTATTTTAGTTGTTGTACCTATTTGGGAAAATTGTTATACTTATCTGAGGAAGGTTGAGAATTATTATTCCTCTTTTATTGCCATGGAATTTGAATGCCCTATTCCTTCTATTCCGTTGAATTTAGTTAATCCTACATAAGAGTAGCCGCTGTTCACTCTCCTAGGTCGGTTGGGGTGTTGCAAAAATGTGAGCATCTGGGTTAGCTGCAGTTAAAATAGTTCGAGTCGAAGGGACGTGGTAATAGACATGTGAAATATATGTTTGTGGGACTAGTATAACGAAGTGGAAGTGTTAGAGTGGATTAAACGTCACATGAGGGGCGATAATCCATACATAAGTGTGCAATTAAAATAGCACGCCCTAACTTGATTGGAAGGTTGTGGGAATCCATTCAAGGATTGGTATTCCTTGAATAGTGTAGAATTTAATTGTTATGAAGCACACCCGGAGCGAAATTGTTATTTGTCAAGAGTGAGAGCGACTTGCTCCTACAAAGAGTAATGATGTTAGTATAGTATAAGAGATCCAGAAGTGTGCTTCGTGGAGAGAAGAGCACGGGTCAGAACTTTCGGCATATTACGTGTCACTTAATGTGAGACATTTCAAGGGAAGAATTAATGTTTAGCGAGACGTAGTGAGTAGTCTCTACATGCACCGCCCATAGGTAAAGTTTGGTTGAAAGAGGAGAATCAACCAAATAATTTTGTGTTTATCGAAAATTCCTGAACTTGGAAGAGGTCGGTAAAGCCGATTAAGTTCTTGAATGAGTTTCCATCCTCAAAACAAGATCAAAGGTTTATCCCGAACATGTGAATCAAGTCGCCGAGAAGGAAGTGATTGATATTCCTTTGGGCTGGCTTACAATAGTAACTAGTATGCCCAGACTTCCTTTGAAAGGAAGGATCGCGCCAGTGCATGGTCCGACGCAGTATAAATTTCTGAATCAGGATGAGATTTGGTGAATCCCACCTTTGATATAGGATTTCAGGAACCATCGGAGAAAAGAATTTCGTTTTGAGTAGGATGTATCACCCTTAGCCAAAGAATGGGCGCACGGTGATTAAAGATTTGTGGAGCCACGTGAAGGAGATTTTGGAATCTTGATACGATGATTTTAAGAATGCTCTGTAGAAGCACCTGTACCTGTACTTATTAAGGTTTTGTTATGGAAGAACCTCGACTACTCTCCTTCCGTATGTTTATAAGAGAGTAGGTAATCAGAATTTTGGATCGGTCGAGAAAACATCCGATAGATGTGGTAGAATTCCACGACTGTTTTAGGCGAGCAAAAGTGATCAAATGTTGGTAATATTTTCTCAGAATGGGAGTTTTGTCTATGAATAAATCCGAGTATTTGTCATGTAGTGAGGTGCGGCCTCCAAATGATAGTGAGATAATGAAATTTATAACGTATAGGCGTGACCTATGCGAATGTTGTCGGTTGGGAGCATAATGTGAAGTGTCTCCAATGAGAATGTAAAGCAATGTTGCTGTGAAGAAAGGGCTATAGTGATTGAGCCGTAATGTGTAGTTAGTTTGTGTACGGAAAAGGATATCCAGAGTTGTGATACCTGATAGGCCTGATTTTTCCGAATTTCGGGACGAAATTCCGTTATTAGGGGGGAAGTATGTAATACCCCGTATTTTTATAACTTTTAAATTATGGAATTTATTAAATTTAATTGAGATAAATTAATTTAATTTTAATCCGAAATGTTGCTTTAAATATTTACTAGCGTGACGAGAGTTAGTAATTATTGGAAATTTGTTATTTGTTGCATATTACTGGATGAGTATAGTAATATATAAGATTTATTTTTATAATATTGTCACGTGAGAATAAAATGACAATTGTGGAAATTTAAGTCGGGATGCGCCTGTGTCGTGTCGGGACTAAATGTGAATTAATAAAATTGAATAAATTATAAGTTGCTCGTATGGTCATTTTGAGTGCACCAACGTGTCCGAAAGGGTCGAGATAGTCATAAAAGTGTACCCGGGGGTTTAGTTCGGGTGTCGGGGCGTTTTTAGGCCTAATTGGTACCCCGGGAGGGCGTTTTGGACATTTCGCAATTTTGGGTAATTAAACCCACGAATTTTATAGGGTTATATCAGATGGGAAATGTCATCTTTTAGGGTTAACACAACCTAATTCTAATGACGGCCATTGGAGAGGAAGAGGGAAGTTCTCCAAGGAGTTCTAGGGCAAGAACACCTCCGACTGCACCACCGTCACCACCAACGCGTAGATCGCGCAACGGGCTACGCAACCACACCAAAAACATCTTCAAATCAGAACGTCGAAAATCCCAGGCAAGTGTTTATCTTGCTATTTTCGTTGGTGCATCTTTCATATTAGTTTAGGAGTAATTAAGATGAGTTTTAATGGAGGAAAACCCGATTTATGATAGGAAAATCCATGTAGTATTGGTCTAATTGATAATTCTGGAAACCATTGCCATGTAGAGGAATTTAAACCACGAAATTATGATGTGTATAAGAAGAGAATTCTGGAAATAATTGTTAGAACCATGTTTAAGAGAATTTTAGGGTTCTTGAGATTTTGTATGAAATTGGGGCTGTTAATCCATGATTAATTGACAGAAATCCACATGCTTTACGTTGAAAATACCTATTATGATGATATAGGGTTAGTAGTATCAATTCTGGGTCGATTGGGATTAGAAAAGATGGAATTTGTTGATGTTAGTAGAGGAAACCCGTAACTGCAATTCTGCAGTTTTCGCAGACCTGTTTGATCGATCGATCGAGCCCAGAGCTTCGATCGATCGAAGGTTCGATCGATCGAACCCCAAACCTCGATCGATCAACCCCTCCTGGCAGACTATTATTTCCCTTATTAAATGAGTTAAATTCAATTTATTGTGAGAAAATTCTTGGGCATCCTTAATGAAATGTTTTGGGAGATAGGGGAGACCAGTAGGACATGTGAATAGATTTTGGGACCCTCGATGTCGGGCAAGGATTATATTTTGGGATAACTACATAAGGGTCGGTAAATTTATAATTTAAAGAGAGATAGACACGTAAGAGAGTTACTTTGGGACAAATGTGTATACCTACTGAATTTTATACTTGGGAGGATATAATCCATGAGCGTTATGTAGTAAGTGGAAAAGTTCCTCAAATTAAAATAAGATGTGAATGGTTATACGTGATAACTAAATAATGAGAAATAAATGCGAATGACGTAATTATGGGAATTGAGAATTTACCCATTATTGTTATGGTAATATGAGTATAGTTATATGATTGTGTATGCATATACTATCTATGTGTGAAAATCATGCCCACGCTACTTGCTATCCCTGAGGTTTCCGCGCTGGGACAGTCTTATCTCGATGGGACCTTTATGGGGATATTGACTTGTACCCTAGAAGATAGATATCCTTGGTACAGGCTATCGGAATGATAGTTCAGACGGTCCTAAGAGATGCGGGTATGTGCTTTCCTCTTAGTGGTCGTTTTGAGTGCGCCAACGTGTCCGGAAGGGTCGAGATAGTCAGAAAAGTGTACCCGGGGGTTTATTTCGGGTCTCGGGGCGTTTTTAGGCCTAATTGGTACCCCGGGAGGGCGTTTTGGACATTTGTATTTCAGTTATTTCCAGTATTATTACTATGTGATTTATTCAGTTTGGATGTGTGACTTTAGATTTCATATGTTGACATTCGATTGACGAATGTATTATATTAATTGGATTATGTTGAAGAATTTAATGTGGTGTGATTCTTACTTATTGAATGTTGTGAATAAAATAAATGATTTTTCTTTAAATAAAAATTTGGAAAGTATGTATGAAAATGGTTTTGACACTTAGCTTAATTACTTAGGGTGTTTAAATTGGAAAAGTATTTTTACGACAGTGATGCTTAGAATGAACCAACTGTTCACCTTGATTTTAATTTAATAAAGGAGTGATCACCCGGTATTTAATTAGGCGGGGTGTCACACGGTACTCCATCATATAAATCTCATATTAATTAGTTGTGGGACTCCCACCAATTCTATTTATTTTAGTGCGGGACTCTATCTTAAAGTCTTTCTTTGTTAAGTTGTGGGACTCCCACATGTTCTACACCACACCCTTTCCCTCACTATGGCCAGTCAGCCCGCTGTAATGTCAGCTCTGTACACACTCGTGAGGTTCCTTGCACGACACGTCACTATATCCCGTCAGCCCGTTTAACTGTCAACCCGCACATACTCATGACGTCACACACACCCATGACGATATGGTCAGTCGATCCATTTAACTGCCAGCCCTGCACATACTCTCGCCGCAAATATATTTTAATACCCGTTTAATCATCTTAGGTATTAATTCTCAATTTCTCATCTTCATATTTCTATTTACCCCACCCTTATTATCGATGTGAGATCCTCAAAAACACCCTTAGTCCCATACCTAAGGGTCCCCAACAAATAAATACGTCCTACCTTAATTATATGATGAAAGTCTATCAAAAATCTCTTCCTAGTCTCGCCCCTAGGCTAACCCAATTAACGGAAAGACATAAAAATCATCCCCACCCTGGAATCACCCATCCGTAAAAAATCTACTCGAACTAGGCCCATACCTAGAAAGTGTAAATCGTAGATGAAGTATACCCACTAGTCCCATACCTAGAAAGCAACCTAAAATATTGGTGAAAGCATACTACCAAAATCCCGTCATTCCTGCGATGGTAAATATAAATATCAATCAATCACATAATCCAACAACACATATATTTAATATCACAAATTTATTTGTGATGGCACAATTTAATTAAATTTAATTAATAACACTATCGTCGTTCCTAACACAATTATGTCCATCTAATAATTTTATATTAATCAACATGTATGTTTATGAAACACACCATAATCTTCCACTTTCATTAACTACATAACCTTCATGCGTGTGTACACGTCCCGATTTCATTTAAATAAACTCTATAAAATTCTACATGCGATCCTACACCCGTAATGACCAAAACTCAAAACTCTATCCAATTCACCCAAGGGTTTCATATCTTATTTCATATTAAAAAATTTCATCGAAACAGTACCAAATTTAATTATCACATTTTCTAATTAAGTTGCTAATTTATTTTAAGAAAAACACGATTAAATGTTTAGGCGACACTTAAAACGCATAATACTAAAGGAAGAGAATAGATTATTCATGCCTGAAAAAGTCCGATGAAAATTATAAATACTCGGTTGTGTTCGTCTCGCGAAGATAAGAAAGATTTGTTCTTGACCCTTCTTGAAAATATGTAGTTTAAACCTCCCAAAATATGCTTGAAGTTTTGTTTAATGGAGGTTTGGAGTTGAAATATAAGGGTATGCGAATTCTGATTTGTATAGGGAAAAGAGTGCTTTTAAAAAAAAGGGACGTGACCTTTTTGAAAGTGAGTCAAGGCACTTTTTATAAGGTGAGATAAAAGAGTCCCAATGATTGCCAAATAAAAAAAAAATATGTTAACAAACCCAATTAACCTAAGCGTGTCCCAAGAATTTCGGTCAACTTCATGTCTGTCATGCCTGTCCTAACAAAAATTGGAGGCAGCAACTATACTCTCACATGGAACCACCTAACTGATAAACAACAAAACAAAAAAATATGTCGAAGCTACACGCACAAACAAGAAAAGAAAAGAGGTTTGGCGCCTTTCTCTCTCTCTCTCTCTCTCACACACACACACACGCACACACACACACCTCAAGGGTATTACTTTAAATATAATAATACTAACCATCTCGTATGGAACAAACCAAGTGATAAGCAATAAAAAGAAGTCAGCCCCAACATTTTTGGTAGCCATGTGCCAAAAGGAAGAAAAAAAACATCAGTGCCTATCTTTCTCCCTCTCTTACTCCAAGTGGGTAAGAATATAAATAATATACTACTAAGGATTTTACAAAGATTCCTAATTTCTAAATTTCTAAATCATTTTTTTTCTAAAGAACTAAATAACTACTTAAATGTATTGATATTTATTCAATTTAAAAAAAAAATTTGAATCCTCATAAGAATATTTTCACTTTAATCAAATTTCGACCAAAACAAACATTTAATTAAATGATCCACTTTTTTATTTGTCAAAAATTTTAAATCCACCAAAAATGCCTTTTCGACTTTTAATTTAAGACGCGTTATTTAAGGTTTGAAAATTACGGGTGTTACATACTTTCCCACTAGTACAAGAATTTCGTCGTCAAAATTTGACGAAGCGTAAAATAAAATAGGGCTCACATATGCCTACCCATCAGTGCCACGATTAAGTGCCCATACACCCAATCTTACCCGCACATATCTCGCGAACAACAATACAATACATTTCCTAGCCATATATATAAACATAACTATAAAAATAACGACGTATCATGATACCCCATGAATCACCACTCGAATGTATCTCCAAAAGTCACCGCAACACTTAAGTCCTCAAATCAAATCACATCATCAAATTGACACTTACGATATCTAATATTTGCACTAACGATCTCCAAAATAAATCTCGTCTCCAAAGTCAAATCTAAGTATCCTCATATAAAGATTACTAGTTCTAAACTCAATATCTGTAATGCCCGTAATACAAATCTCCCTATCTCCATGAAACACCACTGAACGTATGCTAGACCCAAATTCCTTTAGGATTACGAATCAACAAAGGAAATCAAAGATGGCAACGTGAAAACTAAACGGACTCACAACCTACGAGACCTAAGACTATGCTCTGATACCATTTGTAACACCCCACGCAATCTGGACAACGGGGTGGCCAACCGCCGCTGCCAAATTATTTCGAGCGTTACTAAATAAAATATCATCCTTAGCATGTGATAGATATGAGACATATAACATTTATTCCACAAGATAATAATTAAATTAATCCCAATAAATAATAACCATAAATGCGATATAAAATCCATCACCATGCTAATCTCCAATTTAATCCAATCCCAAATTGAATATAAACTCCAATAATGTAAATTTGAATCCATAATGGAATATCTGAATAAAAACCGTAACAACTGTGGAATCGAATGGGCCACCAAATTCATCAACCGAGTCTCAATATAAATGCGAAGGAATGGAAACTAAACTAAACTGCTAAGCATAAAATAAATGAACTCCAACTTCACCTCCAAGATATATCTCCAAATACTACTATGGAGCTACTCCAGCACTAATACCTGAAAAATGTTAGTCAACGCACAAGGTCAAGGCCCTGAGAATGAATATCAGCAAGTCCCTCCAATTAGGGTTCGTGAACCTAGACAATAACATTATACATGATAATATCACAACAGAATGTTTAAAATTAAACGAGATAATTAATAACGATGCAAATAAAATAAACGACATATGCTAACGCATGAAACTACTACCCAAAGTCCAATTTCCCACCCTACCATTTAATCGATTTACTCAACTTTATTATTTTTGCTCATGTTATTATCATCAGTTGCGGTGCTCCCGCATATAAATCTTACACCATATTAGTAGTGGGAATCCCACCAATTCACATTATTTTAGTGTGGGATTCATACTTAAAGTCTTTCTTTGTTTGGTTGTGGGACTCCCACATGTTCTACACCACACCCTTTCCCCCACTTTTCCCAATTAGCCTGCTATACTGTTAGATCGTACACACTCGTGAGGTTCCACAAACGATACGTCACTATAGCCCATCAGCTCGTTTAACTATCAATCCGCACATACTCGTGACGTCACACACACCCACGACGATATGGCTAGTCGATCCATTTAACTGTCAGCCCTGCACATACTCTCGCGCAAATATATTTTAATACCCGTTTTGTTATCTTAGGTATTGATTCTCAATTCCTCATCTTCATATTTCTATTTACCCCACCCTTATTATCGATGTAAGATCCTCAAAAATACCCTTAGTCCCATACCTAAGGGTCCCCAACAAATAAATACGTCCTACCTTAATTATATGATGAAAGTCTATCAAAAATCTCTTCCTAGTCTCGCGCCTAGGCTAACCAAATTAACGGAACGACATAAAAATCAGCCCCACCCTCGAATCACCCATCCGTAAAAATCTACACGAACTAGGCCCATACCTAGAAAGTGTAAATCGTAAATAAGGCCTATCCACTAGTCCCATACCTAGAAAGCATCCTAAAATATAGGTGAGAGCATACTGCCAAAATCTTGTCGTTCTCGCGATGATAATTATAAATATCAATCAATTACATAATCCAACAACACATATATACAACATCACAAATTTATTCATGATGGCACAATTTATTTAAATTTAATTAATAACACCATCGTCGTTCCTAACACAATTATGTCCATCAAATAATTTTAGATTAATCAACATACAAGTTTATGAAACACACCATAATCTTTCACTTTCATTAACTACATAACTTTCATGCATGTGTACACGTCCTGATTTCATTTAAATAAATCCCATAAAATTCTACATGCGATCCTACACCCATAATAACCAAAACTCAAAACTCTCAATTAATCACCCAAGGGTTTCAAATCTTATTTGATATTAAAATTTTCATTGAAACATTACCAAATTTAATTATCACCTTTTCTAATTAAGTAGCTAATTTATTTTAAGAAAAACATTATTAAATGTTTAGGTGACACTTAAAACGCATAATACTAAAGAAAGATAATAGGGTATTCATGCCTGGAAAAGTCCGATGATAATTCTGAATACTCGGGTGTGTTCGTCTCATGAAAATAATCAAGTTTCATTCTTGGGCCTTCTTGAAAATATGTAGTTTAGTCCTCTCAAACTATGCTTGAAGTTTTATTTAATGGAGATTTGAAGTTGAAATATTAGAGAATGACTATGCTACTTTGTATAGGGAAAAGGGGGCTTTTAAAAAAAATGATGTGACTTTTTGGAAAGTGAGTCAAGACTCTTTTTATATGGTGAAATAAAAAATTCCCAATGATTGCCAACTAAAAAAAAAAGTATAAAAATATGTTAGCAATCCAATTAACCCATGCGTGTCCCAAGAATTTCTGTCAACTTCATGCCTGTAAAATTGGAGGCAACCACTATCCTTTCTATTTTTTTTGGTCGATAGGGAATAAAAAAAAAACAGTTACGCAATCAACGACTCCTTTCAAATGTCAAACCCGACGCGTCCTCCAAGTGATAAACACTATCCTTTCACAAGGAACCACCCAAGTGATAAACAACATAACAAAAAAATATAAAAAACCAGTCACAAACATTTCGGAGCTACACGCACAAACAGGAAAAGAATAGAGGCTTGACGCCTCTCTTTCTCTTTCTCTCACCTCAACGGTATTAATTTAAATATTATAATACTAACCATCTCACATGGAACAAAGTGATAAACAATAAAAAGAAGTCAGCCCCAACATTTTTGGTAGCCATGCGCTAAAAGGAAGAAAAAAAATATCAGTGCCTATTTCTCTCTATCTCACTCACTCCAAGTGGGTAAGAATATAAATAATATACTACTGAGGATTTTACAAAGAGTCCTAATTTCTAAATTTGTAAATTATTTTTTTTCTAAATCACTAAATAATTAATTAATTGTATTAATATTTATTCAATTTAAAAAAAAATTCCGAATCCTCATCAGAATATTGTCACTTTAATCAAATTTCGGCCAAAACAATATTTTAATTAAATCATCCACTTTTCAATTGGCCAAAAAATTTAAATCCACCAAAAATACCTTTTCGACTTTTAATTTAAGACGCGTTATTTAAGGTTTGAAAATTACAGGTGTTACATCCTGCTATATAATTTCCAACATTTTAAGGCAATCTAACTTGGGGCCCAAGGTGAATTTAAAAAGGTTTTAATTACAAGCGATTTCGTCCTGTGTAATTAAAAGGATATATGGATGATAGAAAAGAAATCCAAAAAAAAAAATCATTAATAGGCCAGCTACTAAAATCGTGGGATCCCATTGACTTTAAATATTTTGTCAAATTCTTCAGGTGCATGGCCCTATGTGAAATAGCTATCAACACGACAATATAAATATATAACAAATGTTATATTGGAACATTTTGATATACACATTCATCCGAGACTCCGAGTGTTCAAATTACATTTTCAATATTTTAAAACACACATACATGCGATAGTTATATGAAAATAATATTATACAAGTGCACTCATTATATAAAAACACTAGAAGTATAGTTTATGTAAACAAAGATATATATCTCACAACAAGTATATTAACAATTACTTATATAAATACTTTGTAAAAATATGTCTGTAATCATCAAAATCAATATATTAAAAATATGTCTGTAATCATCAACATCAATATATTATATTAAACTAAAATGTACATCAATTTAAACTAATTAATATTAATAAATATTTATATAAATACTTTGTAAAAATATGTCTGTAATCATCAAAATCACTATATTATATTAAACTAAAATGTACATAAATTTAAACTAATTTAATTAATTGGGGATAAATATATTTTTGTTTACATAATCTACTAGGCCGCAACTGGATTGAATCAAAAGGGATCTCATCTTAACTAGAGATTACAAAAATCAATTCATAAACCCACACTCAGGACAAAAATCCAGTTTATGAAACCCAGTCGCAAATGAATTCCCCGATATGTAGGTATCTTAAATTTGTGCTAAAAGCGATTTCAAGCAGGTTCTCTGCAAAATCAAAGAAAATTAGAAGTTCTCAAATATCTACACGAAAAAACTGAAAATATAAAAATGACCCAAAATAGCCTTCTCGCGACTCCATTTAAAAAAGAAATCAAGCTGGACTATTGCTCATCTGTTTTACTCCTCTTTCGTGTCAAATACAATTTTTTTTATCGATATATCGTAATGAAATGGGAAAATAATGAGAGTAAGATATTTCAAGAAATCTTCTTTCTCATGTCTGATCTGAAAAGAAGGGTGTGTGACACCCCGCCTAATAAAATACCGGGTGATCAGTCCTATACCAAATTAAAACAGGAATCCCAGTTAGATCATCCTTAGCATCACTGTCGAAAAACTTTTTAAAACTTACTAACCACCTAGTATTCCAAAAACTGGTGCCAATTTTAACTTTTTAAATTAAACCAAAACAGTACATGCGGAATTTAAAATATAAACCATTCACACAACTGAATGAAAATAAACTGAATCATAATTACACAACATGCCGAATAAATCACCGGCCACTAAAGAAATAATCCGAATACAAATATTCAACACCTGAATAAATTACACCTGAAAACTGTACCGAGAAGTCTGGGCGACAAGCCCTAAATAAAACTGAAACTGATACAAGACTCCTACTCTAGGAATGAATAAATGATGCGTCTAATCCAAACTCCTGCTAGCATCCACATATGCTGCAACTCCGTATCCCTGGAATAGAATATCAATCCTGGCGTCCCTGTGGCTGGACACCTAAAAGGTTTTGAAAATAGTTTTATAGCAAGGGTTAGAACCCAAAATATTTTGAAAGTATTTAGCAAGTGAATTAACTGCAGTAATTTAAAATGCATGAATGCGCTTCATATTTAAGTTAGTGCCGCACTCCCTTGTGGACATTCTCACCCCTCCACTATTGTGCACACCTACCGGTTACCTTAACCCCACCTAGTTGTACTACCCCGTCCAACTAGTCCTGGAATAACCTTCCCTTGCCATACTACTCTAACCCGAGTATAATGATTCTTTGAATTATAAGTTATTTCAAAATCAACTTAATTAATTCCCCGTAAATAGTAACATATAACCGTATCACGAGTTATATATAGCAAATACATCACCCACTGTATTATTTCCACAAATAATTTACTTAATTAATTTTCCATTAATTAACTGCATATAACTATAACCTGAGTTATATAAAGTAAATACATCACACACTGTATTATCATCTACATATAATATTTACTACCATATTATACGTACCTTTACTAACAACCACACATATATCATACGTATATCCATCCTTCCGAGTTTACCCTCACCGGATGATTTCCTCTAAAATGCTATCTCACTAGGTGTGCTCGCAAAACCTAGTTTCCCCAAGTTAGAATCACTCACCAACTTGGACTAAAATAACGAAGTGGAGGCGGTCATATTCCTTCCCTGAAAGTGAGATAAATCTCTCACCCATATATACCGGACGCTATGACCTGGGGATATACTCGCCCTACTCCTCAAGCTAGGGGATTTACCCTCATCGCGCAACCTCCCTTGATAGCATTAGAGTATATAAATTTAAATAAATATCTAATCACTGATATTTAGTATCACGCACAATAAATACACGTATATATATATATATATATATATATATATATATATATATATATATATATATATATATATATATATATATATATATATATATATATATATATATATATATACTATCAGGATACCGTATATATATATATAATATAAACGCTGACTTTACCGTGTACTCAAAATCCCGTACACTGCCTGTAATTTCCCGAGTCTGTGGCCCGACTCAATGTAGTTAATTTTCTCACTTAATAACTTATCCTCTTCCCGAGTCTATGGTCCGACTCTAATATAATTAATTCACACCTTAATTAATATAATACTCTCCCTGAGTCTATGGTCCGACTCTCCTTAAATTAATTGACACACATTTTAATTTAATACCTCCCCGAGTCTATCGCCCGACTCTAATTAAATTAATTGACAACTTAATTAATCAACCCAAATGCCGAGTCTGTGGTCCGACTCTAATATAATTAATTACCACATTAATTAATAAGTACCCTTCACTAGTCTACAATCCGATCCTGATTAAACTAATTATCCCACCCATTAATTTAATCATACCCGAGTCTACAAACCGACTTTAATTAAATTAATTAACACCTTTATTAATTTAATCCTACCCGGGTCTACAATCCGACTCTTTTTAAATTAATTATCACTCTTATTAATTTAATAACTTGGTGTCACTCAACCATTTTCCCCGGACTCACTTACTTGGCCCGTAACTTGATATTTCCCGAGTCTATGTTCCGACTCCAAATTAATTACTCTCTCTCAATAATTAATTTAATACTTTGGTGTCACATTACCAACATACCCGGACTCACTCACTTGGTCCATTTTTACATCTCATAATTTCTTTCCCACATTTTTCGCCCACAATGTGTCGCACATTTATTTCCATAATTTCCCAATTATATTTACCTATAATTACCAACATACCCGCACTCACTCACTTGATCCGTACCTCACTATTTTGGAATAAAGTCTCTCAATTTTATCCATTAAATGCCTCACCTAAATTCATCCTAGTCTTAATTACTTTCCCCCATAATTGCTAGGAATATTTGTTTCACAATTATTTATCACAATAAATGTATGGAAATTTAACTTCTAAATTAATTTCCCCTTATATCTCACCCAGGCCGAACTGGGCAGAATTTTCCACCATCGATCGATCGATTCCCCCGATCGATCGATCGACCCCTTCGTTACAGGTCTGCCTCCCCCTTGTTTTCCACCATTAACGAACCTCAAGGTTTCTAAAACAGAATTTAAACCTCTAATTACATCATCCCATCATCTACACATGGTTAATCCACATCCTATCCAATCATAGAGACCATTAAGAAAATCAACTTCTCTAATTATCTCATAATTTTCGAAATGGGTCTTACACCATAAAACTTAGTTATCTGTTTTAAATCCCAAATTCCAGATTCAATTTCCACTCTTTTATGTTCTGAAATTTTCGTTCAAATCATATATACATATACAGATATCAATCACCCATCTAAATCTTACTTTGAATCTCATTCAAGTGTTTCAAAAACAAAACCCCAATTTGTACCCATTTACACCCAAAAACGGATTTTCATACACACATCACTATGATATGAATTGATTATCATGCTTATACGAATCAAAACAGTTAACCACTTGCCTCAAAGTGTTTGTAGTGTCTGATCCGTTGTTGCCGTCCCTCAATTTGGCTCCAATAACCTCCAATTTGCCTTTTGATTGTTTTCCCCCAATCTCCCTCTCAAACCCTAGGTTTCAATAATGTTGGCTGCTCATTTTCCTTTTCTTAGGTTTAGGTTTAAAACACAAATCCCGTTTTTCACCTAATGGGCTTAATTAAAGTGGCCCAACTCACCCCGTGTGGGCCCGGCTATGCCCAAAAATATCACGAGACCCAATTGCTACCCCCGGGTACTCTTTTCTGACTATCTCGACCCATCCGAACTCAACCGCGCACTCAGAATTGACATCCGAATTAATTTATAAAAATCCTTATCTCACACCCCATTTAGTCTATACCGACTCCCGGCTGTGATAAATGCATATTCCGTCATTAATACCCGAAACGACGTAATTAAATTATTACTATTCACTTAGTAAATAAATTTCCCTAAACATTAACCATTCA
This sequence comes from Sambucus nigra, assembly GCA_949130495.1. Lineage (NCBI taxonomy): Eukaryota > Viridiplantae > Streptophyta > Magnoliopsida > Dipsacales > Adoxaceae > Sambucus > Sambucus nigra. The sequence goes on along the minus strand of OX422218.1, from coordinate 169,738,471 downwards.
CTCCCCGATTAATATTTAAATATATATATTGCCATAATTAATTCAATTAAAATTACAACACACAAGTAATTTAAAATTCCCGAATTAATTAAATATTAAATGCACAAAAATACGGGGTGTTACATACTTCCCCCCTTACAAAGGAATTTCGTCCTCAAAATTACGATGAACCTAGTGTTCCAGTATTTACATATTAGTCACTAGTCAAGTGCTTCCAAGCCCGCTATTTATCCCATCCGATTCTAACCATACGTTACACAAGTATACATTTAACTTTACCAGGGCGCCCACACACCCTATACCCGCGCTTAACCGCACAAAATTTTTGCCTTAATTAACCCGGGTGCCCATACACCCTATCCCCGCGCTCTACCACACGAAAGTTACCCGACTATGCTATTCATAACCCGTAGTATAATCTTCGAACCCGTAGTATAATCTTCGAACCCGTAGTCATAACACATATACATATTTACTTATATAATTACTGCCCGGGTACTCAACCCATGCTACGTCCAACTATCTCCCCATAAATACTTATCTCTCAACACAAAAGAATATACGCTTACCCTTATGCTACCGAAGACAACCTGAAATACCGCGCCCTTACTACCACTAGTCCTTGCGCAAAATAAACCCCGAGCTATCTCTCTTCGCTCAAAAATAAATCTAATCACCCTGATTCACTTCAGTAAACATCCCCACTTACCGGGATAAAAATGTGAGAACACAAAACCTCACTATGTGCTATCGCACCACGCAATACAACATATATACATCCACATATATACAGGCTATACGCCCTCTCCGGTGATACCTAGTACCAACCCTACCCTGGTGTCGCGAATACCAAAATTTTACACTACTATCCACAATAGTTAACTCCCATCGCTATCCAGCCGACATTTAGGAAATATTATCATCCCTACTCCCATAATTCTCGAAAGTAGTAATTCTTCGCATAATTCAACCAATCACTCAGTGTACGCCTCCACTCTCCCATGAAGAACACTAAGGAACTCCGCTACCCTACGGATGGTTTACCCACATGCTATGGCTGCTACCGCCAACGCACCCACTAAGTTCGACTCACCTGCGAACTCTAGTGAAAAATAAGTCTTATACTGTGACATCCTCTTTGTCACTCAACAATATACCCCACGCCCCTCGTGTAAGATAATTACTTCTATACTCAGCTGCATCGGCTGGTTCTCGATTTACGGAGCAGCTTCTCCCTGCCCGAATGCACCCGTGATTTGTTTTAGTGGTTGTAAATCCAGGACCTCGTCCTGTAGTTGACCCCTGCCTCGCTTAAGGCAATATCTCTTCATGTGTCTCGCTTTTCCCACAAACGAAACACTTTCTAATATGTTCACCCTGCCACTGATCCCTTCCATGCCAACCTTGTTGGAATTCCTGGCCATCCCGCCAATAGCCTCCAGTTCTAGATCGCTTGGCATGATTTCATTGCCGGAAATCCTGCCCCTGATCTCCCCCAGTCTGCTGCTGGGATACCCCACTGGTATTATTCCCTTCTGCCTCATCCGACCGGTTAGTCCCCACTCCCTTCCCGCTTCCTTTCGCGTGGAAGCGATATTCCCAACAGTGCCGGAGTGTTACGTTAATGACATCAGTATAATCTTCTAATGCGAAATTATCAATTAGATGTTGTCTGATTCTCCAGACTAACCCATCGATAAACTTTTCTTTCTTTCTCTTTTCCTCGCTTACCTCATCCGGTACCAAATTTTGCCAACGAGTGAATTCTTCCTCGCAATCTGCCACTTAACGGTCTCCCTTTGAGTCTCCTCACAAAATTTTCTCTTCATTTCGATCTCGACCGTTGAAGGAAAAATACTTGCGGTCGAACCGCACCAAAAACTCTGCAGTAGCTAGTGTGTCCCTTTCCTCAACTTGTGGTGATCGACTCCCACCACTGTAGCACCGCTCCCACTAACTAAAAGTGGTTAGCATTTACTTTCGTACCCCATCGCAATCTCCCATGCGTAGGTGACGCTGGATACCTCCCTTCCTTGACACGCTAGTACTACACCTGAACCCCCCGCAACTCTGGTGGGTTCCCGCTAAAATAACCTCTCTTTCTCGCTTCCACCCTGACGACTCTGCGTGAGTCTGAACACCCGGCGCCACTAACACTTGTGGCTGATCCCGTGGAAAGTACCCTGCCGTTGTGACCACCGTTGCTCCAACTTCCTGTGCCACTACTTAAGTTACCTAAGCTGCCAAAATCATCCCTGACCGTTGCTGTGGTAACTCTTGCTCCTGACGAGCCTCCCTCGCCTCATCTCCCCCTGTTGCCCTAGATGCTCTCTCATGGGCGTCATCTGGAATGAGAATCGAATTCTATGAGTTCACTCTCAAATATAAATTTCGCAGGAGAACGTATATGCGCATACGTATGAGAATACAACAATCCTATGATAGGGCTCTATATCAAAGAATGCTTAGCTGAAACGTAAAAAGCTGCACAGATCCTAAGGACACTAGAACCTGATGCTCTGATACCATCTGTGACACCCCGCCTAATAAAATACCGGGTGATCAGTCCTATACCAAATTAAAACAGGAATCCCCGTTGGATCATCCTTAGCATCACTGTCGAAAAACTTTTTAAAACTTACTAACCACCTAGTATTCCAAAAACTGGTGCCAATTTTAACTTTTTAAATTAAACCAAAACAGTACATGTGGAATTTAAAATATAAACCATTCACACAACTGAATGAAAATAAACTGAATCATAATTACACAACATGCCGAATAAATCACCGACCACTAAAGAAATAATCCGAATACAAATATTCAACACCTGAATAAATTACACCTGAAAACTGTACCGAGAAGTCTGGGCGACAAGCCCTAAATAAAACTAAAACTGATACAAGATTCCTACTCTAGGAATGAATAAATGATGCGTCTAATCCAAACTCCTGCTAGCATCCACATATGCTGCAACTCCGTATCCCTGGAATAGAATATCAATCCTGGCGTCCCTGTGGCTGGACACCTAAAAGGTTTTGAAAATAGTTTTATAGCAAGGGTTAGAACCCAAAATATTTTGAAAGTATTTAGCAAGTGAATTAACTGCAGTAATTTAAAATGCATGAATGCGCTTCATATTTAAGTTAGTGTCGCACTCCCTTGTGGACATTCTCACCCCTCCACTATTGTGCACACCTACCGGTTACCTTAACCCCACCTAGTTGTACTACCCCGTCCAACTAGTCCTGGAATAACCTTCCCTTGCCATACTACTCTAACCCGAGTATAATGATTCTTTGAATTATAAGTTATTTCACAATCAACTTAATTAATTCCCCGTAAATAGTAACATATAACCGTATCACGAGTTATATATAGCAAATACATCACCCACTGTATTATTTCCACAAATAATTAACTTAATTAATTTCCCATTAATTAACTGCATATAACTATAACCTGAGTTATATAAAGTAAATACATCACACACTGTATTATCATCTACATATAATATTTACTACCATATTATACGTACCTTTACTAACAACCACACATATATCATACGTATATCCATCCTTCCGAGTTTACCCTCACCGGATGATTTCCTCTAAAATGCTATCTCACTAGGTGTGCTCGCAAAACCTAGTTTCCCCAAGTTAGAATCGGTCACCAACTTGGACTAAAATAACGAAGTGGAGGCGGTCATATTCCTTCCCTGAAAGTGAGATAAATCTCTCACCCATATATACCGGACGCTATGACCTGGGGATATACTCGCCCTACTCCTCAAGCTAGGGGATTTACCCTCATCGCGCAATCTCCCTTGATAGCATTAGAGTATATAAATTTAAATAAATATCTAATCACTGATATTTAGTATCACGCACAATAAATACACGTATATATATATATACTATCACGATACCGTATATATATATATAATATAAACGTCGACTTTACCGTGTACTCAAAATCCCGTACACTGCCTGTAATTTCCCGAGTCTGTGGCCCGACTCAATGTAGTTAATTTTCTCACTTAATAACTTATCCTCTTCCCGAGTCTATGGTCCAACTCTAATATAATTAATTCACACCTTAATTAATATAATACTCTCCCTGAGTCTATGGTCCGACTCTCCTTAAATTAATTGACACACATTTTAATTTAATACCTCCCCGAGTCTATCGCCCGACTCTAATTAAATTAATTAACAACTTAATTAATCAACCCAAATTCCGAGTCTGTGGTCCGACTCTAATATAATTAATTACCACATTAATTAATAAGTACCCTTCACTAGTCTACAATCCGATCCTGATTAAACTAATTATCCCACCCATTAATTTAATCATACCCGAGTCTACAAACCGACTTTAATTAAATTAATTAACACCTTTATTAATTTAATCCTACCCGGGTCTACAATCCGACTCTTTTTAAATTAATTATCACTCTTATTAATTTAATAACTTGGTGTCACTCAAACATTTTCCCCAGACTCACTTACTTGGCCCGTAACTTGATATTTCCCGAGTCTATGTTCCGACTCCAAATTAATTACTCTCTCTCAATAATTAATTTAATACTTTGGTGTCACATTACCAACATACCCGGACTCACTCACTTGGTCCATTTTTACATCTCATAATTTCTTTCCCACATTTTTCGCCCACAATGTGTCGCACATTTCTTTCCATAATTTCCCAATTATATTTACCTATAATTACCAACATACCCACACTCACTCACTTGATTCGTACCTCACTATTTTGGAATAAAGTCTCTCAATTTTATCCATTAATTGCGTCACCTAAATTCATCCTAGTCCCAATTACTTTCCCCCATAATTGCTAGGAATATTTGTTTCACAATTATTTATCACAATAAATGTATGGAAATTTAACTTCTAAATTAACTTCCCCTTATATCTCACCCAGGCCGAACTGGGCAGAATTTGCCACCATCGATCGATCGATTCCCCCGATCGATCGATCGACCCCTTCGTTACAGGTCTGCCTCCCCCTTGTTTTTCACCATTAACGAACCTCAAGGTTTCTAAACTAGAATTTAAACCTCTAATTACATCATCCCATCATCTACACATGGTTAATCCACATCCTATCCAATCATAGAGACCATTAAGACAATCAACTTCTCTAATTATCTCATAATTTTCGAAATGGGTCTTACACCATAAAACTTAGTTATCTGTTTTAAATCCCAAATTCCAGATTCAATTTCCACTCTTTTATGTTCTGAAATTTTCGTTCAAATCATATATACATATACAGATATTAATCACCCATCTAAATCTTACTTTGAATCTCATTCAAGTGTTTCAAAAACAAAACCCCAATTTGTACCCATTTACACCCAAAAACGGATTTTCATACACACATCACTATGATATGAATTGATTATCATGCTTATACGAATCAAAACAGTTAACCACTTGCCTCAAAGTGTTTGTAGTGTCTGATCCGTTGTTGCCGTCCCTCAATTTGGCTCCAATAACCTCCAATTTGCCTTTTGATTGTTTTCCCCCAATCTCCCTCTCAAACCCTAGGTTTCAATAATGTTGGCTGCTCATTTTCCTTTTCTTAGGTTTAGGTTTAAAACACAAATCCCGTTTTTCACCTAATGGGCTTAATTAAAGTGGCCCAACTCACCCCGTGTGGGCCCGGCTATGCCCAAAAATATCCCGAGACCCAATTGCTACCCCCGGGTACTCTTTTCTGACTATCTCGACCCATCCGGACTCAACCGCGCACTCAGAATTGACATCCGAATTAATTTATAAAAATCCTTATCTCACACCCCATTTAGTCTATACCGACTCCCGGCTGTGATAAATGCATATTCCGTCATTAATACCCGAAACGACGTAATTAAATTATTACTATTCACTTAGTAAATAATTTTCCCTAAACATTAACCATTCACTCCCCGATTAATATTTAAATATATATATTGCCATAATTAATTCAATTAAAATTACACCACACAAGTAATTTAAAATTCCCGAATTAATTAAATATTAAATGCACAAAAATACGGGGTGTTACACGGTGAACTAGTAAGTTAGAAAAATGATGAGTGAAATGTAAATTGGAGACACATATTTCTCAATCACATGCGTGGATTAGTAATATAGGGCAGGAGCCCATTTTTTATTAAGCAATTTATAATTAGATCCTTGTTGATAATTTTTAAATATTTAAGGATAATTTACTATCAGGTCTAGTTGTTATGTCATTAGCGTGAAATTCTACAAGAAGAGAATTAGTGAACCTAAGTGTTTAAAATGTGTAAAAATTCCTTCAGTTTTTAAACTTTTTTTGCGAGGGATCTAAGAGTACTTTGCTATTTTTTTATTTTTAGCCCACTGATATTTCTTTAAGTGACTCGCTTGTCTAGTTATTTTTCGAGCGATGCAAAAAGTAGATGTACTCACTCGAAAAGTTAAAAAAATATAAGTCAAAACCTTTTTTATATATGGCACAAGTATGATTGAGAGGCATTTCCCGTTCAAAAGAAGTTTACCTCATTCTCGAGAAAAGCATTATAACGTTCGAGACAAGCTTATTAGATACTTGTAGAAGTAGTGTATAGTATGTTTTAAAAGTGTACTAGTGTATCAAACTTATTAAATGCATGTGTAATTATAAAATTTGGTTTACTCGCGTGAATTCACATAGTAATAACTTCATAGGTTGCTCAGAAATGTATAAGTACGCTTATATTTATAGAGATATTTTTGTTTAAAGACAAGACATAATGCTAAAAAAAGAGTGATCAATCGACATAAAAATACTAGAGTAACACCCCGCTTAAAATAATAATGGGTGGCCAACCCTATACTATATTAATTCAGGAGTCTCAGATGGCTCAGTCTCAACATCAACTGTCCGTATAATATAATATACGACTAACTACCCGATATCATATAAGCGAGATGTTAAAATTTAAATAAAATATGCAACCGACAACAACCAACACTACTAATAAAGGAAAGAAAGATGCATGAAAGAACTAAGATAAATGAAATGCTGGAATAAAATGAAATAAATGACTACAACAGAATATACTACAAAAAGTAGACCCGAATAAGCTGTCGGGTCACAGCCAATACAATAATTGGAATGGAATAAATATAAACATGTATATAAATATCCCTTGGGTACAAACCCGATATACAACATGAATCCTACCTAGAATTTTTTCAAAGGAGGAAGCGACTACATTCTACATCCCGCAACAGTCCGCACCTGTCGCGGCTCCCAAGACTCTCGATAGAAGGTCATCCGGTATCCATGCGCTAGGACACCTGTAGTAATATATATATATATATATATATATATACAAGTAGGAGAGAAAAGTAAACGGGTCAGAGCCCGAGTGTGAAAAATATTTAGCAAGTGTGTTAACCGTGCATAATAAATATCGGTGCACTTATTTCATAATTAAAAGTGGATTCACACTCTCGTGGATCCCCAACTCACCCCTCATCTAACGGCGCGCACCTATTCGCGTCCTCAAGTTTTAGTTAAATTATCCCCATTTATAAGGACAACCTAACTTATCATAGGCCCAGCCTATACTTACGAGAATTGCCTTCCTAACTTAACCCAAGAATCCACCCCTTTTCTAATCATATTAGATTATGTTTACAAACAATTACGCCATAATAGGCTTAATGGATTCTGGATTATAATTTAATTAATTATAATTCTTACCACGTTACCCATTTATATCTGGGTTGAATCATAAGATCTACTTTCTAATTAACATGCATACAAATTATTATTGACAAAAATTCTCTCCAATCACAGCGTTGCGCTACGTTTCGTGCGTGGGGTGTCTCCCAAAGCGAAATCCAAACAAGGTACCACCCCGTTACACTACTCCTTGACAACGTTGATCCTAGAGATGCATAATGCCACACATAAATAATTGGCAGAACTTTTCTCCAATCTCAAAACTGCACTACGTTTCATGCGTAGGGTGTCTCGCAAAGCGAAATCCAAACAAGGAACCACCCCGTTACACTACTCTTTGACAATGTCGATCCTAGAGATCCATAATGCCATACATACCATAATTGGCAGAATTTTTCTCCAATCTCAACACTGCACTACGTTTCATGCGTGGGGTGTCTCGCAAAAAGAAATCCAAACAAGGAACCCCCCTAGTTACACTACTCCTTGACAATGTCGATCCTAGAGATCCATAATGCCATACATACCATAATTGGCAGAACTTTTCTCCAATCTCAACACTGCACTACGTTTCATGCGTGGGGTGTCTCGCAAAGAGAAATCCAAACAAGGAACCACCCCGTAACACTACTCCTTGACAATGTCGATCCTAGAGATCCATAATGCCATACATACCATAATTGGCAGAACTTTTATCCAATCTCAACACTGCACTACGTTTCATGCGTGGGGTGTCTCGCAAAGCGAAATCCAAACAAGAAACCACCCCGTTACACTACTCCTTGACAATGTCGATCCTAGAGATCCATAATGCCATACATACCATATAATACTACCACTACTACTGAATTTTAGACTACAATATGAAAACAACTAAAAATCTCCAATAATATCCTTGGGATGATGTAACCGAAATATTCCTTAAATGCGATACATCAACCCCCATCAATCTAGTACACCATAATCATCCAAGATGTACTCCACGACGATACCATATCCTTTTTATCTATAGGATATAAATATATATGTAGGCATTTTATTCTAACCATATATATATATACAATCATCATCCATACCCATGACCAAGAGTACATATCATATTTGATGTACAATGGCCATGCACAAATAATATACCCGGCTATATATATCGCCGATAAAACTGCATCAATGCTATCATCTTCCCAGTGCCCGGCTCACGTAGCAATACTGGGGCCACCATGGTGGGACTAAACGACACCCATCTCGTGATAAACACACGCACACGACATCCCGGGAAGCGGTCATAGCTCCAAACCGACAATGAGACGAAACATACCCACCACGTCTCACCCCAAAAATATAAATCATATAATAACACACGGGACGACTATGACCTGGGGAATATCCACACCCTGCTTTTCTAGCCAGGATGCTCATCCTCTACGCGCGCAACTTCCCAATGATAGCATGAGCGGGGTATGCTTAACCACATAAGTATATATATCGTTCACATGCACAATATATATACATCCATATGATCCAATCATATAATTAAACATTAAACCATCATATACGGTTTAAATATCCATACCATGTATGTCCACTACATAAATATATCCATATATTCATATTTATATAGATATATATACAAATATATTCACATATCCATATATCTATATATACAAACTAATTCTCGTTCATATGTATAAGATATATACTCTCGGCTATAAGTATATATAATCCTCAATATACAAGCCGTCACCACAAACTCATTTAATTTACCTCGATATGTGAATACAATCCCTCACTTGAAACATATTCAATCATTTTTCCTATGATGAATAGTCTCCCAAACAACATACGGACATATATATATATATATATATATATATATATATATATATATATATATATATATATATATATATATATATATATATATATCCAACATTAGGGTTATCACCCAAAGTTTAGTGTAGGAAACCATCACTACACATACCATCTATATCCGAGATCACATTAAAGAATCTAGAAATCATTTTGACTATCGGTATACACATAACTAATAGTCTATAAGCCTCAAGCTCAATCTTACCTTCATCAAATAATCCCATTTCTCTCGATTTTGACTACGGTTCAATCACTTTTGTGAATACCCTAGTCTTAGATCTCTCGGATTTATTTCTTAAATTTTATCATTACTAAGGGTATGCAACTACATTCTTCCATTTGGCCCCAAATCGTATCTTAATAATATCCTATCCTTATAAGGATTTGACATAAAGGTTGGCTTAGAATTTCACAACATACCCTCGCAATTCTATCTAAGAGTTCTTAGCCTCACATCACATCTATACTTACTTTTAATCTACAATTAGGATCCTCAATCCCCAAAAGGTTTCCCCACAATCTCTATACACAACTCCAAATACATACATGGATACATTTCTCCCAAATTACCCTAAGGAGTCCCCAAAATCCTAATATGTGAGAAACTCCTTATATGTCTCCAAGAACATATCTCTTACATCATAAGAGAAGGCCCACATATTAATAAACCCAACCAAAAAGGGTTTGAAATCACTATGGAGAAAATACCTCAAAATGCCCTGTTCCCGAATCGATTCGGCCCTATTTCGAATCGATTCGGCCTAGCAAATTGATTCGGCCTCCAAGGCGAATTGATTCGGGTCCAAAGACCTAGGCTTCATGCCACAGGCCGAATCGATTCGTCCTGGGTTCGAATCGATTCGGTCAATGCAAACCTGCCAATTTCACTAAATCAAATCGATTCGCTTAGGGGGCGAATCGATTCGGGTCTGCAGATTTTGAAGGGTTCTTCTTCTTCATCAAAACCCACGAATTCTAAACCCTAAATTTTCATTTCTAACTCTTAAACCTTCATCAATTCATGATTTTAAGCCCATAAATCAACCCAAAGTTGATTCCAACCATTAATATACCATTAAACCCATATTTAGACATTGATTTCAAGATTAAACCCAAAAATCTAGGTTTTGATATTAATACCCAAAAATCCATTTCTTTAACCCACAAATTATGAAATCAATTACACAAATGACTTATTTAGCAAGATTAAACACTTGCCTCAGATTTGTAGAGGTTGGATCATCCTCGATGTCGCGTTTGGGCCGGAATCTCCAAGCTTTTCTTCCTCTCTCTGTTCCTTTCTTCTGCTTTTCTCTCTTCTCTTCTCTTTTCTTTCTCTTTCTCTCTCTTTCTCTAAATGAGAAGGCTTATCCCGTAAGCCTCTTAAGCCTATAAAACATAAGTCCCAGTTTCAAATGTTAATACACACTTTAAATGACTTGTTTACTCCAATTCGAGTCAAACTAACTTAAAATATTCCGGAGCCGAAATAAAACCCAATGACAATCATTTTGACTATCTCGACCCTTCCGGGATCGATGGTACCCTCAAAATCATCATCCGGAATACTTTAAAACGTCCTCTATTTTTGGACTCAAATTCCCAATTTTAGAATTCTCCAATTTAATAAAATATTATTTTCCCAAAATTTAATTTCTCAGTCTCAAAAATCACGGGGTGTTACAACTAGTTACTTTCTCAATAGTATAGGTAAAATTGATACTTTTGGGAATTTTCTAAGTATATTTTGTGTGATTAAACTACACACGCCATTATTTGATATGGTTTAAAAATAAACATAAAATAATATTGGGAAATTTACAATTAGGTCTCTTATTGAAATTTTTTAAACATTTAAGGATAATTTACTATTATGTCCCCTTGTTATGCCACAAGTGTGGACTTCTACAAGAAGAGAATTAGTGGACCTAAGTATTTAAAATTTGTCAAAATTCCTTCAGTGTTTAAAATTTGTTTGCGAGGGACCTAACAATACTTTCCCCAATAATATTTGTCCAAGTATATACTCTATACGTTTTTAGTATAAAATTTGTTGAAGACATGAATGTTCTTTTATAAGAAAGTTCCCTAAATGCAAGAATAGGGTTCCTTGAATTTATAACCCGTGTGCGTGAATGGGGTTGTTCGAATTTACAATCCACGTGTTTATGCTTTTAAGTTCACAAAAATAGGGGTTGCTTGAATTTATGGCCTGAGTGTTTATGTGACCAAGGGTTTCTCGAACTTACAACCCATGTTTGTATTTTTGAGTGTATAAGAACAATGTTGGCCAAATTTATGGCTCGCATATTTGCATGTTTTAACAAAGTTTGTCTCAGGAACACCAAAGTAAATCGATTGATAATCTTAAGATCCCCAAACTTGTTTGCCCATAACATTTTGTGTGATTAACTTCGCATTTCTTTTAATGTTGTATATTTTGCACCAGAGTAATTCATCATGAGAAGAAACAAAATACTTCTCAATCCTTCACTCGAATATGTTTGGCCCATTTGTTAAAAGTATAAATGACTTTTAAAGTTATCTATTATTATACCACGTGCATTATTTTTTTTGCTTAAAGATATTCACTTGATTGATATGCATTTTAAAAAAAAAGTTATGTTGTGCAACTAAAAGATTATTTTTGCTTTAATGGAAACTTTATTCTCTCGCTTGCTTGGATTCGAGTAGCGGGGATATCAAGCACATATATGAAGCTTTGATAAAAAAATCAAGTTTGAGATTGACTTTACAAAAGTATGCTCAACTCCAACATGCTTCATGAGCTTTCATACCCAGATTGAAAGACAAAATCTAGCAACAAAAAGTATGAGGTATCAACTACGATTTCATAGCAAAGTTTATTTCTTATGAAATGTAAAGTCATTCTATATGAGCCATGGTGCCGCCTAATGCAATTTTTACTTATTAGTACTTCTCCCCCTAATAAAAGAAGACAATAGGTGTGAGAACACAAAAAGTATAAATAAAAAGGGGGTACGACAGTTTAGTACCTGAGGCTCCAAGGGCATAAGAGAGCTTACAGTAATAAGTTGAAAACAAAGTAACCGGTTGTGCAAACGATCAAGTGCCAAGTATAAATAAAAGTATATAAAAAGGTATGACAGTTTAGTTTCTAAGGCTCTAAGGGCATCAGAGTGCTCGTAATATTAACCTAAAAATAGAGAAATAGGTTATACAGTCAAGCAAGCGCCAAGTATAAGTAAAAGAATATAAAAGGGTACACCAATTTAGTACCTAAGGCTACAAGGGCACCGGAGCGCTCATAGTATTAACATGAAAACAAAGAAACAGGTTCAGTAGACGAGCAAATGACAATAATGAATAAAAAAGTATGATAGTTTAGTATCCAAAGCTCCAAGGTTACTGAAGCGCTCATAGTATTAACGTGAAAACAAATAAACAGGTTAAGTAGACGAGAAACACCCATGATAAATAAAAAGGTACGATAATTTAGTACCTTAAGCTTCAAGGGCATCGAAGCGCTCATAGTATTAACCTGAAAACAAAGAAACGGGTTAAGTAGATGAGCAAATGCCAAGAATAAATAAAAAAAAGGTAGGATAGTTTAGTATCTATGGCTCCAAGGGCACCAGAGCTCTCATAGTATTAACCTGAAAACAAAAAAATAGGCTAAGTAGATGAGAAAATACCAAGAATAAATAAAAAGGTACGATAGTTTAGTACCTAAGGATCCTAGGGCACCAGAGCGCTCATAGTATTAACCTGAAAATAAAGAAACAGGTTAAATAGAGGAGAAAATGCCAAGAATAAATAAAAAGGTACGATAGTCTAGTATCTAAGGCTCCAAGGGCACCGATGCTCTCATAGTATTAATTTGAAAACAATGAAACATGTTAAGTAGATGAGTAAATACCAAGAATAAATAAAAAGGTACGATAGTTTAGTACCTAAAGCTCCAAGGGCATCAGAGCACTCGGAATATTAGTCCACAAATAAAAAATAGGCTATGCAAACGATCAAGAGTCAAGTATAAACAAAAGTATATAAAAATGTACACAAGTTTTTACGTAACGCTCTAAGGGCGCCTAACCTGTCGTAATATTAACTTGAAAACAAAGAAATAGGTTATGTAGACGAGCAAGTTCCTAGTACAAATATTAACATATAAAAAGGTACGAAGGTTTAGTACCTAAGGCTCAACAAGTATAGGAGCTTTCGTGGTGCTTACCTGAAAATAAATAAACAGGTTGAGAAGCCGAACAAGTATAAGAAAAAGAACAAATAGGTACGGCAGGTTAGTGCTCGAGGCTCCACATGAGTAGGAGCACTCAAACTCAAAATATTTGAAGCCTGAAAATAAAGAAACAAGTTGATCGCATAAACAAAATTTGAAAAGTATGAGTTCAACACAAAGTATAAGTGCAAGTAAATATTGTACTAGGTACTCCATATATAAGAGAGTACCCAAGCCAAAAGTCTTAGAATTTGCATCAATATGAGAATAAGAAAATAGGCTGAGAAATGCGACTAAGTTAAAGGCATAAAGTATGCATGCAACACAAATTATACTTGCAGGCAGATACTGTACTTAGGACTCCACAAATATCCGAGTAATCGAGACATAAGCCTCTACAAGTTTATTTTTTGCGCATTAGATTTCAAGGGGATATACTTTTAAGTCAATATCCTACAAATAGATAAATTTCATAGCACAAGGGAAAAGAAATATGGACGCATCAACACTTACTCTCAAAATATTTTTTTTCAAGCAGATATACTCACAGTATATGGGAAAAATAATAGTATAATCTTTACTCATAAAGGTTTAACATACAAAAGCCCGGCGAGTAAATAGGCACGCAACATAAGGAAAAAGTTATATAAATATCAGTATATACTCACAAAATATATTTGTACAAAGTTTCGCAAGAAGATAGTCCCACAGTATAAGGGAAATGCAAAAGAATAAGTGGAAAGAAAGAAGTTCTAAAGAAAAGGGTAGTGTTAACCCCTAGAAAAACTTTTATCCACAAACTTTTAAAAGATTTTTGTTATTTGTGCTCATGTATTTTTCACAAGGGGCCTAATGTTTAGAAGTTCTCAAGAAAGTAAACAAAGAGTATAATTTTGATTATGATAATAAAAAGAGTATTTGATATTATGTGCACAAGTCTCTCGGCGCTATAAGATACTTTTGCCTGAGGGGGCTAATGCATAGGGGTCCCCAAGCAGCAAATTACAAGTCACGAGTCTCCCTTAGGAAACGTATGGCACATGTGGGAACCTAAAAAAGTAAAGATTAAAGTGCAACAATGTTAAGGATGTTATGCTCCACATAAGTAAAAATATGAAAATATTCACATTAATCAAATTGTACGTACACAACTCTCTTTCAAAGCAAGAGACTTTTGTATGAAGGGGATAATATAGAGGAGTACCCACACAAACTCTCATAAAAACTATGTTTGGGAGAGAATGTCCCAAGATAGTGAGGGGTTCCAAATGAAGTGAGTGCCAAATGAAAAGGGTATCAAGCGAGTGGGTTCCAAGTGAAGTGGGTACCAAATGTGGGGGTGCTAAGTGAAGTGGGTGCCAAGTGAAGTGGTTACCAATAGAGGGGTTTCCAAGTGACGTGGGTGCCAAGTGAAGTGGGTACCAAGCGAGGGGGTTCCAAGTGAAGTGGGTGCCAATTGAAGTGGGTGATAAATGAGGGGATGCAAAGAGAAGTGGCTGTCGAGCGAGGGGGTGCCAAGAGGGGGGGGGGGGGGGTGCGCCAAGTGAGTGGGTGCTAAGAGAAAAGGGTTCCATTCAAATGGATCCAAGTCAGTAGAGAGGGTGCCCTAGGAGCAACCCCAAGCTGTTGAGGGGGTGCTCTGGGAGAAATCCCAAAGGAGCAAGGAGTTGCTCTATGAGTAACACCAATATTTTAGAGAGCGTGTCATTCAAATGGACCTAATTCAGTGGTGAGGGTGCCCTAGGAGCAACCCCAAGCTATCAAGGGGGTTCTCTGCAAGCAACCCTAAAGAAGCAAGGAACATCTCTATTAGCATTCAAACGGACCTAAGTTAGTAGAGAGGGTGCCCTAGGAGCAACCCCAAGCTATCGAGGGGGTGCTCTACGAGTAACCCCAAAACAACAGGGATCTCCTCTTAAGTAACTCCAATATTTTAGAGAGGGTTCCATTCAAATGGACCCAAGTCAGTAGAAAGGGTTTCCTATGAGAAAACCCAAGCCCAGGTGATAAGGGGAAGTAAGAATAACCCCAAGGACAACGAGAGGGTACCATCATAATGGACCCAATCAAATGAGGAGGTGCTGTAGGAGCAACCCCAAGATAGTGAGGCGGTGCTCTGTGAGTAGCCCTAAGCCCGAGTCACGGATAAGTTTATTTAAACAATTTTCTAACACTTTGTTACATCTTATACACATGAATGTTTAGCAAGAAGTCTTAGTTGAGCAAGAAGGGTCGAGCAAATGGCTAGTCGGGATCCCTTGGGAGTTTTGGTTTGGAGGTTGAAAGATAAGGTTTGTTGGACAAGCTAAGGCCCAACCACTTTAGTACCTAAGCAAATATAGAATTTTTTTTATAGGAGAGACTCAAGAGGTCACTCAAGCACTCACATAGTTGACACTTAGTAAAATAAGCGAGTAGCCAAGGTGCTGTTCACAAAATATTTTAAATTAACCTTTTGGCGAGTGGCTCCTAGGGCCACTAGTAAGTTCTTAAAGATTGTCCACCAAGTTACCGTTTGAAAATATATTTACCAAATAAAACTTTTTGGAACTATGCTCTACATATTTACCTTTTGACTTTGGTATGTGCCAGGTGTCGCTTGTCAGAGGGGACCTGCGACAAATAATTAAGATAGACAAAATGTATATTTCAGATGTTGTCTCAAAGAGTATCTCATTTTTTTGGTTGACTAAATACCACACCAGTCCTTGTCTTTACCTATAAATAGGACCCTTAGGTAAGGTCAAACGCATCAGAAAACTAAAGTTAGCATTGTTATTTTGTCAAAATCAACTCAAAAAATATTCTCTCCCCTGCTCTTTCCTTGGTAGCTAAAGTGCTTATCTCTTCGCTCCCTACAACCATCAATTCCATACTGATCTTCTTTCTCTCTTATTACTGTTGTTTAAAAGCTATAACTAATAATTTGTCTTCTTATATATTATTCATAGAGACTCCATTGCTACCAAAAATATATAGTTTTTATTTTCCAGCTACTCTTGAGACCTTGGTGACCTTCAAGACAACATCCGTGTGAGCGGGTCATACGTCACCAGATTCAGTTCTTCACAAACTTAATACAACTACCCTCTTACATTAACATAAAAAAATTAATTGTTAAGGGTTACTTACAAAAAAATTAACTATTGTTAAAATATAAATTTCACAAAGAAAGTTCACCAAGAGTTGATAAAAAAATTAATGTATCAAATCAGAAACGTACCATCAAAGGAAAAATCAGCTTCAGCATCAAATTCTATTTGCACAAGTTAATTTTGCATCTAATCTTGGGTGAAAATCAGGGACTTAACTGCGGAAGGAAGCAATGATCTACAAAACGGACTAAGAACATGACCAGGGGTCCTAAATTCACTCTCTGAAGAAATAGAAGACATGAGAATAAGTAGAATGTCACATTCCATCGTCGGTAAGACACGAAGCTTAGAATAATTATGTTTCCACTAGTGTAAAACATCAAAATTTTCATCAATTAGGTTTTTTCTTGGGGGGAGTTTTTCTTCTAAATAGACACCAAACTCCGACATACTATGAGACATCTTCCTCTTCACAAAATATATAAAACTCTTCTATAAATTCCATCTTCTTTGAGAGTGAAGATGAGGGTCTACTTGACATAACATCCTTTCGTTTCTCATTCTCATTAGTCTCTTCCATGTGAATAAAAGATTCATACGCAACCTTATAATCATAAAAGAGATAGCTAAATACATTATCAACACGACTCATCAAATCCTTAACCGTGGAAGACCCATATATCCTATTGTAGAAGAATTTTGAATACTTACTCTTGAATCTCGGATGAAGAATAAGTGCAACCGAGAGTAACATGTTAGGTTCTTTTTCTATCCAATACTTTTCAAATTTTATTAACACGTTCAAATCCATCCTTTCAATCAAAGAGTTCAAATCCATGGAAGTTTCAAGCAATAACACTAAAATCCAATAAACCTCATGAAAGAAGAGATTAGCTGTGAAAGGCTTAGTAGAACAAAACACTTTTGTCACAATAAAAAAAGCTTAAAAAATTGATGAACAATTTTAGCATTCTCCCGATTTCTCTATTCCAATGATTGGAATTGTTATGTGTCCCCTTCAATTGGATGCTCTTTATTATAAGCATGACATAACCTATTAGAGATATGACGAAGCAAATGGGTGGTTCCACCCTTTCTAGGGAAAGAAAATAACTTCTTACAATAAGTACACTTGTAGTATTCACGCTCATCGTGTTTATCCACCCACACTAGAGATCTTGTCTTCATTTTTTTTTACGTTTATCACTAATACTTGAATCAGTAGGATCACTCGGATTGGTTTTAGAATTAGCAGCAACACCTTCATTATTTGCTTCTAACATCTACACAAAATTGAATATAATAATATAATTAGAAATTATAATCTAAAGATTGAATATATATATATATATATATATATATACTAGGGTATGCCCATGCCTGAAGGCACGCTGATAATTTTAAAAAGCATAAAATCGTGTTTTGGTACAATGGCATGTGCTCTCGTCAAAACTACGATTGATCTCGAGTTCGAAACACGGAAGCAGCTTCTTCACGAATTTTTTTTTCAAAATATTTAGTCATGTATAATTTAAGTCTATTTTTTTTTATATAAAATAAATAATAGTAAACAATTTTAATTTTTTGGATATAGTTTCCTTTGTTTATAGGATTATCCGCCGTGTATAAAAAGAATAAAAAATACACCAAGAACAAAACTAATAGTTTGTAATTCATATATTATATCATTGTCTATTTAGATATGTATAACATGTGGAGTACACATTTCTAGTTGTTTTCACATTTTGCAAGGGCCAAACAACATTGTATAGAATGCATCCAACTAAATTAAATATTTTACAAAAGAAATAAATAAGTTCTCAATATTACCAACATACATCATCTGGATTTATAAAAATACTTTTGAAGAAAAAAGAGAAATGGTAGATGCTTGATCTACCAGTTCCCTATCTTCCGTCCCACTAAGTATCTCATTTTCGTCGTCTTTTATATAATGGTTCCAGTGTCCATAGAACGGGAGCTACTACACAACTTTTGGTCAGTCGATCAGCTCCTCAAGCACGAACTACAAACTGATAATAGTAATAATAAAAATTATTATAGTAGTTATTATAATAATAATTATTATTGTTATGTAAACTCACATCAAGTAAAAATGTCCTACTATCACCTATGCAAGAAATTCGCACGGTGAAAATTTTACAAAGTACGTGTATCGCAAACGGTGAAAAATCTTCAAAGTATGTAATTGCAAAGTGAAATATATAATCTAAATATGTGTAAACAATTTTAAAATATTTGACGAAACTTTATTTGTTTATAGGACTATCCACAATTTAAAGAAATAATAAAAAATTTAGCCACAATACTATCCCAATAACATTCACGACTCACATCCTAAAGATCTGATACAATACCCAGAATACCCGTGCCTGAAGGCACGGCGAAAATTTCCAAAATATGTCATTGAAAAATGGCAAAAATTTAGAAAGTACATAATCGTAAAACAACAAAAATATCATTCCCCAACAAAACATCTATATATTTTGTACAATTCGTTAAACTTAAACTAAGAAAAGAAGCCCATACGTTTACAATAACTTCGTAGGCATTTTACATACGATTCTACGCATATTTTGTGTAATTAAAATTTAGCAAATCAAGTAGGTAAAATTAATTTCAAACTAAAATTAAAAAAAAAATCTAAAATAATAATCAATTAATATTAACTAAAAAGATGTCTTAAATCTTAAAGGTAATTCAAAGGTAGCATTCTTAATCCCGAAAGAACTAATCAAAATGGGAAGACTAAGACCCCCATTTCTCATCTCAAATGCAAGTGTTATTAAAAACCTGTAAAATTAAAACTTAAACCATATAGTGATAATAGGTAGAAATATATGACAGGCCCTTCTCTTGATTGGTTATAAATGAAGATATACAGTCTTAAGCTTCGTAAGGTTGAAGAAACAAATCTGCTAGTAATAAATTAAAAAATTTAAAAATGTGTGAAAAAATCGGAATTTTTATGACAATGATCACAAAAAATGTGTAAAAACCAATAAAAAACTTCAACATATTTTTCTTATATGTTTTTTTGTAAATAAAAGATCGAAATTATTATGACAATAATCACCAAAAATGTGTAAAAACCTATATAAAAAGGCTAGCATTATAAGTATCATAGTTCGTGTGGGCATTTAAAATCCACCTTAAGAAATGATTAACATAATTCAAGAAGCTTACATTATAAGCGGTTGACATTCATTAAATTTCCATAAAAATAAATGAGCCAAGCTCTTGTCTTGAGTTTAAGAATGCAACCCGAAGCATATTTATTGGTCAGTCCCCATGATTCTCGCGTCACCTCAACCCCACAAAACCTTGACCCACACCAAACACCACATCCGTGTATACATCTTTAAATAATAAGTGACTATGTATCTTTACCATAACCGCACCCCCCACCAAAACTCACTTGAGAATGAAAGAACAAACATAAAAAAACGTTATTAGTGAGGAAAAAAAAGTTGGGTTCAGTTTTTAAAAAAAAGTTGGGTAGAGTTTTTACACTACTTGAGAAGTGTTTTTACACGACATTAAGTATTAATTAGTGTT
Source organism: Sambucus nigra (assembly GCA_949130495.1). Taxonomy (NCBI): domain Eukaryota; kingdom Viridiplantae; phylum Streptophyta; class Magnoliopsida; order Dipsacales; family Adoxaceae; genus Sambucus; species Sambucus nigra. Next base: position 169,717,984 of record OX422218.1, on the reverse strand, counting down.
ATACATAACTAAAATAATTGGACTTCAAATTTAGAAATGAATGAAAACCAATTTTATTTAACACTCAAATAATTTCCCGCCCCTCCTAATGTTACCATTTGGATCTGTCAATGTTTTATTCAACTTGTATCTCAATTCAAACTATTTAAATTCTTGTTTGTGTTACAAAGTGAGTGACTCCAAATTCAAATTACAACTCCATATCTGTATGCAGGTTTAAATTCTTGTTTGTGTTACAAAGTGAGTAATCCTTTGTATGCAGGTTTACACGTTATCAAATCTATAAACTTAGTCTATAAACATAACGTGTAAACCTGCATACAAAGGATTACTAATATTTAAAGAGAGGGAGCGAAACAAAAAATAAGAGCAAAGCCCCATATCTGAATTTATAACCAAAAAAGCACCCCCAGAAATTTGAACCAAAAGACAAAAATTAGAACTATTTTTTTTAGTCTTATCCACCAAACCACTGTAACAAATGTGATCATCGCTTTGGGAGTATATTTCCATAAACATCACCATATAAAAAAAGTGGAGCCATTTACAGGCTGTAGCCTACTCCATAGAGAACATAAAACTTAATTATAACCCTAAACCACTCACTACACTAAAATTACGGTTCCTACCCAGTACACTAAACTTGGAAGCAACACAAAATGCATCTATTGTTCTCCTTTTCATGTTCTATAGAATTGTGAACTCCCTCTATGAAGAAAAGAAAGGTAGAAGTTGGTGATGGCGAGTTTGATTGAACAAAACTGAACAACACCGAGTAAATGCAACTGATACAAAAATCATTAGAGTTGCATCATTTTGAGAATGCCACTGTAAATGCTGCACCGTCAGTTGATCCCCACTATCAGCAGGTACCCACTATCAGCTCTGTCCCGAAATTCTGATCCCCACTGTCAACGTTGTTATGAAGCAAGTTGCTCGTGTATAAGTTTGAATATCAACGCTTTTATTTGTTCATATATAAGTTTGAATAAACCCATTTCGTGTATATCAACGCTGTTATTAAGTTTTGAATAAACCCAGTTCATGTATATCAATGCTATGATAATAACTGGCAAGGCAAACCGGGTAGTAAATCCAGTTCGTGTATATCTGGCAAGGCAAACTGGCAATGATGTCATGAAGCTAATAGACGCAGTTAGTGTCTATACTCTTAAGGAAACCAAGTTATGTGATACACAGTTAGTGTAAATGCAGTTAGTGTCTATACTCTCAAGCTAGTAAACGCAGTTAGTCGCATGTAATTGGCAACCGAGTTAAGTGATAATAACTCGCAAGGCAAACCGAGTAGTAAGTTTTGAATATCAACGTTGTTATGAAGTAAGTAAACGCAATTAATGTCTATCAACATTTTTATGAAGTTTTCAAATGCTATTATGATAACTGGCAAACCAGTGCGAAAATTTTTATATCAACGCTATTATGAAGTTTTTAACAAAGTGAAGATCGATGTAGCTATGAACAAAGAAACCCAGTAAACCTAGTATTATGTGTAAATCCATAAACTCAGTTAATAAAAAATAAAGATTTTTAGCAAACAATGAAGAGAGAAACTTACCGTAATTGAAGAAACTCAAGCAACTTCAGCTTTTCAAAAGGTGATTTTTTTTCCTCCATAACTTTGTCTCAGGATGGAGTGAAGTACATGATTTCACGTGATGATATGGATAAAGTTCCTTAGGATGTACTGCAACCCCTCTACTCTATGATTGTGAGTCCCAAGACTGTCACAATCCATTGCTTAGTCCGAGCCATACATTTTTAAATGATTCTTAACCATTAAATTCAAATCCTCCATATTCAATCTCAACCATCAATTGCAAACCCCATTGATGACATCATTAACTAAACTTATGACATACATAAATTTTATACTTTACTATATATATATATATATATATATTTATATATATATATTTATATATACATTACTTAAAATTCATATACCATAACATTTACATTACATAAAAATGCGTACCTCGTAATTTTCCAGTTTTGACTTCAATAAATTTTGAGTTTTTGCTAAAAGTTTCAATGACGAGTGTGACAACCCGCACTCCGAAATAAGGGGTGGCCAGCCCGACACTCCGACATATACGGTAATCATGGACGGAAATCATTCTCAGCACCACAAATATAGTAAGAGTAACCGAGAAAACCACCTATTAATTCAGAAAACGGGTTGTCAAAACAATTTATGTGATTTACAAGTTAAATTAAGAAAACAATTTAAATAACCCATTCTAGAAAAATAGTGGAATTCAAAGAAACATAAATAACATACGTCTAAGACAACTATGTACAAGGGGAGGACCAAATATGCTGTCGGTCCACGGCTACACAAAAGTAATTACAACAGTTAGATGTTATGCAATACATTCATTAAACAATTACAAGCTTTGGGCCACTTGCCCGGATGACAGACCCGATCATAACTAGATATCAAAAATTGATGGCGTCTAGAAAAACATCCTGTAATATCCGCAATTTCATACAGCTCCTTAAAAGCAAAAGAGTAGAAATATCAACCCGGGCGTCCTTGCGGAGGAGCACCTGGGCGGATGTAATAACAAGCACAACATAGAAGAAAATGAACGGGTCAGGACCCGATTTTTATATAGTTCCCAGATGAACAAAAAGCATGCTAGATATGTACAGTTAATCATGGGAATGGAAACCAGAAATCTAACAACCTAAGCATGAATTATAATAAGACAACTAAAATGACATGCCTAAAACAAACTATGCAAGATAATGAAATGATGCGTTAATTAAATTAAAAGCTTCTATTCCCCAATTTCCACTTTAATCCAGTTTCAGCTCCTTAACAGGAATACACTATCATTATTTTCTTATTTCTTTCGAATTACCATTCCTTAGCAGGAATGTAATTATCATTATACCATTTAGTGGAAATATGCAACCCTCAAGTCCCACTTGAGTTTAGAAAAGTTATATTCTTATACATATAACGATTCTAAGACCGCCCCTTCGAGTTTCCCCACTGGGCGCACCCCTAAATGACTATCATCTTCCAGGGACCCATCAAACAAGGCAACCTGGGTACTTAACGCACGTCGGGAAGTGTCCATATGCCTGCGAGTGAGTCATAACCACACCCGTAATTACATCACTAGCGCAGAAAATACAAATAATAAACCTGTAGATGGTCGAGGACTATAGTCTCCCTGCATTCACTAGTCAAGGAACATCACCTCATGCGCGAGCTTCCCTTATGATAGCATTTAGAGAGGTGTATTTAAGTAAATTAGCATTTACTATAAAAACCATACTTTCCTTTCCCATTAACATTATGTGTTTCATTTTATTTGAAACCATTATCATAGAATATTTCATTTATTTTTCATCCTAGGTTATGCCTCGAGTAAATCTCCAAGGGGTTTATTTTTGTTTCCCGAGCTTAAGGTCTTATATGCCCCAATTCAAGCCCCTAAAGTCTCCAAGTATGGGCCTACTACTCCCATCCATATTATTAGGATGCACAAAGAAAAGTGATGCCTTAACATCACCTAGGACAACCCCTCCCCCGGACTTTACCCCACGTGAAACCCATTCAACACTATGGTGACAACCAACTCAACTAGGACTCTAAAAGCCAAGGTTTACTTCATTCAAGAAGAGTCCTAAGTCCCTAGGGGAAGAAAGGGATTAAAAACAAAAGTAGGAATTTGGGTAAGAAAACAGGCGACCGGTCGATCGGTCCCAATAACGCGGTCGACCGCGCCTCACTTTTTAGCCTATACTGAAAAGCAGAAAACTCATTTCGGACGAGCCGGTCGACCGGTAGGGGACTCGCAGTCGACCGCGCCCTTAATTTTATGCCTTTGAAAGAAAGCAGTGTGCTCTCCTCCGAAGGCCCGGTCGACCGGTCTGAGAGACGCGGTCGACCGGTCATTGCAGACCTAGACCAATCTTCCTATTTCTTCTTCTAAACCCAAAATCAATTACCAACCAAAATCATCCAACCACATTTAATGATACGAAAAGATCATAAATGCTCCCATCAACATTTTTCTACCTCAATCAACAATCAAATCTCTACCAAAGATGTTGATACCCATAAATCCAACCAAAAACCACAATTATATTACATCAAAACTATACATAACTACCCATACTAATTATCCATCTTAAACCATATAATAGCAAGTAGAAAACTTGCCTTGGGGCTTCAATTTCAGTCTTGGTTGAAGAAGAATGCAAGATCAAACCACAAATCTTCAATATCTCTCTTTCTCCACAAGTTTCTTCCACTCTCACTCTCTCTCTTAAGGCTAGAACACTTAGGGCAAATAAGAGGAAATGAAAGGCTTGGGGAAAGACTAAAACGTGACCTTAGATTAAGAGTCTCCAATCTTTAAGTGTCAATACCGCAATAATTAATTTCTAATACGCAATATGCCAAAACCAGTCAAAAGTGCCCAAAATCTCAAAATACAATATGGCACACATTTCGACTGTCTCGCACCTCCCGGAACTAACTACACCCTCAAAATTATCATTTGGAAATTTTATAAGCCATTTTAAGTTCCGGTTTCATTTTAATTCAAATTGCCATTTTAATTTTTCATGACAAAATAGAACACCACATGGTAATAATCACTTACCCACATGGTAATTATACGACTTATTAGTAAATATTAACTTATTTCATCAAATTAATACTTACCCACATCCGGCATTTTATATATGCAACTACTCAACATAGTAGATAAATATAAAATGGGCTCCCAAAAGCGAGGGTTTTTACATACTCCCCCCCTTATGAGGGAATTTTGCCCCCAAAATTCAAGCGTACCTTGGATAAAAAGATGCGGATACTTTTCCCGCATATCATCCTCACGCTCCCAAGTAGATTCCTCAACGCTGTGATAACTCCATTGTACTCTAACCAAGGGCACCACTCGAGATCTCAATCTACGTTCCCCATGCTCCAATATGGCCACCGGTTGCTCTTCATAAGAAACATCGGGTTATAATTCTACATCCTTGAAAGGAATGTGCCAAAGGGCACCATCACACCTCTTATATTTCTTCAAAGAGGAGATGTGGAAGACATCGTGAATTTGTTGCAAAGGTTCCGGTAGGGCAATTTGATACGCCACTGGGCCTACGTTAGTAAGTACAGGAAAAGGTCCAACAAAACGCGGTGCAAGCTTCCCTTTCTTTCCGGAACGCTTAACGCCTTTCATAGGCGACACTCGAATCAACACTTGGTCTCCAACTTCCAACTCCACATGTCTTCTTCCCACATCGGCATAGCTCTTTTGTCTATCTTGGGCTATCCGAATACGATCTCGAATAAGCTCGATCTTAGAAGAAGTATCCCGAATCATTTCAGGTCCGAGAAACTTGTTATCTACCATTTCTAACCAACACGTGGGAGATCTACAAGGCCTACCATACAAGGCTTCATAGGGCGCCATCCCAATAGTGAACTGGTATGAGTTATTATAAGAAAATTCAACCAAAGGGAGATATTGTTCCCAACTACCCTTAAAATCAAGCATGCACATATGAAGCATATCCTCCAACATTTGGTTAACCCTTTCGGTCTGGCCATCTGTTTGAGGATGATAGGAAGTTCTTAATTTCAATTCGGTTCCCATGGCCTCTTGGAAACTTTGCCAAAAGTGGGAAACAAAGATCTTGTCTCTGTCGGAAACAATATTCAAGGGCACCCCATGCAATCTAACAATCTCTTCAATGAACAACCGAGCGTAACGAGCGGTATTATAATCTGTACGGACTGGAAGGAAGTGCGTCAACTTTGTCAAGCGATCCACGATAACCCATATATAATCGTGACCCTTTTGTGACGTTGGTAAGCCGGTGATAAAATCCATTGAAATGCTCTCCCATTTCCAAACCGGAATTTCTAACGGTTGCAACAAACCTGCCGGTAGCTGATGATCAATCTTAACCAACTGACAAGTAGTGCATTGAGATACAAATTCCAAAATATCTCGCTTCATACCCTGCCACCAATATTGACGGCGCATATCTTGATACATTTTATCGTTTCCCGGATGTACCAAAAATTTAGAGCCGTGAGATTCCGCCATCACAGCCCGTCGCAAATCCCCATCCTCTGGAACAATAAGCCTTCCATGAAGGCGCAATCCACCCTCAGAACTTACCGAGTAGGACTCTTCTCCCCCAGTCAGTAATCGGCGAATGTGGTCTTGACATTCTTTATCCCTGCCCTGGGCTTCCACAACCCTTGCCACAATCGTCGGAGTAACGGTCATCACGGACATAAACTCCCTAGAAACCGCATCCTCATGACTGAGTTCTTTCCATTTAGCTTTCCACACATCTGCTAGTTCTCCCTCGGGTTTCCTACTCAAGGCATCCTCCACCACGTTCGCCTTGCCCGGATGATAATGAATATCAAATTGGTAATCTTTCATGAACTCCAACCATCTTCGCTGCCGCATATTCAAATCTTTTTGAGAAAATAAATATTGCAACGACTTATGGTCAGTGAAAAGACTAAACTTCTCCCCAAGGAGATAGTGCCTCCAAATCTTCAAGGCAAAGACAACTGCGGCTAATTCTAAGTCATGCACCGGGTAATTTCTTTCATGAGGCTTGAGCTTCCTGGAAGCGTATGCAATAGCTTGTCGCTCCTGCTGAAGCACACCTCCCAAACCCTATAGAGATGCATCGGTGAAGACTAAATATTCCAACCCTGGCTTGGGTAAAGCGAGGACTGGAGCCGAAGTCAATCTATCTTTGAGATCGTCGAACGCAGCTTGACATGCGTCATCCCAAACAAATCTAACCCCTTTCCGGGTCAAATTTATCAAAGGAATAGCAATCTTAGAAAATCCCTTGATAAATCGACAGTAATAACCCGCCAAACCCAGAAAACTGCGTATCTCGGTAGGTGTCATGGGCTGACCCCACTCCCTCACCGCAACAACTTTACTTGGGTCCACCGATATACCTTGCAAGGTCACAATATGACCCAAAAATTGCACTTCCCGCAACCAAAAACCACATTTCTCAAACTTAGCGTACAATTGGTGATCCCTTAACCTTTGCAGGACCAACCCCAAATGAATATCATGGTCATCTGCTATTTGAGAATACACAAGGATGTCATCGATAAACACGATAACAAATTGGTCCAAGAAGTCCCGAAATACCCTATTCATAAGATCCATGAATACGGCAGGGGCATTGGTTAGTCCAAAAGGCATAACCAAAAACTCATAAGACCCGTACCTCGTCAGAAAAGCAGTCTTGGATACATCTTGCTCCCGTATCCTCAACTGGTGATACCCCGTTCTCAAATCTATCTTAGAGAAGTAGCTCGCTCCCCTGAGCTGATCAAACAAGTCATCTATGCGAGGCAAAGGTTATTTATTCCGGATGGTGACCTTATTCAACTCTCTATAGTCAACACATAACCGGAGAGATCCATCTATTTTCTTCACAAATAACACAGGAGCACCCCATGGCGACGTGCTACACCTGATAAACCCATGCTCCAACAACTGCAAAATTTGATCTCTTAGCTCCCTCATTTTCACAGGAGCCATACGATAAGGAGTTCGCGCAATCGGTCGAGTTCCCGGCGCTAAGTCAATCACAAACTCAATCTCTCGGCTAGGAGGCAAACCCGGTATCTCCCAGAAAACGTCCTCAAAATCTCGAACAATAGGAATAGAATTTAAGGGAACAACTAAATCCCGAGAAATCTCTTCCGCAATACAATATAAATAAGTACCAGTATCTCCCTCTAAACGAGGCATAACCACCAGGAACATATCTTGTCCCGGAACGGTGAAGACTATACTCTTCCCGTAACAATTAACCATAACATGATACTTAACAATCCAATCCATGCCCAAAATAACATCATACCCGACCATGTCTAGGACGAGTAAGTCGGCCTCAAAACACAAATTTCCAAGAGTGATACCTATGCGTTTGCAAACAAAAAAAATAAGTGAACCGTCACCCATAGAGGACTCAACACTAGTAAAGGTGCTCTCAGCAGATTTTATCAACTCTGTGGACTGAGCAAAACTTCTGGAAATAAAAGAATGTGTCGCACCCGTATCAAACAAAACGCGACCCATGTGTCCCTGAATAAGGAACTTACCCTCTATAGCTGGCGGCGCTGGCTGAATAGGAGGAAGCATAGCATCCTGAATGTGGTAAACTCTCCCATACTGTAGTTGACCCTGCTGCAGAGGGACAACTGGATTTGGTGCCTGTGGAGGGAACTGAACATAAGGCTGCTGAGGAACTCGTGAAGGTTGTCCCCCAATCACTTGAGGACAATCTTTCTTATAATGACCAGCTTCTCCACATTGGAAACATTTCCCCACCATATTCTCCTGACCTTGACCTCTGTTATTTCTTAACTGTCCAAAACTTTGGCCCGGATGGCCCCTACCTCCCTGACCACCCCGACCTGCATGCTGTGGCGCGGCACCCTGACCTTGCCTGTTAGCATTTCCACTAACATTAAACCCGCCAAAGCGTTGCCTTTTTGACCCGTCCCCTTGCTGGGGATCCCTTTCTCGTTGCTTATTACCCGTAGGTTGGGACGAAGGAAAAGCTCCTCCTCCATTCCCACTCACCCCGGGCTTCCCTACTTGCCCCATTCCTGTAGCTTTCTTGCTATTCTGTATAAACAACCGATGCTCCTGACAATGGAGCAATGCCGCATTCATCACCTCACCAAAAGTTTGTAAAGCCGGATTACCCAGCAAATGCTGCCGGATTCTCCAGTTTAGACCTCCCATGAATTTTGAGACTTTTCTTTCCTCCGGAGTCACCTCTTCCGGTACAAAACTAGCTAGCCGGGTAAACTCCTCCTCGTATTCGGGAACAGATCGTTCTCCCTGAACTAGATCCTAAAGTCTCCTTCTCATCTCCCTCTGAATTGCGGGAGGAAAATATTTCCGGTCGTACAAGACCCAGAAATCAGTAATCGACATGGTGTCCCTCTGTTCTGGCATAGTCATCGACTCCCACCAATGTAACGCTGCGCCAACCAACTTGAAAGTAGCAAGGACTTGCTTCTTTTCCTCACTACAATCCACCATTCGCAAATGGCGCTGAATATCCTTCTTCCATTGATTTGCTCGAACAACATCAGAGCCTCCATCAAACTCTGGGGGATGGCCCTTTAAAAAGGACTCCCTTACTCTTTCCCATGGAGAAGGTCCCGTAGGTGCTTGAGCATCCTGTGCCCGCTGTTGAACTGTTGGCATCTGTTGAGCTACTGCGGTCATGGAAGCATTAACTGCATTAGCCATAATGTTGGCTACATTCGCAGCATTAAAAGTTCCTTGGGGCGGTGGAGGACCAACACCCTCTTCTACAACTCTATTACGTCTCACGGGGCGACCTCTCTTAGGCGGCATCTGAGATGAAGGGACAATAGTGTTAGAATATTATTCACAACAATCTATTTCACAGAAGATCATAATTATAAGAAACAAAGCCGTCTTATCATTAGGCTCTATATCAAAGAACGCTACGGTAGATCGTGACAAGTCCACATAGATCCTAGTACTCTAGAACCCAGTGCTCTGATACCATCTGTGACAACCCGCACTCTGAAATAAGGGGTGGCCAGCCCGATACTCCGACATATACAGTAATCATGGACGAAAATCATTCTCAGCACCACAAATATAGTAAGAGTAACCGAGAAAACCACCCATTAATTCAGAAAATGGGTTGTCAAAACAATTTATGTGATTTACAAGTTAAATTAAGAAAACAATTTAAACAACTCATTCTAGAAAAATAGTGGAATTCAATGAAACATAAATAACATACGTCTAAGACAACTATGTACAAGGGGAGGACCGAATATGCTGTCGGTCCACAGCTACACAAAAGTAATTACAACAGTTAGATGTTATGCAATACATTCATTAAACAATTACAAGCTTTGGGCCACTTTCCCGGATGACAGACCCGATCATAACTAGATATCAAAAATTGATGGCGTCTAGCAAAACATCCTGTAATATCCGCAATTTCATACAGCTCCTAAAAAGAAAAAGAGTAGAAATATCAACACGGGCGTCCTTGCGGAGGAGCACCTGGGCGGATGTAATAACAAGCACAACATAGAAGAAAATGAACGGGTCAGGACCCGATTTTTATATAGTTCCCAGATGAACAAAAAGCATGCTAGATATGTACAGTTAATCATGGGAATGGAAACCAGAAATCTAACAACCTAAGCATGAATTATAATAAGACAACTAAAATGACATGCCTAAAACAAACTATGCAAGAGAATGAAATGCTGCGTTAATTAAATTAAAAGCTTCTATTCCCCAATTTCCACTTTAATCCAGTTTCAGCTCCTTAACAGGAATACACTATCATTATTTTCTTATTTCTTTCAAATTCCCATTCCTTAGCAGGAATGTAAATATCATTATACCATTTAGTGGAAATATGCAACCCTCAAGTCCCACTTGAGTTTAGAAAAGTTATATTCTTATACATATAACGATTCTAAGACCGCCCCTTCGAGTTTCCCCACTGGGCGCGCCCCTAAATGACTATCATCTTCCAGGGGCCCATCAAACAAGGCAGCCTGGGTACCTAACGCACGTCGGGAAGTGTCCATATGCCTGCGAGTGAGTCATAACCACACCCGGAATTACCTCACTAGCGTAGAAAATACAAATAATAAACCTGCAGATGGCCGAGGACTATAGTCTCCCTGCATTCACTAGTCAAGGAACATCACCTCATGCGCGAGCTTCCCTTATGATAGCATTTAGAGAGGTGTGTTTAAGTAAATTAGCATTTACTATAAAAATCATACTTTCCTTTCCCATTAACATTATGTGTTTCATTTTATTTGAAACCATTATCATAGGATATTTCATTTATTTTCATCCTAGGTTATGCCTCGAATAAATCTCCAAGGGGGTTATTTTTGTTTCCCGAGCTTAAGGTCTTATATGCCCCAATTCAAGCCCCTAAAGTCTCCAAGTATGGGACTATTACTCCCATCCATATTATTAGGATGCACAAAGAAAAGTGATGCCTTAACATCACCTAAGGACAACCCCTCCCCCGAACTTTACCCCACGTGAAACCCATTCACCAATATGGTGACAACCAACTTAACTAGGACTCTAAAAGCCAAGGTTTACTTCATTCAAGAAGAGTCCTAAGTCCCTAGGGGAAGAAAGGGATTAAAAACAAAAGTAGGAATTTGGGTAAGAAAACAGGCGACCGGTCGATCGGTCCCAATAACGCGGTCGACCGCGCCTCACTTTTTAGCCTATACTGAAAAGCAAAAAACTCATTTCGGACGAGCCGGTCGACCGGTAGGGGACTCGCAGTCGACCGCGCCCTTAATTTTATGCCTTTGAAAGAAAGCAGTGTGCTCTCCGCCGAAGGCCCGGTCGACCGGTCTGAGAGACGCGGTCGACCGGTCATTGCAGACCTAGACCAATCTTCCTATTTCTTCTTCTAAACCCAAAATCAATTACCAACCAAAATCATCCAACCACATTTAATGATACGAAAAGATCATAAATGCTCCCATCAACATTTTTCTACCTCAATCAACAATCAAATCTCTACCAAAGATGTTGATACCCATAAATCCAACCAAAAACCACAATTATATTACATCAAAACTATACATAACTACCCATACTAATTATCCATCTTAAACCATATAATAGCAAGTAGAAAACTTGCCTTGGGGCTTCAATTTCAGTCTTGGTTGAAGAAGAATGCAAGATCAAACCACAAATCTTCAATATCTCTCTTTCTCCACAAGTTTCTTCCACTCTCACTCTCTCTCTTAGGGCTAGAACACTTAGGGCAAATAAGAGGAAATGAAAGGCTTGGGGAAAGACTAAAACGTGGCCTTAGATTAAGAGTCTCCAATCTTTAAGTGTCAATACCGCAATAATTAATTTCTAATACGCAATATGCCAAAACCAGTCAAAAGTGCCCAAAATCTCAAAATACAATATGACACACATTTTGACTGTCTCGCACCTCCCGGAACTAACTACACCCTCCAAATTATCATTTGGAAATTTTATAAGCCATTTTAAGTTCCGGTTTCATTTTAATTCAAATTGCCATTTTAATTTTTCATGACAAAATAGAACACCACATGGTAATAATCACTTAGCCACATGGTAATTATATGACTTATTAGTAAATATTAACTTATTTCATCAAATTAATACTTACCCACATTCGGCATTTTATATATGCAACTACTCAACATAGTAGATAAATATAAAATGGGCTCCCAAAAGCGAGGGTTGTTACAACGAGTTTCTAAACTAAAAACATTCCCAAATATAACTTGTTTAGTACATTTAAATAAATATTATTACATGAAATTTAATAACAAGTGTTTATACATATACACACATACCAAGTCAATAAAACAATCATAACTTTTAAAGGAATCTATATTATCTTATGCACTGAATTTATATGTACTATGATTCTGTTATATATAAATATAATTTTAGATGATACATGTCAAACCCTAAAATGTAAAAATAAAATGGTAGAAAAATAATGAATTATGTTAAATATAAATATAATTTTAGATGATACATGTCAAACCCTAAAATATAAAAATTAAATGGCAGAAAAATAATGGAGTAAAAATTAAAATGCCAGAACATGGAAGGGGAATTAAAAATAAAATCAAAAACCCTAACATTTAAAAACTTGGAACATATCTTAAATGAGAATTCTTCTGGTTCCGTGAGTAGTAAACTGGAATGGTTGAAGAAAATAAACCCCATTTGCAACTTAAAAATGTGCAAAGAAAACCCTAACTTTAGATGACGATGATGACGAATTGTGCACACACACACACACGTGCCCCCCCCCCCCCCCCACATATATATATATATATATATATATATATATATATATATATATATAACAAGGGTTATATCGATCGACAACGATTAACAATGGTGGTATGGACGGGGAGGAGCAGCAGCGACAGTGTAGTTAACAAGTAGCTAGGGCTTTTATTGAGAGAGAGGAAACAACTTGGGTTTTGTTTCAAAGTGAAGAAGAAATGAGGTGGCTAGGACTTACAAGTTCTAATCTATTTTAGTTGGATTGAATTTACTTCCTCCTAATTAATGAGAAGCGCTGAATTGACAACACTCTCGCTCAAAAGAGAATATAAAACCACTAAAAGATTTAAAAGTTGGGTCTCTAAAGTAAATATAACTAATTAATATATCAAATATATTATATAAAATAGTATATATATATTGGGTCAGGCCTAGCTTGGGATTCACGCAGCTAGGCTCAAGCTCAACCCGGATTACAATCAGGCTTTAAATTATGGCGCAAGCTTAACTCGCCTCAAACTTAATTAAAGGTCGACCCTAATTTAGCGGGCCGAACGAGAAGAATATGGTCTTTCTTAACTCAATTTACATGATTAGTTTTAAGTTAGTCCGAAGGGGTAAGTATACCCCTAGGCTTAATTTTAAACTATTTCAGGGAGTATTTTGGTTTCATTTAGAGGCCCAAAACGCCTAACATAGACCTATCAATTTAAGGATTAATTAGGAGAGTTATACCTCATTAATCACATAATTTTAACGATAAATAAACCCTAGCAACTTTAGACCTTTGGGAGAGCTTAAGGAGATTTTGGGAGAAGAAGAACAATGATTACACGTAGAGATTCCTTGTTCATACATTCAAGCAAGAAAACTCTTACATTATCACATATATAATTTGTAACTTGTTTATAATTCATGTTGCATACTAAATTCTGGGATTTTGAACTCATATTTAGGATTGTAATCTAATATCTTATTCATATTTATTAATGGGTTAATTAGGATTAGTGTTAGTCAATTTTGATTTTTTAAAGACTTAAGCTTTTTGATGAAAAACCTTAATTGGATTGTTTTGATATATGAATCTATGATCAGAACTCATGTTTAGGGTTTAATTTCATAAGTAAGTTGAATCCTTATGTTAATTTGATAATTGAATATGAAGTTCATAGGTACATTAGACTCCGTTCAATGTAAAAGAAGAACTATGTTTAATATGTGAACTTGTGGAATTAAACCCTTATTTGATGTTTTAGATCTTAAATCATTGTGGTAATCGTTTATAATCATAAACCAGTGATTTGTTTTGAATAAGGTGAAGTTTGGATTATTGGGTAAAACCTTGGTGTTCGAAATTGGAAGTTTGCTTTCGAACTTGCACTTCTGGGACAAAGGAGACGATATGTGTCTAACTCGTTCGAACGACATTGTTGTCTCATTCAAACGAGATGTGTTTTTTCAAACAACCACCAGGTCTTATTCGAATGACTTTATGCTATCAACGGTTTTGGGTAACAAATGATGGTATTGGATTTTAATCGTATAATTAATTATTGGGAAATTCTTATGAACTTAATTTACACTTTAATTTATGGTTTAAACTAAAGTATCATGATAAAATATCTTTAATATAGTTTTTGAGTAGATAAACCATAATTTAGTAAGTACAATTTGACGTTGGGGATTGGGATCATTGGGGGTATACACGTGAGTGATGCGATATATATATTCTAATTTGTGTGATTATACTGTTACTCGTGGGAATCTATCGATCAGGGTTACTTTAAAGGTTGTTACCGTGTATACACACCTAGCTATTGATGAAGTACGTTGTGGAGGTCTTATATTTTGATTATGCATTCGGTCAATATATGCTTCGTGATGAGAGGTGGATGATCCAATCCATCAGTCGAGTTTTGGTATGCAATAACTTAGTGGTATGATTGCGTATTGATCCACCACTCTCATGTGTGTGTATTTCATGTTTAAGTCCGTTAGGTGAAGGACTCCTTACCGATAGAAGCACGAAATGGTCCCAAAAGGTAGGTGCCTTCGTGTGATATATTTGATAACTATATAAGAGATATATTAGTCCAGCGATGGACACTTAATTAAATGAACCATATATCATATTTGTGTATTGTTATTACGAAACTTGTGTGTAACGTACTTGTGGGTGGCATTGCGGGGGTTGGTATTTGGGTTGTATTCTAACATGTGTAGTTAACTACATCCCTATTAGCTTTTATTATCGATTACTTACTTATTAGTATAGAGATATAGAATTTTAGTATAGTTTATGACTTAAGTTTGGACATGCTCGTTGTATTTCACTTAGGGGAAATGTAAAGTATTTATTGCATGTGAGTGTTGGGGATGACATATTTTCGTAAATGAGTTGCAATATTTTTACTGTTGACATTGAAGATATTTCTTGAAACTTTAGGGATATTACCCAAATCATATAAAACTTTTCCCCAAACATTCACAAACAGGATCGACAGGGCTGAGGAGATTCAGACTTGCAACTTTATATGTAGTCCAGTTTTCCTTTCGAGTTGATTCTTAGCATAGGTTACCACTTATTTCAGTATTTCATTTCAGTTCTTTTATTCCAAAGATTCTACGAGTCTCGAGTCCCATTTATATTATTCAGTGGGTTTATTTAGGAGTTGAGATTTATTTAGCTTTGTTATGTTGGATGTTCGAGACATTTATTCCCTTTTTATTTATCATTTAGTTATCGTATGTTGTGAATGAATTTAAATTAACATCAAGTGATTTTATTTTGCACGTTGATGCTGAGAATGATATATATTGTTTAACACGCCCTATCTTTGACATATCGGAATGGCCAACTTGTACGCATAAAACATGGGTTGGTACACTTATATGAGATAATGTTTTAGGTAATCGCGAAAGAGATTATGGAATTTTGATAATCCGCATGTAATTAGTAATAATGAACGTAATAAATAAAAGATGATTATTTTGAGGAAATGAGTTTCATGTTGTTGTTGATAAGATTTATGTTGTTAGTTACATATTGTTGATGATGGGATTTATGTTATTGGTTAATTATTGTTGTCGATGGTATTTAAGTTGCTGGTTAATTATGGATGTAGATAGGATTTATGTTTTTAGTTACTCATTGTTGTTGAGGTAATTTATGTTGTTAGTTATATGTTGTTGTCTAGGGGATTTAGGTTGTTACTATATGTTGTTGTCAAGGGTATTTATATTGTCAGTTATGTGATGTTTTTGCAGAATTGATGACACTGGATGTATGTTATCGTTGTTGGCATTGTATTATTAGGTTTCACACGTAGGGGTTGAAATAAATGGATGGTGGTTGGGATACTTACGAAATCTTTGGGAGCTGACTTATGTGTTAAGTAATATGCTTTAAGATTATTAACAGAAGGAATGCCAAGATAAAAATAAAGGCTATGAAAAATTATGAACTTATAAGTAAACCTAATGTTTGGGGAAAAATAAATTGATGTCTAGTATCAAGTAATGCATCAGGTTGCCCGGGCTTATAGAATGAGCCATGGAATTATGTAATATACGTGAGTTTTGGCATAAACAAAAATAATTAAAGGACGAAATGATTTGCAAGGAAATTTTATATGTTTTCCATTTGACTTATCTATTGTCGGGTTTATCATGTTGGACTTGGGGATATAAGTTGTTGGTTTGGATACCTAATTGTTGGGATTCATGGATCAAGAGTAGAGCACGCTCATTGTTTTTGAAATTACATAGATAACTTAATAAATTCATGAGAAACTTTGAATTAATAAGTAATGAATTGAATATATTATGTAAAAATGTGCACTATACGGGAGATGATTAGGGATTTGATGCATCAAGATGTATAAGGATAACTTTAGCAGCCGTTATATCTTAACGACTATCTAATCCATATATAATTTTATCGGGGGGGGGGGGGGGGGGAGTCCTTGTTTAGATTTCATTTATGAGACATCCTACTCCTAAAGTCTAGAGAAGGTTAGGAGTTGAGATTTTAGGATGTGTTGATATTTCAAGTTTAGAGTTTGAGAACATTACTTTGATGATTGGATGTTTGTTTAAATATTAATACCTAAGAGATGATGTGCATAAAAGATTAGTGATTAAGGGGGCGTCGTTGTATGGGCAGGGTGTAGTGTCAGTTGTCTATTGATTATCGTATGTGCATGACCTATTATAGTTGGATACTTTGATGCGAATTTATGTTTGTGCATTGTTGTATGTGAGGTCTGGTGTCGATAGTCTCTCTCTCTCTCTATATATATATATATATATATATATATATATATATATATATATATATATATATATTGTATGTGCAGAACCTAGACTACCAAGCTCAAGTTGTGGGGATTTGTATGTGTGCTGCTATATGTGCACATCTAGTGTTTGCTAGCTAGAAAGATTATATGTGAAAGAACTAAACTATTAAGTTATACTGATAGATAAGTTGCTTTAAGTACATCACGCGTATGTGCAGGGTCGTGAAAGAGGCCGACTATATAGTGGTGTGATTGTTTATATTGGTACGTTAGTACATGTGGTATATCACGTATGCGTGGGGATCATGAGAGAGATCAATTGTCTATAGTGATGTAAGTTATGCGAATGGTACAATTATGTATGTTGGGACATATCATGTATGGGCGATATCACGAGAGAGGTCGACTTACTATAGTGATATGGTTTTTTATATTTCGTTACACGATACATATAATACACTATGTTATGTGGGGGGATGTGTGGGAGGCGGGATGGTTATAATGAATTAACTAATATAGTTAATGAGTTATAACATTGGAAAGTGGTTAAAAGGATTCTTGAAAATTTATAAATTATGAAAGTAAATAGTTATTTAGTATCTCTTGATAAATGGATAATTGTTAATATTGATTAATAGATGGATTGCTGTTAATATATGTTATCAAATGGATCATTGTTAACATTTTATTAAAGAGATAGTTGTTGACATCTATTATTGAATAGATAACTGTTTATATTCCTGTTATTACGTGGATAGTCATTTATTCATGTTATTCTGTGGATAGTTATTTATTCTTATTATTATGTGGATAATTGTTTATTAATGTTATTATATGGATAATTGGTCATTTAGGTTATCATATGGGTAGTTGTTAAGATTCTACGGTTAAATATTTGTCGTTAGATAAAAAATTCTACTGTGATATTTACTTTATTTAGTTGCTCGAGTTGGGTTTGTATTACCATATTTGGGATCACGTAGCTGATATTCTTGCGACATACCTCACCCATATTTATCATGAACTAACGTCTCAGGTTAGGAGTGCGCTTATAGGAGCTATTGGATCTTCGAGGGCATGCTTTGGCATCTGGAGATTTTTTCATGTACAGTGTAGTTTTCCTTCCTGTCGTGTACTTTGTATGAGACAATTATGGATTGGTGGGTCACTTATGATTCCACAGTTATATTGAGACTTTATTTGGAGATTAATGTTGTTGATGGCTTACATTGGATAATTTTATATCGATGGATCTTATAGCTGGATAATTATGTTATCATTTCTCACTTTTTCTTATTGTTGAAAGAGTTTTAAATTGTCTCATATTTCTTTCACATTCCTAGAATGGTATTTTTAATATTTAAAAAAATTTATATTCATATTTGATCTTGATCAAACGTAATTTAGAATATACGGGTTGTTAAATCGAATAATGATATAACTTCCTTATGTCCATAAAATTCCATGACCTATTGAAGGGGGGACAACCATTTATTCCAAATGGTTGGAGCACATGCCACTGATAGAGGCAATCTTGAACATATCCTCCTAGTTGGGACCAAGTATGCCATGTAAATATTTACCTGCTCATGAAAGAATTTTCCTTATCACCAAGTCTTCAATCACAAAATCCCCAAGCTTGAACCTTTTGTTATAGTGCCTTGAAATTTCCGTTGATATGATACAAGGGGTGGGAGATGAGGGACAACTTAATTTGTTTTGCTTGAAGGTCTAGTTCTCTACAAATCCGAACATCATTATGACCATCCTCACATCGTTCAGTCTTCAAAGTGGGTAGACTAATTTCTAAGGAATCAACACTTCCATACCACATGCCAATCATATGTTGTCTCTCATGTTTCATGCATTAAGGTCCTTTTGTAGGATCAAATTTCTATTTGTAGCCTTTTCACATAATTTTTTTCTTTATCTAGTAGTATATTAATTATTTAAAGAAGGTCTCACTTGATATATCAACTTTTCATCTTTCTTAGGGAATACATGGGATGAAGACTAATTTTTTTATCCTATACTTGAATCAAAATTCATTTAATTAATTATTGTCAAACTGAGTTTATTATTGGAAACCATAAACTTCAAGATTCTAAAACAGGTTATAATGTTCATCCATACAAATCCCATATAAGGTTAGGATCCCTACCTCAATCCATTTTGTAATATAATTAGCTACCATAGTGAGGAAATTTTGGGTCTCTTTAGGCTCTAGGTAAAGGTTCAACTTTAATGGAATATTAATGGAATGTTGACCAAGGGTTCTAAAGGGGTTCCAAATGATTGTCAAATATCTCTGAATGGGAGTAATTCTTGGAACTCGAGGAATTTTGCACCTATTTTATTGATCACATTTTCTTATAAGGTCACCAATAGACCTACAATATCACCCCACAAGATAAATATCACCCCTCATGTTTATCCCATAAATTCCTTTAGAATCCCATTGGCCTTGTCATGATGAAAACATTTAAAAATAGATCTTATATATGATCTTCTATATAGTTTGTTGACCGCGTTAAGACCTTGCATCTATTTTATCTCTCTTATGGGCTTCGTTTTTGTCTACAAGGATATTTCCATTCTTTAAATAAAAAATATAGTTCATCTATCTTAATGCTTAATGGATTTTAATACCATCATCTTTAGTTCACGATCCTTAATTCGTTGTCTTTCTTGATCAATGGTTCTTTCAAGATCAATATCAATTGATGATGCTAAGTTTGCAAGTGCATTAACATGACTGTATTTATTCTTCAGTAGTAGTTTGACTATAAACGACTTGAAAACTTGAGATTAATTTTCTAAATTATATGCCATTATCCTTCAGTTACACGCCTCAAATTCTTCATTTATCTAGTTAACAAACAACCTTAAGTCGTAATGAATGGAGTTATCCTATGCCCTTAGAGTGTCTCTTTTATATAGGCCAACTATTATTGATTTCTATTCAACTTCATCATTGTACCGTTGAAATCCCGTCTGAACAAATCTATTAATCATAGACCTTTGGGTGGTGATTGGGATAATTTCAACCTATGTGCCTCATTCATTCGATGCTCCATTCATATAAACTTAAATTGATCTAGTTACTCTATCTGGTTGATTAATCTCTTACCTCCTAACTCTATATGGAACCTTTCAAGTAAGACTGTTGTATGTACGACCTATTCCTACAGTCCTCTAGATTGATTCATAATAAAGTCAATCAACACCACTTCTTTGGTATCTATTCTCAACTTATGATAAATGTCAAATTGTGCAAACTATAATAACTAATTAAACATCTTTTTTGATAGGTTATCCCTCTTAAAGAATATTTTAGGGGATGAGTGTGTGGACTATTATATGGTATGTACCAAAGTAATGTAGATACTTATGTTTTGACATTACTAAGGCTAAGACATGCTTTTCGATGGGCTTATAGTGTTGCTCAACATTTAACAAGGTGTGACCGATGTATACACCAGTTTCCACTCATTACTCTCGTGCTGGATTAAGGCTCCACTAGTGTAGTGATCTAAAATAACAAAATATGGGTGGGGTTTCCAACCATATTTTAACATTCACGAGTGATGACGATCCTAGGTAATGTTTAATCTCTTCAAAGGATTTATCGTATTCCTATCCATACTGTTCTACTTACTTTTGAAGGACTTGAAAAAAATCAACACTTGTCGGTGAATATTGAAATAAATAGATTAAGGATACCCAACATCCCTTTCATTTACTCAACTTCATTGATGCAGGTTAGTCTATTTTCTTCTTGCAATGATTTAATTTCATTTAGCTTGTATTTAATACCTCTCTAAGTAGTATGGTAATCCAAGAGCTTGCACAAATTAACCTCAAAAGAAAATTCATGTTTTCATCTTCATATTCTTGGATCTAATAATTTAGAAGGTGTTAGAGAGGTACACAATATAGTCATCGATATCTTTATTTTGACAAGCATATCATCAATGTATAGTTCTAAGTGGGGCATATATTACTTCCAATCATTTTCATAACTAGTCTTTGATATATCTCCCTTTCATTTTTTAACCCGTAGGTCATAACTTTATAATTTTGGAGCCCAAAGTGGTTATGAATGATGTTTCCTCATAATAGGGGTCCAACAAAAGTATTTAAGGATAGTCTAATCACGAATCTATAAAACTCATACATTCATGTCTTTGAGTTGAAACAACTAATTTGTTTATCCTGGGAGGAAGAATAAATGTCCTTAAGGAAGGCTTTGTTGAGATATGTGAAATCAATACAAACCATCACTCGCTATTCTTATTCCTAACGTAAATTATTTTAGATATCGAGTTAAGGAGCTATTTATCTGAAGTAGTCTATCAATTTTGTCTTCTACAACTCATACTTTCTTTGAGATTGACTTTTTATTGCCTAGTTGTCTTACACAATTTACGTGTAGCTGAGGGAAACCATCACCTTAGTCAATGATTGACAATCCATCGGTTTTCCATGCAAAGATATCCATATTATTGTTAAGGAATTTGGCTAGTTTTTTTTTTATTCAACTGGTGGTAATTGAGACTTAATAAGAAATATTATCTTAAGTTGAGTGGGCCTGATAGGAATTCAATTACTCATCTTGGTAAAGCCTCTTGAGTTTCTTTAAATTTCGATTGACCATTGGTTCCTATTTAAGGAGGTCAGACTCCGATCTCTTATTATCCATATATTATTTTCTTGGTGAACCTAGACTTAATGGATGCAATGAATTGTGTCCTTATAGTTAATTGATAACCAGGCACTTGAAATTCTCCTTACTTGATGATGGAATTAATCTTTTAATGCAAAAATAATGTCGCGAACCTAATTATATAAAGATAACTCCTTCTAAGAATATATTTATATGGAAACTCAAAGCTGACCATATGGGATTACATGCCCCGATTAATAATGTCAAACTTCAAATGGAGCTCAATTTTCCAAGTGATTTTTTTACATTGCCATTAAGTATGATTAGGGGTATGACTTTGGTATCAATATCATGAAGGGTTTATCCTAGTTTGACAATAAGGTCAATATATAATATCGTATATGGGCTTCCTTGATCTATGAGGATTCTTCTGATATCATTGTGTAATATTCGAAAGGTCATTACCAATGCATCTTTATTTGGGAGGGGTGAGAATGTCCAAATCATTATCACACATCATAATGGAATTATCTAGGTCGACCTCTTTGTTATCCCTCTTATGAAGAATGGTCTTGGAGACTTCAACATGTGTCGCTTCTTTGATACTTGTGACGATCCTGATCTTATCTTTCACTTTTCTTCCATTAACACGGGATGGATCCAAAAATGTATGGACTTGATTTAATATGCCATCCATTTGGTCTTTGTCATCATTCTTTATATCATGATAAATTGACCCTATTATGTTTTCTGGGTTAACAAAATCCCTAGGTGACCGACT
The DNA here is from genome assembly GCA_949130495.1 of Sambucus nigra. NCBI lineage: Eukaryota > Viridiplantae > Streptophyta > Magnoliopsida > Dipsacales > Adoxaceae > Sambucus > Sambucus nigra. The sequence continues at coordinate 169,695,346 of OX422218.1, read as the reverse complement.
TACATAATATCCTCCAAGTGTTGAGTTAATATATGACAATTTTATTTTGTCATTTTAATCCTTGTGATAAGTGAATCGTACTTTTTGTAGCATTTCTCAAGGTCTCCCCATATCTTGCAAAGCCATTTCAAAATCTTGTATCCTTAATCCATGGGAGGATATTGTTAATCATCTACTTGAACACTTTGTTTGTCCTAAGGAAGCAATTATATTTATTTTATTTTTCTTTGGGGGGGGGGGGGGTGATTTCCCATATCTTTCACCTTCCTTTATTTTCTGACCTTAGTCCATACATTGTTGGATATGGTTCCCCACTGTTACTTCCTCCAATATTTCCACTTGTTTTATCATTTGCATTTTTTTGTAGTTTTCGCAGTCGAATTTACTTAATATTTTTTTATGCAACAGTTCCTTCTTGACTGTAGCATATTTCTCAATTCGAGCCATTTTATAATCTACAGTATATACCAACCTCTTGTTAAGAGAATGGTACACATAATCGATTTTTTCCATTCTGAATTTATGTGAAGGCATGAACAACTACTCATTTAAGTTATTAATTTCATTAAAAATTTCCCAATATTATTGGTGTACTTCCTCAAAATTTATCCACGCTTTGTATTACGTTACATCAACTAATCTACATTTAATGTCTAATAAAAATCAGTGTGAAATGTTTCATGTGATATGAAAAGTTTAATTCCAGACTCAATCTAGTTATCTTGATGTGTCTGGATTCGCAAGTGATCAAGAAATGCAAGGAAATTATGAAGTGTTAATAGAAAAATAAAGAACCCAAGTGCAAAAGATTATGGCATAAAAAGAAAATCCTCACCTTCGTTGGAAGATAAAATCTCGTGGAAGTCTATGCCTCTTTCATAAGGAAATAATTAGAGTGAATCACCCATTTTTTGATAAATATTAAAAATATTTGTCGTTATTGTTGTTATTGCTTAAAGGATTACAAATCTTCAAATTTCTACCATTTTGTAGCCTAAATTAGAAGTACCTAGGATTGTTGACTATATCCTCCTTAGTCTTATAGATAGCCAATCATTTTAAAGGAAAAAACATCATGATCATGCTTTCCTTTCCAGACAATCATGGTTCATAAAATAGTCTGGGGTCAATTTGGATGGGAGCCAAATACATTGTGTATAGTAGAATTCTACTTTGAACATGAATTAATTCTCCAAAATCAAGAAAAAACCATAAGTGGGAGAGAAAACTCCATTATCAAGGGCTGAAAAGTATGATCTTTTCTCTGTACAGGGCAATTTATGCATTATTCCCTTCGAAAACTTAAAGACATTGCACTAGAAAATATGTAGTTTTCTCAAATGGAAACTTCGAGTTATGGTGTTTGTAAAAATTGATTAATAATGATTGGTTTACCATATGTACTCCCCTATCCTACTTATAGCTAGCCTCAACATTTTTAATGGAGTTACAATAAGAACTGATTAGCTGCATTAAAGTTTCAAATGAGGGTGATGAATATATCTCAATTGAGCTTGATATGCTAGCAAGTGATGATGTGGAATTGATTTAAGTTGTGGAAAATTATTAATAATGTGTTTGTGGAGTTAAAGGACTTTCCTAATAAACTTTTCTATTCAATTGTCAAAACATTGTGATTACAATCAACAATCGCAAAGGAGCCTCATAGTTACAAGACCACACCAACCAAATAAGTACTTTATCCTAATGTTGAAATCATTCAAGTGTACATAAAAGAAAAAAAAGATTAAAGAAGTTCAATATTGAGAAGATGGACAAGAGATGATAAAAGTTATGACATGTTAATCTGTGGACTGTACATCTCAAACCTCATCGCTAGTGCAACCTAAAGATCATGGCTCTATAAGATTAGGTCCAAAGGCTTGTACATTTATTTTTATAGTTCATGCTCTATAACCATCAAGGTATGTTCTAGTGGAAAAATCCATTACCTCCACATATTGAGGTTATGGGTTCGACTCCCCCTCTTTAAATAAATCTAAAAGACATCCCCCTAGGGAAAAAAAATCATAATCTAAAAAGGATAAGAATATTAAGATTTAGATTATCTGTGAAGAACATGAATAATACAAAGTTTAGGTTCGTTTTGTTTTAACAACTCTAGGATAAATTTCTTCCTATATGTCCCTAAAAAGCATGACAGTGCGCATTTGATTCAAGTATCTATCATCTACAACAATAAATGAGATGAAAACTATGACTAAAATAATAATTTTTTCATAAGGATCTAGTATGAGAAACCCATAAATGAGTTTGATGATTTTCCTTGACTTTAGTAAAATCCAAGGCTTTAAAGGTGTTATAAATCTTGAAATCGATGCAATCACGAATCACAAACATGCACAAAGCATCACCAAGATGAGAAATTGGGAAAATCAGGTTTAAATATTTGACTTGGGGTTAAAAATCTAAATCTTTTAGAAGCCGAAGTTTCAACAATCAAATTGGTGCGAATTCACGATAAGTAGTGAGTTATAGGTTAAATTAAGGGCGTAAATAGTGAGATAGAGAAAAAATGAGCATATTAGAGAAAGCATTCCAAGGAAACTGACTTATAACGTGAAAAAGCAAAGATAAACGGGTTTGCTACAGTTAAGCTAAATATCTCCTTCATGATGCTAGAATTCTAGTTCAACGCTTTGAAGGTATCCAAGTCTAAAAGGAAGGCCTCACCCCTCAAAGCCTTTATATGAATAGACTTAGGAGTTGAACTGTTACATTACACAATTATGGAAGTGCCACAATGCCTCAGTAAGAGTTATAGGTCTTGTCCGATTAGGCAGTTATCTAAGTGGCTCAAGGGTAATAAAAGTCCACGTCCATGTTTTAACTTCTAACACCTAAACGTCCTAGATTGAAGGCCACATACCCACTTAAATTCTTTAAGTCACCATGATGCATTAAACTCATCACAACACTAAGGCCTTGTTTGCGAATTCTATTTTGAAGAAGAAAGGGAGGGAAGAAAAATTGTGTTTCCTTTCCTTCGTTTGGGAGTTTCAATAGGAGAGAAAGTGTATGTGTCTCATTTGGGAGTTTAAAAGGAGAATAAAGAAAAGAAATTTTTTAAAAACTATTTCCTTCCTTTCTCTACAAAACTTTCTTTCCAAATCGAAAAGAAAGGAAAGTTCTTTAATGAATTGTAACTTCTTCCCCTTAAAATTATTTTCCTCCCAAACTCCCAAACAACATGAAATAAAGTTGTTTTCTTTTCTCTCCTAAACTCTTTTCTCCTCTCTTCTCTTCTTTTCTCTCTTATTAACTTTTCCTTCTTTTCTTTTCTCTCATAATAAAATTTTCCTTTCCTTTCTTTTCTCTCCCAAAATCCCAAACAAGCCCTAAGGCTTGGGGATGATATAACCTTATTTGGATGATTACATCTAGAAGATACGCAAGAACCTTCCCGAAGCAAAAAAAAAATATTAATGTCCTTCCATGAATGCGACACCCGTAAATTTTGTAATTAGGTTGATAGTCTTAAATATAAAATTTACGTGGGTATAACAATTAATAACATTCTAAATATTAGAATAACATAAGAGTACAAATGAATATGATAAATCTTAAATAATCCAAATGTCTCAACAAATAAAAAACCTAAATTTTGTTATAAAATAAATGACATAGAGAGAATTTAGAGAGAGATAATATTTTATTTCTCAAATGTGTGTATAAACTCATATGAGGATCACCCTATTTATTGGACATGGTGAGGTATCCCACTAGATATGGAACCCAATACACATGAACGATGTGTCAATGTCCACCCCAAAAGTCATAATATTTAACACTCCCCTTGGATGTACACTATATTCACCATTAAATGATTGTTGTATCATTAAAATCTTACCAAGAAAAAATACAGTGGGGAAAAATCAAAGTGAAGGAAAAAGAGTACACTTTTGTTACCATTGAATTGGTGTTGGACGTGCTTATTGGCGCATCATTAAAACCTTTACTAGAAAAATCCAATGGAAAAAAGTTAGTTAAAGGAAAAAGAGTACAACGGACATATATCCCAAAAGGGCATGATTTCTGATCCTCCCCTGGAAAGGAGCTCCCCCTGATTTTCATATCTCAAATTGAATGTTGGTGACTTGGTAAACATATCAGTTAGGTTGTCAGTTGAACGAACTTGCTTGACTTCAATTTTATTTTTATTTTGAAGCTCGTGATTGAAGAATTTTTTTGGTGAAATATGCTTAGTTACGTCTCCTTTGATGAAGCCTTCTTGAATTTGGTCTATGAACATTGCATTGTATTCATATATGATATTGGGATCCTCTATAATGGGAGACAATTGACAAGAATGATGAATATGTTGAGTTAAAGATATCAGAAATACATATTCACGACTAGATTCATGAAGTGCTAAAATTTAGAGTGGTTAGAATAAGTAACTATTAAAGTTTGTTCAGTAGAATGCCAAGAAATATTAGTATTACCACTAAAAAATACATAAATTGTATGGGATCAACCCTTAGGTGGATCAGAGAGGTATCCAAAATCTGCATAACCTACTAACTCATAAACTATTAGAATGATTGGAATAATATAATCCCATGTCAGTGGTTCCTCATATATATTTCAGAATATGGTTGATACCAATCCAATGCTTTTTTGTTGATTCAAACTATATCTAGGAAACAAGTTGACTAAGAATGAAATATCCAATCTAGTGCATTTTGCTAAGTATAATAATGCACCAATTGCACTCAAATAGGGTATTTCTGGACCCAATATTTCATCATCGTCTTCTTTAAGACGATATGTATCTTTCTTTATGTCTAAAGATCGGATGACCATGGGTGTACTTAGTGGATGTGTCTTGTCCATACTAAATCTTTTCAAGACTTTTTTTTAGTATAATTAGACTGATGCACAAAAATTCAACTACAATTTCTCTAGATCTACAGCATGAGACAAAATTTCATTTTCTCAAGGTCTTTCATCTCAAAATACTTCTTTAAATAGTTAGCAATTTTTTTTAGCTCTTCTGGAGTCCCGATCAAATTAATATCATCTACATAAATTCCTACTATCGCAAATCCCATTGGATTTTTTTATAAAGACACATGGGAAAATTATATTATTTCATACCCTTCCTTAGACAAGTATCCACTAAGACAGTTGTACCATATCCTTCCATATTGATTTAATCCATATAATGAACGTCTTAGTCGAATCGAGTACGTATTCCTTTGCTTTGCTTCTAGAAAATCAAATCCTTCGAGGATTATCATATAAATTCATGTGTCTGAGTCCCCATATAAATAAGTGGTCACAACATCCATGAGTCTTATATTAAAATTTTCAGAGACCGCTAAACTAATAAGATATCTAAAAGTTATATAATCTATAATGAAGGAGTATGTTTCATCATAATCAATTACAGGTTTCTGTAGGAAACCTTGTTCCCTAAGTCATGCCTCATATCGAGTGATTTTATTTTTCTCATTGCGTTTTCTTACAAACACCCATTTGTAACCTATCGGTTAACATCTTTTGTTTTTTTACTATAGGTACAAATAAGCCAAATCTATCTAGAGACTTAAGTTCTACTTTGATGGAAACCTCCCATTTTGGTCAATCTTCTCCTTGTCGACATTCATTTATAGCATATGGTTTATTATCTTCATTAATTCCCTTTGAATTTATATAGCTACTACATATAAAAATATGTCAGCGATGACTATTTTATAGCGATCCCACGTTTCTGTTGAATATGTATGAAACATAGAGATCCCATTATTGTTCTTAGGTACGTTTGCCTTTTCAGGGGTTTGTATAGTCACTTCAGGGACTTGTGTCTTTTCAGAGATATAAACCTCTTCACGAGTTTGAGAGAGAGAGGATCTTTTGTCCATAACCTCTTTTGGAGACTTATGAGGACATGATTTTTCATTTGATCTTCCTAAAGAAGAATATCTGGAACCTATAGGTCTGCCACGCTTCTGCCATGCAACAGATTCATTTGCTACTAAAATTAAAGTTTGTCCTACTGGAATATCAATTATGATTGGTGCATTTGTCATGGGTGCATGAGACTTGGTCACTTTTTTACATCGGGTAATTGATTTGCAATTCCTTGAAGATGAATTATCCTTCGCAGTTCATGCTCACATTGAGTAGTACATGAGTCTAAATGTGATAAGATGAAAGCATTCCACGTTAATTCTTGTCGTTCTTCTGAAACGGATTGTACTTCAGGTACCTTTTTCCCTCCCCCTAATGACGAGAAGAATGTCTCACCAAAGTGGAAATTCACAAATCTAGTGATAAAAACATCACCTGTCACTGGCTCAATATAAGGAATGATTGATGGCAAATCATAACCAACATATATGCCTAAATGACACTGAGGACCCATTTTGAGATGTGATGGCGGTGAGATAGGCATGTATATGGCACAACCTAATTTATGCAAGTGTAAGATGTTTGGATGGCATCGTGACACAATTTGTAAAAGGGAAAAGAGTGGCAAGGAGTTGGTCGTAATTAAATTAACTTTCAAGCATGTATGATGGCATGACCCAAAACTGAGAGTGGAAGTTTGGATTGCATAAGCAAAGGTCGTGTTATCAGTTACAGATGTTTTATTAATGACTCATCTAAACCATTTTGGATATGAAAGTAGGGAACTGGGCGCTCAACATCAATTCCTATGGATAAACAAGAATCATAAAAAACTTAATAAGTGAATTTACCTACATTATCTAAAAGAATGGATTTGATGTGTTGATTAGGGAAATGTGCTATGAGTTTAATGATTTGAGCAAGTAATTTTGCAAAAGCCAAATTACGAGTGGATAGTAAACAAACATGTGATCATCTAGTGGAAGCATCAATTAAAATTATAAAATATTTAAGAGGTCCACTAAATGGGTGAACATGGCTATAAAAATCCCCTTGAATTTATTGTAAAATAGATGGTGACTCAGAGACTATTTTGAGAAAATAGGGCTTCTTGATTAATTTTCCTTGTGTACATAAGGCGCAAATATTGTCACTTTGTAGGGTGAGCTGTTCGTTTGCTAAAAACTTCCCATTCGAGTTATTGATGATCTTTCATAACATGTTGGATCCAGTGTGACCCAAATGATAGTACCATTATATTATTGCATTATGATCAATGAGCTTTCGACTCATGTGAGAGTGTGATTATATAACACTAAGTTTTGTGTGGTATAACCCATTGATAATGCAAATAGTTTTTCTAGTACCCGTTCATTCTAATGTCTTTACAACTCAACAAATTTCTTTTGGAATGCTTGAGTATATTGGATCTTTCGGAGCCATCAATAATTTTAGCAGGACCAGCTATTGTGGAAACATTTATCGTATCATACACCAAGTCGGTAAAAATCTTCTGGTTTTACAAAATACTATTAGTTGTACTTGTTTGCTTGATTTTTTGGATCGATACCTTGTATGCGAGTAACACAATTAAAGGTTACCAAGTGTATAAGCATTAAAATAATATATATAAAACTATGCAATTTATCATAATAAGGATTTAATTAAAAAAACATGAGGTTGTTTCAGGCATATTGGAAAAAAATTATTGTAGCGATATTAAGATAACATAAGTTATTCAGTTCTTCGGGTTGGGGGGGGGGGGGGGGGGCGCCAATCTTGGCATCAAATGTCTCATTATCAATGGGATTGTCATACTCATCTTCAAAAAAGTAATCAACATTGAGTTTGATTGTGACTTTTAACACTTTAGGCAAAACATAATTTTGGAACTTCAGGTCAAAAGATGTAATTAGTAATTGAGAACTTAATGTCTCAAATTGTAAATATGAATTAGGAACTTTAGGTCCTAAATTTCAATTGGCATTGGAACTTTTGGTCCCAAATTTTATTTTTCAAATTATAATTGAGATGATCAATAGAAAAACACAATAAAGGATGAAATGATATAAAAAAAAAGGGGAGCGATGTTGCAAAAAAAAAATGAAAATTTTCATGTCATGAAATTAAAATATTTAATACACAAACATAAGGGCCGAATACTTTCCTAAAAAAATATTTGTAATCTACATTGGATGATTTATATGAGTTGCAAAACTAGTTGTAATTGTGTTCTCGGTGGGATTTGTGTTTATCCAAATTTATATCGGGCATAACTTATTTTAAGAATAAGAAGTCTTCAAAGTCTCATGTCCCATACTATTTAAATAGTGAAAAAAATTCAAACAATTAGCATCCTTTTTGCACTTTTCAAGATCTTGTTTGAATAGAAAAAATTCTTATAGAGATAAAGGTTGCTATATATATATATATATATATATATAAAGAGTATTGGAATCTAGTATAAAGATTCGAGTCAAATTCTCTGCATTTTTTTCTTCTTCTACACAACACAAGCTTTGAGAGGGATAAAGGATCATGATTACACCAACTGGAGGATAATCGATCACGACCTAGCGTTTTGTGATGATAGCATGTTATAAAATAAATGACATAGAATTTTGACACGACTTAAAATGCGTCTCTATTGCACTCTAATTACGGTTCAAGTGCAAACCGGCCGCGTAAGTAATATCCCGGTAAACCAGGTATCGATCTCAAGGACTAAGACGAAGAATTGTGATGACAAATAGGGAAAAAATGACAAACCTAAAGGTTTGACTCACAAAAAGAATAAGAAAAGGTGATTTTTGGAATGAGGGTATGAATTACTACTAGGTAAACAAGTAAAATTTAACTAAATTAACTAATCAAGTAAGACTTAACTAACTACGACTCAATGAATATAAGTGAGAAATAAGGTCGGAATATAATCCCCCAACACCTACTGAGTACATCAGATATGAAAACTAGTCTCGAATTAAATATTTAACTAAACAACGACATTATTTATCTCAAGCATTACATATATGAGGGTACGAGCCCGCATCATACATAATCAAGAATATAAGCAACGTACAAAGTCAATTAATTAATACGTGCATCGTACTCTTAAACATCCCGATTACCCAGCGAAAACGAAGTTCTATAATGTTTGTACTAACGAACCAATGTGTTCCAATTAACTATTTATTTCTAAAACGTGTTTTTATACCCATGAGAACTGTTTAGGGTTGGGTTCATGCATCCCAACCATTAGAAATATAATTGGACATTGTGTAACTATGTTTTATCAAGGAATCTATGTTGCATGAAATCATAATTATGTGAAAAGTGTGATTAAACATGCAATGGATAATTCTAACCAAAAAATAATGAATCATTAACCAAAAATATAAAAGCAATTGAAAGCAACGAAGAAAATATTACTTGGAATGAAGAAGAGCCTTGAATTTAATACAAAGTGATGAACAAAAGTTTAACAACCTGAAATTTAGGGATCTTGGCTTCAAGAACTCCTCAAAACTAACAAAAATCAAGCTCCCTAATGTCTGGTATTACAAATAAATAAATACATCACATTATTTTAAGTGTTTACGCCATGCAAAACTCTTTTTAAGAGAAAAGAAAATAACAATTTCCGTCCGTCGAACCGGTCTGGATTCTCCTTCTTTAATTGATGAACCGGTCTGGCATAAAAAAGAACATGGGATCGGTCCATGTTCTAATTCATAGGTTTGGGTATTGCATTCCAATGTCTAGGACCGGTCCGACTAAGATTCCATCGGTTCGGTTCAGCACTTTTGATTTTTCTTCCTTTTTCTTCTTGATTTATTCTCAATTTCAAATGCTCATAACTTTTCACCTAGGACTCGAATTTGGATGACGTTTCTCCCTACATCCTTGTAGACCTGAGGTCTTCAACTTTCCTTTAGGTTCCGTGTCTGAATTCCTGGTGTAGAATTACTGTTTTTCCCCTGACTTTTGATTAGACATAAATACTTTATATTTATTCCCGTAATTTAGAGTCTCTTAACACTCCGTGTGGTGTAATGCGAGTTAATTTATCTCATATACTTTCTACTGACATCTTCCATAGAGTGCATCGAGTTTCATGTATTTCTCATATATTTTGCAGGTATTTTACACAATTAGATAAAAGAGAAAATCAAACTTGAGAAAGTTACAAGTAAAGGAAAGTCAAGGGCAAAACAGTAATTCCACACCTAGAATTCGGATGAGGAACCAAAAGGGTAGTTTAAGACTTCGAGTCCTTAAGCATGTAGGAAGAAACAACATTCAAATCCGAGTCTCAAGTAGAAAGTTACGAAGAATCAAAGTTGAGAAGAAATCAGGGAGACGAAGGAAGAAAAAATAAAAAAATGGAACGAACCGAATAGATTAAGAGGAAAAATGAACCGATCCAGTGTTGGTAAATGTTCTGAATAAGTCAAATCGAACTGATGAAGAGGAAAAAAAATGATCCGGTGTTTCTAAGACTTCTGTATAAGACGAAGCGAACTGATACACCTGGACTGGACTAGTTCGACTGAAGAATTTTCGAATTATCTTTCTTCTAAATTAGAGTTGTGCATGGTCCAAACTCTTGTAAAAACGTAGTGTTTTTATTCCAACTTATTACCAGACATTAGAGAGTTCCTCTTTGCATAGTTTTGAGGATATAAAAAGGCCAAGAACCCTAGGAACTAAAGTTTACAATTTTATGGTTTGCAACTCAAAATTTCTATAATAGATTCTATTTCTTCTTCTTTATTATTTGAAGTTTATAATTCATGCATGATTTGTCTATTTCCATAAGTTTTTAGATTCTCTTTCTTATCTAGGATAATTTCATAATGGTTTTGAATATATGCACAGTAGAAGACATAGCTTTCATTAATTGCACCATGTTAGGCTAGACTTTTAAGGGTTGGGATGCATGAACCCAACCCAATGTGGTTTGAATGACTATAAAATTAGTTCCCTAAATTAAATAAATGATTGAATCGTGTTGTGTAGTAGTCACAGCCGGTGTGGGTCTTTTTACCTCGTTTGCCTTAGGTAACCGGGGTGTTTGAGAGTGCGACGGGCATGTTAGCTATTTCGACACTGCTTTATTCTTACTCTCTATTATGTATGATGCGGGCTAGTACCCTAATATATGTAATGCTTGAGATTAATAAAGACTTAATTTAATTAATTATCTAATTCAAGACTAGTTTTATGTCCGGTGAACATACTAGGGTTCGGGGGATTGTATTCAAACCTATCTTTACTTCTAGTTTAATTAGTAGATTAATTAAATTAAACTTAGTTAATAGATCAAATTCAAATTCAAACCCCAACATCTTTTCATTTTTTTCCTCAGTCAGTTTAGGATTTATTATCTTACCCTTCGTCGCCACGAGAGATCATCTTATTTCCCTGAGGATTCGACCCCGTCTTACCGAGTTTATTACTTGGCGATCGGTTTGCACTTGAACCGATATAAGCATGCACTAGAGACACATTTTTAGTCGCGTCAACTTTCCTTGACTTGTTTCTTTCTTGAGTTTGATTTTTCATTTTTGATCACTTGTATAAAATACCTGCAAAATGTGAAAGAAATACCCAAAACTCGATACACTCGATGGAAGATGTCAGTATCAAGTGTATGAGATAAATCAACATAATTTACATCGTACGAGGTGATCAAATCTTCTGAATTACGGGGATAAATACGAAAAATTTATGCGTAATCAAACCCCCCTAACTTAGAACTTTGATTGTCCCGAGCAATGTAAAAGAATCAAAGCAAGGTCAAACACTTAGCAAACATATTATTCGGATAGATTACTTCTTTCGTGGGTAAGCAATTGCATTTAACATATGTAACAAGCCTTTAAACCGCTAGGTTACCCTAGTAGGAGGAGTTGTGTCTTGTGAGGGTTTACTGTTAATATACCCATAAAATTCGTTTTTCTTTTTTTTTTTCCAACTCAAAGAAAAATCAAAATACCTAAAAATTGTACAATTTAAATTCCCCAAAAATTGTCACCGTAAATTCACATTCCATAGTCTCAATTTTTTTGTGTGGGCAAAGCCAAAAATTAAATTGCTAATTTTCATCGATTGATCATTACGTTACTTTTTCGAAAATTCATTTTGATCCAAATGTTCATGGATGGTCTCACAAATGGATCACTCAGAATGTGGCTATTTCTCTCGATATGCGTGATATATAAGAGTAAATATAATGGAACACAAATTCACGCACACAAATTTGAAAGCTGAAAATTTTGATGGTTAAAAGATCTCTTCATCGGAATACGGTCATTGGAAAACGGGAAACATCATCTTTTATTCACACCAATTTATCTCTCTTATTATCTTTGCGTGTATTAGCTCTCCACGCGGTAATCAATTTCGCAATTCGAACTCAGTTAGGACTTTTTCGGGTTGTAAGGTGTGTTGGGTAAAATGGGATTGGTTGGAAAAGTCGAAATTGGAAAATCTTCTTATGATGTCCTTTAGTGCTTTTTTAGGCTTTTGCTATTTTTTTTGTTTTCTTTTTCTATCGTTTTTGTTTCTATTTTTCACACTTTTCTTGCTATTTTTTGTGAGCATTATTCTATTTTTTCCTTTCCCCTTTTTATGCACTTTTTGGACTAAATTTATGAATTTTCAATTTCCACAATTCCTGGCTAAATGATTTTGCGGGTTACAAACGAAAAAGGGGAAATTTTTATTAGGCTCAAATTGGGTTGCAAATGGATAATTTTTTTCACAACTTTTTATGGCTAATAATTTTGGGTAAACAAACGAGGGCCTACTTTATTGTCCAAATTGCTAATTGCTTTACCATATGCGCGTCGAGAATAATTTAGTTTATAGATATTTTAGCGCGTTTTCAAGACAACATCTTACATGTTTCCCATAACCGATCAAAACAAAGGAATTGAGATCTTCAACGACTTATTTTAAATGTTAAATTGAACTTCGAGTTAACCATTAACTCTGACTGATTTAATTACTCACAAAAGATGATAGTCTCAAAATCTCACCGGGTTGATTAATCTCCACACTTATTCGTAAAGTCGTCAATTTTCGCTTAATTTCCATCTCTGGTCAATTTCGACCTAGTGCTCTTGATTTTAACAATTTGAGAGTTCAAAAAAAAATTTAATGACATTTTCAAAGTTTTTAAATTTCAATTTTTATTTATTTTGAGGAAAAAAATCTTTTTGATTTTTTTCAAATTTTTTAATTTTTATGGAATTTTTTTAAATTTTCTAAATTCTTTGGGCATTTTGAAATTTGTGAAAATTTTGAAACGCATGTGTACCCCCCTAACTAAGACTTTTGCAATGTCCTCATGCAAACAAGGACTAAAATCTAACATAAAAGTAGAGTGCGTAAAAATAAACAAAGGGCAAAATGCAAATATGTATTAATAACCATGCATTACAAGAGATAAAGAGAGAAATACATAATTTGTTGTAACGGGATAAGACAATAAAATGCTAAATTACAACGAACTACAAAAGGAATTCCAAAACAACACCACCACCGAAACATGGCTTATTGTGGGGGTGGGCGAGATGTTCCGGGAGCATTGGGATCATACGGGTCATAGAAATAAGTGGGGATTGGAACACCCTAACCTACATGCAACTTGTACATCTCGGCTTGAAGACGTACCATCATGTTTGTGTCACGATGATAGGCTTCTTGGTCCGCCCGGTAATCTCTCATAAACTCTTGGAAACTCGTCTCTAGATTCTCAATGCGCCGAGTGAGATCCTCACCCACTGGCTCATAATTGGAGTCCTCCTCCTCATTGTACTCAAGCTCCTCTTCTTTCATTTCAACATAAACGTTCATCGTGGCTTGTATCACTTCCCTTTGTCGTTCATTTCTTGTACGGGATTCTTGCCCCATGGGCTTTGGAATGCGGGGAAAGGCTTGAGGGGGCTCAATTCCAGCATCGGGGATGATGGAAGTGATGAGACGGGGATATGGGAGGGGAGCTTGACCTTTACGATCCATAGCCGCATGAAGAATGTCTGTGTAGAGAATGCGTTTAACATGGATAGTGGAGCGTAGATCGAAGTGGTGGAACAGGAGGTTGGCTTGATGAGGACACATCGCCGATTCGTTTGATGTTTGTAGAATGTTGGCACAAACGATATGGAATTCGATGAGGGATTTTTCAGGAAGAGACACCATGGGGAAAGTCTTTTTATTCCACTCATGTACGGGGGAAAGGAGGAGGATGCACCCCCTTTAGCAATTGGGACGACGTTAGTGGGGTAGTCATAGCGATTTGGGCTCGGAACCCCCATTGCTCGTAGCTTTTCAGTGAGGATTTATAGTGAGAATGGAATGGGGATCTCATCAACATAAGCCTCGAACATGTTCTCACCCATGCGAACGAGATTTCCATAAAAGTATCGCACCTCATCCTCCCAAACGATGGGATGTGGCTCATCTAGAAAGGGACACCACCCCCGTGGGCGAAATAGATTGTTGACTGATTAGGCATAAATTCTTCCAAATTTATTTCTTTAACTTAGTTACTTTTAGCAGCTCGAACAATGTAATCGATTTGATTTTATCTCATAATCTTGCTACTGACTTATTCTAATGAGTACCCCGAGTTTTTGGTATTTCGTACTAATTTTACAGGTATTTTATGTCAATACAGAAATAAAGAAACCGGAAGAATAAAGAAAGAAAAGAAGGAAAGTTAAAAGGGCAAAGTTGTAATTTTTACCCAAAATTCGAAGGTGGGGCCAACTGGAAAGTTGAAGAGCTTTCAATTACAAGAACATTGGAAAAAATGGTACCTCAATCGGAGTCCCGGTGTGAAGGTTATGAGCAGTCAAAGATAGAAGAAAAAGTCAAACAAAGATAGGACCGATCGAGATAGGTTCTGATCCGAAATACATAGTTCCAGTGAACCCCAGACCGAAGACGGATCGAAGTTGATGCAAATTAAAAGAACCTATCCGGATAGGACCGGTCCGGGAAGAAATTAAAAGAACCAATCCGGATAGGACCGATCCAGGAAGAAATTAAAAGAACCGATATAGATAGAACCGATCCGGATAGGACCGATCCGACTGTCGCAGTTTTGTTTTCTTACTCTTCCTCCAATGGAGGGTCCTGGTGAAGCTAAAACTCTTGGAGTCTTGTAGGGTATTTAAACCCGATTTATTATCATTTTAAGGGGCGGAAAATTCATCTAATTTTTCCCCTTTTGAGTTAAAACTTTTAGAGGTAGTTAAAGAGAGAAAGTTTCTACAAAAACCTAGTTTGAAGATTTATTGCAATTGTAATTCCAAGATTGAAGTTTGTTCAGATTTTTGTGATTAAAAGTAATTTTAGTTGATGCTTTTAGTGCTTTGGTAATTTAGTTGATTACTTTCTTCTGTCTAATCTTCCTTCTACATCATTCTTCAATTCTCCCTTAGTTTAATCATGATTTCCCGTAATTCAAAAACGTTTTCATTAATTTCACCATGGTAGGCTAGGTTTTTAAAGGTCGGGATGCATGAACTCAACCTGATGTGGTAGTTGCATGAGTATAAAATTAGTCCTCTAAATTTAATGATTTCATTATGACTGTATTGCGTAGAAACACGGTAACTGTAGATCTTTGGATCTCGTTTGCTTCACGATAATCGGGATGCTTCAGAATGCAATTCTAGTGTAACTATTGCAATACCGATTTACCTGCCCTCTGATTAAGTATGGTGCGAGCTTGAACCTCATATACGTAATGCTTGGGAGTACTAAATTCTGGGTCTAATTAATCACTCAAATTTATGATTAGTTTTATACCATCAATACACTAGGGTTGAGGGATTGTATTCTCGTCCTGTTACGACTAGCGTATTTACACGGACACACGGTTTCCAACACGATTAAATTGGCACCGTTTCCGAGGATTAGGTAGATTTAGGATTAGATCAAGTTAATCTCAAACTTTGACAAAAAATTTCCAAAAATCCAAAAACATATAAAAATTTGAAAAAAAAATATAAGCACAAAAATAGTCATCATCATCTCTCATAATCCCGTTAATGAAAAATTCTGAACTCACTCCAACTCCCCATAATACTCCAACCCACATTCACGAAAATCCAATAGTTGAGTACGACCCTGATAGCCCTCACACTCCTAACGATCCACAATTCTGGGTTCCACCTCCCACACCGACACACTCAATTGCAAATAACACTCCGTTCTCCCTCTTAGGACACACTTCAGAGCGCGCTCCGAGTATACCAAGTGAGGACACAGAGTCTTTCAGTGAGAGAAATTTGTCAAAACACGGTAGTGCAACCGCCGGTGAGGGAGAGGCCCCGTATCGCCCTTTGAGAGACGTCTTATATCCCGAACGCACTATCACTCCGGGATGCATTTTACTCCCGTATAATGCAGGGCAATTTCTCTTTAGGAATGGGATGATCTAGATACTTCCCACTTACCATGGAATGGATTTAGAAAAACCATATGCCCACATCATGGAATTTTAGGAGGCGTGCGAGACTCTCAGTGATCAAACTTCCACAAAAGATGTGCTCCGCCTTAAACTCTTCCCATTCTCGCAAAAGGATAAGGCTAAGACCTGGCTATGGTCTTTACCTCCAAATTCGATTTCATCATGGAATGAGCTATAATCTAAATTTCTCAAGAAATTCTTTCCTCCACATCGAACGAACTCCATCAAGGCTCAAATTCAAACTTTCCAACAATTAGAAAATGAGTCGTTCGATCGATGCTACGAGCATTTCAATGAGTTAATTACTGCATGTCATCATCATGGTTTTGATAAAACGCAAATCATTTCCTTCATCCATAATGGGCTGAACATTAATTCCAAGGAACTCGTTGAAACCATGTGCGTTTGCCCATTTGTTGACTTAGATGCTAACGATGCTGAGCTTCACCTGAGGTATGTCACCGAGACTACCCGATCCTGGGATACACCTGACCCTAATGCTCAAAATCGAAATCACCAAGTGACCACCACTCCATCGGCGTCTGACCTATTTCACGTCGAAAAGAATCCTATGACGGACTGTCGACTCGATGTACTTGAGAAAGTATTGCGAGACCTATTTGAAGTATATGGAAGGGGATTAACTGGATCCATCCCAAACCCCATCGAGAAGGTGTGTGCAATTTGTGAGGTTGGTCATTCAACTAATGAATGCCCGACTATACCCGCCTACAAAATTATGCTTCAAGAACAAGTCAGTGGTATAGGAGGATTAAAGGGTAATTTCGGTGCACCGCACGGGAATTCTTACAACCTTTCATGGAAAAACCCTCTTGGTTTTAGCTATGGGAAACAAAAACTTGCGATGAATCCTAATTCACATGTTACCCCTCCTCCACCACTGCACTTTCAACAAGCTCCACACATGCAAGGACATGTGCAAGCACCACCACCTCAAGGAGCATATATCACTCCACCGCGAAGAAAGCTAGAAGATACGATCAACCACTTTATCAATACCCAGAATACAACTAATTCTAGGCATGAGCGCATGATCAACGATATGAATGCGAACATTTCAAAGTTGCAATCATCATTGAGTATCCAAGAGAATGGAAAGTTTCCTGCCCAGGGCCAAAGACCTCTCCAAGGTCAAACTAGTGTTATCTCGACACCCCATGACCATCCTGAGCAATGTAGAACAATTACCACTTTATGTAGTGGGAGAGTAGTTGACTTGTCACCTCCCCCACAAGGCGTACCTAAAGACAAGGAGATTTTGCCCGGAAAGAAAGAGGCCGAAGATGTCCCCTTGAAAGAGAGTGATAAATAAGACACTAGTGAGCCCGAGGTAGTAGTGAAACCACCCTCAGTGGCACCGTTTCCTCAAAGGCTAATTCCTTCTCATAAAGGAAGCGACCGCGATGATGTGCTAGACGTGCTAAAGCAAGTAGAGTTAAATTTACCTTTCCTCGATGCCATTAAGTAAATTCCAGCTTACGCGAAAGTCATCAAGGACTTATTAACAGTGAAGAGGAAGATGAAGGTAAAGAAAAACGTCTTTCTAGCACAGAACGTGAGCTCCATCCTACTCAATGATCTCCTGCCCAAATTCAAAGATCCCAGTGCACCCACCATTTCCTGCATCATTGGAGAAAATAAAATTGAAAAATCCTTACTTGACTTGGGAGCAAGTGTCAATATCCTCCCTTACGCCATCTATAAGCAACTTGATTTGGGCGACCTTAAGCCCACAAATATCACTCTCCAGTTAGCGGATCGAACCGTGAAGATCCCAAGAGGTATAGTTGAGGACGTGATCGTCTAAGTTGACACTTTCTACTTCCCGGTAGACTTTGTCATTTGGGACACGGAGCCCTCCTTCACCTTGAGCAATCATGTTCCCATCATTCTTGGGCACCCATTCTTAGCTACAGCTAATGCAATTATCAATACTCAAAATGGGCAGATGCAACTCACCTTTGGGAATATGACCTTAGAGACTAACATCTTCCATATAGCCCAACATACGGGGGAAGAAGATGATCTTCACGCGATGAGCCTAGTCGATGAGATCGTAGAGGAGTACTTTGAGAAAAATTATTATGGATATGCCCTAGGGTCTTGCTTAGTGTCGAGCCACGAGAATGAGGGGTCCCATAAGAGAGAGTCGTTATGGGTGTGCCTTATTTCATCAAGTAATAGCGGTAGTTATGATGATGAGAGAAAAGCTGGGGAGATGGGTGTAGTGACCGCGATTGTGAGAGAGAGAGAGGGGTTAGAAGAGAGAAAAATAGTGGAGTTAGAGATCAAGCAAGTAAGGGAGGACGTAGGTGTAATACCCCGTATTTTTATGCTATATTAATTTGGGGTTTTATTAAATTTAATCTGAATGATTATTTAATAAATATCCGGAAATTTAATTATGTTATAATTATTAACGTGATGAGAGTTAGTAATTATGGGAAACTTGTTGAATGTTACTATTATACTATATTGGTTATATTGAATGTCATAAGTGAATTAAATGACTATTTCGGAAATTTAAGTAAGGACGTGCCCGTGTCACGTCGGGACTTATTTTGTTAAATAAAAGTGAATATTTTATAACTTGTTCGTATGGTCGTTTGAGTGCGCCAACGCGTCCGGAAGGGTCGAGATAGTCAGAAAAGTGTACCCGGGGGTTTAGTTTGGGTCTCGGGATGTTTTTAGGCTAAATTAGTGACCCGGGAGGGCATTTTGGTCATTTTACAAAATAGGGTAATTAAACCCACGAATTTCAGCCATCCTTAGTAGCCATTTAAGTCAGCCTTTTAGGGTTAGAACATTCAGAACCCTAGAACGGCCATTGGAGAAGAGAGGAGAGAGCTCTCAAGGTGATTCAAGGCCCAAAACACCACCGATTGCACCGCCGTCACCACCAACGCGTAGACCGCGAGGAGGAGAACGCAACCACACCAATATCAGCAGGAAACCAGACCTCTGAAATCCCAGGCAAGTGTTTAACTTGCGTATTTTCATTGATGCAATATTCATATTAGTGTAGGAATGTTTAGGAGTATAATCAATGGAAGAAAACCCCAATTTTGATAGGGATTTGCATGTAGAAATCATTATAACCATATTCTAGAAGTATTATGTGAAGTAGATGATTAACCCACGAATTTGTGATGATTTGTTAGAAGGAAATTCTGGAGAAAACTGATTAGAACAAAAGTTAAGAAAACTTTAGGGTTCTTGATGATTAGATGAGATTTTAGGTTGTTTAACCATGTTTAATGACGTATACACACATGTAGAACGTTAAAGATATCTGGAATTTTGTTAGTATGTTAACAGTAGACTTTTTGGGTCGATTAGTGTTGGAAAATATGAGTTTTGATGAAGAACGTTAATCAATCCCGTCACTGCAATTTCTGCAGAATTTTTGCCCAGACCTGCTTGATCGATCGATCAAGCATAGAGCTTCGATCGATCGAGCCCCAAACTTCGATCGATCGACCCCTCCTGGCAGACTCCTATTTCTCTTGTTTATTTAGTTAAATTGATTTATCGTGATATAACCTTTGGGCATTCTTAATAAAATGATTTGGGAGATATTGAGGACCAGTAGGGTATATGGATAAATGTTAGAACCTTTAATCTTCAACGAGTATGGTAATTGTGGGATATTTACTTTAGGTTGGTAGATTTATGAAATTTAAGGGTGAGGTGCGTAAGAGAGTTACGTTGGAATCAAATAAAGTCTCTTACTGAATTTCAGATTTGTGAGAATATAACCCATGAGTATTAGGTAATAAGTGAGAAAACCTTCGAGTTAAGGTTAGGAATAAAACCTTATACGTAATTCTATAATTGTGTAATTTAGGATAAACGGTATAATTACGGGTGATGGGAAGAACCAATATTAATATGCCATTGGTATATTTATATGATTGTGTGTACATATATTATATACATGTGAAAATCATACCCACGCTACTTGCTATCCCTGAGGTTTCCGCGCTGGGACAAGTCTTATCTCGATGGGACCTTTATGGGGGATATTGACTTGTACCCTAGAAGATAGATGTCCTTGGTACATGCTATCGATGTGATAGTTCAGACGGTCCTAAGAGACGCCGGTATGTGCTACCCTCTTAGAGACTTGGAATCTATGCTTCGCCTCAATATTGTTTGTGTATTTATGTTAATACAATTCGAGAGTGATTCCGAATGTATTCCCCTTTATGTGAGTGATATGGGGCTTTGGATAGTGGAAGTATGCACGCACCATAGTTTTATTCGGGGTGCTGTTATATATATATATATTATACGAGTAGTTAATATATATATATATATATATATATGAGATTATGTCAATTGTAACTGTCTACTGCAATGTGATAGTAGAACATAGTTGTTAACGCATATTATTAAATACTTATATTGAAAAGTATAATATGTCACTGGAAAACTTTATCGTTTTTATAAAATTAAAATGAAGGTCCTTGGTTACTGTTGGAATATTTTTTTAAAATAATGTCGTAAATTTGTAAATCTTGCGGGTAATCTAAGTTAAGTTAAAGCTTTTGGAAAGACGAGTATGTTAGATGTTAAAACGAACCGTTGGGAAGGCTAGTGCGATAGGTGTGCACATTAGAAGAGAGGTGAGTATTTCTCAAGAGAGAGATGAACTAATATGTTGTTGCATTGGCCTGTATCAATTTAAATGCTTGCTTAACGTATTTTAAAAATCAAACACACTTTCGGGCCCTGACCCGTTTCTTTCTCTCTCTCTCTCCCTTGTGTATATATATATGTATATTTTCAGGTGCTCAGCCACAGGGGCGTCTTGCTTAGGATCCTTTGAGAAGAACGAGCTGCAGCTTAGGTGGAAGTTGCAGGTCACTTGAGTAGACGGCTTCTGTTATTGACTCCACTCTTATTACTCTCATTTATTGGGCACGTGTCGCCCCTTTCATCATTTCATTTACTTGTTGGGATTTTTATATTTCAGTTATTCCAGTATTGTTTTATGGGATTTATTCAGGATAGTTTATGATGTTTGGTTTTATTATGTTGACATTCGATTGACGAATGTATGGTTTTATTTCAGTTCTTCGTGGTGTGATTCTATATTGTAGAAATGTTGTTTTGTATAAATAAATCTTTTCTTTAATTAAAATTTGGAAGTTTGTATGAAAAATGTTTTTGACACTTAGCTTAATTATGTAGGGGGTTAAATTGGAAAAATTATTTTTATCGACAGTGATGCTGAGAATGAACCAACTGTTTACCTTGATTTAATTTAATAAAGGAGTGATCGCCCGGTATCTAATTAGGTGGGGTGTCACAGTAGGCACACTTGATAGAGAGATATAGGGGACAAGAGCATGGTAGAATTTGAAAAGAATTCGGTCTGGTGGATGAGAGCCTTACTATTGAAGTCCAATCCCTATTAGGCTCTTCTGGTTATTTAGAAGAAAGCGAATGGAACGATAAAATCAAGGAATTACTTCTTTGTGACCATACACCCAAACCACTAGAGGTCCCTAAGGCTATTGAGGAGAAAAGTTGTGTTTCATCCGACTTAAAGCCCGATCCATGCGTTCCAAAAATTAAAAGAATCTTAGGTGCACGCAGGCCATGCTTTGAGTAAGCATCACAGGGATCCCATTCCAAGTAGTAACTTATCTATTGGTGAGGTCCCAAATTGTTCCAATTATTGGTTTACGATATGAAGACGGGAGAGACGAGGAGAGCACCGCACCCTGTGATTGGGGTATGGTGAGTTTGTGGAGAGCTGAGAGGTCGTCGCACCCCCAACGCATATGGGGTGATTTTTATTGTATTATTGAGTCATGTGTTAGGATCATTTAGTGTCTTTATGCATTTTAAATATTTATTTATTTTATTTTTCCGCACTTTTAATTCGCTTTGAGTTAGATTTTAGTCCCTTTTGCTTGAGGACAATGAAAAAGTCTAAGTTAGGGGGGGTCACAAGTGCGTTTTTCTAAAACTTATTTTTCTTCAAAATAAATAAAAATTGGAATTCAAAATTTTCAAAAATATCATTAAAAGTCGGTTTAAAGTCTCAAATTGTAAAAACTCAGTACACAAAGCCAAAATTGACCAAAGATGGAAATTGTGCGAAAATTGACGACTTAACGAATAAGTGTGGAAATTAACAACCCCGGTGAGATTCGAATATTTCATTTTTGTGAAATTTATAAATCAATCCGAGTTACTTGTTAACTCAAAAGTTCTTTTTAGTGTCAAATAAAGTCGTCGAGGATCTCAATTCTTTCACTTTGATCGGTTATGGAAAATGTGTGTGATATTGCCTTAAAAACGTGCTAAATAGATCTCTAAACTTAATTCATCTCGAAACGCATATGATAACGCAATTAATATTTTGGACAATGAAGTAGGCCTTCGTTTGTCACCCAAAAATATTGGCTAGAAAAAGTAGCAAAAAATTATCCCTTTTGTAACCCAAATTGAGCCAAATAAATGTTTTCCTTTCGTTTGACAACCCGAAAAACCTCAAGTGGTCCAGAATTGTGAAAAGGGGACAATCCCAGAAATTAAGTCCGGAAAGTGCAAAAAAAGGGGCAAGAAAAAAAAATAGCTATGCTCAACAAAAATAACATAAAACAAAAGAGTGAAAAATAGAAAAAGAAAAAAAAATGAGCAAAAGCCCAGAAATGCACTAACGGACATCATAAGAAAACTTTCCAATTCTATATTTCCCATACCATTCTCATTTTACCCAATACACCCTTAGCCCGAAAAAGTCCTAACCGAGTCCAAAATTGCGAAATTGGTTACCGCGTGAAGAGCAAAAACACAAAAATATAATAAAAGAGATCAAAGATACTAATTAGAGGCAACGTTCCCATTTTCTATATCCGCAATTCAATGATGAGATTCGGTTACCATAAATTTTCATCTCTCCACTTGTATGGTTGAATTTGGTTCCAATACATTTACTCTTTTTATCATGCATACCGAGAGAATAGCCACATTCCTAGTGATTCGTTTGTGAGAGCATTCCGTGAGATTTTGAAATCAAAATGAATTTTCGGATAAGTAACGTAATGGTCAATCGGTGGAAATCCGCGTTAAATTTTCTGGCTTTGCACACATGCACTATGATTTGAGACTCTCGAACATGACTTGATGATGATTTTTTTCTGTAAAGTTTGAATTATACAATTTTTGCGTATTTTGAATTTTCTTTGAGCCGAATTTTGTTGGTATATTCTCTGCAAACCCTCACGAGACACAATTCGTCCTACTAGGTTAATCTAGGGATTTAAAGGCGTGTTGCATACGCTAAATGCAATCTCTTGCCCACGAAAAAGGTATTCTATCCCAATAAAATGATTTTCAAGTTTTGAGCCTTGCTAGGATTCTTTTACATTGCTCATGACGTGCAAAGTTCTAAGTTAGGGGGATTTGATTAGGCATAAATTCTTCCAAATTTATCCCCTTAATTTAGTTACTTTTAGCACCTCGAACAACGTAATCGATTTGATTTTATCTCATAATCTTGTTACTAACTTATTCTAACAAGTACCCCGAGTTTCTGGTATTTTATACTAATTTTACAGGTATTTGATGTCAATAAAGAAAGAAAGAAACCGGAAGAATAAAGAAAGAAAAGAAGGAAAGTCAAAAGGGAAAAGTTGTAATTTTTACCCAGAATTCAGAGGTGGGGCCAACTGAAAAGTTGAATAGCTTTCAATTACAAGAACACTGGAAAAAACGGCACCTCAATCGGAGTCCCGGTGTGAAAGTTATGCGCAGTCAAAGATAGAAGAAAAAGTCAAAGAAAGATAGGACCGATCCGAAATACAAAGTTCCAGTGAATCCCAGACCGAATACAGATCGAAGTTGATGCAAATTAAAAGAACCGATTCGAATAGTACCGGTCCAGGAAGAAATTAGAAGAACCGATCCGGGAAGAAATTAAAAGAACCGATCCGGATAGAACCGATCCGGATAGGACCGGTCCGACTATCGCAGTTTTGTTTTCTTACTCTTCCTCCAAAGGAGAGTCCTGGTGAAGCTAAAACTCTTGGAGTCTTGTAGGGTATTTAAACCCGATTTATTATCATTTTAAGGGGTGGAAAATTCATCTGATTTTTCCCCTTTTGAGTTAAAACTTTTAGAGGTAGTTAGAGAGAGAAAGTTGCTACAAAACCCTAGTTTGAAGATTTATTGCAATTTTAATTCCAAGATTGAAGTTTGTTCAAATTTTTGTGATTACAAGTAATTTTAGTTGATGCTTTTAGTGCTTTGGTAAGTTATTTGATTACTTTCTTCTGCCTAATCTTCCTTCTACATCATTCTTCAATTCTCCCTTAGTTTAATCATGATTTCCTGCAATTTAAAAATCGTTTTCATTAATTTCATCATGGTAGGCTTGATTTTTAAAGGTCGGGATGCATGAAATCAACCTGATGTGGTAGTTGCACGTGTATAAAATTAGTCCTTTAAATTTAATGATTTGATTATGACCGTATTGTGTAGGAGCACGACAACTGTAGATCTTTGGATCTCGTTTGCTTCAGGGTAACCGGGATGCTTTAGAATGCAATTCGAGTGTAACTATCGCAATACCGATTTACTCATGCTCTGATTAAGTATGGTGCGGGCTTGAACCTCATATACGTAATGTTTGGGAGTACTAAATTCTGGGTCTAATTAATCACTTAAATTTATGATTAGTTTTTGACCATAAATACATTAGGTTTGAGGGATTGTGTCCATACCTTAATTTTCCAATTAGTTTTAGTTAATTCTTTATTTTTCTCTTTTTCCTTTCTCACTCAATCATAATCTTTTACACTTTATTTTTTTGAAGTAATAAATCAATTAAAATAGCAATCATTCCCTGTGGATTCGATACCTAGACTCACCACTATACTCTGCAAGAGTGTAGTTAAAGTCTAGGTTTTTTTTGTATTTTGGTCGGAAGCCGATAACAACGACTAGCGTATTTACACGGACTCTCAGTTTCCAACACGATCATTGACCGATTGCGGAAGTTCCGCCCATTTAACTTGGTGCTCAATATGCATTGAGCGAGATGGAGAGAAGAAATCTTAGCACCATCGTTTTTCTTGGTGGGAGAGGAACTCATGGTCACTATCATTAAGGATAATGGTGGATTCGTATTTGACTGGTTGTTGAATGTTGGCCATTTGGGAGTAATTTGGGATTGCTGGAATTATGAGAGAGAGAGAGAGAGAGAGAGAGAGAGAGAGAGAGAGAGAATTGGTATGGGTGTGGTTAAATGGGGGTAATGGGGTGTGTATTTATAGGTGGGGTATGGAAGAGGGGGGATGAATTTGGAGGTAAAAATGGAGGGAAAGGGGATGGAAGAAGGGAGGGAAATGAATATTGGGAAATTGAGGGAAGGATTTGGGAAATGGGGGAAGAACCCTTATAAATCGGGGAACTACTGTAGAAAGTCGAACCGGTCCGGGTTATGGGCAAACCAGTCCGATCTTTTCTTTTTTTTTTTTTATTCCAGCAGCGAACCGAACCGATGGTAAAGGGACCGAACCGGTCCGGTACACTGTTAGGTCCTCCTTCTCTCTTCTCCTAACCAACTAAATGTGGGCTTCTTTTCTTGCTCGAGTTTTTGGACACTTTTAAAAATATTTCTACCTATGATTTAGTTCCGAACTAAGCAACAACTCCCCTTGAAATGTTCTACATCCTCACATGTTGTTCCTTAGCATTCATCTCTCTACGAACTTCCTAAAGACTTCGAACGACCTCTAACGACCCTAACCTAAAATTAACAAATATGCATAAGAATCACCCCATACGCGTTGCGGGTGCGACGACCTCTCGTTTCACTCTCACTCAACCATGTAAACGGGTCTGATAACCAAATGGTGTCGGCTTCTTTAACACACACCTCTAAATATGGCTTTAGGAATTTTCCATTAACTTTGAATGCGTCTCCCCCCTTTGGATATTCTAATTCAATGGATCCATTGGGGAACACTTATTTCACTATGAATGGGCCAATCCATTTCGAATAAAATTTATCAGCAAACAAATGTAGGCTGGAGTTGTAGAGAAGCACTTTTCATCCCGAATGAAACTCTTTGCGAAAGATGATTTTATCATGTGTGAGTTTCATCCTATCTTTGGATATTTTGACATTATCATACGTATCATTACGCATCTCTTCCAACTCATTCAATTGAAGCTTGCGAGCTTCACCGACTTTGTCCTAATTATAATTGAACATCTAGATTACCCAATAAGATTTGTGTTCTAACTTCACGGGGAGATGGAAAGGCTTGCCATACACAAAGTGAAAGGGGGACATTTCGAGTGGATTCTTGTAAGCGGTATGATAAGACCATAGTGAATCATTCAATCAGAGGGACCAATCTTTCCGGTTAGGATTGACGGTATTTTCAAGGCTGTTCTTGATTTCACGATCCGCTAGCTCAGCTTGCCTATTAGTTTAGGGGTGATAAGTCGTCCTAATCTTATGGACGAATCCATACTTTCTCATGAGTTTTTCAAATGGCCGATTAGAAAAAGTGTGTGCCGTTATCACTAATGATTTCTTTCGAAGCTCCAAAGCGGGAGAGTATGTGTTCTTATAAGAACTTAATCACCACCTTATTGTCATTAGTCTTTGTAGCTATGGCCTCAACCCATTTCGACACATAGTTTACCGCGACTAGTATGTAAAAGAAACCAAAGGAGGGTGGAAAAGGGCCCATGAAGTCAATAACCCAACAGTCAAAAATCTCAATGATGAGCACGGGGTTTAATGGCATCATGTCTCGTCGGGTGATGGCTCCCATCCTTTGACATCTATCACAAGATTTTCAATACGCATTTACATCCCAAAAAATTATGGGTTAAAAGAGACCACTTTGAAGAATCTTAGCGACCGTCTTTTTCATCGAAAATGGCCTCCACATGCTTTCGTTTGACAAATGCGGATGACACTCGAAATCTCGTCATCCGGTACACAACGTTGGATGTTTTGGTCCGTGCAATATTTGAACAAATATGGATCGTCATAAAAGAACATACGCGACCAAGTAAGGAACTTCTTTCTCTATTGCGGTGTCTAATCAGAAGGAACGACTTTCGCGACAAGGTAGTTTACTATATTTGCAAACTAGGGGAGAGAAGAAGTGGCAAATAATTGGTCATCCGAAAATTATTCATCTATGGGTATGGGATTGTAACACACCGTAATTTTGAGGATTTAGTATTTAATTATTTTTGTGAGAAATAAAAATATTTAAATTGGAGAGACTTAAATTTATAATTTGGAGAATTTATTTGAGTGGGAAGAATTATTTATATTTGGCAACTTTTAGTTTAATTATTCGATATTTCATGTGTCGCATTTTGAGGCCAAAATTAGAGAATGTTATAAAGTATTTCGGATGACAATTCTGAGTGCGCGGTTGAGTCCGTATGGGTTGAGATAGTATGAAAAGAGTACTCGGGGGTAGTAATCGGGTCTCGGGGCTTTTTTGGGCATAGTCGGGCCCACACGGGGTGATTCAGACCATTTTAATTAGGCCCATGTGGCCAAAAACGGGATTTGGGGTTTAAACCTAATTGGAAAAGTGTTGAACGACAGTTAACACAAATTCTAAACCTAGGGCTTGAGAGAGAATTAAGGGAAAGCAAATCAAGAGCCAATTGGGGATTTTTGGAGCCAAATTAAGGGACAAAAGTGAGGGTTCTTCATCAACACCTTAACTACACCAACGGATCAGACTCTACGAATGATTTCAGGCAAGTGGTTAACTGTTGTAATTTTTAAATTGATGATAATCAATTCATATTATGGGAGGTGTAAACCTAAATTCGTTTTTGGGTGGGCAATTACATGAAATGGGTTTTTATAAATTTAATTGGTTGAGTGATTTGATAGTCCAATTGATGTTATAGAAGTATTCATTATTGATTGACATTAGAACCATAATAGAACACCAGTGTTAGAGATGAATTTATTGAAAGTGTGGGATCATATTTGTGAGTGATAATTAGGATCTTACCATTGAAATTTGTGTTCTTGAGTGGGTAAAGATTTGTGAAAATCATTGATGCTAAAAGGTTTAAACAATGATTAGAGTTCATAATAAATGTAAAAAAGATAATGGATATGATGTATTGGGACTAGAATTTGAGATAAGAAATCTTAGATTTTTGTCATTGGTTGAAACAACAAGGCGGAGAAGAACCAGATCTATTCGATCGATCGATCGACCCAAGGGATCGATCGATCGATGGTCCCAGAATTTTGGCAGTTCGACCAGTTTTATATATAAAGGAAAATTACTTTAGATTTTTCTCCTACTTCTTATTTAGTGATAAATGCATATGTAGCATATATTCCTTAGAAATTATAAGGGTACATAATTGGGTTTAGGAGGGTGATAATTATATGCCATGAGAGGAATAAATTTCGGGAGATAATTTGTCAGTACTGATTTAGGGCCGAGGGAAAATATTCGGGTATTGTAGTTGAGTGGCAGTAGATTATTGAAGGAATTTAGGTGTAATTAATTAGTTATGGGGCGAAATATAGAATCGGGTATTAACGATGGTACGGGCCAAGTGAGCGAGTCCGGGTATAATGGTTGGGCGACACCAAGTGTTAATTAATTAATGTGTAAATTAATTAAATTAGAGTCAGACCATAGACCGGATTGGTAATAATTAATTAATGTGTAAATTAATTAAATTAGAGTCGGATCGTAGACTCGGGAAGGTAATGAAATTTGTTAAGGAGTGAATTGATTTAAATTAGAGTCGGACTGTAGACTCGGGAGAGTGATAAATTTATTTATGAAAATTAATTAATTTAGAGTCGGACCATAGACTCGGGAATATACAGGCTTGTGTTACGGGTTTTAGTACACGGTAAAGCAGGGATTTATATTTTATATATATACAGTGTGGTGATAGTATATATATACATGTGTGTACTTTTTGTGCGCTATTAAATATCAAGGATTAGATATTTATTCAAGTTATATACTCTAGTGCTATCAAGGGAGGTTGCGCGATGTGGGTGAATCCCCTAGCTTGAGGAGTAGGGTGAGTATATCCCCAGGTCATAGCGTCCGATGTATGGGTGAGGGGTTTATCTCACTTTTAGGGAAGGAGTGTGACCGCCTTCATTAGGTTTATATTTTGGGTCAGGTTGGTGAGCGATTCCAACTAGGGTAAATTGGTTATGTGAGCACACCTAGTGAGATAACACTTTAGAGGGAATCATCCGGTGAGGGTATACTCAGAGGGATGGATGTACATATATATATATATGTGTGTGTGTGTGTGTGTGTGTGGTTGTTCTTAGTAAAGGTATGTATACAATGGTAGTAAATATTATATGCGGGTAATAATATAGTCAGTGATGTAATTATTTTATATAACTTGTGCCACAGTTATATGATATTATTTAAAGGAAATTAATCAAGTTAATTAGTGAGATAACTTATAACCCATGGATAATAATACTCGGTTTAGAGTGGAAAGGCAAGTGAGGATTATAAGGACTAGTTGGACGGGGTAGTACAACTAGGTGGGGGTTAAGGTAATCGTTAGGTGTTCACATTAGTGGAGAGGTGAGTATGTTCTCAAGAGAGTGCGACACTAACTTAAATATGGAGCGCATTCATGTATTTTTAATTACTGCAGTTAATTCACTTGCTAAATATTTTGAAAATGTTTTGGGTTCTAACCCTTGCTATAAAAATTATTTTCAAAACCTTTTAGGTGTCCAGCCACAAGGACGCCAGACTTGATATTCTATTCCAGGGATACGGAGCTGTGGCACATGTGGATGCTAGCAGGAGTTTGGATTGGAAGCATCATTCATTCCTTCTTAGAGTAGGAATCATTTATCAGTTTCAGTTTCCTTAGGGCATGTCGCCCAGACTTTTTAGTATAGTTTTCAGATTTATTTATTCAGGTGTTAGATGTTTGTATTGGACTATTTACTTTGGTGGCCGATGGTTTATTCGGCATGCCATTTTATTATTTCTTCAGTTGATTTAATTCAGTTGTGTGAATAGTTTATATTTATTTCCGCATGTACTGTTTGGTTTAATTAAAAGATAAAATTTGGCACCAACTTTTTGAAATACTAGGTGGTTAGTAAGTTTTAAAAAGGTTTTCGACAGTGATGCTAAGGATGAACCAACTGGGATTCCTGTTTTAATTTGGTATACGACTGATCACCCGGTATTTTATTAGGTGCGGTATCACAGGGATCACTAGGCACGTCGGATGATTTTTGGGACAAATGGTCGGCAACGACGTTTTTTACTCCTTTCTTATCTTTTATGGAGAGATTGAACTCTTGTTGGAGTAAGATCCACCTTATGAGGCGCAGCTTATCATCCTTCTAGGAAAGGAGATATTAAGCACCACGTGGTTGATAAAGCCAGTGAATGGTGAACCAATGAGGTAAGAGAGAAATTTATCTAGGGTAAAAACTATCGCTAGCAATTCTTTCTCCGTGGTGGAGTAATTGAGTTGCGGGTCGGTTAACGTACGACTAGCGTAATAGATGACATGAGATTTCTTTTCTTTTCTTTGGCCCAAAACAACCCCTATAGCATAATCAATTGCATCACACATAAGCTCGAATGGAAGGGACCAATCCGGAGCTTGCATAATGGGGGAGGAAACAAGCATGCTTTTCAATTTGTCAAAAGCACTTTGGCATGCTTCATTCGACTCAAAGGGGGTATCCTTCATAAGGAGGTTAATCAAGGGTCTAGCGATGGCCCTAAAATCCTTAATAAACCTTCTATAAAAACCCGCTGGCCTAAGAAAGAGCGCACATCCTTTAGTGATTTAGGTGGGGGAAGCTCGACTATGACATCTATTTATTCCCTATCAACCTCAATTCCTCTGGACGACACTATGTGGCCAAAAACTATTCCTTTGGTAACCATAAATTGACACTTCTCCCAATTTAGTACCAAGTTCTTTTCCACACACCGGGCTACCACTTTTTTAAGATTTGCAAGATAAAGGTCAAAAGAGGGGAATAAGACACTAAAGTCATCAAAAAAACCTCAAGGCCCCTTTCAACCATGTTGCTAAAGAGACTAAGCACGCACCTTTGAAATGTCATGGGATCATTGCAAAGTCCAAATGGCATACGTTTGTAGGAAAATGTGCCAAAAGGACATGCGTAAGTCATCTTCTCTTGATCAATCACATCTACCTCTATTTGGTTATATCCGAAATAACCGTCAAGGAAGCAATAGAATGGATGCCCTTCTACTCCCTTTATCATTTGGTCGATTAATGGTAAGGGGAAATGATATTTCCTAGTGCCCACATTGAGTTTCCGATAATCAATGCAAATGCGCCACCCTATGGTGGTACGTTGAGGAATTAACTCACCCTTGGCATTCTCGACCACAGTAATTCCCGACTTATTCGGGATGACATGGATAGGACTCACCCATTTTCTATCCGATATAGGATAAATTATGCCCGCATCCAATAGCTTAATGATTTCTGCTCGAACTACCTCTTCAATAGTGGGGTTCAAATACCTTTGCATCTCTCTATAGGGCTTAACGTCTTACTCGATATGGATTTTATGGGTACGAATCAAAGGACTTATACCTTTCAAATCCGCTATGTTCCAACCAAAAGAACTTCGGTGCTTCCTCAAAATCGCTAACAATTTACTCTCTTGCTCTTTATCTAGGGCAGAGGAGACAACAATAGGAAATGTCTCATCCTCTCCTAAATAATCATAATTCACATTGGAGGGTAGTTTCTTTAATTCAAGGGTGGGAAATTTTTTATCAGAAGGAACCATGCGTGACTCCCTCGGTGGTAATTCCTAGAATTTAGAAACCCAACTCACATCTCTCACGTCCTCATCTGATGCTCTCTCATCTAACATCTCTCAACTCTCCCACATCCCTCTTAAAATTGGTGTACGTCCCATCACTGTAATAACTTGAAATAATACATGCTCCTAAGGCATCATCACTGAAATTTCCCTCTATGTGCTCCTCTACTATTCTCCTCGATTAGATCTACCACGTGAAAATCGTCCTCCTCACCCACTTGCCTAGAGATATTGAAAATATTTGTCTCGAGGGTCATGTTCCCAAATGTGAGTTGCATTCACCCATTTCGAGTGTTGATTAAGGCATTAGCCATAGTTAAGAATGGGCAGCTGAGAATGATAGGAACATGATTGCTCGAGCTGATGGAGGGCTCCATGTCCCACATGACAAAATCTATCGAAAAGTAGAAAGTGTCGACTTAGACTATCACGTCCTCAACAATGCCTCATGGTATCTTTATAGAAAGATCCGCAAGTTGGAGAGTGATCTTAGTGGGCTTGAGATCGCCGAACTCTAATTGCCTATATATCGAATAAGGGAGAATGTTAACATTTGCCCCTAAATAAAACAAGGCCTCTTCTACTCGGTTCCCTCTAATGATACATGAGATGGTAGGTGCGCCCGGATCTTTGAACTTGGGTGGGAGGTCATTGAGTAGAACGAATCTCACATTTTGTGGAAAAAAGACGTCCCTTTTCACCTTTAGCTTTATTTTCACCATCAATAATTCCTTAAGAACTTTAGCATAGGCGTGAATTTGGTTTATTTCATTGAGAAAAGGTAAATTCAGCTTTACTTGCTTAAAGATGTCTAGTACATCATCCCGGGAGCATCCTTTTTAGGGGGAACCATCCATTGAGGGAAATGCATGGTGGTGGGTGGTTTCACTACGACTTCTGGCTCACTAGTTTCATCATTGTCACCCTCCTTCAAGGGGGCATCTTCGACCTCTTTCGTGCCGAGCGAAACCTCCTTGTCTTAAGGTGTGTCGTGTGGGGGATATGATAAATAGATAACTAGCCCACTATGTAGAGTGGTGACGGATTGACAGTGCTCCTAATGTTCATTGGATCTAGAGCTAACACTAGTTTGACCTTGAGGGGGTCTTTGGCCTTGAGCCAAAAACTTACCCTTCTTGTGGATACTTAAAGCTGATTGCAACTTCGAGATGTTCGCATTCATTTCATCCAACATGCAATCATTTTGAGCATTGGTTTCATATTGAGCATCGATGAATTGGTTCACATCATCCTCCAAATTTCTTCGAGGTGGGGTGATATATGGTGCGGGAGGTGATGCTTGTTGAAAATGTGGAGGTGGAGGTGGGGCAACGTGTGAATTAGGCTTCAAGGCAACATGTTGTTTCCCGTAGCTAAAACCAGGATCGTTCTTCCACGAAGGGTTGTAAGAATTCCCATGTGGGGCATTGAAATTACCCTTAAATCCTCATATCGCATCCACTTGCTCATGTAGTATTTCTTTATAGGAGGCTATCATCGGGCATTCCTTCGTTGAATGGCCCACCTCACAAATAGTGCACACCTTCTCTTTCATTGCCCGGGTGGATCCGATTGGTTCTCTTGGCCTTGATCCGACTACGTCTCCCACATGATAAATATTGGGCTCTGAGGGAGCGGTGGGAGTTTGTCGAGCTCGGTTTTGGGTGTTATGATCGAATGTGTCCCACGCTTGAGTTGTCTCGGCGATAAACTTAAGGTGGGCATCTGTGTCGTGTTCATCTAATTCCCAA
Source organism: Sambucus nigra (assembly GCA_949130495.1). Classification (NCBI taxonomy): domain Eukaryota; kingdom Viridiplantae; phylum Streptophyta; class Magnoliopsida; order Dipsacales; family Adoxaceae; genus Sambucus; species Sambucus nigra. The sequence goes on along the minus strand of OX422218.1, from coordinate 169,661,349 downwards.
TACTGTCTCTCGTAAATCATCTCAAAGAGTTATTTATAAGATATGCTTAGCCCTTGGTGAAATAAAGATATGAGATGATAATTTTTGAAACCATGATGAGGCCATGTACTAAATAGCTCATTGAAACGTCCATAACATTGATCAAATGGCTCATTTTCTTATTGTTAGAATGTTTGAATTTGATCTTGGATGGAATTTGTTTGATGTTGGGGAAATAACTTTAAGAGAAATTTGGATGGCATTTCCCTCCGTGATCCAATTGAGTTCGGTGATAAAGACCATAGCCATGTCTTTGCTTTATCCTTTAAGGAGAAAGGAAATATTTTAAGGCGAACGACATCTTGTGTGCAAGCTTGATCGCTAAAGGTATCGCATGCCTCTTTGAACTCACAAATGTGGAGGTGGTGCTTTTTCTAATCCATACCGTGAAAATTGAGAAGAATGTAGATCATCCCATTGCGAAAATGAAATTGTCCTGCATTATATGAAAGTAAAATGCATCCTGGAGTGACGGTTCACTCGGGATATAGGAGTTATGGGACGATACGACACTTCACCGTCACCCGTACCAAAACTAGCGTTATCCGACATGGATCTCTCTCCAATTGATTCGAATTCCTCACTCGACATGCTCGGAGTGCGACTCAATGTGTGACTTGTGGGAGATTTAGGCAGTGTAGGAGGTGGAACCAAAAATTTAGGAGCGTTTGGAGTGTGTGGGTTATCGGGGTTGGACTCTCCTAGAGGATTTTTGTGAATTTGGGTAGGAGTAGATTATGGAGTTTGTTGAAGATTTTGCATAAAAATCTTTTGAGAGATGCTGTATATTTTTTGCGTTTTCTTATTTTTCTATTTTTTTTTATTTTTTTTGACTTTACGATTTTTTTGGCCTTTTAAGAATTGGAGTTAAATTTTAGATTAACGCAACCCAGCCTAAAAGTCTACTCAATCCCCGGTAACGAAGCCAAAAACTTGACGTGATGCAAAATGTGTCTCTAGTGCGTTCTAATTACGTTTCAAGTGCAAACCAGTCACGTAAGTAATATCCAGGTAAACCAGGTATCGATATTAGGGACTAAGAAGAAGAATCGTGATGACGAATAGGGAAAATATGACTAACCTAAAGGTTTGATGATTAGGCATAAATTCTTCACATTTATCCCCTTAATTTCGGTATTTTTATGATCCCGTGCGGTATAAATAACTTGTATTTATCTTATATTTATGATACTAACCCTTTTTGGCAAGTATTTCGTATTTTGTGTATCTCTTATGTGTTTTACAGGTATTTCATGCAAGAAAGATGGAAAAGAGAACTCAAAATAGTAAAAGAAACCAAGAATCGGGGAGTTGAAGGGTATTTTCGTAATTTTTCAGCCTTATACAGGGGGTGGGGCCAACTAGAAAGTTGAAGATCTTTCAATTACAAGAACACTGGAAAAAATGGCACCTCAATCCGAGCTACGGTGAAGAAGTTATGCCAATTTGAAGTTGAGAAAAAAATTCAAGAAAAAAAGTTGTCAAACCCTGGGACCGGTCCGCCAAAAATAAAAGAACCGGTCCGCCCTGGGACCATTCCACCAAAAATAAAAGAACCGGTCTGCCCTGGGACCGGTCTGCCAAAAATAAAAGAACCGGTCCGCCCTGGGACCTGTCCGGGGGAGGAGGGGGACCGATGCTGCTATCGAAGTTTTAATTTTCTAATTTTCCTCTAATAGAGAGTCCTAGTGATGCTAAAACTCTTGGAGTCTTGTAGGGTATATAAACCCATTTTATTATCACTCTTAGGACGGATTTTTAGAGAGGATAATAGTTAGTTTTTCTTTTCTTTCCAAAAACCCTAGTTTTAGATACAATTTCCTATTTTATTCAAGGATTGAAAATTTATTCAGAGGTTGTGTGATTACCAGTTTTAATCATTGCTGTGATTATTCCTTGGGTAATTTTAGTAAGTTGTTTCTTCTTTGTGATTCTATTCTACATTATTCCATCAATTGTCCTTAGATTAATCATGAACACTTGCATATTAAACATTGTTTTCATCACTTTCATCATGTTAGGCTAGATTTTCTAAGGCCGGGATACATGAACCCAGCCTGATGTGTTAATTGTAGGCATATAACATTAATCCTCTGAATTTAGTGATTGAATGCGACCGTATCATGTTGGAACATAAAAATTGTATGTCTTTATATCTCGTTTGCCTCTGGGTAACCGTGATGATTTGGAATGCAATTCGAGTATTACTATCGCGATATCGATTTACTCGTCCTCAGATTAAGTATGACTTGGGCTTGAACCTCGTATACGTAATGCTTGGGAGTATTAAATTCCGGGTTAAATCAATCAGTTAAATTTATGATTAGTATTATAACTGCAATACACTAGGGTTGGGGGATTGTATTCCCGTCCTGTTTTTCTCATCACTTAGTTCAGAAGTTTTAAATCATCTTTCATTCATATTTTAGGTAGTTTAGTGTAATTGCATCTCTTCATAATTTCATATTTGCATTTAGTTTAATCATTCCCAAAATCAAATCATTTTCCCTTTCTTTTTAGAGTCAAGGTTAGGATTCCTCCGTCTTTTCCCGTCGTTACAACTTCGTTGTCCTTTTTCCCTGAGGATCGATACCCGACTTACTGGGATTATTACTTGAGCGACATGCTTGCACTTGAGCCTAGAGTGAACGCATTTCTGAGACAAAATTTCAGTCGTGTCAAGTTTTTGGCGCCATTCCCGGGGAATTAGGTAGACTTAGGATTAGATCGAGTCAATCCAAAGCTTTGACCAAAAATTTCCAAAAATCCAAAAACATAAAAAAATTCCAAAAGCACAAAAATATTCACCATCTCTCATAAGCCATTAATGCAAAATTCTGAACTCACTTCCACAACTCATAATACTCCAACCAGCATTCACGAAAATCCAATCATTGAGTACAACCCCGATAGCCCCCACACTCCTAATGCCCCACAGTTCTGGATTCCACCTCCCACACCGTCACACTCAATCTCCAATAACACCCCGTTTACCTTCTTAGGACACACGTTCGAGCACACCCAGTGAGAGAACCGAGTCGTTAAGTGAGAGAGAGATGTCTCAACACAGTAATGCACCCACCGGTGAGGAAAATCCCCTCCATACCGCCCGCTGAGAGAATTCCTATATCCCGAGCGCACTGTCACTCCGGGATGCATTATACTCCCGTATAATGCCGGGTAATTCCGTTTCAAAAATGGAATGATCCAGATGCTACCACATTACCACGGTATTGATTCTGAAAAGCCATACCTCCATATTAGGGAATTTGAGGATGTGTGCGATACGCTCAATGATCAAACCTGCACCCAAGAGGTGATCCGCCTCAAACTCTTCCCATTCTCACTCAAAGATAAAGCTAAGACCTGGCTATGGTCTTTACCTCCGAGATCGATTCCATCTTGGAACGAGTTACAATCGAGATTTCTCAAGAAATTCTTCCCGCCACATCAAACAATTTCCATAAAGGCTCAAATTCAATCGTTCAGACAATCTGAAAATAAGCCATTTCATCGATGTCATGAGCGTTTCAATGAGTTAGTTACTTCATGCCCCCATCATGGATTTGATGCAGCGCAAATCATCTCTTTTCTCTATAATGGTCTGAATCTCAATTCCAATCAACTTTTTGAAACCATGGGAAGTGGTCCCTTTGTCGATTTAGACTCCCAAGATGCAGATCTTCATTTGAGGTATGTCGCCGAGACTACCCAATCCTGGGATACCTCGAACCCTAATGCTCAAAATCGAAATCGTCAAGCGACCACCACTTCGTCAGCGTCCGGCCTATATCATGTAGAAAAGAATTCTATAACGGACAGTCGTATTGATATACTTGAGAAAGAGATGCGAGACCTACGAGGGATATATGGGAGAGGACTAATTGGATCCATACCGAACCCCGTCGAGAAGGTGTGTGAAATTTGTGAGGCGGGTCATTCAACTGAGGAATGCCCGACTATACCCGCCTACAAAGTGATGTTTCCAAAGAAAGTTAGTGGTATAGGAGGTTTTAAGGGTAATTTCGGTGCATCGCACGGGAATTCTTACAACCCTTCTTGGAAAAACCAACCTGGTTTTAGCTATGGGCAACAACACGCTGCGATGAACCCCACTTCCCATGTTGCCCCTCCTCCACCACAAAACTTTCAACAAGCCCCACACATGCAAGGACATGTGCAAGCACCACCACCTCAAGGATCTTATATCCCGCCACTGCGGAGAAGTCTCGAGGATACTATCAACCACTTTATCAATACCCAGACTGCAACTAATGCTAGGCATGAGCGCATGATGAATGACATGAATGCGAACATTTCACAGTTGCAATCATTGTGGAGTATCCAAGAGAAGGTCAAGTTTCCTGCCCAAGGCCAAAGACCTCTCCAAGGTCAAACTAGTGTTAGCTCGACACCCCATGACCATCCTGAGCAATGTAGCACAATTACCACTCTACGTAGTGGGAGAGTAGTTGACTTGTCACCTCCCCCACGAGACGTACCTAAAGACAAGGAGATTTCGCCCGGCACGAAAGAGGCCGAAGATGTCCCCTTGAATGAGAGTGACAAAGAAGACACTAGTGAGCCCGAGGTAGTAGTGAAACTACCCTCCGCGGCACCGTTTCCTCAAAGGCTAATTCCTTCCCATAAAGGAAACCCACGTGATAATGTGCTAGACATGCTAAAACAAGTTAAGCTGAATTTACCTTTCCTCGATGCCATTAAGTAAATTCCAGCTTATGGAAAAGTCATTAAAGACTTGTTGACGATAAAGAGAAAGATGAAGGTAAAGAAAAATGTCTTTCTAGCATAGAATGTGAGCTCCATTATACTCAATGATCTCCCACCTAAATTCAAAGATCCCGGTGCACCCACCATTTCCTGCATCATTGGAGAAAACAAAATAAAAAAAGCCTTGATTTGGGAGCAAGTGTCAATATCCTCCCTTACTCCATCTATAGGCAACTTGACTTGGGCGACCTCAAGCCCACAAAGGTCACTCTCCAATTAGCGGATCGAACCGTGAAGATCCTAAGAGGAATAGTCGAGGACGTGATCATTCAAGTAACACTTTCTACTTCCCGGTAGACTTTGTCATTTGGGACACGGAGCCCTCCTTTAACTCGAGCAACCATGTTCCCATCATCCTTGGGCACCCTTTCTTAGCTACGGCTAACACAATCATCAATACTCGGAATGGGCGAATGCAACTCACCTTTGGGAACATGACCTTATAGACCAACATCTTCCATGTCGCCCAACATACGGGGGAAGAAGATACCCATCATGCGGTGAGCTTCATAGACGAGATCGTTGGGGAGTACTTTGAGGAAAATGATTATGGAGATGCCCTAGGGTCCTGCTTAGTGTCGAGCCATGAGAATGAGGGGTCCCACAAGAGAGAGCCATTAGGGGTGTACCGTTTTTCATCAAGTAATAGCGGTAGTTGTGATGATGAGAGCGAAGTGGGGGAGAGGTGTGTAGTGACCGCGATAGAGAGAGAGAGAGAGAGAGAGAGAGAGAGAGAGAGAGGTTAGAAGAGAGAAAACTGGTGGAGTTGGAGATCGATCAAGTAAGAGAGGACGTAGGCACTACTCGGGGGAGAGAGCTAGGGGACATGAGCATGGAAGAATTTGAAAAAGAATTCGGTCCGGTGTATGAGAGCCTAAATGAGAGCCTTAACGACGAAGTCCAAACTCTATTGGATTCATTTAGGCACCTAGAAGAAAGCGAATGGAAAGATAAAATCAATGAATTTCTTCTTTGTGACCATCCACCCATACCACTAGAGGTCCCGAAGGTGAGTGAGGAGAAAATTTGTGGTCCATCCGACTTAGAGCCTGACCCATGCATCTTAAAAATTGAAAGAAACCTAGGTGTTCCCTCCGACTCAGCGCACGCAGACCACGCTTTGAGTCAGCATCACGAGGATCCCTCTCCAATTAGTCACGTTGAGTCTCCTGGTCTATCCCTTATCTATGGGCGAGGTCCCAACTTGTTCCGATTGTTAGCTTATAATCCTAGGACGGGAGAGACGAGGAGAACATCAAACCCCGTGAGTGGGGTCGGGTGAGTTCGTGGAGAGATGAGAGGTCGTCGCACCCCTAACGCGTATGGGGTGATTGTTAGTGTATTTTTGAGTCATGCATGAGTGTCATATAGTGTCTTGCTGCATTTTTCCCATTTCTTTGTTTTATTTATCGCACTTATTATTTTGCCTTATTTAGATTTTAGTCCTTTTTGCTTGAGGACAATGCAAAAGTCTAAGTTAGGGGGGGTCACAAGTGCGTATTTCTAAAACTTCACAAATTTTCAAAAATGCCCAGAAATTTCCAAAAAAATCATAAAACTTTGAAAAAACCAAAAATATTTTTGTTCAAAATAAATAAAAGTTGGAATTCAAAATTTTCAAAAATATCATTAAAAGTCGGATTGAAGTCTCAAGTTGTAAAAATTCAACATACACAAAGACGAAATTGACCAAAGATGGAAATTGAGCGAAAATTGACGACTTAACGAATAAGTGTGGAGATTAACAAACCCGGTGAGATTCGAGCCTATCACTTTTTGCGAGTTTTTAAATCAATCCGAATTAATTGTTAACTCAAAGTTCTTTTCAGTGCCTAAAAAGTCGTCGAGGATCTCATTCCTTTCATTTTGATCGGTTATGAAAGACGTGTGTGATATTGCTTTGAAAAACGGTCCAAAAATTGATCTCTAAACTTAAATTCATCTCGAAACGCATATGGTAACGCAATTGGTATTTTGGACAATGAAGTAGGCCCTCGTTTGTCATCCAAAAATATTGGCCAGAAAAAGTAGTGAAAAATTACCCCTTTTGTAACCCAATTTGAGCCAAGCAAATTGTCCCTTTCGTTTGATAACCCGAAAAACCCAAATAGCCCGGAATTGCGAAAAAATGGAAAAATTCAAAATTTAAGTCCAAAAAGTGCATAAAAGGGGGAAAGAAAAAATAGATATGCTCAACAAAAATAGCAAGAAAATAAAGGAAGTGAAAAACAGAAAAAAATAGAGAAAAAAAAGAAAAAAATGAGCAATATCCCGAAAAAAGCACAAATGGACATCATATATGACTTTTCCAATTCCAACCTTCCCGACAATTTTCATTTTACCCCAAAACACCTTACAACCCGAAAAAGTCCTAACCAAGTCTAAATTGCGAAATTGGTTACCGCGTGGAGAGCTAATACACCAAAAGATAATAAAGGAGATTAAATGCGTGAATAAGAGGCAATGTTCCCATTTTTAAAACCGTAATCCATTGATGAGATCCTATCACTATGAAATTTCTGTCTTTCTACTTGTATCGTGACTTTGCGTTCACGCATACTGAGAGAATAGCCACATTTCGAGTGATTCGTTTGAGAGAGCATTCCGTAATATTTTGAAATCAAAACGAATTTTTGGATAAGTAACGTAATGATCAATCAGTGGAAACTCGCGCTTAGATTTTTGGTTTCGCACACACGCACTATGATTTGAGACTTGTAAATATGACTTGATGATGACTATTTTCTGGGAAGGTCTGAATTGTATAATTTTTGCGTATTTTGAATTTTCTTTGAGTCGAATTTTGTGGGTACATTCTCTGCAAACCCTCACGAGACACTATTCGTCCTACTAGGGTGACCTAGGGCTTTAAAGGCTTGTTGCATACGCTAAATGCAATCGCTTGCCCGCGAAAAAGGTATTCTATCCCAATAAAATGTGACTTTCAAGAGTTAAGCCTTGCTAGGATTCTTTTACATTGCTCGGGACGCGCAAAGTTCTAAGTTAGGGGGGTTTGATTAGGCATAAATTCTTCACATTTATCCCCTTAATTTCGGTATTTTTATGATCCCGTGCGGTATAAATAACTTGGATTTATCTCATATTTATACTACTAACCCTTTTTGTCAAGTATTTCATATTTTGTGTATCTCTTATATGTTTTACAAGTATTTCATGCAAGAAAGATGGAAAAGAGAACTCAAAATAGTGAAAGAAACCAAGAATCGAGGAGTTGAAGGGAATTTTCCAGCCTTAGTCTGGGAGTGGGGACAACTGGAAAGTTGAAGATCTTTCAATTACAAGAACACTGGAAAACACGGCACCTCAATCCGAGCTACGATGAAGAAGTTATGCCAATTTGAAGTTGAGAAAAAATTCAAGAAAAAAAGCTGTCAAACCCTCGGACCGGTCCGCCAAAAATAAAAGAACCGGTCCGCCCTGTGACCGGTCCCCCAAAAATAAAAGAACAGGTCCACCCTGGGACCGGTTCGGGGGAGGAGGGGGACCGGTCTGGCTATCGCAGTTTTAAGTTTCTAATTTTCCTCTAATAGAGAGTCCTAGTGCTGCTAAAACTCTTGGAGTCTTGTAGGGTATATAAACCCATTTTATTATCATTCTTAGGACGGATTTTTAGAGAGGATAATAGTTAGTTTTTCTTTTCTTTCCAAAAACCCTAGTTTTAGATACAATTTCCTATTTTATTCAAGGATTGAAGATTTATTCAGAGGTTGTGTGATTACCAGTTTTATTCATTGCTGCGATTATTCCTTGGGTAATTTTAGTAAGTTGTTTCTTCTTTGTGATTCTATTCTACATTATTCCATCAATTGTCCTTAGATTAATCATGAACACTTGCATATTAAACATTATTTTCATCACTTTCATCATGTTACGCTAGATTTTCTAAGGCCGGGATACATGAACCCAGCCTGATGTGTTAATTGTAGGCATATAACATTAATCCTCTGAATTTAGTGATTGAATGCGACCGTATCATGTAGGAACATAACAATTGTAGGTCTTTATATCTCGTTTGCCTCTGGGTAACCGTGATGATTTAGAATGCAATTCGAGTGTTACTATCGCGATATCGATTTACTCGTCCTCAAATTAAGTATGACGCGGGCTTGAACCTCGTATACGTAATGCTTGGGAGTACTAAATTCCGGGTTAAATCAATCAGTTAAATTTATGATTAGTATTATAACTGCAACACACTAGGGTTGGGGGATTTTATTCCCGTCCTGCTTTTCTCATCACTTAGTTCAGAAGTTTTAAATCATCTTTCATTCATATTTTAGGTAGTTTAGTGTAATTGCATCTCTTCATAATTTCATATTTTCATTTAGTTTAATCATTCCCAAAATCAAATCATTTTCCCTTTCTTTTTAGAGTCAAGGTTAGGATTCCTCCGTCTTTTCCCGTCGTTACAACTTCGTTGTCCTTTTTCCCTGAGGATCGATACCCGACTTACTGGGATTATTACTTGAGCGACATGCTTGCACTTGAGCCTAGAGTGAACGCATTTTTGAGACACAATTTCAGTTGTGTCATGTTTTTGGTGCCGTTCCCGGGGAATTAGGTAGGCTTAGGATTAGATCGAGTCAATCCAAAGCTTTGACCAAAAATTTCCAAAAATCCAAAAACATAAAAAAATTCCAAAAGCACAAAAATATTCACCATCATCTCTCATAAGCCATTAATGCAAAATTCTGAACTCACTTCCACAACTCATAATACTCCAACCAGCATTCACGAAAATCCAATCATTGAGTACAACCCCGATAGCCCCCACACTCCTAATGCCCCACAGTTCTGGATTCCACCTCCCACACCGTCACACTCAATCTCCAATAACACCCCATTTACCTTCTTTAAACACACGTCCGAGAACACTTCAAGCACACCTAGTGAGAGAACCGAGTCGTTAAGTGAGAGAGAGATGTCGCAACACAGTAATGCACCCACCGGTGAGGAAGATCCCCTCCATACCGCCCGCTGAGAGAATTCCTATATCCCGAGCGCACTGTCACTCCGGGATGCATTATACTCCTGTATCATGCCGGGCAATTCCGTTTCAAAAATGGAATGATCCAGATGCTACCACATTACCACGGTATTGATTCTGAAAAGCCATACCTCCATATTAGGGAATTTGAGGATGTGTGCGATACGCTCAATGATCAAATCTGCACCCGCACCCAAGAGGTGATCCGCCTCAAACTCTTCCCTTTCTCACTCAAAGATAAAGCTAAGACCTGGCTATGGTCTTTACCTCCGAGATCGATTCCATCTTGGAACGAGTTACAATCGAGATTTCTCAAGAAATTCTTCCCGCCACATCGAACAATTTCCATAAAGGCTCAAATTCAATCGTTCAGACAATCTGAAAATGAGCCATTTCATCGATGTCATGAGCGTTTCAATGAGTCAGTTACCTCATGCCCCCATCACAGATTTGATGCAGCGCAAATCATCTCTTTTCTCTATAATGGTCTGAATCTCAATTCCAAGCAACTTTTTGAAACCATGGGAAGTGGTCCCTTTGTCGATTTAGACTCCCAAGATGCGGATTTTCATTTGAGGTATGTCACCGAGACTACCCAATCGTGGGATACCTCAAACCCTAATGCTCAAAATCGAAATCGTCAAGCGACCACCACTCCGTCAGCGTCCGGCCTATATCATGTAGAAAAGAATTCTATAGCGGACAGTCGTATTGATATACTTGAGAAAGAGATGCGAGACCTACGAGGGATATGTGGGAGAGGACTAATTGGATCCATACCGAACCCCGTCGAGAAGGTGTGTGAAATTTGTGAGGCGGGTCATTCAACTGAGGAATGCCCGACTATACCCGGCTACAAAGTGATGTTTCAAGAGAAAGTTAGTGGTATAGGAGGTTTTAAGGGTAATTTCGGTGCATCGCATGGGAATTCTTACAACCCTTCTTGGAAAAACCAACCTGGTTTTAGCTATGGGCAACAACACGCTGCGATGAACCCCACTTCCCATGTTGCCCCTCCTCCACCACAAAACTTTCAACAAGCCCCACACATGCAAGGACATGTGCAAGCACCACCACCTCAAGGATCTTATATCCCGCCACCGCGAAGATGTCTCGAGGATACTATCAACCACTTTATCAATACCCAGACTGCAACTAATGCTAGGCTTGAGCGCATGATGAATGACATGAATGCGAACATTTCACAGTTGCAATCATTGTGCAGTATCCAAGAGAAGGTCAAGTTTCCTGCCCAAGGCCAAAGACCTCTCCAAGGTCAAACTAGTGTTAGCTCGACACCCCATGACCATCCTGAGCAATGTAGCGCAATTACCACTCTACGTAGTGGGAGAGTAGTTGACTTGTCACCTCCCCCACGAGACGTACCTAAAGACAAGGAGATTTCGCCCGGCACGAAAGAGGCCGAAGATGTCCCCTTGAATGAGAGTGATAAAGAAGACACTAGTGAGCCCGAGGTAGTAGTGAAACTACCCTCCGCGGCACCGTTTCCTCAAAGGCTAATTCCTTCCCATAAAGGAAACCCACGTGATGATGTGCTAGACATGCTAAAACAAGTTAAGCTGAATTTACCTTTCCTCGATGCCATTAAGCAAATTCCAGCTTATGGAAAAGTCATTAAAGACTTGTTGACGGTAAAGAGAAAGATGAAGGTAAAGAAAAATGTCTTTCTAGCACAGAATGTGAGCTCCATTATACTCAATGATCTCCCACCTAAATTCAAAGAACCCGGTGCACCCACCATTTCCTTCATCATTGGAGAAAACAAAATAAAAAAAGCCTTAGTTGATTTGGGAGCAAGTGTCAATATCCTCCCTTACTCCATCTATAGGCAACTTGACTTGGGCGACCTCAAGCCCACAAAGGTCACTTTCCAATTAGCGGATCGAACCGTGAAGATCCCAAGAGGAATAGTCGAGGACATGATCATTCAAGTTGACACTTTCTACTTCCCGGTAGACTTTGTCATTTGGGACACGGAGCCCTCCTTTAACTCGAGCAACCATGTTCCCGTCATCCTTGGGCGCCCTTTCTTAGCTACGGCTAACACAATCATCAATACTCGGAATGGGCGAATGCAACTCACCTTTGGGAACATGACCTTATAGACCAACATCTTCCATGTCGCCCAACATACGGGGGAAGAAGATACCCATCATGCGGTGAGCTTCATAGACGAGATCGTTGGGGAGTACTTTGAGGAAAATGATTATGAAGATGCCCTAGGGTCCTGCTTAGTGTCGAGCCATGAGAATGAGGGGTCCCACAAGAGAGAGCCATTAGGGGTGTACCATTTTTCATCAAGTAATAGCGGTAGTTGTGATGATGAGAGCAAAGTTGGGGAGAGGTGTGTAGTGACCGCGATAGAGAGAGAGAGAGAGAGAGAGAGGGGTTAGAAGAGAGAAAACTGGTGGAGTTGGAGATCGAGCAAGTAAGAGAGGACGTAGGCACTACTCGGGGGAGAGAGCTAGGGGACATGAGCATGGAAGAATTTGAAAAAGAATTCGGTCCGGTGGATGAGAGCCTAGATGAGAGCCTTAACGACGAAGTCCAAACTCTATTGAATTCATTTAGGCACCTAGAAGAAAGCGAATGGAAAGATAAAATCAATGAATTTCTTCTTTGTGACCATCCACCCATACCACTAGAGGTCCCGAAGGTGAGTGAGGAGAAAATTTGTGGTCCATCCGACTTAGAGCCTGACCCATGCATCTTAAAAATTGAAAGAAACCTAGGTGTTCCCTCTGACTCAGCGCACGCAGACCACGCTTTGAGTCAGCATCACGAGGATCCCTCTCCAATTAGTCACGTTGAGTCTCCTGGTCTATCCCTTATCTATGGGCGAGGTCCCAACTTGTTCCGATTGTTAGCTTATAATCCTAGGACGGGAGAGACGAGGAGAACATCAAACCCCGTGAGTGGGGTCGGGTGAGTTCGTGGAGAGATGAGAGGTCGTCGCACCCCTAACGCGTATGGGGTGATTGTTAGTGTATTTTTGAGTCATGCATGAGTGTCATATAGTGTCTTGCTGCATTTTTCCCATTTCTTTGTTTTATTTATCGCACTTATTATTTTGCCTTATTTAGATTTTAGTCCTTTTTGCTTGAGGACAATGCAAAAGTCTAAGTTAGGGGTGGTCACAAGTGCGTATTTCTAAAACTTCACAAATTTTCAAAAATGCCCAAAAATTTCCAAAAAAATCATAAAACTTTGAAAAAACCAAAAATATTTTTGTTCAAAATAAATAAAAGTTGGAATTCAAAATTTTCAAAAATATCATTAAAAGTCGGATTGAAGTCTCAAGTTGTAAAAATTCAACATACACAAAGACGAAATTGACCAAAGATGGAAATTGAGCGAAAATTGACGACTTAACGAATAAGTGTGGAGATTAACAAACCCGGTGAGATTCGAGCCTATCACTTTTTGCGAGTTTTTAAATCAATCCGAGTTAATTGTTAACTCAAAGTTCTTTTCAGCGCCTAAAAAGTCGTCGAGGATCTCATTCCTTTCATTTTGATCGGTTATGAAAGACGTGTGTGATATTGCTTTGAAAAACGGTCCAAAAATTGATCTCTAAACTTAAATTCATCTCGAAACGCATATGGTAACGCAATTGGTATTTTGGACAGTGAAGTAGGCCCTCGTTTGTCATCCAAAAATATTGGCCAGAAAAAGTAGTGAAAAATTACCCCTTTTGTAACCCAATTTGAGCCAAGCAAATTGTCCCTTTCGTTTGATAACCCGAAAAACCCAAATAGCCCGGAATTGCGAAAAAATGGAAAAATTCAAAATTTAAGTCCAAAAAGTGCATAAAAGGGGGAAAGAAAAAATAGATATGCTCAACAAAAATAGCAAGAAAATAAAGGAAGTGAAAAACAGAAAAAAATAGAGAAAAAAAAGAAAAAAATGAGCAATATCCCGAAAAAAGCACAAATGGACATCATATATGACTTTTCCAATTCCAACCTTCCCGACAATTTTCATTTTACCCCAAAACACCTTACAACCCGAAAAAGTCCTAAACAAGTCTAAATTGCGAAATTGGTTACCGCGTGGAGAGCTAATACACCAAAAGATAATAAAGGAGATTAAATGCGTGAATAAGAGGCAATGTTCCCATTTTTAAAACCGTAATCCATTGATGAGATCCTATCACTATGAAATTTCTGTCTTTCTACTTGTATCGTGACTTTGCGTTCACGCATACTGAGAGAATAGCCACATTTCGAGTGATTCGTTTGAGAGAGCATTCCGTAATATTTTGAAATCAAAACGAATTTTTGGATAAGTAACGTAATGATCAATCAGTGGAAACTCGCGCTTAGATTTTTGGTTTCGCACACACGCACTATGATTTGAGACTTGTAAATATGACTTGATGATGACTATTTTCTGGGAAGGTTTGAATTGTATAATTTTTGCGTATTTTGAATTTTCTTTGAGTCGAATTTTGTGGGTACATTCTCTGCAAACCCTCACGAGACACTATTCGTCCTACTAGGGTGACCTAGGGGTTTAAAGGCTTGTTGCATACGCTAAATGCAATCGCTTGCCCACGAAAAAGGTATTCTATCCCAATAAAATGTGATTTTCAAGAGTTAAGCCTTGCTAGGATTCTTTTACATTGCTCGGGACGCGCAAAGTTCTAAGTTAGGGGGGTTTGATTAGGCATAAATTCTTCACATTTATCCCCTTAATTTCGATATTTTTATGATCCCGTGCGGTATAAATAACTTAGATTTATCTCATATTTATACTACTAACCCTTTTTGGCAAGTATTTCATATTTTGTGTATCTCTTATGTGTTTTACAGGTATTTCATGCAAGAAAGATGGAAAAGAGAACTCAAAATAGTGAAAGAAACCAAGAATCGGGGAGTTGAAGGGAATTTTCATAATTTTCCAGCCTTAGTCCGGGAGTGGGGCCAACTGGAAAGTTGAAGATCTTTCAATTACAAGAACACTGGAAAACACGGTACCTCAATCCGAGCTACGGTGAAGAAGTTATTCCAATTTGAAGTTGAGAAAAAATTCAAGAAAAAAAGCTGTCAAACCCTCGGACCGGTCCGCCAAAAATAAAAGAACCGGTCCGCCCTGGGACCGGTCCCCCCAAAATAAAAGAACAGGTCCGCCCTGGGACCGGTTCGGGAGAGGAGGGGTCCGGTCTGGCTATCGCAGTTTTAATTTTCTAATTTTCCTCTAATAGAGATTCCTAGTGCTGCTAAAACTCTTGGAGTCTTGTAGGGTATATAAACCCATTTTATTATCATTCTTAGGACGGATTTTTAGAGAGGATAATAGTTAGTTTTTCTTTTCTTTCCAAAAACCCTAGTTTTAGATACAATTTCCTATTTTATTCAAGGATTGAAGATTTATTCAGAGGTTGTGTGATTACCAGTTTTATTCATTGCTGCGATTATTCCTTGGGTAATTTTAGTAAGTTGTTTCTTCTTTGTGATTTTATTCTACATTATTCCATCAATTGTCTTTATATTAATCATGAACACTTGCATATTAAACATTATTTTCATCACTTTCATCATGTTACGCTAGATTTTCTAAGGCCGGGATACATGAACCCAGCCTGATGTGTTAATTGTAGGCATATAACATTAATCCTCTGAATTTAGTGATTGAATGTGACCGTATCATGTAGGAACATAATAATTGTAGGTCTTTATATCACGTTTGCCTATGAGTAACCGTGATGATTTAGAATGCAATTCGAGTGTTACTATCGCGATACCGATTTACTCGTCCTCAGATTAAGTATGACGCGAGCTTGAACCTCGTATGCGTAATGCTTGGGAGTACTAAATTCCGGGTTAAATCAATCAGTTAAATTTATGATTAGTATTATAACTGCAATACACTAGGGTTGGGGGATTGTATTCCCGTCCTGTTTTTCTCATCACTTAGTTCAGAAGTTTCAAATCGTCTTTCATTTATATTTTAGGTAGTTTAGTGTAATTGCATCTCTTCATAATTTCATATTTGCATTTAGTTTAATCATTCCCAAAATGAAATCATTTTTCCTTTCTTTTTAGAGTCAAGGTTAGGATTCCTCCATATTTTCCTGTCGTTACAACTTCGTTGTCCTTTTTCCCTGAGGATCGATACCCGACTTACGGGGATTATTACTTGAGCGACATGCTTGCACCTGAGCCTAGAATGAACGCACTTCTGAGACACAATTTCAATCGCGTCATTTGACTCACAAAAAGAATAAGAAAAGGTGATTTTTGGAATGAGGGTATGAATTACTACTAGGTAAACATGTAAAATTTAACTAAATTAACTAATCAAGCAAGACTTAACTAATTACGACTTAATGAGTATAAGTGAGAAATAAGGTCAGAATACAAGCCCCCAAGCCCTACTGAGTTCATCGGATATGAAAACTAGTCTCGAATTAAATATTTAATTGAAACAAAGACATTATTTAACTCAAGTATTACATATATGAGGGTACGAGCCCGCATCATACATAATCAAGAATGTAAACAACCTAAAAAGTCAATTAATTAATACACACATCGCACTCTTAACCAACCCCCTTACCTAATACAAACGAGGTTAAAAGTCCTACAATTTTTGTACTTATGAACCAACATGTTCCAATTAACTATTTATTTCAAGAACGTATTTTTATACCCATGCGAACTGTTTAGGGTTGGGTTCATGCATCCCAATCCTTGGAAATCTTGATGGACATTGTGTAACTATGTTTTATCAAGGAATCTATGTTGCATGAAATCATAATTATGTGAAAAGTGTGATTAAACATGCAAAGGAGAATTCTATCGAAGAAATAATGAATCACCAACAAAAAATATGAAATCAATTAAAAGCAACGATGAAAATATTCCTTGGAATGAAGAAGAGCCTTGAATTTAATCCAAAGTGATGAACAAAAGTTGAACAAGTATGAAATCTAGGGATCTTGGCTTCAAAAAATCCATAAAACTAAAAAAATCAATCTCCCTAATGTCTGGTATGACTAAGAAATAAATATATCACGTTATTTTAAGTGTTTGCACCATGCAAAACTCTTTTTAAGAGAAAAGAAAATTACAATTTCCGTATGTCGAATCAATCCGAATTCTTCTTCTTTAATTGGCAAACCGGTACGGTATAAGACAGAACAGGGGACCGGTCTGGGTTTTAATTCATCGGTTCGGTTCTGGCATTCCACTGTCAGGCACCGGTCTAATTGAGATTCCATCGGTTCCGTTCTGCAGTTTCTAGTTTTCCTCCTTTTTCTTCTTGATTTATTCTCAACTTCAAATGCTCATAACTTTTCACCAGGGACTCGGATTTGGATGCCGTTTTTTCCTACATGCTTGTGGACTCGAGGTCTTAATTTTTCCCTTAGGTTCCACGTCCGAATTCTTGGTGTAGAGTTACAATTTTTCCCTTGAATTTCCTTCACTTGTTTCTTTCTTGATTTTGAGTTCTCTCTTTTTATCACTTGTATACAATACCTGCAAAATGTAAACGAAATAGTCGAAACTCGATGCACTAGATGGAAGATGTCAGTAGCAAGTATATGAGATAAATCAACATAATTTACATCGTACGAGGTCATAAAAGCTTCTAAATTATGGGAATAAATACGAAGAATTTATGCCTAATCAAATTTATGGAGGGATAATATTTTATTTCTCATGTGTGCGTATAAGCTCATATGGGGATCACCCTATTTATAGGACATGGTGAGGTATCCCAATAGACATTGAATCCAATAGACATGGAGGATGTATTGATATCCACACCAAAAGTCATATTATTTATCAAATTTAATTAAATATGTACACCCAAAATATATTTACAACTCCTCTCGATACAATAAGATTGACAGAATAATATATAAGGCTGTGAATGAAAGAAAATTACACTACTGAATAAATATTACTGAACAAGGAGAGCTCTACATGTTGTAGCTCCCCTGTTACGATTCAAGTGCCTGTTATAGAACCTGAACATGTTAGTCAATGAAAGAGGGTGAAACTTCAACAAGAGATCTCATATTTAACCTAAAAGTGATAAGATTAAATCATAATAAAAAAACATGGGATCCTCATGAAGTACAAATATGAATCTCCAAAATATAAACACTGCCTTAGAATAATATTGCACAATTGCCAATCCTATCAAGTAAATAAAACTGGTAATGTGATATCTCGTCCCCCGCGATAGGGACTATTATCAATGATTATATTAGTAAACCCAATACTTAAAGGAATTATATTACACATTTAGTCTTCAACCGACCTTATATACTAATCTTTAAGTATCCTTAGGTAGCTATCCTGGTCAACTACTATTGAGATATTAAAATAAGATATCGCAGCATCACGTTATCTCTTAACTTCAAATCATCACTAAACTGCATGCGTGTGACGTCTCATAAATGAAAACCAAACAAGGAACCCCCTTAACACTTATGCCTAGATCAGTTAGTCATCGATAGTCAACAGTTGATGGATGCTCAATCTCATTCTATCAACACCTTCCCCAATATACTAATTAATCCTAAAGGAACTAATATTAGCTAGTCCATCATATTACAAGCTAAGAAGTCTAACCTTAACCCCTATCCTAATATTACCTATCTTATGCAGTACAAGGTCACATATTATCACTGACACCTTCCAGTTTTATTATTTAATTACACATTGAAAGGATATAATTCTATATCTAACTATCCCAGTCATAAAATCGTCTTAGGTAATCATTTCATGTTTTATCATTCTTCATATATACTCTTATAATTTAAGGCATTAACTTATTTCCAAGGTTCAATTAACTGTAGATATCTCAATATTATTGATCATATAAATAAGAATTATAATGGTCCACTTTAGTCATCTCAATTTAAGTAACCTTATGAATAAAAATTATATAAAGATCTAAACAATATCTAAGGTCTCAATTCCCACATAACCATTTTGTATCACAACAACATCACACCTATAATATAGGCCTCACTCATGTAACACATATAATATATATACACAGTATCCCGTTAACCCTCTCAAAGACAGTTTAAGGCCTCAATGCTTGTCATAAATATATATGACATTCTCATAGTCGTTGGATAAAATTGATATACAACGTAGAATGTATTGACATCAACCCATAATATATATATATATATATATATATATATATATATATATATATATATATATATATATATATATATATGGAGAGAGATATTGCATTAATACATAATGTATCCATAATATCCCCACATATTCAGAATAAGTGAAACCACACCTGTTCAACAATCCATCACTATTATTTCAAATTAATTAACCAATTAAGCATATGTTACTCATAGTTAAATGAATCCCACTACTTGAATCAACTTTTAGAATAACTTTCCATTTTAAGTTCCATAGGTTATCAACATTTATTACTTTACACTACTTACCAATTCTCATGTTATTTGTCAAATACTTGTCCCCATTAATTTAAGGGACATATACCAAATAGTCCTTCGAACATTTTTTAATACTCATTTAGTCCAAGCTTTTTTATTCTGCCTCAAAAAGTCCTTTGCCACATATTTTGAAGAGGGAGTGCCGCTGGCGCGGACCTCTAAAAATAAAAGAATATTGAGTGCTCGAGGGACTAAATGGGTTAAATTAAAAATATGTGTCCTTTTTAAAAAATATACATTTATAGTAGGGACTATTCAATAATTGACCCTTTATTTAATAGTATACTCAATATTAATTCTCCCTCAAATTGACAAAATACATTTTAGACATATTTTTCAATACTCATAAATTATGATTTTACTCATTTAGAATATTACAAGAATTATGCATGTTAGAATAATAATTTCTTATGAGCCCCTTGTAATTCGATTTTAGAAAAATTGAGTCAAAAGTTCACTTTTCTATAATGTTATTGTATCTCGACAAATCCGTTCAGTCCAATTTTTCAGGCACTAAATGACCTTTTAGGACTTTGTTAAAACACAAAAGTTTAAAAAAATATAATTTTACGTAAGTAACTCTTTAAAAAAAAATTGAGACTATCCCAGATCTTCAACATAACTCATAAATCCAAAATTAAGAATTTAATATTATTATATTCCCAATTCTCAAAAGTATGGATTCTAAATCTAAATTATCCTAATATGATATGGATTTAAAATACTATCATGATTTCCTACATATATAATTCAATTAGTTTAGAATCTAACACCAAATCTCATTACAAGAATTTGAGAGATGAATAACCAATTACCCAATTAACAATATTCTAGCATGGGTCATATCCTCATGAATTATCTAACTACAAATGATGGTATTTATCATTCATATATAAATTTCAGAATTTTAATAATATGAAGATATATTTATAATTCAATTGTAGAACTTACATCTAACAAGACCCCCCCCCCCCCCCCCCAAATTAAGTTAACGTGAAAGCCCTGCTTTATGCCATTCTCTAATTTATTTATATTAATCAAATATAACATAAGTTCATAATTCAAATATGAATTTTAACAG
This sequence comes from Sambucus nigra, assembly GCA_949130495.1. Lineage (NCBI taxonomy): Eukaryota > Viridiplantae > Streptophyta > Magnoliopsida > Dipsacales > Adoxaceae > Sambucus > Sambucus nigra. The sequence continues at coordinate 169,640,961 of OX422218.1, read as the reverse complement.
ATATAGTCACAAAAATTCACAAATCCCCATATAAACTTGACTCCAAGTGTAATTCCCAACAATTTAACATATAAACTTTAATTTTCAAATCATATTTTATTGACCTATAGGTCTCACTTTAATTAATTAAATCATTAATATGAGTTCTAATATAACCTAATCTAATGAAAGTGGGCTAAATAAAAGAAATCATGTCTTGTGGTTAGATATGAAAAATGCAAATATGATGAAGACGTCGTTCCATTATTGTAGCTTCCATTCTTGTTTCCTTAATCTCACATGCTTTTTCCTCCTAATTGCCTCTGAAGTTTCTCTCACACTCTATCCTCCCAAGTTAGGTTTTGGGTTTAGATTAAACATAGGGTAAGTAGTTTATCTCGTCGCTACTAAAAACCATATTTTATCTCCACCTTATGGGCCCTAAAACCAACCCCAAATGCTTCCAAACCTATCCTAATGGCAGACTCAATTCCCCATCTTTTTACCTAATAAATTGCACTTAAAAATGACAAAGGCAAATATAGTATAATCTCATCCCAAAATATTAATCCAATACTTTGACCCAAAATAATCAATTATTTTATACGAAAACTATTCAATTGGTTTTCTATACAAAAATTAACCAATTAGTTTTATATGAAATAAACCCAATTTTAATTTAATAAATATTCATCCTCCTTAATTCAAAACAATGACCAATTTACATTTATTTTAAAAACAATCAATTTTTTCTAATCAAATAATTTTTCAAATTTTTTTAATTTAATATTTATTATTTAAATTCTCAGGAAATTATAATGAAAAAGACTTCGGTCTCATCTTGAGGCCTCAAACAAAAGAGGACCTCGACCTAGATCAACACAATAGGGAAATAAGCATTTTTCATCGGTTCCTGTCCCCGCGGGGATCCACCTCTAATGGGGCGGGAATGGGGGAAAATTCGGGGACAGTGATGGGAACAAGCATGGTTTATAATCTCCGATTTGGGTTCGAAGTGTGTACGGGAACGGGGTCCTCATCCCACAGGGATCCCCATTATATTCTTAGTGGGATTCCCCAATATATTACGTATTTTTATTTATAAATATATTTTAATATTATTATTTATATGATAATTTATAGCATAAAGGCTTCGTAATGCACTTTTATTATAAAAATGAGTTAAATAATCGTTATATACATATATTATTATTTTTTACTTAGGATTTAAAGAGATAGAAACTAAAATTCTTTTTTGGGGGAACACGATCCCCAAAAAGTACCCGACGGGGATGCCCTGACCTAAAAAGGGGGATGGAGATGGGGACGGGGATGGGGATGGGGATTTGAAGAGATGAAGGGGATGAAGATGGCTCCCCGACCCCAACCCGCTCTAATTCCATCCCTACAACACAACCTTGTATGCCTTAACCTCGTTCCATCACTTAGAGGAATTAGCCCAAATATCCTCGTAATGCAACAATCTCGTCCATCAACACATGAGGCATCTTTGGCCAAACTCATGTTGCAGACTTTACACCTCAACCCAATGAGTAATTTAGTTATACAACAATCTGAGCCGATTTTAAGGAGAGGCCAGAGAGGCGGCCCTTTGGGCCCCTGATTTTTGACACAATTTAATGGCCCCAAATTTTTTATGTGTATATATTTATAACGATTTTTTAATCATTCCAAAATAATTTGTTGAAAACTGAACGAACAAACATTTAAACTTATCTCAACTCCAAAAAAATAAGTCGACATTCTTTCGATTAAAAAACCTGTATAATTTATAAATTAATAAAAAAATCTATTATTAAATATAGGACCTCCAATTCAAAAGTTCGTCTTGGGTCCCTAAAGACTCAGGACCGACCCTAACAATAATAGCATCTTTGATGAAATATTATGCTTCAGTAAACATTATAATGTCACATAATGAGCACATGAGACCTCATCTTAATCCTATAAATATACCCTTCACCCCCTCATTTGGTAAAACACCCTGAGAAAGTGCAACAGTGTGATAATTAATTAAATTAAATTCGCAAGTTTCCAATCAACCTTTATTTAATTCATCCCCTAAACATGCATTTAAGGTGCGTGTGTCAACCCATAAATAAATAAAGCATGTGACACAAAAAATATGCTGAGACACAGATTTCAGGAAAAAATCCCTTTCGGGTAAACCTTTATTTCACTATGAGTATATAAATCGCAACTTACAATTACATAGAGAAATCTGCAATGGATTAACGCGCAGCCAACCCACAAAGACACGTAGTCTTGAACTCATCAAGAGAATACATGCAGCACCCTCCAAGGACTCGTAGCCCAAACTTTAGCAAAGAATCTTCACGCAGCAAGATCCTCAATGACATGCAGTCATACGGTGTAGAGACGCACTCCACGAAAGATGAACAAAATCAAGATGCTCTTTGAATGGCAAAACAATTCACTAAAGCATATGGGAGTTTTGTGAATTGAAAACAATAAAAGGATTAAAACCCTAAAGGAATAAGCCAAAAAGGATTATGCTTTCGCAGTATTTTTGTTCGTCAAAACACTGTGAGTTCTTAATGAAAACGTTACCAAATAATGAGATTTTATAGAAAATCGCGCCGTCTCGAAAACAGAGCTCGTTCGAACGAGATCAGCAAGTCGCTCGAACGAAGGACAACTATCGTTCGAACGAGATCGTGTACATGCTATCTTGCGCGAACGACATGCTATGCCGCTCGAACGCCTGAAGCGAAAAAAATATTATTTTAATGTCCTCTTTAACACTTAGAAAAAATACTCATTCTCAAAATTTGACGAAAAAGTCCGCTCCAACACTTAGAAAATATTTTGTAAAAATCTTCAAAAGCTCTAAGTGAAAAGTAAAGGTATTTAAAACATAACCTTACCAAAGTAAACTTCGTGGAGTCTTGAATGATGAAGAACATGAGTAATTCGGATCCGTCTTTGATGTAGATGTCTCTTGAATGTTCTTCGACGGTGTAGCGGTATATGACATAATAAATTGATAACGAACCTATGAAAATATGTCCTTACAAATCTCTCCCTATGTCTATGCCGGTACATACATAAAAATTCGAATTATAAAAAACCAGACTGCTTATACAAATTTACCCTCCCATGAATAAATTTGCAAGACTTCAAAACTATTCTTCAATCATCTTCGTCAAATCTTAAAGCTTTTCTCATCAGGGTGGGCAACATAATGATCTTCAATCTTTGTGCCTACACACATGAGATAAATCAAAAACCTTCGTGACGAATCGAGTTTGAAATGAAATAAGAATACAGCATTAATAATCAAATCTCCCCATAATGCAAAAACTCACCCATAATATGATAATTCTTTCTCCCCCTTTTTAAGATGTCCCCAAATAGACATATAAGAAGAAACAATCAAAACATGGAGTGTCACGATAAAATTGCATAGAAAATATGAATCAATCAACGCGCATGCAAAGGAGTATCCCAAAAACATTCACAAACTATTTTTGATTTTTCAATTTTTTATACAAAAATAATATACAAAAAAATCACAACATGGATTTAAACTCAAACAACCAAGTCATGGAAACGGAATGAATGGGTGTTAACACATTCGATAGGTAAATCAACTCAATCAAGCATATGTGCACGATGCATATGTGTACCCCTAACGAATGAACATCAAAAGTATCCTTAGGTGAAAAGATTGTTGAATTTAGATGACGTCATCTTATACAAATGAACAAATCAAAGTCAAAATTATTTTCACACCAATAACGTCCAAAACTATTTAGCCCTTTTTCAATATTTTTAAGGACGTGCAAGCCCGTTTAAAATCTCCAACTAAACACCCTCATACATATTTTCTTTTAGAGGTAATCTAACTTCTCAAACTTTGGAGAATTGGTGCAAAAACCTAAATGGCCCATAATTGGCATGAATTTCTTTTTATTGCCTTTAAATATTTCGGGGATATTTTAAACCTCTTTGGACCCCGGATAATAAAATTCCTCCATTTTTAGGTCCAATTTAACGGTGGCTTAGTATTCGCCAAGGCAAAATGAACCTTTCGTAGCCCTTCCTCGTTTTCAAACAAAACACACAAACTCACAAAACGATTTTAATATGCAAAATTTCCTTATAAAAATTTATCGCTCTTGGTTCGTTTTAAGGATAGGATTGAAGTGAAAATACCCAACCAACATGTGATAAGACAAGCACAATAATCAAACAAATCCGTGCATAACATGAGTCAAACATGTAGGAAGTAATACTTAATTACATCTTAATGACTCCAAACATTATAAAGCACAATGATGAATTGACCTATTGTCTCAAAACACTATCAAATAGTCACATGAAGAATGGCATGATGTTGTGACTTGGTCATTCTAAGTGTTCATCGATAAAAGGTGTAAGTAAAATACAAAAATCTTTTTGGATTTTCTCAAAATAAAATCTTTTTGTATTTTTCAAAAATTTTCCTAAAAAAATAAAACATACAAAAATGGTACATACGAGCAATAGGCAAACAATGTCATCATGAAAATCATCCTATGCTAGAAAACAAGTCAAACCTCAATCATTAGGTGTGGAGGGGTTTTCCAAATGTGATGACAACTTATGAAAAACCTCCATCAATTCTTGTGAAGTTTTGACTAAAAACTTAACTTGCTCACCTAAATGTACAAACTCTCTCATGTAGTCTCCGGGAGCATGCAAAGAATCATGTGTGGGTGCATGTGTATCAGAAACACGTGTAGAAGCAAAACGTGACACATACCCCAACTTAAAGCGAAATTCCCTAAGGTGTCCTCTCCTTTTGCAATGAGAGCAAACATAAATAGGCCTTGGAACACCTCTCTCAAAAACTCTAGGACGCACTTTCCTAATAGGAATGGGACGCCTAGGTGGGTGAGAGTGAGACTCATGTGAATCGTTCACTAAAGTGGGAGCCGGCTCGGGTGATAATTGGGAAGAAGAAGCACCTTCATGACTTATTCCTAAATTCTCACCGTTTCCCTTAAGAACCACCTTTTCAACCTTCTTAGGTGCATTCTCAAACATGACTTTGACCTCCCTGGCATGTTCGAGATCACTCTCGAGTTGGGATACACGTGTCGTCAGACTAGATAACGTGTCGGTCAAGTCACACTTCTCCTTTCTCAAAACCTCCTTCTCTCTCTCCAAATCTAAAACCCGACGACCTAAATCTCTATTATACCTTTTTGTTTTCAAGGTCTCGGTGTACAAATCTCTAAAAGCCTTTTGGAGCTCACTTTCATCTCCACTCTCCTCCTCGCTTTCTTCCTCACTCGAAGAACACAAATCACTATCATCTCTCTCGTGTGTACTCTCGTGAGACAAAATGGGTGTGCTCACACGACTAGAAAAAGCGACAACCATCTCATGTCCTAAACCTTTATCGGACTCATCTCCCTCATCACCCTCACTATCACTAAGTGTGGCAGGCATGGCTACTTTCTTCCCTTTCTTTCTAAGCCACGTAGGACACTCAAATGACTTATGCCCCTTACCCCCACATTCAAAGCAAGTCACGTTATCAAAATCTCCCTCACACTCCTCATCAGAGTCATTCTCTTTTTCCCTCTCACCACTTTATTTGGCCTTTCCTTTCTTTTTATTTTTCTCAAAAAATTTCTTTTTGTTGCAAGAATTTTCTTTATTCATTTTGAGAAACTTTTTAAAAAATTTCGCAAACAAGGCCATATCATTAAAATCAAAGTCTCCCTCAGAATCAGACTCACAAACTTTTTCTTTCTTTTTCTTACAATGAGTCTTTAAAGCGATGCCATTATCCTTAGCCTTAATGGTTTTGAGAAACATGTCAATCTCATAGGTTTGAAGATCTCCTACAAGTTCTTCCAACTTAAGTGATTTCAAATTTCCCAAAGAGTTTAAAACAGTGACTTTAGGAATAAAGCGTTTTGGGTGAGATCTCAAAATATTTTTAACGACATGCGTGTTATCACTCACCTCACCCAAATTAAAACATGTGTTAACAATGTCCGACAACCGTGCATAAAAATCATCAAATCATTCAGATTCAGACATGGTGATAGTTTCAATTTGGGTGGCCAAATTTTGTAATTTTGATTCTTTAACCGCGTTCGTACCCTCATGTGTCAATTTCAAAACATCCCAAGCCTCTTTAGACGTGGTGCACGTCATAATTCGGCGAAATTCATTGGGAGTGACAGCTCCAGAAATAGCACTCAAACCACGTGAATTAAAATTAGACATTTTATAATCATCTTCAGTCCAGGCTGACACGGGTTTTAAAGAGGTGATGTTATTAACGGTGACCGTGGGAGGAGTCCACCCATTTTCACAAAGTAACCAAACACGCTCGTCAATAGCTTTTAAACTGGATTTCATGCGAGCTTTCCAATAGGCATAGTTATTTTCATGAAAAATAGGCACCTTATTAAATGAACACTCCATTGAAAAAATGCGATTTTTCAAAACAATGATTTAAAAAAAATCAATATCACACAATTTTGTGGAAAATAGGAATACGCGATAAATTAGCGTAACCTGCTCTGATACCAATTTGAGAAAGTGCGACTGATATACCCGTTTATATCCTCGGCTTAGATGAGGATTACCTCCACAACGGACGACCCTAAGAGGGGCCGACCCTTCACCAAACCCCAGCTGGCCTCCACCAGGACCAGACGACCCCACGAGGGGCCGACCCTCCACCAGGCTCCAGACGATCCTACGAGGGGCCGACCCTCCACCGGGCTCCAGACGACCCTACGAGGGGCTGACCCTCCACCGGGCTCCAGACGACCCTACGAGGGTACGACCCTCCACCGGGCTCCAGACGACACTACGAGGGTACGACGGTACGAGGCCAGAATCAAGCCAGACTCACTACCGGAAGAAACTTTGCCCTCGGCCTCGTCTCATAGGCCGAGGGTGACATCATGACAGCGCGTGGTTTGGGACACGCGTGGAACAGTGCGCGTCAGGCTCAGATGACACGTGGAAGACCGTTACAACCGAATCACCCCCTCACGTGAGGGAATATTATGTCATCATTTGGCATCTACAGGTGTCAACAGGGGATTGGTTGGATCATCATTCACATGCACCATGCTTACTTGGGGGGTACACTACACCCCCCCAAGACCTATATATACTTGTCACCTACAACCCTACAGGGGATCGATCCATGAACAGGAGCCCTAGCTAAAACTCTGCTTGTACACACACAGTAGAGAGAGAGAGAGAGAGAGAGAGTGAGAGGGTGATGTGCATTGTATCCAAGGCCATTAGTGCCCATACTTAGTGGATCACACACTCACAATGGATGTAGGCCAAATTGGCTGAACCACTATACATCATTGTCTTACTTCCTCTTATACTCATCCCCTTCTACCTACTTATACACTTATACATCTCCATGGCTGCCATGGCTGCTACTGCTTGAGCTCACTATCACTTACCTGGTGGTGCTAAATCCCAGCATCATCAGTTTGGCGCCGTTTAGGGGAACGAGAAGACATCTCTTCCTTTGTACAGCTTGACCTCACTGGGCACTCTGGTGGTGAACCAACACTCCCCCTGAGAGGAGGTGTTTCACCATTGAAAGAGACCCACTAAGGTTCCCAAGCTCACCAGTATTTTCTTCAGTTCAACTTTTCATAGCTCAAGCACATGGCACCTGAGATGCCACCACCACCTCTTCCCCCGCCGGATGAGGGGGGAAGACCCAGTTCCAGTCAGCCGCCGCCTCAGTCTGAGATGGCTGATGTGGCAGCAGCCCTAAAGTCTCTGGCAGCCAGCCAGCGGATGATGCAGGAGCAGTTCACAGCTCTAAGTCAGAACATACTGAGACCACCGGGGGTCTCACCTGAGATGATTACTCTGGCAGCAGCTCCAGGACAGCATGAGGCCAGGGGACCACCCCAGGCACCACGTAAAGACCTGCCACCCCCTCAGCGGCGTAGGGATGTTGCTGACCCCCGGCGTTTACGCCTGGGGAGGCAAGGAAACCCTTGCCCTGAGGACAAATATGACGATCTGGAGGAAGAAGAGGCTCCAGTAGAATGTTGGGAGCCGTATGAGGTCTCCAACAATACCGTACGACCTCTCCAGGACAGTAGAGGAAAGTGCGGGAGACCAAACCCTGATGATCGCCCAAGAGGCTCTGCTTTTGACCGCCTGAGCAGGGGGTCGGCCTTCGAGAGGCTGGGCCCAGTGAATGACCTGCGGGACAAGTTGGCCAAGTCAAGAAGCGCAGCGAGATCTAGGAAAGAAGCAGAAGGCCGACCCCAAAGACGGGACGACGGCCAAAGGGAAGTAAATAGCCGACACAGGCCTGCCGTAGCGGAGCCCTCCATCCACCTCCGAGAAGCAGCAGGGGATAACATCGGCCAGGCTGACCCTGTGAGGCCCTGGAATGACTCAATCCAGCGGTTAGAGGATAAGATTGGCGACATATTGAAGAGCCGGGACCCTCTTCAGAGGGGGTACACCGTAGGCTCACCCTTTGTGGCAAAGATAGTCAACTTCCCCACGCCGTCAAAATTCAAGCCTCCTGTGGTCACCCCAAGGTATGATGGGAGCACCAACCCTGTCCACCATGTGGAGATGTATCAATCCACGGCAGACATATACTCTATCTCAGATGAGATGAGATGTCGTGCCTTCTCTGGTACCCTGACAGGGGCTGCGCATGTGTGGTACACGTCTCTTCCAAAAAATTCTATTGGAAACTTTAAGCAGTTGGCAGACCTGTTCATCCATAATTTCTGCTTTGGGGTGAGGCCACAGAAGAAGACCACACACCTGCTCTATGTTAAGCAGGGAAAGAATGAGACTCTGAGAGACTACATAGCCAGATTCAATAAAGAGAAGCTGGAGGTGGAAGACTATGAGGAGAGCATAGCTATGACAGCCCTAATTGGAGGGCTCCAAAAGGGGAAGCTATTATGGAAGCTTGCCGAAGACCCTCCGAGGACGATGGCCGAGCTGTTGTCAACAGCAGGAAAGGTGATGAACGCCGAAGAGGCGATGGCTGCAAAATATGAGGACGAAAGAGGAGGTGCAAGTGCAAGTAAATACCCCAAAAAGTACAAAGAGGGGAAGAAGAGAACCATGGATGATAAGTTCGCGGGGTACACCCCTCTGACGGTCAGCTGTGAACAGATCCTCAATGAGATAAAGAGTGACCGGACGCTGAAGTGGCCTGAAAAGCTGAGGGCAGCCCCCGGCAGGAGGAATAAGAACCTGTGGTGTGAATTTCACCAAGACCACGGCCACGTAACAGACAAATGCTTTGCTCTGAAAGATGAGATTGAGAAGATGCTGAAGGAAGGGAAGCTCAGAAAGTACGTCGACAAAGCCGACTTCAAGAGGGGCCGAGGGGACGACCCCAGAAAGAAGCGAGTCGATGCCTGCAGAGAAGGTACTCAAAAAAGAGGGGACGACCCTTCTGATGATGAGGACGACCCTGACCTCCCGCCGAGAGACGACCACGGTCCTGTCAAGAGGCTCAATATGATCTCACTCGGGGTGGGAATGATCTCCGGGGGACTTGCAGGAGGAGGGTCTGAGGTCGCCGACAGGAAGGCCCATGTCGCTGAGGCTAAGGCAGTAACGAAGATGGTGCACTCGACCTTCCTAGAGGTCAAGTCAAAAAAAAGGAAGAAGGTTGACATGGACACTTTGATAGTGGGATTTTCAAGGATGGACTTCAAAGGCCTCTTAGCCCCGCATGATGACCCTCTCGTCATCACCACCAGGGTGCACGGGTGCGAAGTGCCGAGGATCCTGGTGGATGGGGGCTCATCCGCAGATGTGATGTTTTGGCCATGCTTCAAGGCCTTAGGCCTCAGTCGTGCCAGACTTGTCCCATACCATCATCCATTGATTGGGTTCAGTGGGGAAAAGGTTCACCCCCTAGGAATATATGAGGCTGATGTCAGGATGGGGGACGAATGGCCGAGATGGCTCACCAAGAGGGTCAGTTTCTTTGTGCTGGATGAGCATGTGTTTTCGGCATACAACATCATACTGGGACGTGTGGCCCTCAAGGGGTTTGAAGCTGTGCCGTCCACAGTCCACCAGATGGTTAAGTTCCCTACCCCTTATGGGGTGGGGGAAGTTCAGGGAGACCAAACGACAGCGAGAGAGTGCTACTACAACTCCGCTGAAGAAAGGGAGGCACACAAGAGGGCTACAACCACTTACAACATTGATACCCTAGACCCCAGAGATGAGACGAAGCTCAAAAAAGGAGAGGCCGCTGAGGAGGTAGAACCCATCATCCTCGATGAGGATGACCCGGGAAAAACCGTCCAAGTTGGCAAGTCTCTGAAGCCCAGTATCAAGGAAGACCTCATCCAACTACTGAGAAGAAGGCGAAGCGTCTTCGCCTGGAGTCATGAAGATATGCCAGGGATCGACCCTGAAATCATGTGCCACAAACTCAATGTGGTAGAGGGAGTGAAGCCGGTAAAGCAGAAGAGGAGAATTTACTCTAGAGAGAAGTACGAGGTCATCAGGGAGGAGGTTAAAAAATTACAAGACGCTGAGTTTATCAGGGAGGTCGTCTACCCTGAATGGCTGTCCAACGCAGTCATTGTCCCGAAGGCCAACGGGAAGTGGCGGATGTGTGTGGACTTCACAGACCTCAACAAGCACTGCCCCAAAGACAGCTTTCCTCCCTCGCATTGACCAGATGGTAGACGCTACTGCAGGCCATGAGCTCATGAGTTTTATGGATGCCTACTCAGGGTATAACCAGATCTTCATGAACCCTGATGACTCGGAGAGGACTGCCTTCATCACTGACAAGGGGACATACTGCTATAGGGTCATGCCCTTTGGCCTAAAAAATGCGGGGGCAACGTACCAGCGCCTCGTAAACAAAATGTTCGAAGATCAAATTGGGAAGTCTATGGAGGTATACGTAGATGACATGCTGACTAAGAGTCTGAAGGCAGAGGATCATGTGGCAGACCTGGAAAGGACCTTTAATACAATGGACAAGTACAAAATGAAGCTCAATCCGGCCAAGTGTGTCTTCGGGGTCGGAGCGGGGAAGTTCTTGGGGTTCATTGTCAATCAAAGAGGCATCGAGGCCAATCCTGAAAAGATAAAGGCCCTTATTGAGATGAAGACCCCCAAGTCCATTAAAGACGAGGGAAGACATTAAAATCCATTAATTTGGTTAGTTAATCCCTCGGCTATAATGGGGACCAGTGGAGGGGATGACCCCTCCACTCTCCTCAAAAAAGACGAGGGAAGACTAAATTAAAATCCATTAATTTGGAAAGTTGATCCCTCGGCTATAATGGGGACCAGTGGAGGGGACGACCCCTCCACTCTCCTCAAAAAAGACGAGGGAAGACTAAATTAAAATCCATTAATTTGGAAAGTTGATCCCTCGGCTATAATGGGGACCAGTGGAGGGGACCACCCCACCACTGTCCTCAAGAAAGACGAGGGAAGACATTGTTAAAAACCATTAATTTGGTAAGTTGAACCCTCGGCTATAATGAGGGCCAGTGGAGGGGACGACCCCACCACTGTCCTCAAGAAAGACGAGGGAAGACTTCAAAATCCATTAAATTGGAAAGTTGATCCCTCGGCTATAATGGGAACCAGTGGAGGGGACGACCCCACCACTGTCCTCAAGAAAGACGAGGGAAGACTTTAAAAACCATTAAATTGGTTATCAGAACCCTCGGCTATAATGGGGACCAGTGGAGGGGACGACCCCACCACTGTCCTCAAGAAAGACGAGGGAAGACTTCATTAAATTGGAAAGTTGATCCCTCGGCTATAATGGGGACCAGTGGAGGGGACCACCCCACCACTGTCCTCAAGAAAGACGAGGGAAGACATTGTTAAAAACCATTAATTTGGTAAGTTGAACCCTCGGCTATAATGAGGGCCAGTGGAGGGGACGACCCCACCACTGTCCTCAAGAAAGACGAGGGAAGACTTTAAAAACCATTAAATTGGTTATCAGAACCCTCGGCTATAATGAGGAACAGTGGAGGGGACGACCCCACCACTGTTCTCAAGAAAGACGAGGGTAGACTTTATTTAAAAATCATTAATTTGATCATTTGAACCCTCGGCTATAATGAGGCCTGATGAGGGGACGACCCCACATTGGTCCTCAAAAAGACGAGGGAAGGGTTAGTATCATCATCATCAACAAAGAAGCAAATTTGCAAGGAACAAACCATAACAGAATTAAATATGGAAGACAGCAGTTATGGGAGACAGTTGTGAAAGGAAGAGACGATGGTATTAATATAAAGCATCAAGTGTTTTACAATATACAGAACAAAAATACAAAAACAAGGGTATGGGCTATAGGCAGCCACCCTAGGGGACGACATCAGAGGGCAGAGCCTCAACATCAACCGATGGGGTCTCTTCAGCAATCATGACTGGCCGACCCTCAGACGCGCCGACCCCCTCAACATGAACTTGCGACTCCACTTGGTTGAGGGCCTCAGCAATTAGAGGGTCGTCCAATTGAACACCCTCCAGTGATGGGCGAACAGAGGAGACGACATCGCCAAATTTGAGGACGACCCATCGGCAGGCCGTCCTGATACCCCTCTCAAGATATTCAAGGCCGAAGCCCTGAAATTCATCTGAGGTCTTGTACACCTCCACAGCATCAGCCTCAGCTTTCTTGATGGCTGCTTCCAGATCAGTCTTATGCTGGGCCTCCAGGTTGAGCAGAGCCTCATCCTTGCCCTTGATCAATAAGTCCTTGTCCTTGATCAACAAGTCCTTAGCCTGAAGATCGGCATCATGTTGCTTCGTCAGCTCATCAAGGACTCTAGCGTGCTCAGTCCTTGCGCTCTCCAGCTCGGCCCTAGCAGTGTCCAACTCTGTCCGTAGGTCAGCCTCTTGTTGAATGGCCCTCTCAGCTTCATGAAATTTCTGTTGGTTCTCAGCCATCCATTTGGTGGCTGAGGTGAGGGCACAGACAGACTGTAAGGAAAAATGAACAAATGTCAAGAGGGGCCGATGGAACAGTTAATGAAAGAATGAAATTAAAGGTCAAGACCAATACCTGAGCAAGGGAGTGCAGACCGTAGTCATACACTTTGGCAGGGGGCATCTTTGCCAAGAACTCGTAGTCAGAGGCCGACGGTGCAGAGAACATCGAAGCCTTGACCGCCCTTAAATTGGCAATAAGAGATGAGGGGTCGGCCCTCAGATGGGTCAGACTCTGAGACCAGAAGGCCCCCATGCTTGATGAAGAGGTTGCCCCCTCAGAGGCCTCGGCCCTGGCCCTCGTCTTAGGGTCAGGACGAGGCTCGACTGGAGCCTCAGGCTCCTTCCTTTTGTGGCTAACAGCTGTCGGCTCAACAACTGTCGGCCCTGAGGCCCTTGTCTTCTTAGGAGCTTGCTGAGGCTCCTTCCCCTTCTTCTTTGACAGACCAGCAAGAAGGCTTGGAGCAGTCATATCCCAGAGATAATCTGACACGCCTGCAGGACGACCTGAAAAGGATACGATGAATCAGAAAAGTTCAGAGATAAAGAGAGAACACTTCAAAAGTAAGTAAAGAAGGGAAAATGTTCAGTATAACTCACATAGTTCTGTCAGAGGGCCGACCCTCAGACCAGCTTCTTTAAGGAAGCGAGGGGTCATCAGATCTTCGAACTTTGGGATCTCACCCTCTCTCCCTCGTCCCCTCAGATACTCAACAATATCCCTTTCCTCCAGGCTAAGTCCGGGGTCTGACCTAGCTTTCATTGAGGGATTAGACCATTTGCTAGGAACCCTCGGACCATCGGCAGAAGGGGACGCCTCGGCGGAGCGCTCCCACGCCCCAGATATGAAAAAGAATCTCTTCTTCCAATCATGATTGGAAGTTTGAGACACGTGAAGAAGTTTCTTCTCAGACCTTCTCGCCCCAAGATGATAATATCCGGGCTGTTTAGATGAAGAGGTGATATTATAGCAAGCCAAGAATACGTCGGACGAGGGCTCATCAGTAAAAGAGTTTTTCCACAAAGAAATGTAACCCAGAATCGTCCTCCAAGAGTTGGGTGGAAGTTGAGAGGGGGAGACGCCCAGAGCCGACAGGATATCTACAATGGCAGGGTGGAAGGGAAGTCTGACACCTACTTTGAACATTTGCTCGTAGACTGTAACCTCTCCCTCTTCACCCTCAAAAACCCTCTCAGCCTCAGAGGGCACCCTCATAGTTACCTCAGAGGGCACTCCGTAAATATGCCTCCATATCAGAAGGTCCCTATCCCTAACAGAGGAGATAAAAGACGAGGCATGGGAGGTATCAACCTCATCATCTGTATCATCGTCCTCATCCTCCTCATCACCTGCAGGAGGACCCTGAGGAAATGCCACTTGGAAGGCGTTGGGGGATAGGGTTGTCACAGGGACAGCCTCAGAGGGGATCGTACCCTCGGCCTCTCGGGAAGGGCTAAGGTCAGGTGAGTCCCTTCTACCAGAAGTTCCAGCACCAGTTGGAGAGAAGGCTCTCTCATCCATTTCGCTTTGTTTGGAAGTGTCGGCCGGACGAGATGACGACCCACAAGACTCAGAGGGTTCAGATGGTCTTATGGTGGCAAGAGGAATGGGAAAGATGGGTCGTACCCAATTAGGGTCGGCCCCTCGTCTCCTCTCTTCCTCCTCCTCTATCCGTCTGATCTCGGTAAATAGTTTCTCTCTCAAGGACGGGAATTCAGACACCAGGTTGTAAAGCCTCCTAAGCATTAAGGGGAAGACCCTACACTTAAAGAAATTATACTAGACTTGGCTAATTCAACCACAAACACTTGGGAGATTGACCAGGGTTGACCTTAGGATTGAATAAAGAACTCAAGGGTTTTCGTCAAGAACGTTCGAAGAACCAGTGACCGGAGAAGACACCGGAAAAAGCTATGGGGGAGCTCTAAGAACCAGACGACCTACGACCCTAAAAAATAAACAGAAATGAAGGCAAAAGAAAACGCGTGGTGAAAGAGGTTACCTGATGAGAAGAGGGCAAGAACGCTGCTGAAACCTGGGGAATCGGAGGCTGAAGTGGCAATGGGAACTGGTTCTAGAGAGAGAATAACCTTGGGCGCGAAGAAGAAGAAGATGAAGAGAGAGATTTTGAAAATCTTTTAAATACTTTGGCAATGAGTGGACCCATTTACCAAAGAAAGCTATAATTAGGGCACAAGGCCCCAAGCACACTGCACAGCCGCCCTGCCTTGGAAACTGGAACATCAATGAGTATTTGCACAGGTGTCACTCACCTAACTGACCACACGTGCCTCGAATGCAGCAAATATCCCTCAGCCATCTCAATGACACCTATGGCTAAGGGCTGGGGGTGATTGATATACCCGTTTATATCCTCGGCTTAGATGAGGATTACCTCCACAACGGACGACCCTAAGAGGGGCCGACCCTTCACCAAACCCCAGCTGGCCTCCACCAGGACCAGACGACCCCACGAGGGGCCGACCCTCCACCAGGCTCCAGACGATCCTACGAGGGGCCGACCCTCCACCGGGCTCCAGACGACCCTACGAGGGGCCGACCCTCCACCAGGCTCCAGACGACCCTACGAGGGTACGACCCTCCACCGGGCTCCAGACGACACTACGAGGGTACGACGGTACGAGGCCAGAATCAAGCCAGACTCACTACCGGAAGAAACTTTGCCCTCGGCCTCGTCTCATAGGCCGAGGGTGACATCATGACAGCGCGTGGTTTGGGACACGCGTGGAACAGTGCGCGTCAGGCTCAGATGACACGTGGAAGACCGTTACGACCGAATCACCCCCTCACGTGAGGGAATATTATGTCATCATTTGGCATCTACAGGTGTCAACAGGGGATTGGTTGGATCATCATTCACATGCACCATGCTTACTTGGGGGGTACACTACACCCCCCCAAGACCTATATATACTTGTCACCTACAACCCTACAGGGGATCGATCCATGAACAGGAGCCCTAGCTAAAACTCTGCTTGTACACACACAGTAGAGAGAGAGAGAGAGAGTGAGAGGGTGATGTGCATTGTATCCAAGGCCATTAGTGCCCATACTTAGTGGATCACACACTCACAGTGGATGTAGGCCAAATTGGCTGAACCACTATACATCATTGTCTTACTTCCTCTTATACTCATCCCCTTCTACCTACTTATACACTTATACATCTCCATGGCTGCCATGGCTGCTACTGCTTGAGCTCACTATCACTTACCTGGTGGTGCTAAATCCCAGCATCATCAGCGACTGTGTGAAAATTGATTAAATTAAATTCGCAAGTTTCCAATCAACCTTTATTTAATTCAGCCCCTAAACATGCATCTAAGGTGCATGTGTCAACCCATAAATAAATAAAGCATGTGACATAAAAAATATGCTGAGACACAGATTTCAGGAAAAAATCCCTTTCGGGTAAACCTTTATTTCACTATGAGTATATAAATTGCAACTTACAATTACATAGAAAAATCTGCAATGGATCAACGCGCAGCCAACCCACAAAGACACACAGTCTTGAACTCAGCAAGAGAATACACGCATCACCCTCCAAGGACTCGCAGCCCAAACTTCAGCAAAGAATCTTCACGCAGCAAGATCCTCAATGACACGCAGTCATACGGTGTAGAGACGCACTCCACGAAAGATGAACAAAAGCAAGATGTTCTTTGAATAGCAAAACAATTCACTAAAGCATATGGGAGTTTTGTGAATTGAAAACAAAAAAAGGATTAAAACCCTAAAGGAAGAAGCCAAAAAGGATTATTCTTTCGCAGTATCTTTGTTCGTCAAAACACTGTGACTTCTTAATGCAAACGTTACTAAATAATGAGATTTTATAAAAAATCGCGTCGTCTCAAAAACAAAGCTCATTCGAACGAGATCAGCAAGTCGCTCGAACGAAGGACAACTGTCATTCGAACGAGATCGCGAGTCATGCTATCTTGCGCGAACGACATGTTATGTCGCTCAAACGACTAAAGCGAAAAAAATATTATTTAATGTCCGCTTCAACACTTAGAAAAAATACTCATTCTCAAATTTTGACGAAAAAGTCCGCTCCAACACTTAGAAAATATTTTGTGAAAATCTCCCAAAAGCTCTAAGTGAAAAGTAAAGGTATTTAAAACATAACCTTACCAAAGTAAACTTCGTGGAGTCTTGAATGATGAAGAACATGAGTAATTAGGATCCGTCTTTGATGTAGATGTCTCTTGAATGTTCTTCGATGGTGTAGAGGTATATGACATAATAAATTGATAATGGACCTATGAAAATATGTCCTTACACACCCATACCATGTTGAGGTCCTTCCAAACTTGAGAGTCTCTCACTGCTTCACCAGCGTATTTGCCTCATCTTTGTTCCACTCCAATCATCAACCTTAATCTTAGGTCGGCTAACCCATTATAAAGCCTCCACATCATCTGTATTATGCTCTCTATAAGGCTTTTACAGCATTTTCATGTATAATAAATGCTGATTATTTTGGAGATTCGCCTCATTTGTGAACGTGGATCCAATTTGGAAAAAAATACATAAAAAGTACCGGGAAAAAAAGTTTAGGGGTGTTAGGCGTAAATATATAAATTTGTTCTCGCCCGACCAGCTCAGTCTCTCTCTAACATAATCTCATGGTCTCACCCTCAATCTAAACTATTAAAGAGAAATACACGCAGCTCATTTTTTTAACAACAAATAATTTTTTTTGATGGGTTTTTACCCAAAATCTTGAGAGATCCTCCCCTGACGAGAGATAAGAAAATACACGTGTGGTTTTATATCACCTACTGTTTACATATAATAAGGTTTTAAGTGTTTTTATTTTATATTGGAAAATCTCTTAGGGTTGTTTAAAAAAAGTGTTTTAGGGCTTGAAATTAGTTCGACACGGTAAATATTGGCGGGGTATTGCTATTTTGGGGTTTGAAATATTGTTAATTGTTATTGTTGATTGGGTGTTTAGGAATTGAGATTAATTAGCTAATGTTATTATTGATTCGATATTGTTAATAATAATTGAGTGATGTTGTTTAGAGTTGGAAACTTTTCTTTGTCTATTTGTGTTGTAAAACTTGAGTTCTTTTTAAAAAGGGTGGTAATTTGGGAGGTTGGTTTGTGTGCATTGTGAAAGCATCATGAAATGTACATAATATTTCGGCCCTCAAATGTGTGTTACTATTGACTTGGTATTTTGGGCCTATATATATATAGGAGAATTCTCACCTACATCATACTTTATACATCATTTATACATCACACCTAGTTGTACGCCCTAAAAATATTTTTTTTTCAATTTTTTTATTTTTCTCTTGAAATTAACCTTCCAATAAGCTAATCTCCACAAAATTAGGTCAAATACATTTTGTAGCTATTTTTAAAAAATCCACAAAAAACTGCTCAAAATACTTAATTTATAAGTGTCTGCGCCAACAGTTTTTTTTAACTTTTTAAAAATGGCTACAAATTGTATTTCGACCTAATTTTTTGAATATAGGTTAATTGGAAGGTTAATTTCAAGAGAAAAATAAAATATTTGGAAAAAAGGTTTCTTAGGGCCTAGAACTGAGTGTGATGTTTATATCATGATGTAGGTGAATCTTCCTTTCTCTCTCTCTCTCTCTGTATGTATATATATATATATATATATATATATATATATATATATATATATATATACACACAGACATGGTCTGTGTACACTAAGTTTGCACATCATTTATTTAAATAATAAAAAAAAAATTCTGAGCTGTTTTTTTGTGTGATATTTAAACATTTCAAGGGAACCATATAAAAAAAATTACATAAAAAATCTTTTTTTGCAATTTATAAAAAATCGGTTAAACTTTCGCTGCTTTTAAGCACTATAAAAGTTGCGAAAGTTTGACTGATTTTTTAAAAAAAAACAAAAAAGGTTTTTTTGAGCTAATTTTTTTATATGAGACCGTTGAAATGTTTAAATATCACATAAATAAATCTACTCAAAAATATTTTTGTAATATTGTAAAAAATTGGTGTGCTTCAGCACGTGTGTGCACATGAGCCTGCCTCCATATATATATATGTATATATATATAAATGAAAAATTAACAAATTATCCTACAAAAATTAATTTGGGGGCGTCTACCCCAGATTTATCGGGAGCTTATCATAAATATTGCCATGCTCAACTAAAATTCTAGAACCGCGGCTGTTGAGTTTTGTTTTAAAACTAAGGTTTTCGAAAGTCAAATCTAGACCTACAATAATATACCAAACGCACCACCAACATACCCCACGCACCATATCGAACGTCTTCTTCAACTGGTTTTGTGACTGGACACCATATCGAGTTCTATTTTTATCTTTCCATTTCCATTTAACTGTTGTATTCATATAGTTAAATGTAGAACTTTCTTATAATGGTTTGAGTTTATGTTTAAGTTGTACTTTGTAAAGATTACGTTTATGATTAAGTAGTAAGCACAAATGATGATAGGAGTGAGATAATGAAGGGTGTTTAGCACTCTGTGCTAGAAAAGAAAGACCTTTATAGTTTTCCAAGAAAGAGAAAGGAATAATGATATGGGTTAAAAACCAGCCTAAAAAAATCCACCAAAAGTGACGTGGATCCTAGATATTCTCTCACCACCTATTAACTTTCTAACCAATAGTTTTTATTCCTTACACAATAATATTTTACACCCCAAACAAGAAAACCTCTTACATTACACTTTACAAGCCACATGCAGAGACCTTCTACAGCAAATCTCTTGGCATGACATCTTCTTCATTTCATCAAACATGTGAGTTTTACAACCACTTTTTGTTTCTTCTTCCTCTAACAATATTTGAAACATTAATCATTAATATTTATATAGTAGACTATAATAAATAATAAAAATACTGAAATTATGCTATATTTAAATAGTAGAGTATAATAAATAATAAAAATAATAATGAAATTATGTTATGGTATTGTAACAAATTTTAAATTTAAATTGCAACTTTTTTATAGGAATCAATGGAGAATGACCTATTGGTTGAGCCAAAGGTTGGAATGTTGTTGGGTCCATTAGTGAGTCGTTTGAGATATATGAAAATTATGGTAAGGAAATAGGTTTTGTTGTTTTCAAACGGAGTTGTAATAAAGATGGAGATGGAGAAATGAAGTATGTTACTATTGCTTGTTTTCTTGAAGGCAAGACAGATAACAGATCAATCAAACCAATTCATAAGTGTCCAGTAACAAAAACAAATTGCAAAGCCAGAATTAGTGCAACTCTAGGGTCTCATGGTATGTGGAAAATTAAATCAACAGCGCTTGACCATAACCACAGGTTGACTACTTCAAGTAAATCCATATTTTACAAAAACAATAGGGTAATGCCACAACATGTGAAGAAAAGACTAGAGTTGAACGAAAAAACCGATATTCGAATGAATAAAAGTTTCAATTCATTTGTGGTTGAGGTAGGGAGCATGAGAATTTGACATTTCAAGAGAAGGATTGCAGGAGCTATGTTGATAAAGTTCACCATTTACACCTTGGGGAAGGACATACCACCGCAATCCATAATTATTTCTTAAAAATGCAAGCGGATGATTTTGAATTTTTTACAAGATGGATTTGGAAGATGAAGCTTGACTTCAAAATATTTTTTGGGCAGATGCATGGAGCATAACAGTGTTTAAGGAGTTTGGTGATGTATTTAACTTTGACACTACATACTTGACAAATAAATATGATATGCCACTTTCTCCTGTCGTAGGGGTGGATCATCATGGTCAATTAGTGTTGTTGGGTTGTGAACTAATCTTCGATGAAGACGTTGACACGTTCACATGGTTATTTCAATCTCGGCTCGTATGCATGTTTGGATGTCCTCCAAAAGCCATTTTCATTGACCAAGATAAGGAAATGAAAAAGGCTATTGAAATAGTTTTCCCGAATGCACAACATCGATGGTGCTTGTTGCCTATTATGAAAACATTACCTGAAAAATTGAGAGGGCACAAAGAGTATGATTCAACCAAATTTTTCATTCATAATTGGGTGTACGATACTTAACTATTGAGGAATTTGGAAATAATTAGTGCAAGATGATTGGGAAGTATAATCTTGAAGGTAGTGAGTGGTTACTTGGGTCGTATGAAGACAGACACCATTGGGTGCCAGCTTTTTTCAATGATACTTTTTGGGTTGGAATGTCAACGACACAATGAAGTGAGAGTATGAATGCTTTATTTGACGGCTATGTAAATTTAAAAACTACAATAAAACAATTCATGGAGCAATATGAGAATGCATTAGGAAGTAAGGTGGAAAAAGAAAATCAAGAAAACTTTAATTCGTGAAACTTGTGGCTCTCATGCCTCACTCATTATGATATGGAAAAAAAGTTTCAAAGTGCGTACACGATAACAAAGTTCAAAGAGTTTCAACAAGACTTAACGGGTAAACTTTATTGCGATTTGTCGCCATGTAAGTAATGTTTTGGCATTAAAAAATATGAAGTGGGTGAAGATGTACATTTCGAAGAAAGCCTACAGCGTGCTATTTTTAAGGTGTGGTTTAAGGCGGATGATAATGAAATTAATTTCAATTGTCGATTGTTACAATTTAGAGTAATATTGTGTAGGCATGTAATTACGGTGTTGATTCACAAACGGATTTATCGAATTCCAGAAAAATATGTCTTGAGAAGATGGAGTAAAACTGTTAATAGGAGCCGTATAAAAATTAATTTTGGTTATGACGATTGGTTTGTAAAATTGAAACCATGTTGTTTTGATAAACTTTCCAAGGGTTTTTATGAGGTTGAGGATTTGGCAACAGAGTATGAAGATAGTTATGAGAAGGTCATGATTTTTTTTATGAATTGAAAAAGGATTGGGTATCATATACTTGTAAAAGTATTCAACTTTTTATAGAATAAATAAGTGATTTGCTCCTATGCGGAGATAATCTATTGCAAAGAAAAGAGAGTAGGGACGTGCTCACTCCATTGACCGTTCGAAGTAAGGGAAGATCACCTGTTAAAAGGAGATATTCTAATGTTAAAAAGGTTGTAAAGAAAAAAATAAGAGGAAGAAAAAGATGGAGGTGACATCTACTCTGGTATTAATTTTAATTATTAATTAAAGTTCAATTTATACTTCTTTTTAATTTTATTTTATTATACGAATTTTATAGGAGCTCACCCCAAATAATTAAGAAAATGCTTTGTTCAACTGCGTTGAGTTGAATATATGAATTTTATAGGATTCTCAAATGCAACAATGACAACATATTGGTGGATGGAGTCATGACTTTGAACTGTCTCAGTGCATCGACGAACCATATATGCTTCAAGGTTTCAGACATTTGAATATCTTACAATGATTTGTGCATCCAAATATGTCAACTTTACCAAATTATGATAAGAGATATTACCCTTTATGGGTTTTTTTCTCAATTTTGATTGTCATATGATTTTATTACCGTCAAGTGGTGGACTATGTTTTTTTTTATTGTATTAGATTTTTGTACGGTGTTGAATTTTGTAATGTATTGAGTTTTTCTACTATCAAATGTTACTAGGGGGAGGACTCTGTTTTGAATTCATATTTATTGTGTTAAATTTTTTACTGTGCTGGACTGTTTTTTTATATAGAAAAGAAATTGTGTTTGTTGTTTTAATTAAGGTGCTTCAGATGTAGAATAAGGATTTTTATTTTTTATTTCATCTTTTTTTATAATATATTTGGACGCTTCCCAAATAAGAATGATGAGTCAGCCTTTTTGGTAAGTGCACATTACGTTTTTTTGTTGTTTGCTACATATAAGGAAAATAAGTAGGAAGTGTGAGAATTAATGGGTTCCAAGTCATTTTTGGGGAAACTGGGGGGATTATTTGGGGTGCATAGAGAGAAAAATATGTGAGGAAGAAACCAAGGAGGAGTGCCCAGTCACCAGAGTTAATTAAATATAAGTTAATTTGAGTATTTTGAAAAGCATGACACTAACATTAACCATAAAAAATATTTTTTCTTTATGTACAGATAAACTAATTGTCTAGTACAGGTCTTCAAAGGTATCACAAAAAAATGAAGAATAAAAAAATTGAAACGTTGTTTCATTTGCACTTGCACCCACTTAATTTGCTATAAAAAACAATTTATTTGCTTTTCTAATTCTTTCCTCTTTCATAAATTCTCTCTCAAATAAGTAGTTAAATATAAGAAGTATGCTTAGGCGGGGTTGTAAGAAGGGGCCTTGGGCAATCCAACGACAACGCCCCAAAGATGGGCGTTATCTGGAATAGATTTTTTGGCTTAAGTCCCTTTTTTAATAATTTATGAGGTTCCACTTTCATGTATTTTTATATTTTAATAGGTCCGATAAACATTCAAAATTACCCTTAAGTTTCCTCTAACTACTCTCTTTCTTTTTTACAGAGAATGACACTTGTCCTGTATTTGTAATAATATGACTAACAACTAAAAAGATAAAGACATGGAAGTGGCCCCAAAAGAATCTTAAACAAGAGGACTAAATATTTAAAGATCCCTATCTGGAATATTGTATCCATCCCTTAGAGATTTTTCAGGAGAAACGACGCTAACGTAGAATTGTTGTCCCAAGTAGAACCTCTCCCACATCTCTGACCATAAACTCCACATTCCGGCGTTGTCCAAGGTTGTCATGACGGCTGCCCAAGAGTTAGGGTACACATGGATATTGTGTCTGCTCATTGTATCAAGTAAGTTGTAGTTTTTCCTCTTATCTGGAGTCCACCTCCGGGGCTCAATTGGCACCCCAAAGAAAGAGTAACCATCAAGGTGACATGTTTGGATGGTCTTCTCGTGGTTCTCAAAGAGTATCTCACAAAGTTACAGAAGGTGGCATTAAGAACGTTGGGGGCGATCACCACCTTGTCGCTGTTTTATTCTTTCGGTGGCTCGTCCGCCATGATGTCGTGCGTGAAAACCAGTAATGTATATGTGACACCCCGACTAATTAAATACCGGGTAGCTACTCCTTTATGAAATTAATATAGAATATCAAGTTGGTTCAGTCGTAGCATCACTGTTGAAAACATTTAATTTATTACTAGCCACCTAATACTTAAAAAGAGAGATGCCAAATTATTAGTAATTAAATTAATAGTAACCAAGTAATTAAATCAACCACCTTTAATCGCATAAACAATCTCATGTAAATAACCAACGAAATAAAATAAACCGGGTTTGGAGTAAACACTGCAATAATAATATTACCAGAGTAAATCAAATCCCGATACAAGAGTTTGACTAATCCAACATCTGAAATAATGAAAGTCTGCATCTACAATCTCTAGATAAGAATTGGGCACCATGCCATAACAGATATGAATGGCCCAGAAGGAATCAAGAATAAATGTGGAGGCATCTAATACCAAGATCCTATAACTTCCACAGCAGCTACAGCGCGTCATCAGAATGGAACTCCTATGCTTGGCTTCCTTGTAGCTGGGCACCTAAAAAGTTTTTACAAAACAAAATAGATTTGGAGGAAAACGGGTCAGGGCCCGAGGTGAAAACAATTTAAAACTTTATTACAATTAAAAAACACATATTATAAACATGTTAGTTGCGTACTCTCACATGAGTTTATCACCTCTTAACTAATGTGCATGCCTAACGTATTCCCTTAACCCATCCTAGTTATACCGCTAACTAACTAGTCTGTACTACTCCTGCTTTCGTATTCTAACATAGGGTATCTACTCGTAACCCCAAAACAAGTCATATTCATAACCCATATTCACATTCATTAAATTGCTTATCTCAAGTATTAATTAAATTCTCACATTCTTAGCCCATTCAAATATCTTAGTTCTTCACATCTACTAAGCAATAGCGAACCAATCACAAGTATATATATATATATATATATATATATATATATATATATATATATATATATATATATATAATCACTCTTAGTACATGTATACATATAAGGCACCCCTAGGCTAAGCTGCGGTGCACGCATACTCTGTTATCAAATCCATGTACATCACGTACGTAAGGATCACGTGTTTCGAATCACTCAGGAACCGTCTCAATAAACAAAATCACACATATTGGAGGCGAACATAGTTCACATACCCGTGGGTCACGCACATACCTACGCTCCCATGATCAGCTGACTTATCAACTCACAAATAAGTCATTCATAGTCCTATGTCCTTAAGGTACCAATCTAAATCCCTCCCAAGGACACAAAGATAAGATGGTTCTTTTCCGAAAACTAACCTCCCGTGATAGCAAGTATGGTAGGTATGTCATACACATAAGAAATCCATACACTAGGCACTCACACAACCTAAGTAATCATATTTCAATATAGGTATTCACACATTCGTCTAGTAAGTCTCATACATAATAAGTTCATTCCAAACATCATACGTGATATATATATTTAGCTTGATAACTCTCGTCGTATTAATTTGAGTACTTAAACCTATCCCACAAGGTTACTAGGTCTCCTATTAGTTTTTAATGTTATCTCAGTAACTTAAAGTCCCGCCGTACTGATCTTATCCTTACATAATCATTAATTCCCATTATATTTTCAATTCCCAAGATTTCAGATTGTCCTCACTCGGTAATCGCTCGTAATTATAACTTTCAATCCCATAAGTTATAACATTTTCTGGGCAATAACTAAGACCCTACTGACCTTAACTAAGTCCCGCAATATTATATTAATCACCCTAAGAATCAATACCAGCTTTGGAATTTTCATTAAACCTTAAAGGAAAACAATTACCAAAAATCAGAAGGGGTCGATCGAACGAAGAAAATGGGTCGATCGATCATGCAGGTATTTGCCCAGAATTTCTTTAAACAGTTACGGGTTTCCATTTTTTACACCTCTAATTCTTCATTTCAACATCCAAAATTCTCAACCAAGTATACTAATCATCATACCAACATGTTTACATAATTTCTAACATTATTAGAGTCATTAAATCATCCTCAATCAACAGTTTCTTGGATCAAAAGTCATAATTATTCCTCTAAACCTAGTTCTTCCCAATTTTCTTCAAGAACATCATAAATCCTGATTAAATTTCTTAATTCCCTACACATGAAGCATGATTTCGTATCTAATATATGGCCAGAAGTTTTAACTACATGTTGTCCTACCCGGATTAAATGTTTAATTCTCCCATTTCACAATTTATTTCATTGTTCATGATAAATCTTCAAATCTACACTATCATGTTAAATATATGCTTTGAATCTTTTCTAGATAAATCACTTGCCTGGAAAATAAATATTCTGATCCGTTGATGACGGTATCAGTTTGTTCTCCCTCTCTTTTTTTTATCACAAATCCGGCGACGGAGGCGGTGTGAGGTGGTTATGGCCATGGAAACCCTTGGAACTTTTCCTATCTTCCTCTCTAACTGCTATGATGATTGTTTGGTTGTTAAAACCCTAAGGGACTCAAGTGTTGGATGATAATTAAAACCTAAATTTCGTAGGTCCCTATTCACAAAAAATAGGAATGACTAAAATACCCTCTCAGGTTGCCGGTTAGGCCTAAAAATGCCTCGGGACCCAAACTAAACCCCCAACTAGTGTTTTTTGACTATCTCGACCCTTCCGGACACGCTGACACACTCAAAATGATCATACGGATGACATAAAAATAAAATACTTTTAAATCCATTAAATTGGGTCCTGACACGGACGTCCTAACTTAATTACCGAAACTGTCGTACTTTCAACTCACGATAATTTTTATAAATTCAATAATCACATATTACCATAATCACACAGTAATATTCAACATTATAATCATATTTAAATATTAACTCTCATCTCGCTAGTTATTTAAATTCGAATTAATTTCCCCAAATTAATTTAATTAATCCCAAAAATAAAAGCAATTTCATTTAATAAATCTCATAATTAAAAGCCATAATCTCATAATTAAAAGCCATAAAATTATGGGGTATTACATACTTCCCCTCTAATAACCGAATTTCATCCCGAAATTTAAAAAAGTAGGCATACTTGGAAAAATTAGGTATCCTCCAGTACCGAAAACAAAATAGAAAGAAAGGCTCAATCACTACAGCCCTCGCTTCACAACAAGCTGGTTAAACACTCTTGACACTTTATCAGTTATAAGGTTACACTTCAATAGATGCACCTCACGTTGTACTCTTACTAAACAACATTCGAATAAGAATTTCCTATACATCATTGGCCGCATTATCTCAGTATTATTGTGGGTTCGCACCTCACTTCGTATCAACTCCCACGTTTATTTAAACACCAAACTCCCCTCCTGGGAGTAACCATAAAACATCAGACTAATCTTCTCCGTTCTTTGAATCTCTGTTCCCAGCGTTGTGACTTTTACACAAGGGAAAGCCACTTCAGACGGTTGGTGGTTAACCCATTATAGTCATTGGACTCCAACTTCTGACTGATCAAAAATTTGAATAATCCACTCACCTCTAAGCACCCAAAGGGAGGATAGTAATGTTTATCCACACAAACCTCAATAAGCACCTTGTCCACAATAAATAGGTACGGGTGCTTTCTCACAACTTCCTATTAGGTAATATCCTCTCCCCATTACCATATTATACTTCACTTACTAGAAATGAAATGATTGCAGTGAATCCAATATTACTTTCATACAGTTTCACCAGACGTCAATCACCTTGTGCCTATCCCTCGGGCTTTAGGTGATACAACTTTCTCAAAATGAAACTTTTCCCACTACGTCCTTCTACCCCATAATGAAGGTGGGTTTCGGGTATCTCATCCTAGTTCGAATTAATACTGATTAAGTCCACATACCGGCGCGGTCACTATCTAATAGTGTAAATCACCTAAGGATATAATAATTTCTTTGCTTCTTGAAAACTCATTCCACACATTTGAAGGAACTCGTTACTTATTTATAATTTGGTGACCCCTCAAAGAAATTTACCAACTTGACTCTTCCATCAGTGGAATCGTCGGCTTGATATAAAATTATCTGGCTGATCATCTTACCCCAACCGGTCTACTACTTATTATACCCTTTTTCAATACCGACTTTCACATATAATTCTTCCCATTAAGTGATACTTAATAACCCCCTTCTTCCCTTGGCGTATACCAAAAGTTCTGACCCGTGCACTTTTCATCACGTTGTGCACATCTGTACTCTTTATACCTTATCAACACCCTCACTCTATTTACGCGTAAACCACCCTCAACATTCGATTAGTTGGAACTTCACTCCAAATTGTCCATAATAGTTAAATATTTGTCTCTTCTTTCGGCGATTATCACATCAGAAAACTAGGGTGTTTACACCCCTTATAAACCATGCATACGGGTTTCAACATCACATACACTTCATAAATACTCCAAACTCTTTATTGTCCCTGCATTTGCAACGTGGCTATATTTACTTCGGTGTTCTCAATCACCCCCGAATTTGAAATTCTAAATCCTCCTAAACATCATTTCATCCTCCAACCCTCCAATTATAAAATAAAATTTTCAGTCCTTCCTCACTACACAACTGGCTCTACTGGCCTTATATCGTAATTTACCCCTTTAACTTCCAATTATAACTACATACTTCCATAACGATCGAGGGACCCGAATCATGGACGAATGTCCAAACATCTCCTTACTACCAACCTTATGCTAAGTTTCATGCATGGGGTGTCTCGCAAAGCAAAATCCAAACAAGGAACCCCCCAATACGCTACTTCCTAGCATTGTCGGTCATTGAAATCCGTGAGGACCTCAATCCATAACATGTACCCCTATATTCCCGTCTCTTGACAACAAAGTTACATCTCCTATCACAATTACACTTAAACAAGTAACTTCTTCCGAAAGACGCTGTCTCTAAACGTTGATGGTAATCACATTCCATAAACATCATGCAAATATAATCGGGGATGTCAAAATCCCGTCCCCAGACATACAACTATGAGTATTAACTTCCACGTCTCTATAGGGTGATATAACAATGAACTATTCTTATTACCATATCCTGAGCGTTAATTATAATAACCCACTAAATCTTTCGCCTGAACAGTAAACCAAATACACTCCTATTTATATCAATAAAGTCCCTACACATACCGGGAACAAATATACGAGACCATTATACTTTTCGAAGTCTCAACAATATATATATACATATATACAAATATATAAGCGCGAGCCCGGCCCTCTCGCATATGGGGCCTCACCATAACAAAACATTCTACAACCAAGGTAGTAACCCCGATAGACTTGCAATATCTGCACACTATCGGTTTAAGCATATTAAAAACCATAATTAGGATAACATCATACTCGTATAACACAACACTAAAACTAGAAATTTCAATAAGGTATATACCACTATCGATACACCCATTTATCCTCCGTGGATAACACTAAAGGTAACCCTACTATACCAGAGAAAATATTCATATAAATAATAGCATTGTCGATATACGCACTAAACTTGACTCTCATGCGAATATAGCAAGAAAAATGTAGTAACTCGTTCCTGACAGATACAATACGCAACATCATCTGAGGATAAAACTCATACTTCTATCTTGCCAATCGCCCTGGCTGCTCAAATGGTTCCTGGACTTAACATACATGTCCATACAAAACTTCAATAACTATTGCCCTTTCTAGGCTCCATACCCTTATCCATATACTTGCTTAGGGAAAAATTTTAATGCATGAGTTTTGCTCCCCACAAAATACCTCTACACATACTCCACTTATCTCCGATTACATTGGCCATATTAGGGTTGTCCTTATCTCGGACGCTAGTAGTCTCAACTCAGATGACTACCTCTATTATTCCCTTAGCTTTGGTGGCCTTAAGGAACATGCTACTAGCATCGACAACTCTTACTGAAATTACCATTGCTCGATAACAATTAAGCTATTCGAATCATTTAAACAGGTCCCCTGATGGGTCTCCCCCTTGTGGTGCTTCACCAACACCGTTTCCCCCAGTCTTACTTTCTGACTAATGTCTTCGGTTCTTTTAGCTCCCCACACAAGGAAGCGTTTAACTCTATATTAACCAATCGCGTCATTGTTACCATCTGCATTAACCGTCCAAGCAGAATTCCCCACAAGTGTTAGCAATTCTCCTTGTAAGTTAATTTTCCCCTTTAATGTCCTCTTCTCCATTGCACCTACTTCATCCAGTGTAAGGTTCGCTAATTAATTAAATTTCTTTTCACAAAGTGACCTCTGTTCGACCCTCTTGTGTGAGTTCAGAACAATGTCCCATCTTATCCTGAACATCTGATGAAGGAACTTATGGTCAAACCATATGTATGTGCCTTCTTTTGACAAAACATTCCACTTCTAAGTGTGGTGGTTTCCTCTAACCATTGTAACTCTGCTCTTACGAGCCAAGAAAAATTTTAACCAAAATTTTCACTCCTGATTTTCCATACTCCAACATATGCCCAAACCTTTGGATATTTTACCTTCGTTTGCTAACACACGCCATTTCCACATTTTTAGAATTTTTACTGCTGGTTCTCTTCAATATTTCATCTGACTCTCTCCCATTCCAACCTTACCAGGTGAGTTTAAATTGACCCCACTTTTTACCATAGGGGTTCCTGAAAGTCATATGTTGTGACTTAGCCTTCTTTACCGTTCTGGCTTTCCGTGCCATATTAGGGGTGACCTCAACTACGGTCATCATTCTTGAATATACCTTATAACCTCAACTGAGCTTTGCCTCCTGCTGTTCGCCCAACTGTCCTCGCCTGACATACTGCATCGTTCGGCACACGAACACAGCCGAATGCAAATAAGATTCAATATCATATACATTACAGCAGGAGAACTAAACCTCTCTAAAGAAATCAACAATCCTAAACATAGGGCTCTATACCAAAGAAAGCTACGCTGGAAGCATAATAAGACGCACAGATCCTAAAGGACACTAGAACCTGATGCTCTGATACCACATGTGACACCCCGACTAATTAAATATCGAGTAGCTACTCCTTTATGAAATTAATACAGAATATCAAGTTGGTTCAGTCGTAGTATCACTATCGAAAATATTTAATTTATTACTAGCCACCTAATATTTAAAAAGATAGATGCCAAATTATTATTAATTAAATTAACCATAACCAAGTAATTAAATCAACAACCTTTAATCGCATAAACAATTTCATGTAAATAACCAACGAAATAAAATAAACTGGGTCTGGAGTAAACACTCCAATAATAATATTTCCAGAGTAAATAAAATCCCGATACAAGAGTTTGAATAATCCAACATCTGAAATAATGAAAGTATGCATCTGCAATCTCTATATAAGAATTGGGCACCATGCCCTAACTGATGTGAATGGCCTAGAAGGAATGAAGAATAAATGTGGAGGCATCTAATACCAAGATCCTATAACTTCCACAACAGCTACAGCGCATCATCAGAATGGAACTCCTATGCTTGGCATCCCTGTAGCTGGGCACCTAAAATATTTTTACAACATAAAAATAGATTTGGAGGAAAACGGGTCAGGGCTCGAGGTGAAAATTGTTAAAAACTTTAGCAAGTGTTTAAATTACAACTAAACAACACATATTATAAACATGTTAGTTGCGTACTCTCACATGAGTTTCTCACCTCTTAACTAATGTGCACGCCTAACGTATTCCCTTAACCCATCCTAGTTATGCCACTAACTAACTAGTTTGTACTACTCCTGCTTTCGTATTATAACATAGGGTATCTACTCGTAACCCCAAACAAGTCATATTCATAACCCATATTCACATTCATTAAATTGCTTATCTCAAATATTAATTAAATTCTCACATTATTAGCCCATTCAAATATCTTAGTTCTTCACATCTACTAAGCAAGAGTGAACCAGTCACAAGTATATATAAATAAATCACTCTCAGTACATATATACATATAAGCCACCCCTAGGCTAAGCTGCGGTGCACGCATACTGTGCTATCAAATCCATGTACATCATGTACATAAGGATCACGTATTCCGAATCACTCAGGAACCATCTCAATAAATAAAATCACACATATTGGAGGGGAACATAGTTCACATACCCATGGGTCACGCACATACCTACGCTCCTATGGTCAACTGACTTATCAACTCACAAATAAGTCATTCACAGTCTTATGTCCTTAAGGTACCAATCTAAATTCCCCCGAAGGCACACAAAGATAAGATGGTCCTTTTTCAAAAACTAACCTCCCGTGATAGCAAATATGGATAGTATGTCATACACATAAGAAATCCATACACTAGGCATTCACACAACCTAAGTAATCATATTTCAATATAGGTATTCACACATTCATCTAGTAAGTCTCTCACATAACAAGTTTATCCCGAACGTCATACGTGATATACATATTTAGCTTGATAACTCTCGTCATATCAATTTGAGTATTTAAACCTATCCTAAAAGGTTACTAGGTCTACTATTAGTTTCTGATGTTATCTCAGTAACTTAAAGTCCCTCCGTACTGCTCTTATCTTTACATAATCATTCATTCCCATTGTAGTTTCAATTCGAAAGATTTCGAACCATCCTCACTCGGTAACCGCTCGTAATTATAATGTTTAATCCCATAAGTTATAACATTTTTTGGGCAATAACTAAGACCCTACTGACCTTATCAAAGTCCCGCAATATTATATTAATCACTCTAAGAATCAATACCGGCTTTGGAATTTTCATTAAACCTTAAAAGAAAATAATTACCAAAAATCAGAAGGGGACGATCGATCGACGTTCTTGAGTCGTTCGATCGATCAAGCAGGTATTCACCTAGAATTTCTTTAATGAGTTACGGGTTTCCTCTTTTTACACCTCTAATTCTTCATTTCAACATCCAAAACTCTCAACCAAGTATACTAATCATCATACCAACAATTTTACATAATTTCTAACATTATTAGAGTCATTAAATCATCCTGAAACAACAGTTTCTTAGATCAAAAGTCATAATTATTCCTCTAAACCTAGTTCTTCCAATTTTCTTCAAGAACATCATAAATCCTGATTAAATTTCGTAATTCCCTACACCTGAAGCATGATTTCGTATCTAATATATGGCCAGAAGTTTTAACTACAAGCCATCCACCTGCGACACCCCGACTAATTAAATACCGGGTAGCTACTCCTTTATGAATTAAGTACAGAATGTTAAGTTGGTTCAGTCGTAGCATCACTGTCGAAAACATTGAATTTATTACTAGCCACCTAATATTTAAAAAGAGAGATGTCAAATTATTATTAATTAAATTAACAATAACCAAGTAATTAAATGAACCACCTTTAATCGCACAAACAATATCATTTAAATAACCAACGAAATAAAATAAATTGGGCCTGGAGTAAACACTCCAATAATAATATTACCACAGTAAATAAAATCCGGATACAAGAGTTTGAATAAGCCAACATCTAAAATAATAAAATCCGGCATCTACAATCTCTAGATAAGAATTGGGCACCATGCCCTAACTGATATGAATGGCCCTGAAGGAATCAAGAATAAATGTGGAGGCGTTTAATACCAAGATCCTGTAACTTCCACAGCAACTACAACACGTCATCAGAATGAAACTCATATGCTTGGCATCCCTCTAGCTGGGCACCTAAAATGTGTTTACAAATAAAAAAATAGATTTAGAGGAAAACGGGTCAGGGCCTGAGGTGAAAACAGTTTAAAACATTAGCAAGTGTTTAAATTATAATTAAACAACACATATTATAAACATGTTAGTTGCGTACTCTCACATGAGTTTCTCACCTCTTAACTAATGCGCGCGCCTAACGTATTCCCTTAACCCATCCTAGTTATGTCGCTAACTAACATAGGGTATTGATACGATGCAAATATTGCATATTTCATCCCTCGAACTGATGTATTTTAGCCCCTTTGGGTATATTATTCCCTATATTTATGCTTTTTAACCAGACAACCTCGGATTTCTACGTTAACATGTTTTGCAGGGGTTAATTGAACTTTTATAGCTATTTGGATGCTAAGTGTGAAGCTCGGATGCATTCCGCTCGATTTTCGTACACGATCGCACGTTCAAGGGTATTTTAGTCTTTTTATAGCTTGGGCACCTGGCCCAAAAGCTCACGAAAGTTGTATCCCTCCTTGTACGCTTCGCGTGGCCGTGAACGGTGGGCGATTCCGATCCAGAACAAAGAAGTTACAGCAATTTTAGCAGAAGGGAAAAACATTCAAGCGAAAACAGGAGGAAAGGAGATGCAAACCTGCTTGATCGATCGATTGGTCAAAGGGATCGATCGATCGATCCCTTAGTTTTTACCAAATCGTGGGAGGCAGTGGGCTTGGATATTTACCATCGATCGATCGATCACAGGGGATCGATCGATTGATCCCTTGTTTCCTGCTGATATTTTGCCATATATTTTCTTTTTCCTTTTCTTTTCTTTTCTTATTCCAACTTACTATAAAAACCAATTTTGTTGCAAATATCAAGAATCAAGAGAACGAATAGATTTTAGGTTAGTTTAGCTTAGGGTTTGGGTGTTTTTGGAGAGTTCTTCTTCATTTCTTCTTGGATTGACACCCTTTTGGGTTTGTAAGTTGACTATTCATTGACCCTCTCCATTAATATAGTGTGTATTTCCTTATTTCTTACTTTGTAGCTAATTTACATGCCTTCATAATTAGGTTTACATGCTTTTATTTAATTACTTTCTAGTGTAATTTTATCGCATTTATTTACCACTTTATTTATCGCGTTTTTAATATGCTTTCTAGCTAAATTTAAAATTAGGTTGTGTTTGAATGGAACTCACTCGAGTTGAGGCATTGCTTTGCATTGATGATGGTGTTTACATGTTTATTTCGAGTGCTTCGTCCTAGTTATTGCGCCTAGGAGATTTGACGGGGCATATCATGTATATCCCGTGTTTACGACCTTGCGTGCATAATGTCTGGGGTATTTGTTGATGCCAAAATCGGATTAGGATTTTATGTAGATTTAGGGGCGTGACAACCCTTGGTTCAATTAACTATCGAAACGAGACGCAATCGTAATAACTCGTCGACCCATGTGACCATTTTATACTAATTAACTCGGGTGAGGGATATTCGATGCAACCTATAGTTTTTACTACTTCATTAATCTAGCTTTATTTTCCCTCGCCTAGATTAATCTTTCCCTTTTATGCATCTTTTCCTTTTTAGTTTGTAATCACCTTTCACACTTTTATTTCGGAGTATTAAATCATATAAATTCTAGCATCTCGTCCCTGTGGATTTTTGATACCCGACTTACCGTTGTGCTTGCCTCGCAAGTGTAGTCATAATTTAGGTTTTTTTGTATTATCGCGATGAAACGAAAACAACGACTGTGCCCTTACACGTGCACACCTTTCACGCGACAATCAGGTATCTACTCGTAACCCCTAAACAATTCACATTCATAACCCATATTCACATTCATTAAATTTCTTATCTCAAGTATTAATTAAATTCTCACATTCTTAGCCCATTCAAATATTTTAGTTCTTCACAAGTTTTAATTATTCCTCTAAACCTAGTTCTTCCAATTTTTTTCAAGAACATCATAAATCCTGATTAAATTTCGTAATTCCCTACACATGAAGCATGATTTCGTATCTAATATAGGGACAGAAGTTTTAACTACATGTCATCCACCTGTGACACCCCGACTAATTAAATATCGGGTAGCTACTCCTTTATGAAATTAATACAGAATATCAAGTTGGTTCAGTCGTAACATCACTGTCGAAACATTGGCTTTATTACTAGCCACCTAATATTTAAAAAGAGAGATGCCAAATTATTATTAATTAAATTAACAACAACCAAGTAATTAAATCAACCACCTTTAATCGCATAAATGATATCATTTAAATAACCAACGAAATAAAATAAACTAGGTCTGGAGTAAACACTCCAATAATAATATTGCCAGAGTAAATAAAATCCCGATACAAGAGTTTGAATAATCAAACATCTGAAATAATGAAAGTCTGCATCTACAATCTCTAGATAAGAATTGGGCACCATGCCCTAACTGATATGAATGGCCTTGAAGGAATCAAGAATAAATGTGGAGGCGTCTAATACCAAGATCCTATAACTTCCACAACAGCTACAACACGTCATCAGAATGAAACTCCTATGCTTGGCATCACTGTGGTTGGGCACCTAAAATGTGTTTACAAAAAAAATAGATTTGGAGGAAAATGGGTCAGGACCTGAGGTGAAAACAGTTTAAAACTTTAGCAAGTGTTTAAATTATAATTAAACAACCCATATTATAAACATGTTAGTTTCGTACTCTCACATCAGTTTCTCACCTCTTAACTAATGTGCACGCCTAACGTATTCCCTTAACCCATCCTAGTTATGCCGCTAACTAACTAGTCCGTACTACACCTTCTTTTGTATTCTGACATAGGGTATTGATACGACGCAAATATTGCATATTTCATCCCTCAAACCGATGCATTTTAGCCCCCTCGAGTATCTTATTCCCTATATTTATGCTTGTTAACCAGACAACCTCAGATTTCTACGTTAACATGTTTTGCAGGGGTTAATTGAGCTTTTATAGGTATTTGTATGCTAAGTGTGAAGCTCAGACGCATTTCGCTCGATTTCCGTACTCGATCGAACGTTCAAGGGAATTTTAGTCTTTTCATAGCTTGGGCACCTGGCCTAATAGCTACACGGAAGTTGTATCCCTCCTCGGAAGATTCACGTGGCCGCTAACGGTGGGCTATACCGATCCAGAACGAAGAAGTTACAGCGATTTTAGGGGAAGGGAAAAACATTCAAGCCAAAATAGGAGGAAATGAGATGCAGACCTGCTTGATCGATCGATCGATCGATTCCTAAGTTTTTTCCATGTCGTGGGAGACAGTGGCTTGGATATTTACAATCGATCGATCGATCACAGGGGATCGATCGATCAATCCCCTATTTCCTGCTGATATTTTACCTTATATTTTCTTTTTCCTTTTCTTTTCTTTTCTTATTCAAACTTACCATAAATACCAATTTTATTGTAAATATGAAGAATCAAGAGAAAGAATAGATTTTAGGTTAGTTTATCTTAGGGTTTGGGTGTTTTTGGAGAGTTCTTCTTCATTTCTTCTTGGATTGACACCCTTTTGGGTTTGTAGGTTGACTATTCATTCACCCTCTCCATTAATATAGTGTGTATTTCCTTATTTCTTTCTTTGTAGCTAATTTACATGCTTTCATAATTAGGTTTACATGCTTTGATTTAATTGCCTTCTAGTGTAATTTTACTGCGTTTATTTACCGCTTTATTTATTGCGTTTTTAATATGCTTTCTATCTAAATTAAATTAGGCTGTGTTTGAATGGAACTCACTCGAGTTGACGCATTGCTTTGCTTTGGTGATGGTGTTTACGGGTTTATTTCGGGTGCATTGTCCTAGTTATTGCGCCTAGGAGATTTGATGGGGCATATCATGTATGTCCCGTGCTTACAACCTTGCGTGCGTAATTTCTAGGGTAATTATTGATGCCAAAATCGGATTAGGCTTTTATGCGAATTTAGGGGCATAACAACCCTTGGTTCAATGAACTGTCAAAATGAGATGCTGTCGTAATAACTCGTTGACCCATGTGATCATTTTATACTAATTAACTCGGGTGAGGGATATTCGACGCAACCTATAGTTTTTATCGCTTTGTTAATCTAGCTTTATTTTCCCTCGCCTTAGTTAATCTTTCCCATTTATGCATATTTTCCTTTTTAGTTTGTAATCACCTTTTACACTTTTATTTCGGAGTAATAAATCATATAAATTCTAGCATCTCGTTCCTATGGATTTTCGATACCCGACTTACTGCTGTGCTTGCCTCGTAAGTGTAGTCGTAATTTAGGTTTGTTTGTATTATTACGGTGAAACGAAAACAACGACTGTGCCCTTACACGTGCACACCTTTCACGCGACAATCAAAATGACTCCGTTGTCGGGGACTTGTTTGTTTTAGACTTTCTTAATTGATTTAGTACTTCATAGTATTTTCTTTCTATTTGTATTATTTGCTAATCTTTTTGTAGGAATTCCACATTTGAGCACTTAAAAACGCTTGAATTTTTCCCGCGCACACCTACTTTGTGGAATTAGCCACTTCGAGCCATTTTTGGGGTAAACATGTCTTATTCCAATTCTTTCGGTAATCATTGTTATAATTCTCAACTCGCAAACCTATGACTTTTGGTGAATACTTAGAATTCCAAAGAATTTCAAATTCAAATATGACTTTGGGCAAGTATAACGAAAGTCAAAACTTGGGTTATTGGAATTTTGATGATAATGATGATAATGATTTTGGGCCTTTACCTCCTTATAATAGGAATTTTGAAATGAAGCGCAATAGCTTTCAAAATTCCTATAATAATGAGATTTCGTTTAAGCCTGATGATAATTTTCAAAGTTCCAATTTTCAGGTATCCGCACCTTGACCTATGACTTTTGGTGGGGGTTTCCGTATGTATGAGAATGAGAAAATTGAAAATCAATATCGGGAAGAAAATCATTATAGGGAACATGAGTTGGATTTATTACTTGAGTCCGACGATGATTTTGCTTTCGAGACTTTTGAAGTCGAGGAATGTTTTGAACCAAATGAGGACTTTGCGCCTACTTTGGAACAAACCATTCTAGACTTTGCCCATTGCATAATAGATATTGAAAGTGAGGATGATAATGATGTAATATCTATTTGCAATGAAATGATTTCTTCTTTGTCCCCCATAGAAGAACATTTCATTGAAAATGATATTATTTCCTTCGAAACTCAATCTTCATACGATGATGATTCATCTCATGAGTTTGAATTTCTTTCATCCCCATTTCCATTCTCTGTTATCACACCGTCACAAGTACCCGATGATTCGGTTTCAAACTTTAATATTTTAAATCTTTTCGCCGATGAGGAGTACTTGCTCGAGTCGCCTTCCACGATAGCATCTTTTCCTTCGTGTGCGCCCACTCCCATTCTAATTTCAAAATCTTTGAGAGGATATTATGATTTTCACGATCCCCACATGTTTTTGTCACCCGTTTAATCCAAACCCCCCGTCCTCCCTCCAAAACTTTTAATTGATGATGGTTCATTTCTTCCACCTTACACATGCCTTCCGTTGTTCAAACTGAATTCATATTTTTCGGAAGGCATGCTTGAGAGTGAGGGTACACCGGTTCTCCTTCAAAGTCAAATCATTTTTGCGGTGGACCCTCAGCTATTTAGACTTCTAGTGTACAGTTAGTGTGAAGCCTAAATAGTAGGTTGTATATAGTTAGCTTTTTATTCTTTCGTACTTTATTTTTTCTTTCCTTTTTAATTTAGTCTAGTGTAATTACTTAACTCTTTCTAATTTATTTTTGCTATGCTCAGCACTAACTTGTTTTGTAGATTCTTTGGACTTGTTCTTATGGGGATCGCTCCAATTTTGGGTAATATCGCTCTTTTCCTCTCTTTGACTTGGTTCTTAATTTACATTGAGGACAATGTCAAGTTGTAAGTTAGGGGGTGTGGGATATTCTATCCATTTCTTTATTTAGTCCATGTTTTTGCTCACATGTTAGTTACTTAGTATGCTTTTCTTAGAAAATTTGAAAATTTCAAAAAGATTTTCTTTCTTTTTTTCTCCTTTTTTGGGCATTTTGTCTTTGTTTCCGATGATAAATTTTAATAATTGCCCGATCCAAAAGACAACCCAACGATGCATGTTCTCGATTTTAGAATTTATTAGACTTTAGTCCTCGATTATTGATATTATGAATAACTTCATGAATTAAACTTTAATCCCATGAGCACATGCACTTTTCTTGCTATATTGATTTGGTTTAAGATTTTTATAACTCAGTAATCTTTTGTTACATTGTATATACTTACACAGAGTAAGCTTTGTACCTTTCGTCGTTTGTGAGTGTATACACTATTCTTTCCTCTTTGAAAACGTTGAATTCGTTGGTAATATCTCTATTCTTTCATTTGACCGTTCATTAATTGAGTTCATACATGAAATGTGTTACTTGAGCATGATTTTCTTATATTGTTTTGACTCAAAAATTGCGTAAACTTTTTAAATGATCATAGGCCATTTTTGTTATATCACCCATATTGACCTTGACCTCACCCTTATATTTTTACCCTCGTCAACCCCTTTGAGCCTAAATATAGCCTTTCATTTCATAACCTAAATCCCATAAACAACTCCAAATTGGAGTCATAAACCATACATACACCTTCCATACCTTTGTTTGGAATGTTGCTTGGGATTGAATGATGTTTTTGCATTGCGGTTGCAATTTAGGCATATAAGAGTGTGAAAAGTACAGAAAAGAAAGTGTAGTGAAAAAGAAAAAGAGAAAGCAAAAAGCAGAAGAAAACAAAAGAAAAAAATGAGAAAATGAAGAAAAGAAAAGAAAGAGAAAGTTGTATATATTGTGTACACAGTTCAATAAGCTTTGATTACTCTCCCCGATGATATATCTAATGCCTTTTTGGAACTTGTTTTCCAATTTTGATATTGCCCGCATTTTCCCATTATCCCGAGTTTTCATTCTGAACATCCGTACATACATATCCTTCATTTTGTACCCTAGCCTAGCTTACATTACAACCCTATACAAGTCCTATGTGATCTTAGGTGCATGTAATTCAAAAGTTTAAATAGTTTTGATAATTTGTGAAAATACATTTCGCTTCCTTTAATGTGCGGTATCCTTTCATTGAGATTACAATTTTTCATTTTATATATAGCGTTCTTCATTTGTGACATGTCTGCGGCCTAGTTTTCATTTACATTTACTCCTGATACCCGCATATTTCGTGTGTTAGCTCCCTACTTCGAGTGAATTCGCTTGATGAGTGTATTGCCCGTGAGGATTGAATGTATGCTTGCTTTATTTGGTATCCAGTTTATTTAAGTTTTATCAAATCACACTTTGCATGTGCTCGCTCCCCTCCCACATTTTAAGGTTTCAATTCTATGAGGTGCATTCTATAATGTTAATGATTTAGACTTTTGTTTGAATTCATTCAATGTGCTAATAATGCGTATGAAATCTTTTTCACTTTTGTTGGGCTTGTCGCATGTTGGTTTGGGCTTATTTTGAGGAAACCATTTGATGTTTGTGGGTATCATCCCTGAAAACCCTCACGAGAAGAAACTCATGCACTAGGGTGACCTAGGGGTTTAACGGCTTATTGCATACGCTAAATGCAATCGAATCGCCTGCGAAAGTGGCCTTTTGCTTTTATACCATACTTTTGTACTTATCCTATTTTTGGTTTTCTTGTAGTTCTTGTTTCATCCTATTTCATTGCTAGGGACTAGCAATGTGTAAGTTAGGGGGTGTGATACGATACAAATATTGCGTATTTCACCCCTCGAACCGACGCATTTTATCCCCTTCTGGTATCTTATTCCCTGTATTTATGCTCGTTAACTAGACAACCCGAGCTTTCTGCGTTAACATGTTTTGCAGGGGTTAATTGAGCTTTTATAGGTATTTGGATGTTAAGTGTGAATCTCGGACACATTTCGCTCGATTTTCATACACGATCGCACATTCAAGGGCATTTTAGTCTTTTCACAACTTGTGCACCTGGCCCAACATCTACACGGAAGTTGTATCCCTCCTCGCAAGCTTCGCATGGCCACGAACGGTGCACGATTTCGATCCAGAACGAAGAAGTTACGGAGATTTTAGCGAAAGGGAAAAATATTCAAGCCAAAACAAGAGGAAAGGAGATGCAGACCTGCTTGATCGATCGATCAATCAAAGGGATCGATCGATCCCTCGGTTTTTGCCAAATCGTGAGAGATAGTGGTCTTGGATATTTACCATCGATCGATCGATCATAGGGGAACGATCGATCGATCCCCTGTTTCCTGATGATATTTTGCCTTATATTTTCTTTTCCCTTTCCTTTTCTTTTCTTATTCCAACTTACTATAAATACCAATTTTGTTGTAAATATCAAGAATCAAGAGAAATAATAGATTTTAGGTTAGTTTATCTTAGGGTTTGGGTGTTTTTGGAGAGTTCTTCTTCATTTCTTCTTGAATTGACACCCTTTTAGGTTTTTAAGTTGACTATCCATTCACCCTCTTGATTAATATAGTGTGTATTTCCTTATTTCTTCCTTTGTAGCTAATTTACATGCTTTCAAAATTAGGTTTACATGCTTTGATTTAATGCTTTCTAGTGTAATTTTACCGCGTTTATTTACCCTTTATTATCGCGTTTTTAATATGCTTTCTAGCTAAATTAAATTAGGTTGTGTTTCAATGGAACTCACTCGAGTTGATGCGTTGCTTTTCTTTGGTGATGGTGTTTACGGTTTATTTTGGGTGCATTGTCCTAGTTATTGCGCCTAGGAGATTTGACGGGGCATATCATGTATGTCCCGTGCTTACGACCTTGCATGCGTAATTTCCAGGGTATTCGTTGACGCCAAAATCGGACTAGGCTTTTTTGGGGATTTAGGGGCGTGACAACCCTTGGTTCAATTAACTGTTGAAACGAGACGCAGTCGTAATAACTCGTCGACCCATGTGACCATTTTATACTAATTAACTCGGGTGAGGGATATTCGACGCAACCTATAGTTTTTACTGCTTTGTTAATCTAGATTTATTTTCCCTCGCCTAGATTAATCTTTCCCTTTTATGTATCTTTTCCTTTTTAGTTCATAATCACCTTTTACACTTTTATTTCGGAGTATTAAATCATATAAATTCTAGCATCTCGTCCCTGTGGATTTTTTATACCCGACTTACCGCTATGCTTGCCTCGCAAGTGTAGTCGTAATTTAGGGTTTTTTGTATTATCGCGGTGAAATGAAAACAACGATTGTGCCCTTTCACGTGCACACCTTTCACGTGACGATCAGGTATCCACTCGTAACCCCCAAACAATTCATATTCATAACCCATATTCACATTCATTAAATTGCTTACCTCAAGTATTAATTAAATTCTCACATTCTTAACCCATTCAAATATCTTAGTACTTCACATCTACTAAGTAACAGTGAACCGGTCATAAGTATATATATATAAATCACTCTCAGTACATATATACATATACGTCACCCCTAGACTAAGATGCGGTGCAAGCATACTCTTCTATCAAATCCATGTACATCATGTACGTAATGATCACGTGTTCTGAATCACTCAGGAACCGTCTCAATAAACAAAATCACACATATTGGAGGCGAACATAGTTCCCATACCCATGGGTCATGCACATACCTACGCTCCCATGGTCAGCTGACTTATCAAGTCACAAATAAGTCATTCACAGTCCTATGTCCTTAAGGTACCAATCTAAATCCCCTCGAAGGCACACAAAGATAAGATTGTCCTTTTTCGAAACCTAACCTCCCGTGATATCAAGTATGGTAGGTATGTCATACACATATGAAATCCATACACTAGGCATTCACACAACCTAATTAATCATATTTCAATATAGGTATTCACCTATTCATCTAGTAAGTCTCGTACATAACAAGTTTATCCCGAACATCATACGTGATATATATATATATATATATATATATATATATATATATATATATATATATATATATATATATATATAGCTTGATAACTCTCGTCGTATCAATTTGAGTACTTAAACCTATCCCAAAAGGTTACTAGGTCTCCTATTAGTTTCTAATGTTATCTCAGTAAATTAAAGTCCCTCTGTACTGCTCTTATACTTACATAATCATTCATTCCCATTATAGTTTCAATTCAAAAGATTTCAAACCGTCCTCACTCGTTAACTGCTCGTAATTATAATGTTCAATCCCATAAGTTATAACATTTTCCGGGCAATAACTAAGACCCTACTGACCTTCACTAAGTCCCACAATATTATATTAATCACCCTAATAATCAATACCGGCTTTGGAATTTTCATTAAACCTTAAAGGAAAATAATTACCAAAAATCAGAAGGGGTCGATAGATCGAAGAAAAGGGGTCGATCGATCGATCGTCGATCGATCGACATTCTTGAGTCGGTCGATCGATCAAGCAGGTATTTGCCCAGAATTTCTTTAAACAGTTACGGGTTTCCCCTTTTTACACCTCTAATTCTTCATTTCAACGTCCAAAACTCTCAACCAAATATACTAATCATCATACCAACATGTTTACATAATTTTTAACATTATTAGAGTCATTAAATCATCCTTAATCAACAGTTTCTTGGATCAAAGTCATAATTATTCCTCTAGACCTAGTTCTTCCAATTTTCTTCAAGAACATCATAAATCCTGATAAAATTTCATAATTTCCTACACTTGAAGCATGATTTTGTATCTAATATTTGGCTAGAAGTTTTAACTACATGCCATCCTACCCGGATTAAATGTTTAATTCTCCCATTTCATAAA
Source organism: Sambucus nigra (assembly GCA_949130495.1). Lineage (NCBI taxonomy): Eukaryota > Viridiplantae > Streptophyta > Magnoliopsida > Dipsacales > Adoxaceae > Sambucus > Sambucus nigra. Next base: position 169,596,469 of record OX422218.1, on the reverse strand, counting down.
TTATTTCATTGTTCATGATAAATCTTCCAATCTACACTACCATGTAAAATATATGCTTTGAATCTTTGCAAGATAAATCACTTGCCTGGAAAATAAAGATTCTAATTCATTGATGACGGTATCGGTTGGTTCTCCCTCTCTTTCCGGTCACAAATTCGGCGACGGTGGCGGTGTGGGGTGGTTATGGCCATGGAAACCCTTGGAACTTCTCCTCTCTTCCTCTCTAATTGCTATGATGATTTTTTGGTTTTTGAAAACCCTAAGGGACTCAAGTGTTGGCTGATAATTAAAACCTAAATTTCGTAGGTCCCTATTCACCCAAAATAGCAATGACTAAAATACCCTCCCGGGTTGCCGGTTAGGCCTAAAATGCCCCGGGACCCAAACTAAACCCTCGGCTAGTGTTTTCTAACTATATCGACCCTTCTGGACATGTTGGCGCACTCAAAATGATCATATGGATGACATAAAAATAAAATACTTTTAAATCCATTAAATTGGGTCCTGACACGACTGACACGCGCGTCCCAACTTAATTACCGAAACTGCCGTACTTTCAACTCACGACAATTTTTATAAACTCAATAATCACACATTACCATAATCACTCAGTAATATTCAACATTATCATCATATTTAAATACTAATTCTCGTCTCGCTAGTTATTTAAATCCAAATTAATTTCCAATTAATTCTCCCAAATTAATTTAATTAATCCCACAATTAAAAGCAATTTCATTTAATAAATCTCATAATTAAAAGCCATAATCTCATAATTAAAAGCAGTAAAATTATGGAGTATTACAGTATATTTTGATTATTTAAGTAAATGTTTCGGTAGGTTAAGCAATTAGGTTAGTTAGACAGATAGGAATTGGTTGGATCACGCGTGATAATGTGAAGTTGTTGCTTAAATTTGTTGAGTCTCTTTAAGAAAATATTATAGTGAATTTCATTTGATTGGGTTAAACAGATAAAAACGACAAGGACGAATGACTTGATTATTCTTTTAACTTTTAGGCAACCCACCATGTAGTCATTATCTTTGATGATATTATAGAATGCTTCACTAGACATTACCATGTGACATGCTGAGCACATGAGACCTCATCTCAATCCTCATTTGGTAAAACACCCATACCTTGGTGAGGCCTTCCAAACTTGAGAGTACTGATACACTAGTGTAGTTGCCCCAATTGTCATCTTTGTTCGACTCCGATTATCAACCTCGGTCGTAGGTCAGCTAACCCATTGTAAAGCCTTGACATCATCTGCATTCTTCTCTCTTTAAGGCTTTTCGAGCCTCTTCATATGTAGTAAACGTAGATTATTTTTATTTTTGAGATTCGCCTCATTTGTGAACGTGGATCCAATTTTCTGTCAACTAACTACATCATACTCTCTTTTTTGTAGCGTACCATGAGATGTCCGGGCCAACTTACGTGCACCTCGACTAATCCCCATTCGCGATTCGTGGCTTTCGTTAGCCAAGCATTATTTTGACAATGTTGGGGATCGAACTGAGGACCAAACCCAATCCACCCCCAAGACTGTCCCAGTAGCATCCTTATACCACTGGGCCAAGAGGCTTGGTTAACTACATCATACTCTCAATTTCACTCTTCCCCTAGTCTTGTATATTTATCAAATTATTAAATATTATAAGGGGATCTTCCTATTAAGTCCTATTTACTTGGGACATTTCCTAATAGGTCCCATCGCAACATTTTTCCCTTAATAGGTCATATTTGTACATAAAGTGAATATTCACTGTATGTTTACAAATAGGACCTATTGGAACAAAAATCTTTTTTCATGGGACCTCATGGAGTAAAAAAAATGTTAGGACCTATTGAACTACATACTTAGTAAACGAGACTAATTGGTAAAAAAACCCATATTATAACTAGGCTATGAAGCACAGACACAAATACGGATGTCGTGTCTGACACGATAAGATCACGACGACACGACAAATCTAAAAATACTAGGACACGACACGGTAGAGACACGGCGAAAAATAAATATATTAAAAATTACACACACACACACACACACACACACACACACACACACACACACACATATATATATATATATATAGGATCTAGAACGGACTCATTTAACGGACTTCTCAACGGACTTTGGTCCTTTTCTCGAAAAGTGTTCCCCGTATGGTTCCAAAGTTAACATTATCATACTCCCCTATGGTCCCCTCTTATCTTATAGAAAACCCCTTAAAGACCATACCTTTAAAAGATTTATAATTTAGACCCAAAATTGGTATCAGACTTTTAAGAGTTTTTAGCATCTCGCCGAATTTCGACCCAATCCCACTTTTGGTAGTGGAGCCATAAGACGCTCCTTTCAGACTTACTAATGCCCTTGGGATTTATCCCTCGCATTTACAAAGATATTTTTGGAACCAATCCAGACTACCAACCTACACCCATAACTGATTTAGACCTAGAAGGTTGCTTAACCTCACACATAGACGGTTGTTCACACACTGAACACATCCCAGCCAAATACGCAGATAGTAGACAAGTTATTGCCAGTTCTATCAATAACATGATAGACCAAAATAAGTGTATACTTCTTATTTTAAGACAGTTAATAAAAGACACTCAAACCCTAGAAATCGAGGTAAAAAATATATTTAAAAGAATACTAGAATTAGATAACCAAATCCCAATAGACCTTGTACAAGTACTACGAGACATAAATATTAAGACTAATCATATAGAAGTCCTTAACAAAGACATTTTAGAAATTAAAACTTTGACAAAAAACCAAGACAGTGAGTTAATAAAACTGACAAAGAACAAGCAAAACTTATTCCGAGATCAGACAATTATCTACCTAATGGAGATAGTTAGATCAGACTGGAATGAGGTACCTAGAGACCTCTCCATTCAGACTTTAGCAGATTTTTACCAAAGAATTCTAGAAAAGATAAATGATGATAGATTTTATTATAAGATAAATGAAAATGAGATTGCTAAAGCAACTAGACTCATATTAGAAAGATTAAATTTAATCTCTGCATCTATAGAAGCTACCCAAGACTATAACAGTAGCTTTATTAAAGACTTACATTTAGACTTAAAAGCTAATACAAAAGGATTAACCACCTTCTACACAGACTTTGTTAAATTCCAATAAAATTTACCAAACTATCTTAATAATATGGAAAGCCATAACCTATCCAAAGTGGATAGTATTATTAATGAACTTAGACTAGACATGGCCCAAGTAGAAGAAAAATACGTAGAAATTATAAAGGGAATTAAGTTTATATATAATAAACCCTCCTAAGCAGAACTAGACTCTCCGTTTATTTTAACCCGTTTAGATAATATAGAAAAAATTGTAGAAACCGTAGAAGCTAGAATGGAAAACGAATCTGTGCAAAAACAAGAAAAAGAAGATGAGGTAAAAAACTATATTACTAAGGTTTCTAATTCTCTTATTAATACCCTTGCTAAACATAGTGAAGATATTATTAATAATACAAAAAAGAGAATATTTAATGAATAAATCCTTAGAGAGATAAAAAGACAAAAAGATTATTCAGACTCTTTAGAAAGGATTGAAAAAAGACTTAAACAAAAATAGGTAACCACCTGTAAATTTAGAGAATCATCTTATATAGGAACAAAGGTGATAATACGCAAATATTGCGTATTTCTTCCTCTGAACCTACGCATTTTAGGCCCCTCGGGTGCCTTAATCTCTATATTTAAGCCCGTTAATCAGACAACCTCGGTTTATATTGTTAACATTCTTTATGAGGTATAATTGGTCTTTTGTAGGTATTTAGGTACTAAGTATGGAGTTCGAACGCATTCCACTCAAGTTCCATTTGCAATCGCACGTTCAAGGGCATTTTAGTCATTTCACAGCTTGGGCACCTTAACCGACATCTCACGGAAGTTGTATCCCTCCTCGCTAGCTTCACGTGGCTGTGAACGGTGCACGATTAGGATTCCTAACGAAGAAGTTACGATGATTTCAGCGGAGGAAAAAACAAGAAAATCAAAAGAGGAGGAGAAAATGGAAGAAAAGGAATGCAGTGCGCTGCTGCTTGGCTCACCCCTGCTTGATCGATCGATCGATCCTTCTCTGCAGTTGAAAATTTGCCTTGATCGATCGATCAACTCTTTTTGTCGATCGATCGATCCCCTGTTTTCTGCAGATATTTTGCCTTATTTTCTTTTTACTTTTCTTTTATTCCCACTTACTATAAATACAATTTTTGTTGTAATATTCAGACATGAGGTAATATATACGATTTTAGCTTAAAATAGGTTAGGGTTTGGGTGGTTTTGGTTAGTTCTTCTTCATTTCTCTTAGGATTGACACCCTTTTTGGTATGTAAGTTGACTATTCATTCATCCTCTCCATTAATATAGTTATTTTCCCTTAATTCTTGCTTTATTAATTAGGTTTACATGCTTTTATAATTAGTTTACATGCTTTCTTCCCATGCTTTCTAGTGTAGATTTATCGCGTTTCTTTCCCGCTTTATTTATCGCGTTTTTATCATGCTTTCTAGGTAATTTAAATTAGGTTGTGTTTGGATGAAACTCACTCGGGTTAACGCATTGCTTTGCTTTGAATATGGTGTTTACGGGTTTATTTCAGGTGCGTTGTCCTAGTTATTACGCCTAGAAGATTTGACGGGGCATATCATGTATGTCCCGTGCTTACGACCTTTCGCGCGTAATTTTCAGAATATTTGTTGACGTTAAAATCATATTAGGTTTTTATGCGGATTTAGGGGTGTGACAACCCTTGGTTCAATTAACTGTCGAAACGAGACCCATTCTAAATAACTCGTTGACCCATGTAACCATTTTATACTAATTAACTTGGGGTGAGGGATATTCGACGCAACCTATAGTTTTTATTCTCTTTGTTAATCTAGTTTAATTTTCCCACGCCTAGTTTAATCTTTTTCTTTATTATCTTTTCTTTTTGGTTAGAAAATTATCTTTTACACTTTTATTGAGAAGTATTAAATCCATTAAATTCTAGCAACTCGTTTGTGTGGATTTTTGATACCCGGGCTTAGCCGCTATACTCCCTTTTTAAGTGTAGTTATAAGTATAGGTCATTTGTATTAAGGCGGTGAATAGAAAACAACGATCGGCGTTTGACACGCATTCTAAAGAACTCGTCGACCCATGTAACCATTTTATACAAATTAACTCGGGTGAGGGATATTCGACGCAACCTATTGTTTTTACTCGCTTTCTTAATCTAGCTTTATTTTCCCTCGCCTAGATTACTATTTTCATTTTATGCATCTTTTCCCTTTTTGTGTATAATCATCTTTTACACTTTTATTTAGGAATATTAAACCTTATAAATTCTAGCAACTCGTCTCTGTGGATTTTCGATACCCGACTTACCGCTATACTCACCCGTTGAGTGTAGTCGTAATTTAGGTTTTTGTATAGTTCAGGTGAGCCGAATATAAAACGACCGGCGTGTAGGTGACTCTTGCGCCGCGGCAAAACTCTGTCTATCATAAGAAAGGAAAGACTATAACTAGAAGAATCATAAATCATGGGTTAGATAAGACTAGTAAGATAGTTAGCCCAATCCTCAATATTGGACATAGTAATTGTATGCTCCAAAGACTTAAAGATCCATCCTCTAATGTTAGGACATGGTGGAAGGAGAAAAATTTCACCAATCCTCTCCAATGGAAAGAATGGGGTGAAGTCGAGTGGAAGATTGTTGAAGATTTCATTCATAATGGACAACTTCCAGCCATTAGTTACATAGACTTGTTTAAAGAATGTGTCACTCCTAAGACTCCTAATTATAACATGACTTATCATTGTAGAAATCATATGTTAGACAAATCCTACACAAAGCTTCAAGTGTTTGACTCAGAATGACTTAGATCTAGAGGAACTGATAGGAAGTTCCAATTCCTAACCTTTGGACTCTTTCAAGTAAAAATCCAAGGATTACATAGACCTCAAAATAATATCAACATTTTATGTTGTTTAATAGATAAAATATGGAAAGACTTCAAAAAAACCCTTATTGGGATAGCCCAATTAGAAATGTCAGACAATATAGGATACTTTAATGTCATTCTGGCATTTATAGTAACCGTAGACACAGTAAAATTTTTTAAGTTAATCTTATATGCTAGTGGCTATGAAGACTATATTATCCCAGACACTAATATAAATATATAATTCCAAAGCTATGTGAAGTTCTCCCAATTTTCTTATGAAGGAATGCAATCGGGAATTTCGAGCGGTAGACTTAACGAAGAACTATTAGTTATAACCAATATTTCAGAATACAATCATACTTATAATATTAGGAATATTGGAATCATACTTATAGTAATAGGAATATTGGACCTATGAAAGAAAAAGCTAAGACCCTTTGGCAATTGTCAGAATTTCAAAAAACTAAGACTATACAAAATAAACCTTTGTTTATTAATCACGAAGATGTCATTGGAAATGTTACTATCCAGTTTGGCCCTCTTAAGATTATCAACAAGAATATCCAGACTGAATAAGTTAGATTTAGGAATATGGGAGAGGCCATAATTAATGATCCCTCAGAAGGAGAATGTAGTAGTAAGACTAGTTCTAGTTACTAAGACAAGCCCCAATAATTATACCTAGAAGATCATTTGAGAAAAAAGACTTAGCTCAAGAAAAAGAGAGAATTCAAAACTTTGGACATAATCCCTCAGAATTGGACATGAAGACATTGAAAGAACATCTTAATAGAAGTCATTCTGTTAGGATCCAAGAAAGAGAGAGATTTAATATGATAGCTCAAGACCGTATATTAAAATTAAAAGAATCTAAGAACACTAAAGAACTTCTTAGAAACCTAAGACTAATAGATGAAGGAGAAGAAAGACTAATGTCAGCTACACAAGTAGGTCCTAATAAACAAGAGATAGTAAATAATAGTAGGCTAGAAGATGCTCCTATACTTTTTAGTAAAACAATAGGAATAAATATTCTTATATACTCAAGAAGTTTAGTAAAGACCAAACCTGATTATATAAAAGACTTTCCAACTAGTGATAAGAGTTTTACTCCGTTATGAACAGCTGACGGAAAGTACTTGCGGTCGAACCGCACCCAAAAGTCCTGAATAGTGAGAGTATCCCTCTCCTCCATGGTGGTAATAGACTCCCACCACTGCAGTGCAGATCCAACTAGCTTGAAAGTAGCTAGCACCTGCTTCTGAACATCCGTGCACTCATACATCCTCAAGTGCCTCTGCATATCCTTCCTCCACTGGCTCGAGACTACCACATCTGAGCTTCCTGCAAACTCTGGCGGATGCGCTTTCTGAAAAGCGTCACGTACACGTTCCCAAGCAGACGGGAATGCATTTGCCTGTACTGGCGCGGCAACCGGCGCCTGAGGTGGTGCCTGCTGAACTACGGCAATTACGGCATTTACCGCTTGGGCTACAATGGCTGCAACCTAAGCGGCGTTCATCATGCCCTGAACTGGAACGGGCTGGGGTTCGGGCATTGCATCCCTGGGAACTCGTCGTGCACGTCGTGGAGGCATCTGAAATAAGAATGAAGTTTATAAGTTCGGAGTTATAAACTTAAAATAGCTGAAGAACGAAGCATACACAAAAAGAGTACAACAGTCCTAAAATATAGGGCTCTATATCAAAGAAAACTTAGCGGAAACATAATAGCCGTACAGATCCTAAAGGACACTAGAACCTGATGCTCTGATACCACCTGTGACTCCCCGACTAATTAAATACCGGGTAGCTACTCCTTTATGAAATTAAATCAAAATGCCAAGTTGGCTCAGTTAATAGCATCACTGTCGAAAACATTTTATTATTTCTAACCACCTAGTATTTAAAAAGTAAGTTGTCAATTTTTAATTAAAGTCCGATTAACATGCAGTAAAAGATTTAAAGCAAGAATAATATCACCATTCACTATAACGAAATAATAGAATAACCATCACACGATATAAATAAATCCGGAGGAAAAACTCCTCACAACAAACTCCACAACTGAAATGAATAACTAAATACTGAATACTGAATCAATAGATGCCAAAGTCTGAAAAACTGAAATGGAAAAGTCTCTAATAGAATTTGGGCAACATGCCCTACAACTGAAGAATACTGAATATGGAATCCAAATGGTAGAAGCGTCTAAAAGAAAATCCCTGTAGCTTCCACAAACAGCTACAGCTCGTCACCTGAATGAGTATCCTATGCATGGTGTCCTTGTGGCTGGGCACCTAAAATGGTTTTACAAAAATAGATTTGAAAGCAAACGGGTCAGAGACCGAATGTGGAGATATTTTAAAAACCTGCAAGTGTTTTAAAAACATTTAAAACATTAAATGCAAAGTACATGTTAGGACGTGCACTCACATGAAATTCTCACCTCTCGTCTAACTGTGCACTCCTAACGTAAGTACCCATCTGAAATGACGCAAACCACTAGCTAAGTGACATCATATCAAGCTAGACTGTCATAGGTTCTACCCTTATTACTCGGTTCCCATTAACTTTATAACGCTCGCAATTAAATAGGGGGCTTAACGTAAATTCAGGTTCTCACATAAAAGTAACACAACTCATTATAGATCATCCCTTTTTGTTATTCCAATTTTATACACACAATACCATATGAAAGTTCCCATAATAAAGTGTATATTTTCCACAACATAAATATAAAATATAAGCACCCCGAGACTAAGTTGTGGTGCACACATACTCTGCTATCCATCCCGGTACATCACGTACATAAGGAATCACGTATTCCGAATCTCTCAGGAATAGTTCAGATAACACAAATCACACACAGTGGAGGCGAACACAGTCACATCACATGGGTCACGCACATACCTGCGCTCCCACAATCATCAGACTTATTAACATCCCAATAAGTCCTTTTCTGACCTATGTTCATCGAGGTAACCAGTCTAAATCCGGGCAACACAAGGATTAGAGGGCCCTAAGCGAACGCAAACCTCCCGTGATAGCAAGTATGGTAGGTATGTCATACACACAAATCATATATCAATACTAAGTAAACACGCATCTTAGTAATCACCGTAGTTTAATTGTAGTACTTATCGCATTCTCGTACTAACTTATAATTTATACAATTTATATAATCCCGGTTCGTAATCATACACGCCATAATTTATTCTCACGTCGTAGTAGGCACTCACGTCTCAACTCAAAGTGTCTATTTGATTCGTTCCACAATTATATAATTTACTCCTCATTATGTCCCAATTGTCCCAAGTATACCAATACATCATCAAAGGAATGTTATCTCTATCCTCGAACAAGTTTACGGGACTCCCAAAATCAAAACAGGCCAAAAAGGCCGAAACTGCCAGCTCGTTAGAAGTCTCGTTCGAACGAGGTTGTTCGAACGAGATTTCATTCGAACGAACTGGGCTATCTAACGAGATCTCGTTCGAACGAGATTATCGAATGAACATCCCTCTCGTTAGAACCCCAAACTGTCAACTCATTAGAAGCTCGTTCGAACGACCTGGGTAGGTCTTCTAACGAGTGACCAGATTCAAGCCCAGAAATCCTATCTCGTTTTTCTAATTTCTCTACACCTCAAATCTCATCCAAACCTCAATCTAATAGTTTTTTAAGGTCTCTAATCGTCCCTAAACATGTTAAAGTCACATACTAACGTATTTTAAAGGATTAATTCTTCCTAAACATCATCAAATCACAAGTCTCTACTCTTTTCCTCAATTTTTCAAGAACATAAACCCTAGAATTTATCATCATCAATTCCCAGAATTAAATCCGTTTTTATATCACATAAATTTGTAATTCTCTTAATTCAATCTTCCAATAACGTTTCTACATGCAAACCTACATCCAAAATTAGACTAACAACTCCAATTTCATGGGTTTTCCTTTATCTCCCAAACAAGAATGATTATCAAGATTTCTAACATGTAAGAAACATTTACTGCATAAAATGTAAATTAAACCACTTGCCTTGATTCAATCTCAGATTTTGATGACGATTTGAAGGAGTTCCCTCTCTCTTTCTGCAGAATTCCCTTCTATCTCTCTCTCTCCCAGCTTTCTTCTCCAATGGCTATGGTGGCTAGGGTTTGTTTTTGGGAAAGGAATTAGAAACCTAATTCTAATAACCTACGTAGCCTTCTAGGTTAATATGGGTTGGTTAGTGGTTTAGTGGGTCAATTCCCAATCAGATAAAAACTCTTAATTTTCGTCACTTTTAATTCCCAAAAATACAAAATTACCAAGATACCCTTTATGTTGCCGGTATGGCCTAAAAATACCCCGGGACCCAAACTAAACCCCCAGCTAGTGTTTTCTGACTATCTCGACCCTTCCGGACGCGTTGGCGCACTCAAAACGACCATACGGTTAATAGAATTTAAATTCACTTTTATAATTAAAATAATTGTATCCTGACGCGACTGTCTCACGCGTCCCAATAAAATGTCCAAATTGCCGTATATCAATCTCACGATAATTTCATAATTCAATATTCATATATCATCATATATACTCAATATAGTCAAATACCAACTCACATATCGCTAGTATTTTATCCGAATTGATTCCCAATTAATTCTCATTTAATTAATTAATCCCAAAAATAAATATCGCCAAAAATACGGGGTATTACATACTTCCCCCCTAATAACAGAACTTCGTCCCGAAATTCGGAACTAGAAAGTACCTGATAAAAAAAACTCTGGATAACATTCGCGCATCTCATCCTCGCGTTCCCATGTGGATTCCTCGACATTGTGATGTCGCCACTGAACACGCACTAACGGAACTATCTTTGACCGCAGCTTCCTCTCACTTCGGTCCCAAATAGCAATCGGCTCCTCCTCGTAGGAGCTATCAGGTTGTAGATCAATCTCCTCCAAAGCGATGTGAGAATGAGCCAAATCGTCCTTGAGATATTTACTTAGCGAGGAAATATGAAACACATCGTGGATCCGGTGTAAATGTTCCGGTAACCCGAGTCTATACGCAACTGGTCCAATCTGCTCAATAATAGGAAACGGCCCCACATACCTCGGTGCCAACTTCCCCTTCTTCCCGAAACGCATAATCCCCTTCATAGGAGATACTCTGAGCAAAACCTGGTCCCCCACTTGGAACTCCCTGAAAGACCTCTTCGCATCAGCATAACTCTTCTGCCGATCTTGAGCTACCCGAATGCGACTCCGAATCAACTCAATCCTTGCCGAAGTATCCTGAATCACTTCCGGCCCAAGTAGTTTGTTGTTCCCCACCTCTAACCAACATGCTGGGGAACGACAAGGCCTACCGTACAACGCCTCAAACGGAGCCATGCCAATAGTGAACTGGTAGGAGTTATTATAAGCAAACTCTACCAGTGGAAGGTATTGCTCCCATCCACCTCCAAAGTCAATAATGCACATGTGTAGCATGTCCTCCAACATCTGATTTGTGCGCTCTGTCTGCCCATCGGTCTGTGGATGATAAGCCGTACTCAACCGCAATTCCGTGCCCATGGCCTCCTGGAAACTCTCCCAAAACCGCGAAACAAATATCTTGTCTCTGTCAGACACGATATTTAGGGGCACACCGTGAAGTCTCACAATCTCTGAAATGAAGAGCTGGGCATACTGTCCCGTAGTGTAGTCAGTCCTTACGGGTAAAAAGTGAGCGACTTTGGACAATCTGTCCACAATTACCCAAACGGAGTCGTGACCCCTCTGCAACGTAGGCAACCCCGTGATAAAATCCATGGATATGCTCTCCCACATCCACACCGGGACCTCCAACGGCTGTAGAAGTCCTGTCAGTTTCTGGTGATCCACTTTTAATAGCTGGCAAGTGGCGCATTTCGAAACAAACTCAGCAATATCTCTCTTCATACTGCTCCGCCAATACTGCCGTCTCATGTCTTGGTACATTTTGTCCCCTCCGGGATGTACCGCGAACCGTGAGCCGTGCGACTCCGCCATCACCTCGTGTCGCAATTCCTCCCCTTCCGGAACCACCAATCTCCCATTGAAGCGTAATCCCCCGTCTGAGCTAACGATATAGGACTCGGCTCCCTCTGCTAGTAATCCAACTATCTGCTCCTGACAGAACGAGTCATTAGCCTGTGCCCGTACTACCTTCATGACAATCTGCGGTGTAACGGTCATCACAGACATGAAAGATCGGGCCACTGCATCCTGGTGTCCCAACTCCTTCCACTTTGACTTCCACACCCCTGCCACCTCATCTGCTGGCCTACGGCTCAGCGCGTCTGCTACCACGTTAGCCTTACCCGGGTGATACTGGATATCGAACTGGTAGTCCTTCACAAACTCAAGCCACCTCCTTTGCCGCATGTTCAACTCCTTCTGCGTGAACAGGTACTGTAGGGACTTGTGGTCCGTGAACAATTGGAACTTCTCCCCCAAAAGATAGTGCCTCCAAATCCGTAGGCAAATACCACCGCCGCCAATTCCAAATCATGCGTGGGGTAATTCTTCTCATGGGGCTTAAGCTTACGGGAAGCATAAGCTATGGCCTGTCTCTCCTGTTGCAATACACCTCCAAGTCCTTGTAAAGACGCATCGGTGTAAACCAAATACTCAACTCCCGGTCTCGGCAATGCTAACACAGGTGCTGAGGTTAACTTATCCTTCAATTCATCGAATGCCAACTGACAGGCATCACTTCAGATGAATGGCACACCCTTTCGATTCAGATGTGTCAAAGGACCTGCTATCTTCGAGAAACTCCGAATAAACCTCCTGTAGTATCCTGCTAGACCCAAGAAACTACGAATCTCCGTTGGTGTCGTGGGTTGTCCCCACTCCCTCACCGCGGATACCTTCCCCGGATCAACAGATATTCCCCGGTCAGAAATACTGTGTCCCAAAAATTGGACCTCCTTCAGCCAAAACCCGCATTTCTCATACTTTGCATACAACTCGTTCTGACGTAGTGTCTGCAAAACTTGCCTCAAATGTTCGGCGTGCTCCTCCTCTGTCTGGGAGTAAATCAGAATATCATCGATGAAGACAATGACAAACTGATCTAGGAAATCCCTGAACACTATGTTCATCAAGTCCATAAACACTGCTGGAGCGTTGGTCAAACCAAAAGGCATAACCTGAAACTTGTAAGAACCATATCTCGACAAGAACGCAATCTTTGAGACATCCTCCTCCCTGATACGCAACTGATGGTATTCCGATCTCAAATCAATCTTCGAGAAGAAAGAAGCTCCTCTCAACTGGTCAAATAGGTCATCGATTCGAGGCAACGGATACTTATTCCGTATCGTGACCTTATTCAACTCCCGGTAGTCCATACACAATCTCAGTGAACCGTCCCTCTTCTTCACAAACAAAACTGGAGCGCCCCAAGGTGAGGTACTCCTGCGAATAAAGCCCTGACCTAACAGCTGCTCTATCTGATCTCGTAGCTCTCGCATCTCTGCCGGAGCCATACGGTACGGTGCGCGTGCTATAGGTCTCGTATCTGGCAATAGGTCTATAACAAAGTCTATCTCTCGACTGGGGGGTAGGCTTGATATCTCCTGAAATACATCTGAATACTCCCTGACAACTGGGATCGAATCTAAAGGAATCACAACCTCCTTAGAGGTATCCTCCTCTAGGTAATACAAATGAGCGGTCGAGCCTCCCTCTGGGCGAGGCATCGCCACTACAAACATCTCTTGCCCCGGAATGGCAAAAATAATGCTCCCACCGAAGCAGTCAATCATGGCTCTATAATCAGCGAGCTAATCCATACCGATAATTACATCGTGAACATGCATATCTAATACCAACATGTCTGCAGGTAATAAAAAAACCACCAATCTCTACCCCCACTCCCCGGCATATAAAGAATATAAGTGACCCACTCCCCAATGGTGAGTCTACACACGTCACTGTGCTCTCTGCCGTAGCTAACAACCCTAAGGCTTTCGCGAAATGTGTAGCTATAAAACAATGTGTAGCCCCCGTATCAAACAATACCCGACCCATAGTGCCATGGATAGGAAATGTACCCTCAATCGTGAGCGGTGCCTGTGGAACTACTGCCTGGTGGACGTTATAGACACGTCCATACTGTAGCTGCCCCTGCTGAGCTGGAACTGCTGGAATGGGTGGCAATGCTGCCATCTGTGGTGGTGCGGGGACAGCGGCGGGAAACATAGGCCTCTGCGGCTCCTGGCGAGCACCCTGCTGCTATTGCTGTGGGGCCCTGCCCCTATCAGGACAATCCTGTCGTTTATGGCCAGTCTTGCCACAAACAAAACACTTCCCTGGGAAGTTCCCTCCTCTCTGCCCCTGCGTTCCCCGGCCCTGGTGGCCGTTACCGTTCCTCCCTTGGCCCTACTGGCCCTGCTGAAACTGCTGCCCATTCTGCCCCTGTTGGCCCTGATGGCCGTTTGGACCCTGATGGCCCTGACGGAAACCTCTTTGTCCGTGCCTGTAATTCCCTGATCTGAACCTCTTCTGATCCCCCTGCTGGGAACCCTGCTCACCCTGTCTCTGCCCCTGAACAGATTGTGCCCCACCGGCACCATGTCCTCTAGTCCTGCCTTGATGGCTAGACTCTCCCGATCTCTTGCCCTCAGCCATATGAGAGTGGTGATCCTGGCAGTGTAACAAAGCACTTTAACCACATCAAAATAAGTGGCCAACGAAAGGTTCCCTAACAGATGCTGACGGATCCTCCATGTCAACCCGTCGGTGAATTTCACAATCTTCTTCTTTTCTGTGAGTATCTCATCTGGAACGATATTCAACAGATTCATGAACTCGGCCTCATACTCGGCCACGGTCTTACCCTCTTGCTTTAGATTCATCAGTTTCCTCCTCATTTCCGTGTGAACAGCTGACGGAAAGTACTTGCGGTCGAACCGCACCCAAAAGTCCTGAATAGTGAGAGTATCCCTCTCCTCCATGGTGGTAATAGACTCCCACCACTGCAGTGCAGATCCAACTAGCTTGAAAGTAGCTAGCACCTGCTTCTGAACATCCGTGCACTCATACATCCTCAAGTGCCTCTGCATATCCTTCCTCCACTGGCTCGAGACTACCACATCTGAGCTTCCTGCAAACTCTGGCGGATGCGCTTTCTGAAAAGCGTCACGTACACGTTCCCAGGCAGACGGGAATGCATTTGCCTGTACTGGCGCGGCAACCGACGCCTGAGGTGGTGCCTGCTGAACTACGGCAATTGCGGCATTTACCGCTTGGGCTATGATGGCTGCAACCTCAGCGGCGTTCATCATGCCCTGAACTGGAACAGGCTGGGGTTCGGGCGTTGCATCCCTGGAAATTCGTCGTGCACGTCGTGCAGGCATCTGAAATAAGAATGAAGTTTATAAGTTCGCAGTTATAAACTTAAAATAGCTGAAGAACGAAGCATACACAAAAAGAGTACAACAGTCCTAAAATATAGGGCTCTATATCAAAGAAAACTTAGCGGAAACATAATAGCCGTACAGATCCTAAAGGACACTAGAACCTGATGCTCTGATACCAACTGTGACACCCCGACTAATTAAATACCGGGTAGCTACTCCTTTATGAAATTAAATCAAAATGCCAAGTTGGCTCAGTTAATAGCATCACTGTCGAAAACATTTTATTATTTCTAACCACCTAGTATTTAAAAAGTAAGTTGTCAAATTTTAATTAAAGTCCGATTAACATGCAGTAAAAGATTTAAAGCAAGAATAATATCACCATTCACTATAACGAAATAATAGAATAACCATCACACGATATAAATAAATCCGGAGGAAAAACTCCTCACAACAAACTCCACAACTGAAATGAATAACTAAATACTGAATACTGAATCAATACATACCAAAGTCTGAAAAACTGAAATGGAAAAGTCTCTAATAGAATTTGGGAAACATGCCCTACAACTGAAGAATACTGA
Source organism: Sambucus nigra (assembly GCA_949130495.1). Taxonomy (NCBI): domain Eukaryota; kingdom Viridiplantae; phylum Streptophyta; class Magnoliopsida; order Dipsacales; family Adoxaceae; genus Sambucus; species Sambucus nigra. Next base: position 169,580,518 of record OX422218.1, on the reverse strand, counting down.
ATATGGAATCCAAATGGTAGAAGCGTCTAAAAGCAAATCCCTGTAGCTTCCACAAACAGCTACAGCTCGTCACCTGAATGAGTATCCTATGCATGGTGTCCTTGTGGCTGGGCACCTAAAATGGTTTTACAAAAATAGATTTGAAAGCAAACGGGTCAGAGCCCGAATGTGGAGATATTTTAAAAACCTGCAAGTGTTTTAAAAACATTTAAAACATTAAATGCAAAGTACATGTTAGGACGTGCACTCACATGAAATTCTCACCTCTCGTCTAACTGTGCACTCCTAACGTAAGTACCCATCTGAAATGACACAAACCACTAGCTAAGTGACATCATATCTAGCTAGACTGTCATAGGTTCTACCCTTATTACTCGGTTCCCATTAACTTTATAACGCTCGCAATTAAATAGGGGGCTTAACTTAAATTCAGGTTCTCACATAAAAGTAACACAACTCATTATAGATCATCCCTTTTTGTTATTCCAATTTTATACACACAATACCATATGAAAGTTCCCATAATAAAGTGTATATTTTCCACAACATAAATATACAATATAAGCACCCCGAGACTAAGTTGCGGTGCACACATACTCTGCTATCCATCCCGGTACATCACGTACATAAGGAATCACGTATTCCGAATCTCTCAGGAATAGTTCAGATAACACAAATCACACACAGTGGAGGCGAACACAGTCACATCACATGGGTCACGCACATACCTGCGCTCCCACGATCAGCAGACTTATTAACATCCCAATAAGTCCTTCTCTGACCTATGTTCATCGAGGTAACCAGTCTAAATCCGGGCAACACAAGGATTAGAGGGCCCTAAGCGAACGCAAACCTCCCGTGATAACAAGTATGGTAGGTATGTCATACACACAAATCATATATCAATACTAAGTAAACACGCATCTTAGTAATAACCGTAGTTTAATTGTAGTACTTATCGCATTCTCGTACTAACTTATAATTTATACAATTTATATAATCCCGGTTCGTAATCATACACGCCATAATTTATTCTCACGTCGTAGTAGGCACTCACGTCTCAACTCAAAGTGTCTATTTGATTCGTTCCACAATTATATAATTTACTCCTCATTATGTCCCAATTGTCCCAAGTATACCAATACATCATCAAAGTAATGTTATCTCTATCCTCGAACAAGTTTACGGGACTCCCAAAATCAAAACAGGCCAAAAAGGCCGAAACTGCCAGCTCGTTAGAAGTCTCGTTCGAACGAGGTTGTTCGAACGAGATTTCGTTCGAACGAACTGGGCTATCTAACGAGATCTCGTTCGAACGAGATTATCGAACGAACATCCCTCTCGTTAGAACCCCAAAGTGTCAACTCGTTAGAAGCTCGTTCGAACAAGCTCGTTCGAACGACCTGGGTAGGTCTTCTAACGAGTGACCAGATTCAAGCCCAGAAATCCTATCTCGTTTTTCCAATTTCTCTACACCTCAAATATCATCCAAACCTCAATCTAATAGTTTTTTAAGGTCTCTAATCGTCCCTAAACATGTTAAAGTCACATACTAACGTATTTTAAAGGATTAATTCTTCCTAAACATCATCAAATCACAAGTCTCTACTCTTTTCCCCAATTTTTCAAGAACATAAACCCTGGAATTTATCATCATCAATTCCCAGAATTAAATCCGTTTTTATATCACATAAATTTGTAATTCTCTTAATTCAATCTTCCAATAACGTTTATACATGCAAACCTACATCCAAAATTAGACTAACAACTCCAATTTCATGGGTTTTCCTTTATCTCCCAAACAAGAATGATTATCAAGATTTCTAACATGGAAGAAACATTTACTGCATAAAATGTAAATTAAACCACTTGCCTTGATTCAATCTCAGATTTTGATGACGATTTGAAGGAGTTCCCTCTCTCTTTCTGCAGAATTCCCTTCTATCTCTCTCTCTCCCAGCTTTCTTCTCCAATGGCTATGGTGGCTAGGGTTTGATTTTGGGAAAGGAATTAGAAACCTAATTCTAATAACCTACGTAGCCTTCTAGGTTAATATGGGTTGGTTAGTGGTTTAGTGGGTCAATTCCCAATCAGATAAAAACTCTTAATTTTCGTCACTTTTAATTCCCAAAAATACAAAATTACCAAGATACCCTTTATGTTGCCGGTATGGCCTAAAAATACCCCGGGACCCAAACTAAACCCCCAGCTAGTGTTTTCTGACTATCTCGACCATTCCGGACGCGTTGGCGCACTCAAAACGACCATACAGTTAATATAATTTAAATTCACTTTTATAATTAAAATAATTGTATCCTGACTCGACTGTCTCACGCGTCCCAATAAAATGTCCAAATTGCCGTATATCAATCTCACGACAATTTCATAATTCAATATTCATATATCATCATATATACTCAATATAGTCAAATACCAACTCACATATCGCTAGTATTTTATCCGGATTAATTCCCAATTAATTCTCATTTAATTAATTAATCCCAAAAATAAATATCGCCAAAAATACGGGGTATTACATATATTCAATTGTTTACCTGAGAATTCATTGGAGCTAGACATTTAGCTCAAATCAATGAACAAGACCTAACAAAAACTAAGTTAGCCCTCCTTAGCATTTGCAAACTAGATAAGATCAATGAATATAACAACAATTATGAACAACTATATTACCAAATTAAAGAATTTGGAGTGACCTTAAAGACAAATACTTTAGATAGATACCTACCACAGGATAATTCCTAATTAATGAATATAGGAATTGGCCAGGAGGAGCTGGAGTTAAGAATAACTCCCTTGGTGAAAGAATCAATTTTGCCAAAGATTATATCATATCTAAGAGACGTGATATAACTCAAGGAAAGTTAATAAAAGAAACTTTCAAGCAGATCCCTCCAATCAAAGACGAAAGAGACATCGCTCCAATCCAATGGGGATGTGGTAGTGAATCTAAGAAATTCAAAAAGAAATCAGAATGGAAACATATGAAGTTTAAGACTAGACTTTTAGAATTTCCAAAGAAATATAGATTTAGACCATCTACTACATTTAGAGAAAAGAACTCCAAGACTAAGAAAAATAGATTCAACCAAAGATGTTATGCTAAGAAGAACACTAGTAAATATATGAAGGTTCCTAATTATAGAAAGGAAAAAAAGTAGCTCAATCTAAGACTGCCATCAAAGAATGTTGGTCTTGCGGCAAAGAAGGTCACTTTGCTAAAGACTGCCCTAATAAGAAAGATAAAGAAGGTATTAAGATTATTAATGCAGTATTAGACTATGCAGATCAAGAAAAATTAGATATTCTATATGCTATAGAAATATCAGACATAGAAGATGATGATAATACTAATATCTATAGTGCATATACAGATAGTGATTCAAAAGACTATAATAGTGATATTGATGAGTATGAAGACTCTCAGGATACTCTAGACGTATATATGATGCAAACTAATCAAGACGATTTAGATAATGAATATATAGACTTTGAAGAAGCTTGGTATAAGTGTATATTAAGCCCCTTTTTAAAGAAAAGATGGAAAGTTAGTAATCATGAGTTACTAACATATATACCCATATGCTACTTTGATGAAATGCATTATTGCACATTTGAAATGAAATGTAGCAAAAAAGACTTTAGATGTGTAGAATGCTCTGAGACTATACAAACAAAATTATTTATGGTTTGTATTATTTGTTAATTACACTACCATGAAAACTGTTGGAGAACTTGATTTAGAGAAATTTATACTAGCCAGTATGATGCTCAAATAGACCTAGATATTAAAACATATTATCAAGATATTGATAGAAATATAGCTAAAATATTACAAGAAAATGAAGACTTCAAAGGAAAGGGAATTTTCTATGACTTAGAATACAACTGCTCTGATAGTAGTACAGAAGACCTAACATCCTTAGATTTTATAGATAAACCTCAAAAAGGAATATATATTCTGGAAAAGAATAATTTAGGAATATCTACTAAACCACATGCTTGTTTTGTAGAGTTATTCGTGTAACACAAAGACTATCCTAAAAGACTTTCAGCTTTTATAGATACGGGATGCTCTCAGAGTATTTATAAGGCTAATGCCTTCCCTGAAGAATATTTTCTAGATAGTAAGAAGGAGATCCATGGTAAGGTAGCTAATGTAGAACCATTTACCTTATACTTTCAGACTATTCCTATTTATTTTCAATTAGGAAATCAGACTAACAAAATTGTAAATCATCAATTTTGGATAATGGATCCTCGTCCTAGTTTCATAGGAAACATTATTTTAGGACAAGACTTTATTAGTAAATATCATCCTTATACTCAATATAATGATAAGATATTAATTAGTGATAATGAGTAATTTAATATTAAAGCCCCTCTAATAGATCACAAGACTGCCTTTGACCTTATGCAAGTCAAACCCAATTATAGACCCATAAAACATCGGAGTTCTTAAGCTGATCATGGTGGGCCTAGACCTATAAACCAACAAGAAGCCTAAAAAATAACCAAACTCTTACAAAAATAATGTAAGTGTCCACACCAAAAGTGTTGTAAGCAAATAGCATTTATACAACAAAACATTTTAGATCAAGCCCAACAAACCTTATTAAAAGTTCAAACCATATCCAAACAAAAGAAAATGGATATAGAAGTAGAAAAAGAAAAGATTAGGCAATTAGCAGAGCCTACTTTAGGAGAAAATCACATTGCTAAGTGGGATAAAGACCAAAGTTATTGTGAAATTGTCCTTATAAATCTAGACGCCACTATTAATGGTGGAAGCTATAAGAAAGGATATTCACAAGAAGACAGGGAAGAATTCAAAAAAGACATTGATAAAATGGTTAAGTTAGGCATTATTAGAGAAAGTGAAAGTAGACATAATGGCCTCGCCTCTATGTTCAAAATCAATCTGAACAAAAAAGAGAAAAAAGACGCATGGTTATAGATTATAGACAACTAAATAAGAATTGTGAATTTGATTCTTATATGATACCAGTCAAGAATAATTTAATCAATTTGATTGAAGATAAAATTATATTCAGTAAGTTTGATTGCAAGTCAGGCTTCTGGAAAATTAAGATGCATCCAGACAGTATTAATTGGACAGCCTTTAGTGTTCCCTAAGGAAAATACGAATGGCTAGTAATGCCATTTGGATACTTGAATTCTCCTCAAGTATTCCAAAGTATAATGGATAATATATTTAGACCTTATTCAGAATTTTGTCTTGTTTACATAGATGACATTCTTGTAGCCAATAAGACTCAGATAGAGCATGTAGACCATTTTAAAAAAATTATTTTAGAATTTAATAAACACGGTATTGTTATTTCCGAAAGAAAAATGAAATTGTTTCAAACTGAAATAGATTTTGTGGGAATGCATATTAATAAAGGAAAAATATCCTTAGCTCAACACATAACCAAAAAGATTATTGAGTTTCCAGACCAACTCAAAGATAGAAAACAATTACAATTATTTTTAGGATTGCTTAATTGTGTTGCAGACTTTATTAAAGTGCTTGCTTCAAAAAGACAAAGCCTAACTTCCAAATTAAAAGGAACAGACAAGACTAATCCTTTTTATTGGACTAAAGATGATTTTGAAATTATAAGACAGATTAAAGAAGTAGTAAAAAATATCCCATTACTTGAACTACCCAATGCTGAAGACCAATTTATAGTAGAAACAGATGCATCTGATAAATAATGGGGAGAAGTATACTTTGCCATTGATAATCACATAGAAAAGAAGAAACTTTGTAGATATTGTTCTGGAACCTTTACTGGTCCAGAAATAAGATACATTGCCCATGAAAAAGAAGTTTTAGCCATAGTAAGGGCAATAGAAAAATATATGCTTTTCCTTAGACCTAAAAATTTTATTGTGTATACTGACTCTGCTTATACAGTAAAATTCAGAGATTTAGACTTTTCCAAGTCAAGGACTAATAGACTTATTAGATGGCAACAATTGCTTAATGATTTTGACTTCTCTGTTATACATATTAAGGGAAGTAAAAATACCATTCCAGATATCATATCTAGAGAACGTGTGTTTGCTAACACTAATGTTATATCTTGTTTTGTGTTACAAATATAAGACTTAGACAGCATGAGTTCTTGCAAAATAAATAGACTGAACAAAGAAGACGTTGTATATTATCTTAGACGCATAAGAACAAATGCTGGTGTAACGCAAAGACAGACTCATATTCAAGACTATCACTAATGTTATATCTTGTTTTGTGTTACAAATAGAAGACTTAGACAACATGAGTTCTTGCAAAATAAATAGACTGAACAAAGAAGACGTTGTAGATTATCTTAGATGCGTAAGAACAAATGCTGGTGTAACGTAAAGACAGACTCATATTCAAGACTCTCAAGAAAGACCAATCCTAGAGAACTTTGATGATATCTTAGTTCCTCCTGGAAAATCTAGACATGAGATTGTTTCTCAAAATAGACTCATTGGGAAGATGTATTTCCCCTAATATAGACCTGATCAAAGATATCCAGACTTGATCAAATTTAGAAGAGAATATTTAGATGATGAAAATACTCTTATAGATGCTATATGGTGGAACGTGAAGAATAAACTATGGATATAATTCAAACAGAATTTGGTAGCCATTGCCAGATTCATGAGAACTCAAAGACTTGCAGTTACTGAACTTAGTGGTACTGCTATTCCTAAATCGCAGACTCAGACTTATGCTCAGACTCTTGGGGAATCCTCCAAAACTAGACCTGCTGATAATTTTTGTTATCAGAAAAAGACTTTTAAGACTAATATTATAATACCTTTTGGTCATAATAATCTTCCAATATCAGAAGACTATCAGAAAGAGGTTAATAACATTATTGAACAGTTTAATATGTTATTATCCAAAATTAATGGAGATGCCTTAATGTTTAGAGGTTTCCACAAAGATGTTTTAAAAATATATCTTTTTGGAAAGGCAGACATATCCCAGATCACTTTAGCAGACTATAGGTTCATTGGAATCATCCAGATAATGACTATGGAAGACTCTATTGCTCTTGGAAAAATTATCCATGAGTATGTCAAGAAGGCAGAAGACTTCATTCCCCTGTTTGCCAGGATCTACCAAATTGCTCCAAGTTCTTGCAGAAGAATGAGAGTTGAGGGGTTTAGACTTGTTAGATTTTCCAATTATTCATTTGAAGACGTGAAAATTCTATCCGAAGACGATACTAAAGACTTAATTGTTAATAATTCCAAGCTCCAAATTGCCCAAGCTATGGAGACGATATAAATCATGGAACTGTTAACAGGTGATGATGGATGGTACACTGCATACCATAAAAAAGACCTCATTATCCAGGATGATGAGCCATTTAATGGAAGACTCAAGAAAGAATCTAAGGAAATGGTGGAGATTGCTTTGCTAGCCAGCCTTAGAGTGGTAGGCCTCATTGATGAATTCTTTAACAATAATGCTCTACCTAATGAAGACAAAGACGAGGCAGAAGAAGACAAAGATAGAACAGAGAAGGGCCCCACCATACTCAACGAATTATTAAAAACCGAAGACTCCATTATTTAGACTGATGATTCCCTTGCAGTATAAAGATGAAGAAAGCTTAGACCTGCCCCATATGGGCCCCAGACAACTTCTTTTCATAAAGAAGATAGAGATAGCCACAAAGACGTTAGGTTTGTAATTATCACAAGACGCCAAGACTACTTTTGAAAAAGGCAAAAATGTGAAGACTCAAATTATGCCAAAGCCGTAGACTTTTAATTATTGTATTTCACTTTAATTATTATATGTTTTCAACCAATTAGCTTTTAGCCTCCGGTTTCCAGTCATCTTGTAAGATCCCTTGTGCTATAAAAGGAATATCTAAGGTTGTGTGTAAAGGGGAGGAGATTAGAATAAAGAGGGAGTGTGTAAGCCTATAGAGAGTAATATGTACATGAGTGAGTAAACCTCTCATAGTTAGGGGAGAGGGGAGAGTTGTATTTACTTATGCTATGCAATAAAAGTATTTTCTATTCTAGAAATCTCTTATGTTGAGTTGTTAATATTTTCCAATTGTCTCCAACTTTCTGTTCATAGAGAACTATTGTGTGGAACCTCTGGTGTAGCACACAAAGTGTTATACTATTGAACCGCCATCAGGTGCCGATTTATCGTGAGCTGTTAGCATGGTGGGAGTTAGGCGTGAAGGCGTACATTCAGGAAATGGGTACATCACCAAACTAGTGGATTGAGGTGCGATACATAAAGAGAGAGTTGCAGGAGGCCCATACCGAAGAAGAATAGTAACAAAGCTGAAGAGAAGAAGGAAGGAAGATAAATATATTACAGACCAGAAAGAAGGTATAACTCGAACCAAACCCTTAACTATTTTCAATATTATTATTTTAAAGGAAGCTTGCATGAGCCTACAGATCACTACATACTTTTTAACATTTGTTAATCAAACAAATTTAGACTTAACTAGAAAAATTCAAGATTGGACTCTTACAGACCCTAAAGATAAAGAACTTATAGAATCTGCTTTAACATACGCAGGTGGTACTTTCAAATATATAGACCAGGTTATTGAGTGGTTAGTACGTGAAGTACCTATAATAGAAATAATTAGAACAGGGATCCGTGATCTCTTTAGACAAAAATTAAGAACTGAATATTTTGTAGAAGAACTGTCAAGACCTGGAAAATATCAAGAATATACTAGAATGCTTGAAGACAGTATAGACGTATTAAAATTTATTAGACGAAAAAGGCTAGAAGAAACTAAAGCTATGTTAATTAGAGCCAAAAGAATCCGTCCTCTTCTTAAAAACGTAGAAACAGTTGCCCCTTGAACATATCGTAGATTTTTGTCATCCTATGGCGATAATAATTTAGACGAATTTATAAATAACGATATAATTGATATTTTTAATCGGATATATAAAGAAACTAGATTGATAAAACCTCAATACCGCATAAGGTATTTAAGAATATAATATTTTCCATCAAAACCTCTTGCAATTCCAGACTCCCTGAAGAAAATATTTACATAAATAATCCCCACTATTCTAAATTTCAGTATGATAGTGGCGGAAGAAGTCAGAGAAGTAGAAGCCCTCAAACTTCTCTTAGACTCCCAGAGTAATTTAGACGTTAAAAACAATCTTAAGACTCTAGAAATTATGGAGGTAGAAATTTCTATTCAGAAAACTTTAGAAAAAGACAAAAAGTACAAGCGGTCACAACACTTTTGGGACAGTAGCAAAACCCGTCATTTAAATCCACTAAATAGACCTGACGGAGATCCTGACCGTATATATATATATATATATATATATAGAGAGAGAGAGAGAGAGAGAGAGAGAGAGTCAGGCTCATGTGCACACTAAGTTTGTACATCATTTTTTTAAAATAGTAAAAAAAATATTTTTGAGTTGAATTTTTTTATGTGATATTTAAACATTTCAACGGACCCATATAAAAAAAATCAGCTAAAAAAACTTTTTTGCTATTTTTAAAAAACCGGTCAAACTTTCGCTGCTTTGAAGCACTTTAAAAGCTGCGAAAGTTTGACCGATTTTTAAAAATAGCAAAAAAAGTTTTTTTGAGCTGATTTTTTTTATGGGTCCGTTGAAATGTTTAAATATCACATAAAAAAATCAACTCAAAAATATTTTTTTTAATGCTGTAAAAAAATTGGTGTGCGCCAGCACTGTGTAAACTTAATGTGCACAGGAGCCTAACACAGAAAAACTAACACTTAAAAGAATCAAAAACTAACACTTAAATCAACAATAATTAAGCTTTTCAAAGGTCAAACCTAGACCTACAATATACCAAATGCACCACCAACATACCCCATGCATAGGGATGACAAATTGTCACAAGAGATCCACACGACTTTTTAGTAGATTTGGGTGAAGCCTTAACGAATACGGGTGCATAACGAGTAGACCCGCTAAACACGGAAACTTAACGAATCGAGTTTGGGTTTAGCAATTTAGTGTAAATACACGACACGACTTGTTAAGGCACATCTTGAATACGTTACAAATACGACACAAATCCGATAAGACACGACACAGTACGCACGAAAAGCTTAACAGGTCGGGTTTGGGTAAAGGTGATTTTGACACAAACCCGATTAGACCCCGCACAAAACCAACAAGACACGACCCATTGCCACCCCTCCATGCACCATATCGAACGTCTTCTTTAACCGGTTTTGTGATTGAGCACCGTATTCAGTGATATTTTTAGCTTTCCATTCGTATCAACTGCTGTATTCATATGGTTGAATTGAGTATGCACAAATAGTGCTGCTAGGCTCACCGGCCCCTAGCACACTCTCAGTACAGATATGCTGAGTTGGCACACTCTCACTCCCACCAAATTGTAAGATGTAATCACTCTCAGTAAAGAGTGTTTCTACTGCTCATTACATTTTTTAACACTCAGAATTCTGAATCAAAATAGCAACACTCACCATTGTATACACACAGAAAAAAAAAACTTTCATCTCAAATACACCCAACTAAACTGCTAAAAAAATATTACAATAAAATTAATGTCTACTTTTTTAGCACTACAACCATATGATAGCAACACTCACCATTGTATATAGAGAAAAAAAAACTTCCATCTCAAACACACCAAACTAAACTGCTAAGAAAACATTACAATAAAATTAATGTCTACTTTTTTAGCATTACAACCATATGAACAAAATAGCCAAAATATAATTATGATATTCTCAAACCACATTCATAATTCACAAAAGTGTTGAACAAAATAGTCCACCAAAAAAAATTGAGTATAAGCCCAACAAAATGACAAAATATATGACATTGTTTTGAACAAAATAACCCACCAAAATATAATTTTTCTGAGAATCTCTCAATTTCTAAAATTCTCAAACAAAATTGTATTTGTAACATCTTTGTCCTTGGCTCCAAGTAATTGAGTATAAGTAGCCGGATAAAAGGTAGGTTGCATCACATCTTGCATCCCAAATTGTTGTATTGTGTCAAATCCATTTAGCATCCTCATAAAATTTGGTTGGTTAGGCAAGTCTTGACTCCCTCCACCAACATTTTGTTGCAATTCAGATTCCTACACCATAAACAACCCAAAAGAACAAACAAGGAAATAAAAAACTGTTTTAGTTAAGATTATTCATAAGCCAAGAAATATTTAAACTAATATAAATTTTACCTTTGTAGTTAAACTCTCTTGTGTTCCAATAAAGTCAAGTGTAGGTAACAATCTCGTGTATTCATCACCCCTACAATCCTAAAAAATGAAAATATAAACAATAAGTTACATGGCATAATGCATATAAACAATAAGTTACATGGCATAAGTAAGTTACATGGCAATCTAACAAAAGTATTAACTACGAAGAAAAATAATTAATTTATATACCTTAGTGGGTGGAGTTGCATTTTTTTTCTTACTATTATTTTTCGCCCGAACAACTTTTTCAACTGTAGATTGCCTCCTCTTAAATGGTGGTCGTCCTTTACTTCGCACAACCAACGGTGAATGTATCATTTTGCTTTCCTTTGTAGGACTCTTCCTCAAAAGAGGTTCATTGCTTCCACATGAATCAACCACCAACACATCTTTTAGATGACATATCCACGACATAACCTTTTCACACCTATCTTCAGAATTGGTTGCCAAATCCGCCACCACATAAAAAGCATTACACATTTTATCAAAGCGAATGGACTCGGGTTTTACGGACCAATCGCTATAACTTATTTTAATTTTTGTGTGACACCTTTTGAGCATTTTATCCCATCTTTTCAAAATATACTTCTCGGGTACTTCGTATATCTTTCTATGAATTAAGACAGTAATGGCATGCCGGCACAAAATTCCCCTAAACTGAAACAATTTACAATTGCAATCAACTCCGTCATTATCAACGTGAAAGTTAACCTTAAAAGTAGCACGTCGTATGTTTCCACCAAAACTCACATCTTTGGTAACGTCATATTCTACCACACCTACACCTTCCAAAAATGACGAAGACCCCAACTCACAATACATCTTCCCTAACAACTCTAGTTGAACCTCTTTAAACTTTGTCGTCGTGTAAGCATTTTGGAATTGCTTTTCCATATCATAACGAGTTACGCAAGGAATGAATGAGTTAAATGAATGGAAGTCTTCTTGACTTTCTTTTTCCACCTTACTACGCAAAGCATTTTCATATTGTTCCACAAATTACTTTAATGATGTTTTGGAATTGACATACCCGTCAAAAAATGCATTCATACTCTCACTGCGTTGTGTGGTTGACATTCCAGCCCAAAATACATCTTTCACTAAAGTCGGCACCCAACGATATCTCTCAACATATAAGCCACGTAGCCATTCATTGTTTTCGAGGTTATATTCCATAATAAATTTGCACCAACTTTCTTCAAATTCTTTGGGTGTTAATGTATCATAAACAGTCGTTTGAATACAAAATTTGATTGATTCATAATGCTTGTGCCCTTTTAATTTTTCTGGCAACTTTTTCATAATGTGCCACAAACACCACCGATGTCGCGTAGTGGGAAATACAATTTCTATAGCATTTTTCATGGCTTTATCTTGATCCGTAATAATTGCATTGGGATGAGACCCTGACATACAACTAAGCCACGACTGAAATAACCATACAAATGTGTCCACATCTTCATTAGATATTAATCCACACCCTAACAACACTGATTGTCCATGATGGTTCACCCCTACAAAAGGAGCGAATGGCATATCGTACTTATTTGTCAAGTACGTTGTGTCAAATGTAATTACATCTCCAAACTCCTTTGTAGCTGCCCTACTTCGTGCATCCGCCCAAAATACATTCATCAATCGCCCATCATTATCCAAATCCATTACATAAAAAAAATCAGAATTATGTGCTTGCATTTTTGAAAAATAGTTGTAGATTGCAGTAGCATCCCCCTCCCCAAGGCGCAAACGTCGAACTTTATCAATATAATTTCTACAATCCTTCTCTTGAAATGACAAATTTTCATGTCCTCCGGCTTCAACCACAAAAGAATTAAAACTTTTATTCATTCGAATACCCGCCCTATCATTCATTTCGAGTTTTCTCCTAACATGTGGTAAAAGTAACCTGTTGGCTTTATAATATCTAGATTTGGATGGACTCAATTCATGATTATGCTCAAGCTCTATAGAATTAATCACCCACTTTCCATCATCAATGCGGAGAGATGCACATACCCTAGCCTTGCATTGCATTTTTGAAACCGGGTGCAAGTTAACAGGATTATTCCCATTGCTTCTCGACTTGCCTTCACGCCCACAAGTAAGTGTCACAAACCTTAACTCCCCTTTCTTATCTTTACGAGATGATCTTAAACAAGTGCCAAAACCCATTTGCTTGCCATGTCTTCTATAAAAATAGATCATCTCATCCATTGAATTAAAAGACATTCCAACATTGGGTTCTTCAATTGTTTCTTCTACATTTGTCTCTTCATCAAATTCTGTGTCCATATTATTTTCCTCACTTACATCCAAATTCACAAATTTATTCATTACAAAATCTTGGCCCTGTAAAATATTATAAATTAAAAAAATCAACAGAAAATTAATAAAAAAAATATATTTTTTTATTTTTTTAAATCCTACTATTAAACTTTAGAAACATATAATCTTGAATATAATTTTGAAAAACTATTTTTTTAAATCCTACTATTAAACTTTAGAAACATATAATCTTTGAATATAATTTTGAAAAATAAAGAACAATTTCTTGTTTTAATTCACAATAATAAACATACAAATGGTGGCATATATATTAAAGGTATTAAACAAATGAGAAAGATGAGATATTGAGATAAAAATTACCTTTTTACGGTTGGTGGCACAGTTAGCTTAGGTGGAGAAATGGTGGAAGAAGTTTTGGAGAGAAAATAAATGGATGGAAAGAAAGTGGATTTTTGGGGATGATAACCTTTTAGAGAGATAATGAGTAAGGTTTAAGATATCCTTACGGATTTTTTTTTTTTTTTTTTTTTTTTAAGTGGTGTGAGTGTGGTCCACGTCATCACCCGGTACTTAATAGGTGTTATGGGCCGGTTAGTTGATCATTTCTCATGCACAAATGATGATAGGAGTGAGATAGTGACGGGTGCCTAGCACTCTGTGCAACAAAAGAAAGACTTTTATAGTTTTCCAAGAAAGAGAAAATATGTGAGGAAGAAACCAAGGAGGTATCCATTCAAAAGATGGAAGGAGCAACAAAGAAAATATAAAAATTAGAATAAAAAATCCACATGATGGATGTGGGTATCTATTTGAGAGTCGTAGTTCACGTTATTTGTTTATTCTCTATAGGGAGTGTCCATTCAGTAGAGTTAATTAAATATAAGTTGTATGAGTATTTTGAAAAGCATGACACTAACATTAACCGTAAACAAATATTTTTTTCTTTTTGTACAGATAAACAAATAATCTAGTACAGATCAACAAAGCTATCACAAAAGAAATGAAGAATAAAAACTTGAAACGTTGTTTCATTTACACTTGCACCCACTTAATTTGCTATAAACAAACAATTTATTTGCTTTTCTAATTCTTTCCTCTTTCACAAATTCTCTCTCAAATAAGTAGTTAAATATAAGAAGTATGCTTAGGCGGGGTTGTAAGAAGGGGGCTTGGGCAACCCCACGACAGCACCACAAAGCTTGGCATTATCTGGAATATTGTATTCATCCCTTAGTGATCTTTCAGGAGAAACAACGCTAACGTAGAGTTGTTGTCCCAAGTAGAACCTCTCCCACATCTCCGACCTTAAACTCCACATTCCGGCGTTGTCCAAGGTTGTCATGACGGCTGCCCAAGAGTTGGGATACACTTGGATGTTGTGTCTGCTCACTGTATCGAGTAAGTTGTAGTTTTTCCTCTTATCTGGAGTCCACCTCCCAGGCTCAATAGCCACCCCAAAGAAAGAGTAGCCGTCAAGGTGCCATGTTTGGATGGTCTTCTCGTGGTTCTCAAAGATTATCTCAACAAAGTTACGGAAGGTGGCATTGAGGACGTTGGGGGCCATCACCACCTTGTCGTCGCTTTCCTCTGCCGGTGGCTTGTCCGCCATGATGTCGTATTTGAAAACCTGTCATGTATATTTTGATTGTTTAAGTAAATGTTAAGGTAGGTTATGCAATTAGGTTAGTTGGAGAGAGAGGAATTGGTTGGATCACGCGTGATAATGTGCTTGTGTAGTTTAAATTTGTTGAGTCTCTTTAAAAAAGAATTATAGAGATAATTTCATTTGATTGGTTTAAACAAATAAAAATGAAAGGGACGAATGACTTAATTGTTGTTTTAACTTTCAAGCAACCCGGGATGTAGAATTATGAATGAAGCTGGCATACTGTCTCTGACTCTATTCTTTTTTGGGTACACATAGATTGTAGATTTAAAGGGTAAAATTATTGTAAGTTAGTCTTGTTGAATGAGTGACTATTTTTATTTTCATTTTGATAATTTATTTTCTAGTGTATGTGGTTAAAGAAAAATGATGAGGGACATGGGACTTGACAATACCTTTTGTGGGATTCCAAAGTACTCGGCGTACTTCAAGGGGGTATCAGGATTGATATGGGAGACACCATTGATAGCGAAACGGAGCTTTCCGTCAAGGTGGTGCCTGGAGTTAACAAGCTTGATGGTGCGGGTGATGTTAATTTTGCCATAGTGGTAGGATCCTTGAGGGTTGGGGCGGGCAGCGCTGGCTGTGAGGTTCCACCTGAAAGAACGAAACTGGTTAATTGACCAGGCGATACCCTCGGAGTTCTCTGGTGGGGGTGGTGGGAGCTCGGGGGAAGGTTTCCCGTTGCTGCCGGTGTAGGCGATGAGGGCCACGGTGGAGAGGGGTTGCTTGGTGAACCTGCTAGACACTGCAAGGTAATAATCATTGGGTTTCTGATCAGCTGTGACAAGCGTGGATATACACTGCCCCACATGAAGGTCAAAGGAGTCGTATATGTTTTGTACGGTGTGGGAACCTTCAATCTCAACCAGCGTCATCACGTGTCCTTGCAGCCTAAAATTGAGAGAGGTCCTCATTCCAACATTACAAAAACGGTACCTATAGGTCTTACCAGGCTCCATGGTAAAAAGAGGCTTAGTAGAGTGGACGTCGTCACCTAGCTTAGCGTGTTGGCCATTGATGAGAATACCATCGGGTCGACCAATGGTTCTTCCCGAGTCGAGAAGCTTCTTGAGAGCCTTGTGGCCCTTTGTGTACCAATCTCCCATCAAGAAAGTGAAATCATCAGCGGGGTCAGAAAATGGGGTGGGGATGAGCAAACGCTGGTTGACTCTAAGGCCACCGAAACCGCCAGAGGATCTGTGAAGGCCTAAGGTGGGGAAATAGAAGTAGGACCCGATTTGATCCTTAACCTGAAAATGGTAAGTGTAGTTTGCGCCGGGTTGAATGGGGCACATAGTCCCGGGAGTACCGTCCATCCAGCTGTTTTTCCTTTGTTGTACCCCGTACCAAGTGAGCAGGAAGGGCTCGTCCAGGTGGTTGAAAACATTGACTATAATGTTGTTGTTTCCAGTGCTGTTAATGTTGGGGCCCGGGAATTGGCCATTTATGAGAATGCCTTGTTGGGGAACACCCAATGGGGAGATGGTACCGTATGTCACGTTCCAATCAAAGAAAAGGTAAGGATCCTCGGCTACCACCACCGAGACCAGCCCAAAAAACAACACTGCCACCAACGACATCCTCTTTTCTTTTTGTTTTTGGATTCCCTATTATTTTTATTATTTTTTGTTTTTGGTTTTGGTTTTGGTTTTATTGAACAACAAAGTGGGTGGGGGTCTTATTGTGATCTTCTCCTTCCCATGAATTCACTTTATAGTAGACACACTCTGAATTGCTACCGTTGGTAATTTTCTCTGGCTCCCCTCGTTTCTCTCCTGTCCTTCCATTTTGTTTTAGTCCAGTCCTCCTCAATTGTGGCTTTCCGGAGTTTACCTGCTTAATGTCCTTTTCTATCTTACAAATTTTCTAGGTAATCGATATGATGTGGCTGTTGAGTCAGATCAAAATTTTCTACTGCTATTTCTACATGTAGAAATCTGAGAATGGTTAGCCAATATGACTGGACAAAATTAAACGAATTGCAATTGGTTGGTTGAAATCCAAACAAATCTGTTACCTCACCAAAATCACTATCCTCACCAAAATCCAACAACCTCGTAATACCATTTTGTGTTAGTTTTTGACTTTGCGTTGGAATCACCTGAACAAAAGTGTAATAACAATTACGAAATTAGTCATTTGGAGTGCATCCTAATGTAAAAAAACTTCCAAACTGTTTAATTTGTAATGAAAAAAATCAAAATAAAAGTCAAATTTTAATCTATAAACCAAAGTTAAATAATGAAACACTTTGGATTTTTTTTGGGGTTTCGAAAACACACTCAACTTCGTTTCCCAACAAAAATCCAACAACAAAAGAGATGAACGTTTTTACTCACAATTTTTTTCTGGGAAAAGTACTCTCTCCCTTACAAACAAATTTTAAACACTTAAAGAAATTTTGACAAATTTTAAATACTTAGGTTCACTAATTGTCTTCTTGTAAAAGTCCACACTAGTAGCATCACAAGTGGACTTAATAGTAAATTGTCCTTAAATGTTTAAAAATTGTTACCGAGAGATCTAATTGTAAATTACCCATTTTTTTTTATAAAACTGTTTCTATATAACACTGACAAAAATAACATTTTTTATTTATTTATATGAATATGAAAAAAACGGTTTTGATAAAAAAACTGTTTTTTATATGTAAAAAAACAATTTTATTTTTATATACGGAAACTTTGACAAAAAATACAGTTTTTTTAACAAATAAAAACTCGGATGGAAAAGAAAAAGATGGGAGGCAAAACAATAGAATTTCTTTTTCCATTTTTTTAATACATAGAAAGTTGGATGAATATAATAACAAAAAAAATTATAGATGAAAAATGGGAGGAAAATGAGAAAAAAACGACCATTCTTTTAAAAAATAACGGAAGAGTATTTTTTCTAAAAACGTTTGTACAAAAGAGTTTTTTTTTCTTAAATAACAAAATAGTATTTAAAAAATAGTAATTTTTAAACTCCTCATCCGATTTTTTCGTCCCATCTCAGTAACAAATAAAGACGGGTCTCCATAGCAAATAAAAAACTGTTTATTTATTAGCGGGTCTATGAATTGTGTTCCACGTAAGTTTTTTTGCACTGTTTTTTTGTTAATTAAAAAAGACCGGAACAGAAAAAGAAAAAGATGGGATGAAAATGAGAAAAAAAAATGGGAGTAAAAACGTCCATATTTTTTTAAATAACGAAATAGTATTTTTTTTCCTAAAAACTTTTGTACAAAACAAGTTTTTTTCTTAAATAACAAAATAGCATTTGATCTCTTAGTTTACAATTTCAATTAAAACGAGAACACGACCTAATTAAAGCAAGACATGACACATTACGATACGAAATCTTATTTTCTTTACCCGACACAAAAACAACCCAAATAAAAGCGACACAAATGACACGAGATAAAATACTCTTTCGTTACTTTTAAAAAAATGGACGTTTTTTTTTCTCGTTTTCGTCCCATTTTTACTTGTTTAAAAAAAAACTGCTTTTTTGTCAAAGTTTTCGTATATAAAAAGAAAACTGTTTTTTTACATATAAAAAGTAGTTTTTATTTAAAATCAGTTTTTTCATATATATAAAGAAGGTTTTTTCTTATTTTTGTCAGTGTTATATTGAAACAGTTTTATAAAAAAAATTGTGAGTAAAAACGTTCATCTCTTTTGTTGATGGATTTTTGTTGGGAAAAAAAAGTTCTGAGTGTATTCGAAACCCAAAAAAATTCCTTGTTTCGTAATTTAACTTTGGTTTATAGATTATAATTTTGTTTTCATTTTGATTTTATTCATTACAAATTAAACAGATTGAAAGTTTTTTTACATTAGAATGCACTTCATATGACTAATTTTGTAACTGTTATTACACTTTTGTTTGGGTGATTGCAACACAGTTAAAACTAACACAAAATGGTATTAACAGCTTGTTGTGTTTTGCTGTGGATAGAGATTTTGGTGTGTCTGAAATTTGGTGGGTTTGGTTAGGGTTGCAACCGGTACGGTATGGTCGGTGACGACCCCTTACCAATACCAAAACCACAATCTAAATGGTAAAATCGTACCGTACCGATTTACCAGCCGGTACATCAAAATAAAAACCAAAACTAAACCGACCGATTTTTCGTTTATTTTTGGTTTCGATAATTTCGGTTTCAATTAGGTTTTTTCTGGTAAATACCAGAATTTCATATCGGTTTATGCATTCGGTAAATCCGATATTTTGATAATATGTTTCCGGTAAAATTTTAAACTCATTTAATCGGTTAAATGCATTACTTGAAACTAAAATATAATACAAATTGCACCAAAAATAAAATAAAGATCATGAAGAAACGAACTAAATTTCATAGTTAATTGCGTCCAATCCATAACAATACACACTAAGCCCCAAATTAAAAATTACAATACACGCTTATCAATTTTTCGGCCATCTAGTATTTTTTCGGCCAAAAACACAAAACAACAAGTACAAATTATTCTGGCCACAAACGCAAAACAACAGGTATTATTCCGGCCACAAACGCAACAACCTGTTGCGGCAACAGGTACAAGTTCTTCTGAATAAGAAAAAAAAATGTACGGTTGTGTTTAAGTTTTGGAGAAGAAGTTACCAACAAGTGTGTGCGCGCTTTGGAGAAGAAGTTACATGTGCTTTGGAGAGAGAGAGAGATTTCTGATTTGTTGTGTGCGAGCTGGAGCCGCCGATTTTTGTGTTTAAGTTAGGGTTTGGTTTGGTTTGGTGGCATTTATCCTAAGGGAAATGAATGGATGAGATTGGTTTAAAAAAATAAAGTGTCTTGATAATTGGGTATTTATATATTTTTTCAATATAACTTTTATTTGGTAATTGATATGGTAATATGCGATAAGTTTGGTACGTTTTTTCGGTATGATAAATTTGGTAGGGTATTTCAGTACAGTAAATTCGATAATTTTGGTACGGTAAATTCGGTACGATAAGTCGGTACAGTAAATTTGGTAAATCGATTTTTTATATCTAAAAACAAAAACCAATCCAATTTTTTACGGTATTTTCGATTTCGGTAATATCGGTTTTCGGTATTTCATAATATGAAACCAAAACCATTTTTCCTCGGTCCAAAACAATACGATACGATAAAAACCCATACTGGTTGCATCCCTAGGTTTGGTGAGATAACATATGTGTTTCTCTCTTTCCTACGTGACATAGGTGTGTCTATGAACTGGGTATAATTAGCGGGTCTCCCTGTAGCAAAACTCGGTCAAAAAAGAAATGTCATCTGTTATTGGGTGGCAATTTGTTGGAAGTAGAACCATAGTTTTTGGGTGCGGCCGCAAGTGGGTTTTTAAATACTCGACCCATATCTTATAAAGTGATAAATATATGTAATTATATTAATTATTAGTATGTTGTTATAAAATATGTATTGTAAAGTGGATGTTCACTTTTCCCATATCGAAAGAGTGAGGCGTTTGATGAGCTTACCTTGTATTATAAATAGGGAGTTACCCCCTCATTATTAACACACCAATTAATGAAAACTCTATCTCTCTCTAAAATTCTCTCTGTGTCCCATTTATTTTAACACGTTATCCGCACGAACAAACTCGTAGCTGTCATTAACAGTCTAAAATTTCTAACTGGAACGTTTCGAATAGGGATGCCAACGTCAGTTATTTTTCAGAGTGATTGAGGTTTGTGTATTTAATTACTATTTTTTTTTAAAAAGATTTACTGTGTATGATTTGATTAAAATTTTATTTAAGGTTTGGGGCCTGAAGTTCTCCATTGACATTTAAAATTTGGGAACAGAAGTTTCCAAATGTCAATTAAATTTTTGCGGCGTGAAGTTCGCAATTGATGTTCAAATTTTTGGACATGATAATCACATGTACCATAAAATCAAACTTGAAGTTTTAATTTTTGGAACCGGAAGTTCCCAGTAATTAGGACCTGAAGTTCTTACATGATATTCAATTTTGAACCCGAAGTTTCAATAATTTTGGGGTTTGAAACTTTTGTTAGCATGTGTCGCGCAGGACGCGAACTTGCGTGATTTTTGTAAGACGTTTTATTCGGATTAAAATTTTTTTTACCATATTTATTGGATGCTAAAAATAGGCCTAAGAGTGCCATGGGGTCAAAAAAAAAAAATGAATGAATAAATAAATAAATAAAATATTATTATTTTATTCAAAAAAAAATAATAGTGCTCAGAAAATTCTAAAAATTACCATACCGACTCAAAATTTAATTTTGAACAACTTTCCCTTCTTCGATATCTCCGAAAAAAATAATTTATACCCGATTTAGGCCATTTTTCGTCTCGACTAGATTTTTTTTCCTAAACTTTAATCATTTTGTTGCCTTATTTAAAGGGATGATACGCAACCCTTTTTGACCATTTTTGAAGCATCTTTTGGCATAATGTTTGGCAGCCAACATATTTTAATTCCTCCCCTTTTATATACACCTTAGCCCATTATAATTATGTGTTCAACCATAGTTTTTGGAGGAGTTCTTTAGGGTTGTTTTGGTGTTGGATCTTGGAAGAGTTTTGATGATTCTTGGAAGATGATTTTGATGGTGTAATTTGAGATTTCTGGGCAGATTTATAATGGTTCCTTTTGATGGTTGACGTTTTGATTATTTTTATAGTTAGGGAGGGGTATTAAATGTCCATAAATATTTTGTAATTTGGGCCTGAAGTTTCAAATCATAAATTAAAGTTTTTTTTA
Source organism: Sambucus nigra (assembly GCA_949130495.1). Classification (NCBI taxonomy): domain Eukaryota; kingdom Viridiplantae; phylum Streptophyta; class Magnoliopsida; order Dipsacales; family Adoxaceae; genus Sambucus; species Sambucus nigra. The sequence continues at coordinate 169,558,590 of OX422218.1, read as the reverse complement.
ATTATTTTTGGGACATTACACATACTCAAGTAATTTAATTTGGACCTAAAGCTCCAAATATATATTTGTGATCAAACCTGAAGTTTTGACACAATGGGGTGGGGATTTTCAAATCCCAAGATATTAATAAAATTGAACCCGAAGTTCAATAATTTTATGTGTAGAACTTGAAGTTCTCACAAATAAATAGAGATGACCTGAAGTTCAAATTATTTAAATTTTTGGACCTGAAGTTCCAGATAAAATATGCTTCCCAACAATTAATTAAAAATTAGGACCCGAAGTTCCTAATTTACATTTAAATTTTGGACCCGAAGATCTGAATTGCTGTTTAATTTGGGACCTGAAGTTCCCATGTCAATTTTTTCATTTGGGACCCGAAGTTTCCAAATTATTTTATATTGGGACTAAAAGTCCTTAATTATTGTTCAAATTGTTGAACATGGCAATGAAATATTTCCTAAAATCAAATTCGAAGTTTTGATTATTTTTCTAACAGGGCAAGGGATACTAAAAGTCCAATCACAATTATTTATAATTTAGACTCGAAGAGTCAACAATTTTTGTAATCAAATATGAAGTTTTGATTACTTATGTAATAAGGGTAAGGATATTACATGTTCCGTAACGATTATTTATATTTTTGGACCTGAAGTTCCAAACAATTTTACCCCTTATCAAACTTGAAGTTTGAATATAATTGGGTGGTTGTTTAACATCTCTAAATATTTACTGTTATGATATGAAGTTATCATTATTTATAATTGGGGCCCGAAGCTCTCTAATAATTATTCAAATATGGAAATTGAATTTCTCCATTCAAATTTTGGGACGTTGAGTACATAAATTATTTGGGCCTAAAGTGACAAAAGAAAATATATCACAATCAAACATGAAGTTTTGATTTTCACATTAAAAGGTTATAGACCAAGACTCCCCCAATTATCATTGATTTGTGATATGAAGATTCATATTCAATATTGTGAGGATAGAACATACCAGAAGTACGAGAACGTAAACGTACCAGAAATACAAATTATATTTAAAGAACGATTCGTTCTTAAAGAACGACGAGAATTATCGTGGAATGCTTCCACTTTGTCTCATATAATTCCTTGTCTCTCTCAATGCGAAAATGACATGAAAAAAAATATATTGTAACATCGAATGTCACATGTACTAGTTGCAAATGTGCTTGCTAAAATCATTATCCCAGAAGGATAATATAAATTATGGCAACAAATAAATTCATTGCACGCCAGAAGCGTGGAAACCTATAGGTCCCAACTATACTAGTTGCAAAAGTGCTTGCCAAAATCATTATCCCAGAAGGATAAAATAAATTCTGGCAGAAAATAAATTCATTGCACGCCAGAAGCGTGGCAAACCTATAGGTCCTAACTATTTAACTCCATGGAAGTGGAGATTAAATAAAAACATGCCCAAATAACGCTCTAGAAGAGGTTATACGTAACGCTCCAAAAGAGGTTATGAAAAAAATATCCACTTTCTCAAAAAACTCCAGAAGAGGTTATTATCTATGAAAAGACACAAGTCCCTGAAGTGACTATAAAGCCCTTGAAGTTGGCAAAGGTACCTAATATTAAATGAGATCTTTATCTTTTATAGATATACAAGAGAAAAGTGGGATAAACAAAGATGATCATCGATGATATAATTATATATGTTGTAGCTACACAAAAATCAAAGGGCGGTGATACTAAAAATCCACGCACTATGAATGAATGTCGACAAATAATATATTGGCCAAATTGTGAAAATGCCATGATGGCATAATTTGAGTATCTTGATATACGTGGTATATTTGGACCTATAGTAGAAACTGAAGCCCTTATACTTTTGACTCATTTGAGTCTAGACTGTATAAGAGCTCATCTAGTTTGGAAATTGTGACAAAATAGAGTCTATCCTAGAAACCAAAGAGCTTCAGAGATTGGGTTGCTTCTTCTTCTATCTATCATGTAATGATCCTAAGACTATAGCCATCACTCACACACTTAGAATTTGATTCTTGCATATCATATTGCACCCCTATGTGTTTTAATGTTGTGAGTGTGTTTAAATCCCTCAATTTGATTTTTAATAATTTTTTGGGAATTTAAAACATATTTTAAACAAGGTTTTATTTAATTAAAATTTGATTTAAAAAGTCTTGGGGTTATTATATAAATATGGATTGTTGTGTTTATTGGCCTAAAGTTACTCTGGGTAGAAACCGAAAGCGCTAGAGACTTAAGGGTTGGCTTTGTAATTATTTTGGGACGCGCGTTTACCTTCGTTCATAGGCCAACACCTGCTGTCTTCTGATTGGACCAAACTGTGTTTCTTTACTGAGACAAACCATCGCACGCTTACAGCCCTTGGATCTATCCTTATCGATGGCCTGCATGTCTTTTGAGTGGATCCCCGTGTAATCCCTTAAGCCAATCATAGCCTGTTTAATCCACCGCCTGTTGTGAGCCCTTAGATTGCAGTCAATGGAGCTTGACTCAATCTCAGCCATTGTTTTTGAACGAGGCTCTGGAATCTTCTCCTCTCCCTATTTAAAGACCCTTCATCTCAGCCTTCGAAAGCTTTTGCCATTTTGCAAAGTCTCAGAGAATAGAGAGAGAGAGAGAGAAGAGAGAGAAGAGAGAAGAGAGAAGTTAGAGAGAGAAACCAAACCCTAGTTAAAAACCCTAACTTCGTCCAAACACTTCTCAAGCCCAAACTACTTACCTCTCCAGAAAATCCACCATAACCAAAAACACCATCCTTAGTGTTTTCTTAGGTTTATGAGAGTTCTGGTTAAGAGATCTTGGGTTGCTGAAATCCTTGTGTTCATAAATCTTATTTCCAACTTAGACATAGACTCATATCTTGTTTCTTTTTCAATAGAAATCATAGATCTGAAGTTTTTCATGTCACAGAACACTTAGTTGCATTTATTTCTCATCTTGAGAATTTCGTTGTTGATTGTTTTCTGTTAAAACATTTTTCTTATTCAAAGATCAACAATAGATGTTTTTCTATTTCTGTTTTTACAAAACCTAACCCGACCTAGTGGGATTCGCACTTGGAGGGTTCTCAATCTTCATAATATTTTCAAAACTGATTGAGAAAGGTCTTGACCGATTTCTTAAGCAAGATCTCCGTGGAATCTGGGTTATTTTGAAAGGTCGAAAAGGTTCTTGGTTTTGTAAGAAAGAAAAATAACAAATACACTGCATATAGACTTTATATGTGATTTGTTAGGATCGTCTGTAACTAATAAGTGTGTGTGTGTGCATGCATGTGTTTTAGAACACCATTCACAAACATCTTCACACTACGAACACTGAAAGTGTTGGCTATAAGATTTGGTGAACAATAAGTCGACGTAAAGTGCTGGAACAAAGAAGAGTTGACAAACTGAGACAACTACATCAACAAACAAGATCTGCAGAAAAGTTAAGGACGCCAGAGGGTACAATCCTGAACTTGTATAGATTTGTTTTTGTGTGCATGTTAGTTAAATAGGTTGTAACTCATATATTTGTTTTAGTGATTGTTTTTGTTTTACTCCGTAGAGGGAGTCGTGGATGTTTCCTCAAGGTTGAGGTTTTACCACGTTAAAAATCTGAGTATCAATATTTCTACATCTTCTCATCCCTTTCTAATAGTGTGCTGAGTTTAAAACATTTTAAACTGTTTACTAAAACTTGTTATCAAATCTTGTCCATATCTCGTACATAATTTTGTTAACACATCTTGTGTTCAAAATCGTTTTGATTTAAGTAAAGAGTTTCTTCAACAAACTTTCGGAGTTGCTTAAATAGTTTATTTTCATAAACGGCCTTGGCAACGCTATTTCAGAAACCCCAAAATATGTTAACCCTGAAGGTTACGAATGAGTGTTTATAAGAATGTGAAGTGTTAAAACTCACCAAAAGTGCATAATTTATGGCAAAAGGTTTGCTGAAGAAATAAAATTTATTATATAAGAACATACCATCTCGTTTCGGCCGTAAATACTTTCAGATATCTGACTAGATTAGCAGTTGTTTTTATATTATATGAGACTCGTGAATATTATAACTGCTTATATATACGGGACTTATATAAAGAATACATATAAAAATTCTAGAAGGATTTTCTTTGCCTAAAGCAAAGATAAGGAGCACGTACTCAAATGCAGTAAGAAGTTCATTATACAACAGGCAATCCAAATGGATATGGGTACAACTGTCTTAGTAAATATTAGTCTAAGGAAGAGTATGAAAATAATCATATATAAAAATGTGCCATTATAAAATATCCTCAATAAATGTGGTCCTGAAGAGCTCAATTGAAATGAAATCCTTAAATGGATATGCTCTTGAAGAACTCAATTAAAATGCAAAATATCCAAATAAGAAATTCGAAATGAATGACCTTAGGGTAACAAGTCTCTGTCTCGGCCTGCAGATCGAGCACATTTTATGTTAAACTCATATCCATTAGTCAAATAGATTGAAAAGTCCTGCAAATTCTTTAAGCATACAATTTTAGTATACCCATGGTCTCCGGTATTTGGATATTATATTATTCATATCATCCTAAAGAGGATGACAAAAATAAATTTGATCTTGAAGTACCATATGTGCATTTTATTATAGTATTTGGTCCAGAAGTACCATACTTGTTTGTTATTAGTATATTGATACATATAAAACCATACATGATATTGGATATTATAATTACAGTCAATATCTTGGCAAGAAATAATTATCATTAACTTGCATATCATGGGACTAATATCAATCATATCATATGATATTTTTATCTAACCATCTACGTCCAGTTAGTTATATAGATGCAAATTATCTCTAGTATCCTCATAAGGAATAGTCAAAGAATTTATGACTTGCCTCGAACAACATATGTTCCTACTACTTCTTATGAAGGAGAGTTATGCAACACACAAAGTTTGGAAGAGTTATGCTATTAGTGACATGTTCATCCCTCTTCACCCATGTCTTATGGAAGTCTATCTTATGAAGAAACATGAAATTAAAGTAACAACGGATCAAATCTATTCACCATATTAAAGAAACATTTCAGAAGATTGTATATGAGATTGATATGCATCGACTCAACCATCAGAGAAATATCATAATTAGGGGGAGTATCCAATCAGGGGGAGCATTTGACCAGGGGAGAATCTAAGAACATGATGTTTTGGACATATGCGTGTTGTACTCCTTTTCGTTTAACTAGGTTTTTTCCCATTGGGTTTTCAAGTTAAAGGTTTTAACGAGGCAACACTAAGCGCGTCCAACACCGATTCAATGATCACAAAAGTTGTACTCTTTTTCCTTCACTTTGGTTTTTTCCCACTGGGTTTTTCCTTAGTAAGGTTTTAATGAGGCAACAATCATTGAATGGTGGATGTAGTGTACATCCAAGGGGGAGTGTTATAAAATATGTATTGTAAAGTGGATGCTCACTTATCCCACATCCCACATCGTAAGAGTGACGCTTTTGATGATCTTACCTTGAATTATAAATAGGGAGTTACAACCTCATTATTAACACACCAATTAATGAGAACTCTTCCTCTCTCTAAAATTCTCTCTGTGTCCCATTTATTTTAACATATGTATAACTTTCACATATATTTTATATTTCTTTTTGGAGTTGATTTGTGCATTATTAATTGGACCCTACTCTACTCAACTCAACTCAATAAAACAAATTACAATTAATTAGACTCACCTACATGAATCAAAATTTCCCATTGCATTATATTTAATGCAATATTATTAATTAAAACACATAATATCACATTTTTCCTAATATATTTTACTAAGTCAATTTAGACCCGTCTCCACAATCCTAACTAAGTATTAATTGAACACTAAAACTTACTAATAAGTTTGTAATTTTTTAATTGGTAGTGTAGACCAAAGATAAATTAGGTCAATTGAATAAAGATAGTGTAGCGTGGACCTGAGTTGGGGGACCTAACCAGTAGAAGAAACCACATAGGGGTAGCTGACTCCAAGAGGTTTCCAAAAGTAGACTATGTGATTTATTTTGGCCATTAGGGCTATGGGAATTATCGTTAGTGGATCCAAGACCTATGAGAGATTTAAAGAACTATAAATGTTAGTCAAAATGACCAAATATGTAAGGTCGTCTAGTGGGTCCATAATTTCGATAGATCCTTTCAAGGACTATGTTACACTCATTACGAGTGAGGCCACCTTGTAATTAGATGCTTTAATGGCATCCAACTTTGTGGGGTACCTTCGAGGGATGGTTATTAATATTTTTGTGGCTCGTGCGCATGAGTCTTTCTTAGGAGTTGAGGATATATCATTTTTATTAGTAGTGCGTCTAGTAAAATTTTGAGGTATATATAAAACTTATAGATAACGCCGGAGCAGACCATTTATTTTTAAAAAGTAAAAAGATTATTTTCAAAATAGTAAGAAGTGGTCCACGACAGTGGTATGAAAAAAATACGACTCCATATCACGTCGCTTTTTTTTGGATCGTGATCGTGTTAGTTAAAAAATAAAAGATTCATAATCGCATTTTGTAATTTTTTAATTGGTTTGTGTTAAGTAAAAAATATATGATTTTGTGTCTTGTTTTGTTGTATTTTAACAAATATAATTTCAACACACACACACACACACACACACGCATACATATATATATATATATATATATATATATATATATATATATATATATATATATATATATATATATATATATATATATATATATATATATAATGCTCTTGTGCGGACTAGTCCGCATTTTAAGAATGCGGACATGACACATGTCACCTAACAGTGCGCCTAAAAATCATCGTCTAAATTATAAGCACATTCTCTCTCTTTTCTAGTCTCACCGCCAGTGACACATGTCTGGTTCGTACTCTTAAAATGCGGACTGGTCCGAACAAGAGCAGGACTGTATATATATATATATATTGATTGGACTGTTTTTTTTAACTCAAAAATTATATTTTTGGAAAAAATTGAATTTATATGGTGACAAAGCAAAAAAGTAGGTATCTTTATTATGTGGCACTTGCCACATCACTAAGTTTGGGATTTTAAGTAACAAATGCAAGTCGCCGTAGTTGTTTTCTTTAAAAAATGCTCAATAAGGTATATGCTCTGTAATATATATAAAATTAATAATAATGTCCAAATGTCTATTATTATATAAAGGAAAACTTAAGTGATCACAAAATTTGAAGCGTTGTAAAAAATTTGAAATATAAAAAATAACATTATAACGAGTTATAAATATAAATTATAAGTGACCCATAAAACTGACTCACAATCCTATTGTTATGGGGAAGGTTATATATAGGCTTATAAATTGATCCGGGCGAATCCGAAGCCCTCCCGTTCGGCCCGCTACGTTCGGACCGAGCTTTATTTGTGTTTGAGTCGAGCAAAGCCCGGATTAATTTCTGACGAGCTTGAGCCAAACCTTGCCAAGCTCGAATTGTTCCCGAAACCCGAACTTTGAATGTATAAATAAATAAAAGAATTTATATAATATAACATATTTATGTTAACGTTGTTTTATTAGGTCTCATTGTTTTATTTCATTTACTACTTTAGAAAAAGGGTTCATTTGTCATAATCCATTAGATTACAAGTGGTTTTCAATTTTATGATTTTATTGTTAATCTTATTGTGGACATTTGATTTATTAATTTCTCAAGTCACAATAGGCCTGTGTTACCAATCAAATAAAGCTATATGTATAAAATTTAATTAGCCTTTTTAGGTTTTAACTTTTATTTCCCTTATTTTAATTTAATACATTTCATAATTATATATTTTATTTTATGAAATATCAATTAGATTTTAGTGCGTACATTTTCTCCATAATGGAAATTGAAGGAAAAAAACATTAATTCAAACTTTTTTAACAAAAAATTAAAATCGGGCCTGCCCGAAATCAGGCCCGAAGCCTGTAATATGTATGACCCGAGTTCGAGCTTAGGTGGGAAAAATTAGTTCGGATCGAGCTCGAGTTTGAGCGTGGGTAAGATAGTTCGGGCGAGCCTGAGCAACACCAATCTCGGCTCGCCCAACTTGATTTACACCATATATATAGAGGCAAGCTGTTGTGCACGGCGGGTTTGCATACTTGCTAGCGCAAACCCATTTTTTTTAAATATTAAAAAAAATATATATTGGGTTGAGATGATCTTCTCAATAAGGAGATTATCCGCAAATAATTTAGTAAAAAAGAATCATCCCAAAGGTGGGTGAAATGTAAAATTGATAGATATGTGCATTATGAGCCGATGGAACTTGTAATGATCATCTCACCCATTTTTCGAATGAATTTTTTGATAAAATTATTTGCAGATTAGGGGTGCAGATGGTTCGGGTTGGTTCAGTTCCACTCCTAATCTGGACCAGAATTAGGGTTGGTAGGTTTCACATTTTTTGAATAGGAATTGAATTGATTATAAAGAACCAAACAAATTCGAACCAACAGTTCTGGGTTTGTTCAGATCGGTTATCGATTTAAAAAATGAATTAAAATAAATACGAATTGGTCGTGAAGGATGCATATTATATCCATACTCGTATCCATTTTTTCTGACAAGTGAACGTGATATTTGGACCTTCTCCTTGGGATATTTATGTAAAATTCATATTTGAATATCGGGAAAAATTGATTTTTTGAAAATTCGTTTGCATCCTTAATTCTCAATATCCAATTGCTCCCTCTCGGACCTCAATATAACGCGAGAGGGGGATCCATTGAGTTTTTATCGAACTAATAAAAAAACTAAACTTTATCTTTGTATGTTTGTAATAGCTAATATAAATGTATGTAAGTAATATGAATAGTAAAGATACAATTAATAGACTTTGCAAACCAAGTATTTACCTCGTTCTACTTTTCTTATATCCACTTCGAGACAACATTAGGTAACTTCACTATCATTCACTCACTAAGTTGAAGCAAATACCTTACATGCATATTACATATATTTTAACCATAAGAAGCAAGGGAAACACCTTACCTGCCCAAGTGGATATGACCAAGCTGAAGGTTTCCTTCATTGACTCCTTATATAAAGGCGCTACTAGCCTTGAAGATACAATGAAGTTAAATTGTAAAATAAAAATTAAAACTAAGTTTGTTTCTTTAAGACAATATTTTGATTGACTAAGAACTAATCTATCTAGAAGTGTAATGCTTATATTATTGTCAAATCGATGGCTCAAATTGTGTGAGTGTTGTTGTGATGTTTTTGTTATTTCTTTCTTTTAGACACCAATGTACACAAGTAATGTAATGAAGATTTTATATTTTGATATAATTTTTGAACTCTTTTGTAAATAAAATTATGTTTAGTGGAGTATTTATAACACGAGCAAGAAAACTAGCCATTGTGAGGTTTTAGGAAGAAATCGATTTTGAGTATAAAAACTAACCGTTATAATTCCATTTACCTTGATTTAGCTAACTAGATAAATATTTAGTCAAATGAACGTTAATTTTAGTCGACTAAATATCCTAGAGGTTTACTAAATCTCTAGTCAAAACCCTTTGCACAATTTCAGTTAAGGCGGAGCTAGGATTCCTAAAAGGGATGGGCTAACATTGTGGCGGACTCGAGGATTTTTGTCATCGGGGGTGGAAGTCTCGATCAATGCTGGGAGTTTGGGGGAGGGAGCCCACGAGAAGAAGTTTTTTATTATCAGCAATATTTTAACCCTAATAAATTTAGGGTTATTTTTCAACAAAATTTTAGCTTTAAGTAGGATAATTAGTAGCAAGGAGTCTATAAAAATCAATTAAAACCTCAATATGTATGAATGAATTACTTAATAAATTTAACTTTATAAAGATTTGACAAAAAAATCTCTTTGCTTATGAACTCACCTAACGAACAATCATTGCATTCCAAGACAAAAATTACATGGCCCGAAATGAATAAAAAGAAATTACTCATTACCTTCTTACACAAATTTCTCAAATGTCAAACGACAAAGAAATCATTAAACACTATTAAAATTAATTGACAACGGAACATATATTCAATTAATAAAGCTCAAATGAAATCTTTCTTGTGCGTAAAACTCACAAGAAAGCATCATCACACTCAAAAGGTCCTCCTATAAAACCTTCCTTCATCTTTGCTCGAGTTGTTGGAAGCGGGAGAGATTTTAGGGGACAGTGAAAAAAGTTTTGAATATTTGCCTTTTTTAATTCTAACCTAGATTTTGAGAACTTGGGCAGTGCGCTGATATTGGGTATTTAGGATGGGCTATATATTTTTGTGTTTATTATATATAGGTTCCATATGAACAAAGTTTCTCTAATTAACTTCTATTGACTTTTCAACCATTAAATAAGTCCTATTCCTAACTTTTTGGGACTTTTTTCACAATTATACCCTTCCAAAACCAATCATCCGTAACTTCTTTCGAGAAGTTACATAAGTGGTGAACTTTTTTTTCATTTTATTTTTAATTTTTAAATAATCACAACTTTTGATTGACAAATCCGTTTTTCACAAAATTACTATTTTGAAATCTCCTCATCGAGATCTATCTAAAAAGATCCATAAAGCCTATAAAATTTCAAAGAAAAAATATTACATAGACAATAAACTTTATTGTATGTACCAGAAAATGAAATAGTTTTATATATGTCACATTTTCACAAACAATGACATTTTTTGTGTTAATATTACATAGACAGTAAAATTTACTGTGTTCTCGAGAAAATTTTACCCATATAGTTATCAAACAAGATCCACGGCGTACATAATATTTCAATAAAAAAAATTACACAGATGGTAATATTTACTGTGTACACCTTTAAAATAGAATAAAGTAATGGTTGAATTAATAGGACTTAATTAAAAAAAATCTCAAAATAGGAATTACATATAATAATACATATTAACTGGATTGTCACATTTGTTGTTATTATTAAACAATAATACAAACAATTTGGTTAAATAAATGAGTCAAATAATCTATAAACTCATATATATACATATATATATATATTGAAAAAAAGACACTTACTTTTAGTTTAATCTATTTAGCTGCTCAAACACCCATTTATTCAATATTATCTTATTTTTAAAGGTTCACGCCAGCTGTGGCCATCCCCGATCCTCGACGCGGACGGGCGCGGGAATGAGGATCCTCGAGTCCCGCGCGTCCCTCTCGGGAGCGCTTCGGCCAGCGTCCTTTGAAATGACGTGTAAAAATGTAGAGAGATCTAGAGTCGCCAGTCTATTTTACTCAAAATAGACAAAAGAAAAGAGGGGAAGCCATCCCGAAGGACGGCATCCAAAGACATACTGGTGCATACGAAACCAAAATGATTCGAGAAGGGTTCGGAGGCTAAGTTACGAAATGGAAAGGTGTTAGGCCCCCATTCCGCCCTTTCGGTGTCTCATGGATGTTTGCTATTTTCCTTTTTTATTTTCCCCGTGATATGTGTGCATGTGTATATATATATATCTATATAGTGGAGATAGGAATCCTCGACTTGTATCATGGGAGAGATAAAGCGAGTCATCCGTAGGAAGGTATAAAAATAATATTAGAAAATAAGATTTACGCGATTACTCTTACGTTGATCGTTATAATGGAACGATAACGCATATGGAGTGATACGTCACTAAGAACAAGTATATAGAATATAAGAAAATTGAATTTAGAGAAGATAGAAAATGAGAGAGAAAGTGAGAATAGAACTCGAGTCTCGGGTTTTACCCTGAGACGCCTACGTAGCCTATAAAGGCATCAAAGTCCACGTAGTTCGCATACAAAATGAGGGGTGGGGTTTATTCCATAAATCCAAATGGGGAATCTCTTATTTGTGAGTGTGTGTGTGTAGAAAAAGTGTTTTAGTTGTGAGAAAAGTGTGAGAAAAATATGAGAATCCCGATTTGGAATTTATGAGCATACCCTCTTTTTATTGTTTTTAGGGTTTTATTTATATGAAAATAAGAGATGTGTAATAATACTAAATAAAAAGTATATTAGGATGTGTGAGATGAGATAATAAAAGTGCTAGGTAATAAAACAAGTTACTGCGAATTTAAGAGAATTTGAAGAGAAAGTTGAGAAAGTTGGACCTTCTTGAAGATCTTGAGCTTGATCTTGAATGTTGGAAAGAAGCCATTTCACTTGGATGATGATGGAGAATGGCTAATTCACCAAGTTTGATGAAAAGGATGATGAAAACTGGAAGTTAGAAAGGGATTTGGATGTTGAAATCGCGCTGTCTTCGAGAGTGTTTTTTGGGATTCACTGAGAGTGATTTTTATCAGATCTGGGCTCCCTTTTCAAATGAGGTGAAGGCCTCCTTTTATAGGCCCAGGTCACTACCGATTGGCATAGACCTGGTCCTACCTATCGGCACCTGCCAATAGGTAGGGTCTGGAACCTGCCATTTGGTAGTGTGTTTTAGGTCTTTTCGGAAAATTGGCTGCCGAGGGAAAACCGTTGGTCAGAATCGCGTACGGGGTGGACTGTTGGAAAGGTAATTCAGAGAATTTTTAAAGTCCTTTAGACCGCTCCCGAGTTTGAGAGTTGACTTTGGGTTACATATGGCTCAGAAGCGTTTGTCGGTCCATTGGACGGGGAATTATTCGAAAGCAAATGGATCGTTCGTTCACATGATAAGTTCAAATCATGCACGGGGTGGACCACTAGAAAGGTTAGGAGATGTACTTTGACATTCCAAAGAGTTTGACCCGGTTTGGGGAGTTGACTTTGGTCAACCCGGCCCTGGAAGCATCCGGTGACCTCTTGGAGTCAAACGGATCGTTCGTCCGCATGGTAAGTCAGAATCGTGTATGGAGCAGACCATTGGAAAGGGGTTTCAGTGCCCTTAGAAGATTCATTTAGTCTCGGTTGAGCTGAAGAGTTGACTTAGGTCAAACAGAGCCTAGGAGCACCCGGTGGCCTCTAGATCAAGTTTCGAACGCAAACGGATCATTCATCCGCAAGGTAAGTTAGAATCATGCACGGGATGGACCGTTGGAAATGGATTTTAGTTCCCTTCAAAGATTCATTCAGTCCTGGTCGAGCTGAAGAGTTTGACTTTTTGGTCAAACGGAGCCTGGGAGTGCCTGATAGCTTCTAGGTCAGTACTCGAGGTATGACCTGGGTTTGTAGTGATGAAGGGAGGTACTAGGGACCTAAGGAGAGTTAGGGGTAACAGAATGGCATGTCTACAGATCCCCTCGACGGATGAGTTTGGAAAAATAATAACCATCGAATAAACACCACATGATGCTTTTGAGGGAGTATGATCGATTCAGAGGGTCGAGATTGATTCTGAGGACCTAAGGGTGTGCTGGGGATGGTTTGAATGATGATCAAAGGTTTAAGTCTATTATGAGGACCTGAAGTGATGCTGGGGGATGACCAATTTTGTGGGTCAAAGCCAAATCTGCGGGCTTAAGTGATGAGGGTGACCCATTATACGGGTCAAAGCCAATTCTGTGAGCTTAGGGTGACGAGGGTGACTGATTCTATGGGACAAAGCCAATTCTGCGGGCTTAGGGTAAAGATCTAATAACTGATGTGAATTCTAACCTAAAAGTGGTGACGATCGAGAACCGAGGTCATTTCTGACCTAACTCAGGTGACGATCCAAGATCGAGGTCAATTCTGACCTAAGAGTGGTGACGGCCGAAGACCAAGGTCAATTCTAACCTAACTCAGGTGACAATACAAGACCGAGGTCAATTCTGACCTAAGAGTGGTGACGACCAAGGACTGAGGTCAATTTTGACCTAACTTAGGTGATGATCCAAGACCGAGGTCAATTCTAACCTAAGAGTGGTGACGACCGAAGACTGAGGCCAATTCTGACCTAACTCAGGTGATGATCCAAGATCGAGGTCAATTCTGACCTAAGAGTGGTGACGACCGAGGACCGAGGTCAATTCTGACCTAACTTAGGTGACGATCCAAGACCGAGGTCAATTCTAACCTAATAGTGGTGATGACCGAGGACCTAGGTCATTTCTGACCTAACTCAGGTGACGATCTAAGATCGAGGTCAATTCTGACCTAAGAGTGGTGACGACCGAGGACCGAGGTCAATTCTGACCTAACTCAGGTGACGATCCAAGATCGAGGTCAATTCTGACCTAAGAGTGGTGACGACCGAGGTCAATTTTGACCTAACTCAGGTGACAATCCAAGACCGAGGTCAATTATGACCTATGAGTGATGACGACAAAGGATCGAGGTCAATTCTAATGTAAGAGTGGTGACGACCGAAGATCGAGGTCAATTTTGACCTAACTAAGGTGACGATCCAAGACCGAGGTCAATTCTAACCTAAGAGTGGTGACAACCGAGGACCGAGGTTAATTCTGACCTAACTCAGGTGACGATCCAAGACCGAGGTCAATTCTGACCTAAGAGTGGATAAAGATTGGATTTTGATTCTACTGGAGAAAGTGCCTTGTGATTTTGATCTGAGCTAGGGAGATGATAGCGGGGGAAGCTTTTATTTCTTTAGGAGGCCTCGTAGGGGGGAACAACCAATTTTGGTGCTGTAAAAACTCCGCTGTGAAAGTGATCAGGCGATCCTTAGAGATCCTCCGGGGCTTTGTCGGGAGGAGATTCACTTGGTTTTTGAGGATTCCGTTGGGAAAGAGGGGTTCCGCTTGAGGGAATGGGAAATTTTCCTGGTGAAAATGTTCTAAATCCTTCCTGGGATTTTTAGGAATTTTTTGAGGATTTTTTGGGGCTTTCTGATATTTTCTGGGAATTTCTGTATGAAATTTAATGGGGGTGTCGATCGGCATGGTATGAGGGGTGCCATTCGGCAGTGGCACATACTTTTGGACATCCTCGGGAAGGTAAGGAGTCAGTGCCGATCGGCATGGCATTTGGAATCCTATATAAAGGGGGCGAATCCCTTCATTTTTTCACAGCTTCTTTGCTTTATCTCTTTCCGCGATTTCTCTGCAAATCATTCTAGCATTCCGATCTTCAAGAAATGTCGCTTTTGTGAGCACTGCAGTCCATAAGGAGTGGTTGACCGCGAATGTGGAGTGGAGGGCCAGGGCGCCTCTTGCTTTGGGGAGTGATAACTCCTTTGATGCGTTTGAGCTTGTTGCAGACGAGCAAACTTTGTTGCGGGAGCCATCGCATCATCGCTCTTCGAGAGTGAATCATGGCGATTATGTAAGTAACCCGACCTTTGGCATTCCTCTCTTTTTGGTGATTTTTCTTTCTTTCTTGACTTCTGATGAGATTTTTTCCTTTTTACCAGTCTGATATTTCTTTAAAGAACATGCGTTCTCGCGGGACGACAGGGATCATGGATGTCTGGGAGCATTTCGCACCTGTGGTGCTTTGGGTGATATCATCAGCGGGTTTTGGGAGGTTGGCATCTGCGCGGGATGAGACGCCTCATTCGACAGCGGTCCTGTACGCTTTGGGGGAGAGGTGGTGGGATACTACCCACACCTTCCATTTCGGCTTCGGGGAGATGACTGTGACTCCCATAGACGTGCAACAACTGTTGAGGATGGATTATGATGGAGAGGAGATAGAGGTGTATCGCTCTTTGTGGGTGAGACCGAAGGCAGTGCGTGCGACACTTGGTGATGTAGGGAGGATAGTTTCTGGGGATTCTATCCACCTATCCCTGCCGAAGGATGTTCTGTTGAGTAGGGTGATTGATGTGGAGGACGGGCTGCAAGTGAGGCAGATGGCTCGATTATTTATTTTGCTGGTGTTGGGAGGTTTTATGGTGGCGTCGAGCGGCGACGTCGCCCATTTGTGGTTCTTACCGTACTTGAGGATGTTTTCGAACATCCTTTTCTATGATTGGGGGAGTCTAACTTTGGCCACCCTTTACTCTTCTCTGGATGCATTCAGCCTCTGCTGCCGACATGCCTCTACTGGAGCCACGTACCTTCTTGAGGTATTCTTTAGTTTGCGCATTTCTTTTCATGCATTCGCATTTTCCTTATGCGTCTCTTTTTGTTTGTGAATTCGTATCTTTGACAGACGTGGTTTTATGAGGTGATTGGGTGCAATACCCCACTGATCGCTCTGAAGGATAACACTATTGGGGACTCCTGTCGATTGTATCGATGGCGTAAGGCCAATCGGCAGCCAAAGGGATCTCTTTCTCTGGAGGCGGTGCGTCAGGTCTTGAATGATCTGACCAGTGGTAGGGTAAGACTCTTTCCATTTTCAGTCTTATTTTTTGTGCCTTCTGATCTTGTATTGATTTATGCCTTCTTGGAGATTTTTAGGTGACCTTTTATCCCTGGGGGACAGCCATTTAGGATGCGGGGTGAATGCGCAGATGAGGCATTTACTGGCGCATGAGTTCGGCCATTCCTGGTATCTCGGGGAGAGGGTGGTTCACCAGATTGCTGAGGAGGAGGTGGTGGTTCCACCTGTGCAGCCTCCTACGTCTATGAGGCGGAAGCGACTACTGTAGGAGGATGCGAGGATCGCGGCGATGATAGGCGAGTCCTACTTGTTATACACTGATACGGATGCGTCGTATGACTATATGGACTTTGTGATGAGATGGTTGATGGCGCCCAACATATATGATGCCCTGCCTTTCCTTCCTGTGAGTTCGAGTCGGGCGGTGGGATCTTCTCACAGTGGCGGCGGTCCGACGGCATCTGCGGCGGCGATGACCTCGGAGGTTCCTCCCATGCGATTGCAGACTCCTTCATATAACATCTGGTGGGCCAATGGAGGGATAGTGCCTATACTGCATCGTCCTCATGCGATGGATCCGTAGGAGTTGGGTTTGACAGAGGAGGTCCTCCGACCTGCGGTATACCTTTCTATCCTTCTTTTTCTTTCTTTTCTGTTTTGGTCATCTCTGCTTTGATATTGATTTTGCCTTTTTCTTGCAGCAAGTCCGAGTGTCGACCACTTGGCTAAGAGATATCAGAGACTGGATATCTTCGGCAACTGCCATATTCGGGATGCAGTTCCTGTTCTTTCTTTCTTGGTGCCATCTTCTTCGTTCAGAGAAGTCTCTGGCTCGGGTAGTGGTGGTGCATCATCTCGCCGTAGGGGAAAGAGAGCACGTCGCTGGGGTGGAAGCTCTTAGAGAGAAAGGTAGGTGAGAGAGAGAGAATGTGGGTTTGGGCTGAGTCCCGTTGTTTTTGCTTTTTCTTTTTATTTCCTGCAAAATTGATATAACATAGAAACAAATAGATGCAATGCAATGGAGTTTTTTATTATCTTTTATTAATGATGAATGAATGCATGCACATGCACTTTTTACTTTGCTACTGAGACCGTAAAAAGGAGTATTTTTGGAATTTTTTAAGGAAAGTTTTTAATTAAAAGGGGAATTTATATAAGTAGGAAAAGGGATTTTGAAATTCTATTGAGAATATCAATTTATTTTTATTGAGTTTTCTGATTTGTCAAAAGAGGAAAAAAAAGGGAAATTTCTAAAAATGGGGGGTTGCCGATCGGCAAGCACCCTGTCCTGCCTATCGACAGTTCAGTCCAGTCCCATTAATTTAAAGCTTTGATTTGTACCCTTTTCTGCCTTTTGTATTTTGTGGGGTAGGATTCCCTTCGATTTCTGTAGGGATTATGTCTCTTGTTAGGGTTCTTAAGTATAAAAAGGGGTAAGGGTGGAGTGTTTTCATCACACCTTCACATTCTTACTTACTTTCCCACTATCTCTTAGCCTTGCAAGATGTCTCTCCCTGGTAGCATTGAGTTTGCTAACTACCTCGAAGACTTGGAAGCAATGTACTCTTATAATGTCGACTACGATGCTTTCAACATACGTCGAGTCTCCTTGTGGTGCAATCGGCCTATTGAGTGGAACATGCTGATGGCAACGGTAGAATTCTGGTACCCCGAAGACCATGTATTCCGCTTTGGGTTGGATGAAGTTTGTCCTACCTACGAGAAATTTTCTTCCATGCTGGGTATAAATCCCAGTGTTGCTGCGGCTTTGCCTGAATTTTACTGTTCTCTCAGGAATTTATTGGTCGGGCTTCTTCATATTTCGCCTTCGGCGGCCAGATCACTAGTTGCTGGAGGAATGATATCCCTCCCGATGGTGGTACAGTCCATGAATTTGCGGTAAGTAGGTGATGCTGGCTATGTTGGAGCCGTTGCTCTGGGCCTGGTTTCAAAATTATTGCTGGTGATTGGGGAACTACTGGTGGACCCCCAACTTGTGGCCATTACTTCGTGTATGTCATACCGTCGCAACCCTGCGGCGGTGATACTGGTAGAGACCTTGAATGGCCTGGATGCCTGGAGAGAAGGTCGTTCTGACTTTCTCAGGGGTAGCTCCGTGATGCTGTTCATCTGGTTGTCTAAAAGACTCCGCTTGGTGGCCCTTCCAGAGTATCCTTTATCGGCTGTACCCAACTTCTTTTCGCGTTACTTCTTCAGTATTGGCTTGGATATTGAGGACTGGGAGAACTGGTTTGTGGAGAATGGGGCTCGAAATCTGTATTGGTCAGTGCCTTGGTGGGGGCACTTGCTGCCTATTCTGGAGCTAGGAGAGTACTCATATGTGCGGCTAGTTGGTCTCGGACATACCTCTTTTTATTTCCCTTGGCGGCTTCTGCGCCAATTTGGTTGTGAAAAGAGTGCGCGTGCATTCAATTAGAGATATTATTTAATTAAACACATATTTTATCAATTAAGTCCTAAACATGCATCTATGTGTGATTGAATAAGATGATGAAACTAGCAAGAACATTCAGACACACACATGTGACGAAAAATCCCCCAAAGGGGAAAAACCATTTATTTTCATTATAATATTGTAACATACAATTTCTCGGATTACAATGAAAATACAGTGACACAGAATTACCCGCAGGCGTCGGATCTGTAGTCGGCGGCTGGAACTTTCCCTTTCCAGGAGGGCAGCAATGAAGAAGAAGGAAGGTCTTCTCCACAATGGTTTGAACAGACACACGGTTGTGTTCTTGGGATGCAAATAGATTCACAAGGGTTTGGAAATGACTGTGAATCGAAACATGAGTCTTGGGACTCACAAAGGTGAAGACTTAGAGTATTTTGGACTATGAAAATCGTCTATTAAAGTCTTGCTAAACAAATACCCGAAGTTGGTTTATAAAAGAAAACCTGGCCCTAAAAAATCTAAACACGATCTGCACGATTTTATCCCAGGCGGATCGGTCGGCTTCTGATCCGGACCGGTCCGAGGTCGGATCGGTTCTTTTTTGAAAAGGTCTTCTTCGGTTCGTAATCAGTCAGGCGTCTTCTAGATTGAAGCATAAGCGGATCGGTCTGGCTTGAGGCGGATCGGTCTGTTGGCGGATCAGTTCTTTTTCCAAACTGGCGGATCGGTCCGGTGTGGACCGGTTCCTTTTTAAAATAGGCGAACCGATCCGACTGACCAGAAAACTGATTCCTTGAATTCTTTGATATTCGGATCCGTTGATTACGATGTGATCTTGAATTTCTTCAACGATGTAACGGTTTATGACATACATAGAAATAATGGACAAAATGTCCTTACAAATCTCCCCCTATGTCTATGCAGGAACAAACATAAAAA
This sequence comes from Sambucus nigra, assembly GCA_949130495.1. Taxonomy (NCBI): domain Eukaryota; kingdom Viridiplantae; phylum Streptophyta; class Magnoliopsida; order Dipsacales; family Adoxaceae; genus Sambucus; species Sambucus nigra. The sequence goes on along the minus strand of OX422218.1, from coordinate 169,539,027 downwards.
CATCTGAATTATCAAATATCAAATTGCCTATACAAATCTACCCTTCTATGAACCCAAAGATGGAAAGATACAAATGAATAAGACTTCATCGTTTGGTCTTCAAATCTTCAGGAATCTCAAGATTTTCTCATTAGGGTGTGCAAATCAAAGATCATTAAAGAAGTACCTACACACATGAGATAAAGAAAATACCAAGTGACGTATCGAGTTTGAAATGAGATATAAACATATATACCAATTTATGATAGAAACTCAAAATTTCAAAATTTTAAAACTCCCTCATAGTATAGTATGATAATTCTTTCTCCCCCCTTTTTATGATGTTCCCAAGTAGACAAATGAGAAGAATAGATCAAACAAGCACAATCGGAGTATCACAAGGAACAAACAACTTTTTTTAAAGTTTTTCAAAATTTTTCAAACAAGACAAACAAAAATCACACCATGAACGAACACAAAACAACCAAGTTGATGAAAGCGGAAATGTAGAGGTTGGATCAAATTCGATAGGAAAATCAATGTATACAAACATGACATATGTGCACGATGAATATCAGATACTCCTAACGAATGAACTCAAAATCTTCCTTTGGTGTAAAAAGGGGTTAATATGTGACATTGACTCAATCAAATCAACAAATCAAAGCTCAAAGTGATTTCCACACCAATAACGTCCAAAACTATTTCATGCTTTTTCAGGACTTTCAAGGAAGTGCAAACCCGTTTATATTCTCCAACCAGACTCCCTCAGATATATATTTTGAATAGAGGCGATCGAAATTCTCAAACTTTGGAGAATTGATGGTGAAACCTAATGGCCCATATTTAACATATATTGCTTTTTATTGCCTTTAAATTTTTTCGGGCTCTTTTAACCTCTTTGGACCCCAGATAATAAAATTCCTCTATTTTTTAGGTCCTTTTGAACGGTGGCTTAAAATCTCAAAGGCTAAATGAACCTTTCCCAGCCCTCCCCGTTTTCCAATAAACACACAGTCTCACCAAAACGTTTTTTATGCATTCCAATCATGTCAAGTTTTATCGCATATTATTAGTGGTATAGACAGAATTGAGATGGAAACACTCAAGCCAATATGTGATGGACAAATACAATAATCAAATATATCCGTGCATGTGTGCAATAAAGGAGATATGAGTCAAACATGTAGAAAGATATCACTAATCACATCTCAAGGACTCCAAACAATGTAAAGCACATGGATGAAATGTTTTAGCGTCTCAAATCTCTATCAAACAGTCACATGAATAAATGGAATTAAGTTGTGACTTGGCTATCTTAAATGCTCATCCATAAAAGGTGCAAATAAAATACAAAAATCTTTTTGAGTTTTTCTAAAATTTTTATAAAACGAAAATCTTTTTGGATTTTTCATAAGAATAAATAAATAGCTGTACAACAAAACAAAAATACATATAAAACAAACTAGCAATAGGAAGCATATGATATGAACATGAAAAATCATCCTATCCTAGTCAAAGACCAACCCCTCAGTCAACTGTGTAAATCCTCAAAGACTTCCTAAGACTCTCAAATCTAAGGGCATCTAAAGGTTTGTGAAAATATTGACTAACTGACTATCGGTGGGTACGAAACTCAGGGATACGACTTTCTCCTCAACTAACTGATGTATAAAGTGCTCGTGTATCCTGATGTGCTTTGTGCACGAATGCGGGACTGGATTGTGGGATATGTGTATCGCACTAGTGTTGTCATAGGAAATAGTCATGGTGTCCTATGAAATCCCATAACCTCCAACATTTGCTTCATCCACAAGAGTTGCGTGCAACAACTCCCGGCGACGATGTACTCAGCCTCCGTGGTGGATAAAGAGATGGAATTTTTCTTCTTGCTCAGCCAGGAGACAAGAGCAGAACCAAAATAGAAACACCCACCATAAGTGCTCCTACAACCATCTACATCCCCGACCCAATCAGCATCGGAATAGGCGGACAAACGGTCATCGGTATCAAAGGAATACCAAATACCGTATGAGAGAGTCCCACTCACGTATTTAATAATACGTTTTAGAGTAAGTAAATGTGACTCTTTCGGGGACACCTGATATCGTGCACATACTCCAACACTAAAGGCGATGTCGGGATGATTGACAGTCAAGTAAAGAAGACTACCTATCATGCTCCGATATAAGGTTTGCTCTACGTCCTTGCCTGAAGTGTCCTTACTAAGCTTGGTAGTGGTACTCATAGGTGTACGTGCAAACTTAGAGGAGTCTAAACCAAGTTTCTTCACTAGGTCTCTATCATACTTGGATTGGGAGATGAACATCCCATCCTCTAACTGACGAACCTGGAGATCAAGTAAGAAAGTAAGCTCACCAACCATGCTCATCTCAAACTCACTTTTCATCTCCTCCTCAAAGTGGTGAGCATGCTCGTGTAACACCCCGCCTAATTAAATACCGGGTGGCCAACCCCATACCAAATTAAAACAGAATATACAGTTGGCTCATTCTTAGCATCACTGTCGAAAACATTTACAACTCACCCAATACTCAATTAAGCTGGTGTTAAAAACTTTCCAAATTTTAATTTAACAAAATCCATTTCCAGTTTAAGAATAACACAACACCTTTTATTCTACAACACTGATAACCAAGTAGATAACACAAATGAATTTAAATGCAATTGGAATAAACATTCCCAAATAATATAAATCCATTACAATAATCCCAACAATGTCAAATGTATTAAAAAGACACGAATATGATAGGAAAAGATAACTGAATCTTTTGGGCGACATGCCCTAACTAAGAGTACTGTGAATCAAAAAGATTATAGGCGTCTAAGCAAAACTCCATAAATCCATAGCCTGTCATAATCCGCTAAGGTTGGCGTCCCTGCTGATGGACACCTGATATGGAAGATACAATAGAAAAGAAAATGTGCAAGGAAACGGGTCAGAGCCAGAATGTGTAAATAATTATTAAAACAACAAGTATTTAACAAGTGCAATAAAGCCTTTATTATGTACATGTTAGATCCAACTCTCACTTGCTATTCTCACCTCTCAACTAGAGTGCAAACTTAACGTCTCCTATTAACCTCCTAGTTAATGGTTCCTCTTTTCCAGTTTCCATATTATAATTCCATTCCCATATCATAATCCCCGTATGTCCCATACTATACGTCACATTATTATTCATTCTTATACATTTCTCATTTATATGAATCGTTTCTCATTAACATGAATTCCGCTTTTCAATTCCATAAGAATAAACATTCATTATCTTAATTTCATTATTTCTCAATTTACCATTATCTACAATTATCATCATAGATAGATTTAACTATAATAAACATCCATTCATTTATTCAATTCATTATATATATATTCATATATAATACGGCACCCTGAGTCATAGCTGCGGTGCAATTCATTACTCTGCTATCAAGTCCCATCATCGCAGGTCGCCGAATAGGGGACTAAAGGTTCGGTAAGAATTCCTCGAACCACAAACATCAACAAACAAAATGGAGGTGAACATAGTTCTCGTATCCATGGGTCACGCACATACCTACGTACCCATAGTCAGCGGACTTATCAACTCCCCGATAAGTCTTTCATAGACCTATGTTCTCGAGCGACAAATTAAAGATCCCATGGATTCATCAGGATATGACTGCCCTCACGCGTAAACCTCGCACCGATAGCAAGTAAGCTAGGTATGTCATACACATATTCATAAATCAATCAAATAGGTATTATCATACCTATAATATACTAACAACAAGGTACTCACATTAACCTTAGATTATACGTAGCATTATATCTCTTTAAATTCCACGTATTAAAATATCGTATCTTTACTTCATAATTTAATTATCCTCGCATCCTATAATATCTCTCCACTCCCGACGTCGTTAAGGTTCATGCGCGGAGCATCTCGCAAAGCGAAATCCAAACAAGGAACCCCTCCAATACACTACTACTTAACTTTATCGATCGAGGAGGTAAGTCAACTTCAAATACGCGATCGGGATAACCTCATACCCTCTTTCGACCAAAGGTGTTCTAAACTCCCATCTCTATCTAGGAGACATACCACTATAGTCTTGTATTACACTCCGTCCTTGCGAAATCAATAATGAGCTTAAACTCAATCCTTGATGTTCAAATTGTAACTCTAAGGCTACCCTCACTCAATACACAAGATTCAAATAGGTTTTTACTCAACATATATTCAGTAAGAAGTCACTAATATCCTACTAGTCCATAACATCATTTCTCCCGAACTACTACGAGTTTAGTTCTTCTTTTAATTAAGGTTAAAACCGATAGTTTCAAATCTCTTATAAATACATCTTCTTTCACTTAGGATTAAACCCTCTTGTAAACTTAAGGATACCCAGGTATTATATTCAATCACCCCTAATGGTCCTATATTTAATCCTCATGCATAGCAATAAGAATCCAACAATTGAATCTAGCAACCGAAATTCCTTTAAATTAATTATCATTATTCTTTATCAATTAATTCCCAATCAAATTAATCCAAGTCTTATCAAGGGTCTACTGATCTTTTCATAATATCCAATTAATAATCACCAAAGATCCACAAAAGGTTTGGGAATAAGAATAAAAATTAAAAAGAAACAACTTTAGGAATTCTGGGGAGGTCGATCGATCGAAGGTAGGGGTCGATCGATCGATCCCTCAGGTCACAGCCTGGTTTTTCTGCATTTCAGCAACTACGGGTTTCACCATTTTTACTCATTCAAACCTTCATATTAACATCCCAAATGACTTATAATTATTACTACATGATATATCAACATATATGAACGATTTCCAATACTCTAAACATCCAAGAATCATCAAGGGATTGGATTAAAAAACATGTTTATCTCCTCATTTTCCAGAAAATCATCAACATATTAACTTCAAGAACACTTCAATGGTTTTCAGATTTTTCTTCCATAGATATATGATTATATCGTGATTAATTTCATCCTACAACATGATATTACTTCCTATATAATTTTAGTTTCTAGAAATCCATATAACAACTCCATTATGTCTTCCAAACATGAAAAAATCATCTCTTTTCATAATTATTCTAACATGGACAATATACAAACTTAAATTGCCATTATCAAACACTTGCCTTTACTGAAGGTCTAATCCTTTGGTGTAGTTTCTCTCAGGTGGTTCTCCCTTTTCCGGTGAGCTTCCGGTGGTGGTTGGTGGTGGTGACTCTTGGTTTTAGTTCTTCTCCTTCCCAAATAACCTTTCACTTTCCAAGCAACCTTTCATTTTTCTCTAGGAAGATGACTTCTCTATTTTTTGTAGAGGAGATGAATAACCCATGTACACTTAATCTACCAATACTTATAATAAGACAAAACCCGAAATCACTATTCATCCCCCCTAGAAAAATGACCAAAATGCCCTTTTAGGTTGTCTATTCATTTCCAAATGACCCGAGACTCAAAATTAACATCCAAATAGACTTTTCTGACTATTTCGAACCTTCCGGATGCAACGGCGCAGTCGAAATGACTATAAGGTTGATAGAAAATAAATTTCCTTTTTAATTTAGTAAATTAGTCCCGACACGTCCCATACCGCGTCTGACTAAAAATTCAAATTACCGATTTTATATCACACCGTCATATTAATGACATCACATTCATATATTACCGAAATATCTTTAAGTAATATTCAGAATCATCCATTTTAATATCCTCAATTTGGATAAAACCCAAATGAATTAATTAATAATAAAATCCAATTAATCCATTAATTTAAAATATAACTCATTTTAAAAGTCATTAAAAATCACGGGGTATTACAGCTCGGAGCATGTGGATCCAAAGACTATGTCGTCCACATATACCTAGGTAACCAAAATAGCACCGTCATCTCTCCTGACGAACAACGTCATATCAACTCCCCCCTCTCTTGAAGCCACGTGCTAAGAGATAGGAAGTAAGCCTCTCGTACCAAGCACGAGGTGCTTGCTTCAAACCATACAAGGCTTTCCTCAGATAGTAGACGTGCTTCGTGTGCTTAGGATCTTCAAACCCTTTTGGTTGTTCCACATAAACCTCCTCCTGTAGAATGCCATTTAGAAAGGCACTCTTGACATCCATCTGATTTAACTTGAAGCGCAGATGACATGTGATGGCGAGTAGTAAGCGGACGAACTCAAGCCTCGCAACATGAGAAAATGTCTCCCCAAAGTCTACACCTTCTATCTGTGTGTAGACTTGAGCGACCAACCTAGACTTGTTTTTGATTATGGTACCATTTTCATCCATATTATTCTTAAAAATCCATCTGGTACCTATCACATTAGTCTCACTAAGTCGGGGAACAAGTTCCTAGACATTATTCTATTTAAACTGAAGCAACTCATCCTACATGGAAGATATCCAGTGTTCATCCAAGAGTGCTTCTTTGTGATTATTGGGCTCGACTTTGGACGTGTAGCAAAAATGGCTAACAACATTCTCGAGCAGAGCACGAGTCTTGACCCCTAGTGTGGGATCACCTACAATGGTAGAAGGGTCATGACTCTTGTGAACCCAAGAAGGTGTGTCCCCTAACACATGAGTAGGTCCCACAGAGTGTGGGTGAGGTACAAGTAAATTACTGCCCGAAACATCCTCATCCTAACACGGAAGGCTAGAATCAATAAACGCCGAAGGTTCATCATCTTACACGGTGACGTTTATTGACTCCATAACCTTGGAGATCTTCAGGTTAAAAACCCAGTACGCTCTACTATTCGATGAATACCCTAGCAATATTCCCTCGTCGCTTCGGGAGTTAAACTTTCCTAATTGCTCTCTATCCCGTAGGATGCAGCATTTACTCCCAAAAACACAAAAATATGCAAGGTTGGGTTTCTTTCCAGTCCACAATTCATAAGGCGTCTTAAGTGTGTGTGGTCTTAGATAAACACTATTCACCGCGTGGCATACAGTAGACACTGCCTCTGCCCAAAATCTCCTAGAAACCTTACGACCTAGAAGCATAGATCTAGCCATTTCCTGGATCGTCCTATTCTTTCTCTCAACAATCCCATTTTGCCGAGGAGTCTTCGTAGTAGAAAACTCATGTTTGATCCCAATGCTATCACAATAAAGATCTACCTTTTCTTCCTTAAATTCAGTACCGTTGTCACTACGTATCCTGTTAATAGTGACACTGTGTTGATTTTGCAGGACACGACACTTGGTCGTTAAAAACTCCACAGCATCGGATTTCTCCCTCAGAAAACCTACAATCGAGTATCTGGAGAAATCATCCACCATCAGGAGGATATACCTCTTACCACCCAGACTCTCAGTGCGAGTAGGACCCATAAGATCCATGTGAATAAGCTCAAGTACACGAGAGGTGGTAATGGAATGCAAGTTCCTATGGGGGCTACGAATTTGTTTTCCCAACTGACAGGGTCCACAAATCGTCAAAGTTGGCTTTCCAAGTGATGGTAAGCCACGTACTAGGTCCTTTTTATCTAAACGAGATAAGTCTCTAATGTTTACATGACCTAGACATTGGTGCCACAGATCCATAGGAGTGATCGTGGTGCTGTTGCAGACAAGTGAGGATATGGGCTCAGTCCCATAATAGTTATCCTTTGTCCTCACCCTTCACACTAAAAGTTTACCGGCTTGATTATAGACATTACATGCATCCCGATAAAACTTTACGGTAAAGTCAGCATCGCACAGCTGGTTAATGCTGAGAAGGTTTGCTTTTAAACCTTTGACGTACAAAACAGTCTCTAGCTTAGGAAATCCTGGTAACTCTACAGTACCACGTCCTACAATGCTAGACTTTCTCCCATCTCCAAAGGTGACTCTGCCATCCTGATAATCCTCAAGAGACGTAAAAAATAAGGCATCACCTGTCATATGTTTGGAGCACCCACTATCAAAATACCACTGTGAGGAATTATATGCTTTGAGAGCGACATAAAAAACAAAGGCCTTTTTTTCTTTCTTAGGTACCCAAGTAGTGGTGACCTTTTGTTTACCTTTATTGTTGTTGGTGTTAGCCGGAATGTGAGAAGCATTCACTGTCGGTAAAGAGATCAGTCGGAATTCCTCCATCATACTCTGTGATGTGGCAGCTAAAAACTCAACCCGCTCTCTCAGACTGGTAAAAACATCAGTATGCTGTGGTGGAGCAGTAGTACGTCGTGTCCGACCCATACTATAGAAAAACTCTCTGAAGTGGCCTTTTCTTTTGAAATTTGTACAAAAGAACACAGTCAAATGCGGACCTTGGTTTGCTTTTCTTGGTCGAACTCTCTTTCCAGGTTTTTGACGATGGCCATAAGGAGACGTAGTAAATTCAAGAACTGGTCCAGGTGCAAATTGGGATGTGGAGGCACCATCAAAACCAATTCCCTGCCTATCACCAAAACCTAAAGCGGGATCGAGGAGCATCTTTCCCATCTTTCCAGATCTGTCCTCGATTTGAACCTTGACTTTCCGTGCTCTCTCAAGATCATGAGTAAGCTGGGCAACAAGGGCTTCAAGTTTCTTCCGAGTCTCTATGGAGGATTGGAGTTCACTCGTAAGACTAGCCACTTGTTTGGTCAAGTCCTCTCTCTCTTTCTCAAAACAACCTTCTCTCTCTCTAAACAAAATCTCTTTCTTATCACAGGCAGATTATCTCTCTCTTAAGGTAGTGCAGGAGGAGGAATCTCTCTCTCTCTCTCTCTCTCTCGCTTTTCTTAAGTCTTCCTCTAAAGCGGTGATACTAAGAACTAACGCTTTGTTACGCTTTTTAGTTTTGAATGACTCAGAATAAAGCTCGGCATATGCGCGTTGGAGATCACTCTCGCTCTCACTAGTGTCATCCTCCCCCTCACTCACATCGATCTCACTATCGAGGTGTCCCTGTGAAGCAACATCCTCATCGTCGTGAGGAGCACTAGAAGAATTCACATGACTATCCATGAATGCGGTGAAGTTACACTCATGCGGTGACTCATCTCCAGAATCCACCGACTCGACATCACTGTCGTCACTAAGGGTAGCATTAAGGACAGCTTTGCCCTTTTCTCTGTTCATCCTAGTAGCACACTCAAAGGCTCTATGACCCCTACCGTCGCACTCAAATCATCTCTCACTTTCCTTCTTAGTAGGGTCTTTAAAAACTTATTCATTTTTCTTTTCAAACTTATTTTTCTCAAACTTCTTTTTATCTTTACAATTACCATTTTTCTTGAATTTGAGAATTCTTTTGAAATTTTTAGCAAGCAGGGCTAAATCATCTAGATCAAAATCACACTCAGAATCTGACGTATCAATCTCTATTTTTCTAGATGACTCCCTCTTTCTTTTTGACCCCTCACCTTTTCTCTTCTGGGCATTAAGTGCAATTCCCTTATCTTTAGACTTGACAGATTTATGGAACATATCAATCTCATAAGTTTGCAAATCTCCTACAAGTTCCTCCAATTTTAGCGTATTCAAATTACCCATAGAATTTAGCACAGTGACTTTAGGGATAAAACGCTTAGGGAGAGAACGGAGAATCTTTTTTACAACTCTAGCATTAGGAATGTGTTAACCAAGATTGAAGCTAGTGTTAACAATATCAGACAGTCTAGCATAAAATTCATCAAAACATTTTGATTCAAATGGTGATTGTTTTAAATTGAGTTGTCAAATTTTGCAGTTTAGACTCTTTCACAGCATTAGTACCTTCATGGGTAAGTTGCAAAACATCCCATGCCTCTTTTGACGTGGTGCAGGTCCTTATGCGTTTGAACTCATCAGGTGTGCCAGACCCAAAAATAGCACTTAAACCCTTAGAATTAAAAGATTACCATCTAAACTCTTCTTCAGTCCAAGAGGAGACAAGTTTTAAATTGGTCACATTTTCAACAGCGACGGAGGGAGGTATTTACCCTCTTTCAACCAAAATCCATACACGTTCATCAATGGCTTTTAATGCAGATCTCATGCGGGCTTTCCAATATGCATAGTTTGTCCCATCAAAAATTGGCATTTTATTATATAACTTCTCCATTATGAACACACTCGTTTTCAAAAATCAAATTTTCAGAAAATTGATATCTTAGAAAAAAAATTGCGGAAAATTAGGAATACACAATAGATTAGCGTAACTTGCCCTGATACCAATTTGAAAAGAGTGCGCGTGTGTTCAATTACATATATTATTTCATTAAACACAATTTTTATCTATTAAGTCCTAAACATGCATCTAGGTGTGATTGAATAAGATGATGAAACTAGCAAGAACATTCAGACACACACATGTGAGGAAAAATCCCCCAAAGGGGCAAAACCATTTATTTTCATTATAATATTGTAACATACAATTTCTCGGATTATAATGAAAATACAGTGACACAGAATTACCGCAGGCGTCGGATCTGTAGTCGGCGGCTGGAACTTTCCCTTTCCAGGAGGGCAGTAATGAAGAAGAAGGACGGTCTTCTCCACAATGGTTTGAACAGACACACGGTTGTATTCTTGGGTTGCAAACAGATTCACAAGGGTTTGGAAAGGACTGTGAATCGAAACATGAGTCTTGGGACTCACAAAGGTGAAGACTTAGAGTATTTTGGACTCTGAAAATCGTCTATTAAAGTCTTGCTAAACAAATCCCCGAAGTTGGTTTATAAAAGAAAACCTGGCCCTAAAAAATATGAACACGATCTACATGATTTAATCCCAGGAGGATCGGTCCGCTTATGATCCGGACCGGTCCGAGGTCGGATCGGTTCTTTTTTGAAAAGGGCTTCTTCAGTTCGCAATCGGTCCAGGGTCTACTAGATTGAATCATAAGCAGATCGATCCAGCTTGAGGCAGATCGGTCTGTTGGCGGATCGGTTCTTTTTCCAAACTGGAGGATCGGTCCGGTGTGGACCGGTTCCTTTTTAAAACAGGCAGACCGGTCCGGCTGACCAGAAAACTGATTCCTTGAATTCTTTGATATTCGTATCCGTTGATGACGATGTGATCTTGAATTTCTTCAACGATGTAAGGGCTTATGACATACACAGAAATAATGGACAAAATGTCCTTACAGGCTGGGCACAGGTCATGCCACCTTGGACTATAAATTTCTTTCCGGTGGAAGATTTGACTGAGCATCTGCGCATGCGGCTTGGCTCCTTGTGGGAAAATCGGCGTCCATCGACTCGTCCGTCTCAGTCTGTTAGGAGAGTTTGGCATGCCCCTGAGGATTATATGAAGTAGTTGTGGAGGAGATTAGTCAGCAAGATGTTGGCAGTGGAGACTGGACAAAGGTGGTTTATTTTATTTAACACCATGGAAGGGGGTGTTGTGGTTTTTTCGAAGCTGGTTCAAGCTTATCGGTCCATGGAGTGTTTACGGCACTCTGTTTAGGCAGGGGAAATTTGGGGACCCCAGAATGTAGATGATGAGGGTGCAGGCTCCTCTGGTAGCTGTGGGTAGGACTCTTGGAGAGTTTATTTGTGTAATAGGGAATAGATGTGGGGATTTTATTTGGCTTTTTATGGCAGTAAGGGGAAGGGGGTTATTCGTTCCTTTTCTTATGTAATCTGTGCTGTAATTTCTTATTAATGAAATAAGCAAGTTTCTGATCATCCAGTTGTGCCTTTCGATGAATTTTGTATTTTTGAATTAGCTATACCGACCGCTAAGGCATACATAATCCTTTTGTTCAAGTATTTCTTAGAATGAACTGCCATTCTCGGAGATAAGAAAAGAATAGTATTTTGTGAAAAAGAAAGGGTCGTGCTCCTGTAAGATGTATGAGCTGCCTACGTACCTCTCGGGATTTTGAATTTTTTTTATTTTTCTTGAAAATGGTTTTTTGAAGAGGATCAGACCCACGTAGTTCTGGGTAGAGGGAAATGAAGAGAGTTTTTTTCTTTTTTTTTTAATAGAAGGGAGATGAGAAGAGTCGTAGTGCGTCAATATTCCAGACTAGGGGTAGAATTTCTTGAGACGGTCCAGGTTGACTGGACGAGCCATCTCCTCCCCATCTAGGTCAGTGAGCATGGCGGCACCGCCGGATAAGATTTTCTTCACCATGTAGGGGCCGCCCCAATTGGGCTTGAATTTCCCTCTGGGTCCCAGATGGGTTTTATTATCTCCTTGAGGGATAAATCCCCTTCCCGGACACTGAGGTTTTTGACTCTCTTGTTGAATGATCGCACTATTCGGCGATGGTACCCCTGTATCTGGTAAAGAGCTTTCAATCTCCTTTCATCTAGGAGGGTTAGCTCGTCGAGGCGGCTTTGGCACCAGTCTTCTTCGCTAACTTTGATTTCGAGCATGATGCATAGTGAGGGTATTTCCAACTCCACAAGTAGGAATGCTTCCATGCCGTAGAACAGAGAGTAAGGGGTAGGCCCAGTAGAGGTTATAATTGAGGTTCGATAGCCCCAAAGGGCGTACGAGATCCGGTCGTCCCAATCCCTACAGCTTTCGATCATCTTGCTGATGATGTCTTTGAGGCTCTTGTTGGCGACTTCAACTGCACCATTGGTCTGAGGTCAGTAGGGAGAAGATTTATGTCTCTGAATCCCATACTCGTTGACTACTTCTGTGACTTCGGCTTCGAAGTGTAACCCGTTATCTGATAATAACTCGTGCGGTACCCCATATCGATAGATGATATTTTTCTTGAGGAATTTGGCCACTTTCTTGGCATTCAATACTGCGTACGATTCAGCTTCGACCCATTTGGTGAAGTAATCAATGGAAAATAGGATGAATTCATGTCTGTTTAAAGCCTTTGGTGTAACCTTCCCTTTGATGTCGACACCCCAGGTGGAGAACGGCCAGGGAGAGGTCAAGTTATATTATTCTAGCGGAGGTAGGTGTTGAAGATTGGAGAACTGTTAGCATTTGAGGCATCTCCGGACATAGGCGGTGTAATTTTGGGCCATGGTGGTCTAGTAGTAGCCCTGTCAGATGATCTTCTTGGCAAGAATGTGACCGTTCATGTGGGGCTCGCATTCCCCACTGTGGATCTTCTGCATTATCTTCTCAATCTCAGCCCCTATGATACAGTGTAGATGGGTTCCATCGAAGTTCCTCTTGAATAGATCTTTATGACAGATGATGTACTGGGCGGCCAATCTTCGAAGGGTTGTTCGGTCTTTCTTGTTGGAACCCTCGGGACACCTACCATGTTTGAGGAGGCACCAGATATCATAGTACTAGCAATCGGCTAGTTCTGGATCTTCGGTGGAGATAAGCTCAATATGGTAGTAGTGGGTTGGTTTGTCTTGCTTTTGAACTGGGAAGGGGGTCATTGTTATTCCTTCGGGCATGTCGACCATGGAGGCCAAGGTAGAGAGAGCATCGGCTAGGTTATTCTTTGCTCGAGGTTGGTATTGGAAGGTGATATCTCGGAATCGATAGGCTAACTCTTCTAAGTGGGCATGAAAGGGTTGGAGCTTTTTGTCCTTGATTTTCCACTTTCTGAGCACTTGACCGATGATGAGGGTAGAATCCCCGTAGACATCAAGTTATTGAATACCTTTCTTGAGAGCAACTTTGAGGCCTACTGTGCATGCCTCGTATTCCATCATGTTGTTGGTGCAAGAGAAATCCAATTTGATGACGATGGGAGTGTGGGAGTCATCTGGGGCAATCCGAAGTATCCCAACGCCATATCCCTTTTTGTTGGCAGTGCCATTAAAGAACATTTTATATCGAAGGTTGTCCTGAGCGGTGCAAATGATATTTTCATCTGGGAATTCGGAGATTTAAACATCTGCTTTTTCTACGGGGTAATCAGCGAGGTAGTCAGAGATGGCTCTTCCTTTAATAGATTTCTATGTGACGTACACGATATAGAACTCGGTTAGGATCATCGACCATCGGGTCATTCGACTGGATAAGGCGGGTTTCTCAAGCAGGTATTTGATAGGATCCATTCGGGATACAAGTTTGATGGGGAAGGAGAGCATGTAGTGTCGTAACTTTTGGGTGACCCAGACAAGTGCGGCACACGCCTTTTCCAAAGCAGTGTAGTTGAACTCATACCCGGTCAATTTGTGACTGGCATAATAGATGGCTCTTTCTTTGTGGGAGTCTTCAAGGTATTGGTCTAGCAAATCCCCAGCTGCAGTGTCAGTTATAGTTAGGTATAGGAGTAAAGGGAGACTAGGCTGTGGTGGCATGAGCACTGGAGCTTGGGTCAGATATTGTTTAATTTGGTCAAAAGCTTCTTGACAGGCCTCGTTCCAAACCTTAGTTGAATTCTTTCTGAGGAGTTTGAAGATCGGTTCACAGATGGAGGTTAGTTGGCTGATGAACCGATTGATATATTGTAATTTCCCAAGAAAACCTCGGACTTCTTTCTTTGTTTGGGGCGGTGGCATCTCAAGTATGGCCTTCAGCTTTGCAAGATATGCTTCTATACCCTTCTCACTGACAATGAATCCCAAGAGTTTTCCCTTTGTAACGCTGAAGACACATTTCTGTGGATTAAGTCTCATCGGATACCGTCGCAGTCGTTTGAAGAACTTTCGGAGAGCGAGAACATGACCTTCTCGAGTTTTGGACTTGATAATCATATCATCCACATAAACCTCGACTTCTTTCTGAATCAGATCTTGCAGGATGGTTGTGGCAGCCCTTTGGTAGGTGGCCCCAACATTCTTGAGACCAAATGGCATAACGGTGTAGCAAAAGGTTCCCTATGGGGTGATGAATGCGGTTTTTTCTTGGTGGTCTGAGTGCATCTTGATTTGGTTGTATCTGGAAAACCTGTCGATGAATGACTTGAGAGCATGACTATCTATGTTGTCCACGATCATGTCGATATTGGGTAGCGGATAATCATCTTTTGGAGAAGCTTTGTTTAAATCGCGGTAGTCTACACACATTCGAACCTTCCCTCCTGATTTCGGCATAGGTACTATGTTGGCTAGCCATGTGGGATATTCGATCACACGAATGAAGCCCACGTTCAACTGTTAGACCACCTTTTCTTTAACCTTGAGTGACCATTCGGTGCGGAGCTTTCTCAATTTTTGTTTAACCATCTTCTAATCTGGGAGAATAGGGATCTCGTGCTGAGCTATTTCAGGATCAATGCCGGGCATATCATCATAGGACCATATGAAGATATCCACGAATTCCTTTAGCAATTCTTCGAGTTGTGCGTGCTCATGATCGTCAAGGGTGGACCTTATCCTAATCTCGTGAAGTTAGCTACTAGAACCGAGATTAATAACAACAGTCTCCTCTTCATTAACTTGAACACGGTTATGTTGTTTATTATTAACCTTTTTAGATCAGTTAAGAATTGTTTATTTGCAAAATCATCATCATCAAAAGTTTGATTAAAATCCAAACAATTAATGTAAGGCACAACAAGATACTCAAAATCTTCATTTATTTCATTGATAGGAAAAAGAAAATTGAGAACCTTATCAAGAGAGGTCTCGATTACATTTGAACAAGGATAGACAATAGAAGAAGAAATAGGGTAAACATTTGGGTTAGGGGAGATTTTAAGAGGTATAATTGGCGCAACATGCCAGTTGAGGAGGGGTGTATCAGCAGCTTTAATTAGATGGGATGGATCCATTGATGTAGTGCCTGAATGAACCATGCACAGTGCCATCCCCAGTGTCTGTAAGTTGAAGGAATCTTTGGAATCACTTTCCTCAGTCTCTTCGGTATCTTTGATAAGTGGTTGTACTCGGTGTTGGAAACTTTATCTTGGAAAAATATCTTGGAAAAATATCTCGATTCCAGGCTTCATCTTCTCGTATGTGTGGTCATACCATGGTTCTAGAAATTGTAAAAGGGGAAGTCTTCGCCTTCTTTGATGAATCGTCCATTCAAGGAGTCTTCTGGGATAGTTTGGATGCAGTCTAATCTTCTCTTTGGTCGAGACTGGTGGATCATTCTGAGCTCTTGTTCTGATGGTTGATACCCCAAGCCATAAGGAGTGAAAGCTTTCTTCAGTTCAATGGGGTCAAGTATCCCCTATTGTCTTTGCCCTAACCCCAGATCGGGCATGAAGTGCATGTTTCTTAACATCTGAATCACATTGACATTGCTATGAGGGTCATATTCTGGATAAACCCTTTCTTTGAAATCGTCCCCTGCCGGGAGTAGGAGTGGCTCAACTCGAAATCCCGATAGGAGCATATCATTTGACCCGTGATGTATCTTAAGGATTGGACTGCTGATGCTTGCACCCTCGACATTTTCGTCGTCTCCTAAAATGGTGATGACTCGCCCGTCGGCGAAGAACTTCAATTTCTAATGGAGTGAGGAGGACACACCCTTGATACTATGGAGCGAAGGTCGTTCGAGCAACAGGTTGAAACAAGATGGGATGTCTATGACTTGGAATTCAACGACAGGGTTTATAGGGCCAACCCCTATTATAAGTTTTATGGATCCTATCACCTCCCGGCGGGTATTATCGTAGGCACGCACAGCGGCGGAGGTTGGAGCGAGGTCTCTTTCTTTCAGTCCTAAACACTTGAAGGTTCTTAGTGGGCAGACATTCAAGGCTGATCCGTTATCGACAAGAGAGAGTGGCACGGCCTTCCCCATAACTTCGACAGAGATGTTGAGTGCATGATTGTGATTTATCCAAATTCTAGGGATTTCTTCTTCAGAAAATGATAGCATTCGAGTAGAGGTCAAGGATCCAACCAGATTTACCACTTCTTCTGGTGTGGTAGAAGCAGGAACTGTGGGTCCAGTGAGCAGCTTGATTAAAGCATTTCTGTGCAGCTGGGAAGACATGAAAAGCCCCCATAGAGCGATGTTAACTTGAGTTTTCTTTAGTTGATCGAGGATCTTGCTCTCCTCGATGGTCATCTCTGGCATAGGAAGGTTTTCAATGCCCTTCCCTTTGTCATTTGCTGGCAGTGAGCTTGGAACCTGGTAATGTCTCCTTGATTTGGTCATGTGATTTACTGAAGAAGGGAAGAACATGAATCCCGTTTCCTCATTAATCTCAGGTTGTTCTGTCACCCTGTTTATTTCTCTAAGGAGTTCTTTAAATGATATTATCCCACATATGTCGGCTACTGGGCCAGTTCTTCCTGAAGCTTGTTCTTCACTTGAATCTTTGAATTCTTTCCCCCATCCGGTGGCAACAATTCTGTCTTTCCATGTAAAGTCAATGCATTCCACAACTTCAACGGCTTCTTTATACAGGTCTTCCCATTCTTTGGGGATATGTATGGTTAAAGGGACCAAGCGCCCTTATAGATTCAAAGTATCAAGTAACCCGGTGATACTACAAATGTTGTTGGTTTGCCCGAATAATTCTGCTATAATCTGGACAACATCATCTAGGCTGACTTCATCGGTTGGTACCACTTGTCTGAATCTTGGGCCCATTTCTGTGCTTCCAAGAACAATGTACTGAACCTTTGGCAATCGATGACCATCTGTGAGGGCAATTTCAGCCCGAACTCTAGGAGTTGGTTTAACACCTCTGACTACTCCATATTTCTATTTTTAGAACGGGTACGGACAACGATGCATGCTCTGGTAAGGAGTGACAGTGCTTGATAAGCGAGGCTAGTAGGGTGTAGGAGGAAATATGGGCAAATTTGAAGAGGTTTAGGAGAGTATATGGGTGTGATTTGAGTTGAGTGATCGAAATCTAGGTTTTCTTCTAAGAAGATGGCATTGGCATGATTTGGGAGTGGATTGTGAGTAGTGTTTGTCTTAGGATTGGCTGGTGGGGCGATGGTACCCCGGTCAATGAGATCTTGGATTATGTTTCGGAGGTGAAAGAATTGGTCGATGGTATAGCCAGCAGTTTGGTGAAAGGCGCAATGAGCATCGGCCTTGGAGTTTCTTGGGAGTGGATTTGGCAATGGACGGGGATCCAAGGGTTTGATGAGGTTTCGGCTTAACAGGGCTTGGTAACTTTGGAGAGGGGAGCATGGAGCTCAGTGTATTCCCTTCGGATGGAGGCATGGAGGCTTTCTGGTGCCCATGATGTGGTTGGTTGATAGATGTTGTTGATGGTTGAGACTATAGCATTAGCAGGCTTGTTATACTTTCTAGTGGCGAACTGTCCAAACACCTTCTTTGGTTCAACCTCTATTTTAACAAGGCTTTCCTAGATTTCTACTCCCGCTTCTCTGAGAGCTCAGAAGTGGGGATAGTATTATCCTCCCATCATCGCTCATATATGGGGCAATAAGTTCTTCTTCACTATGTTGACCTGTTCTTCCTCAGATGGCCGATTGGTCATGGTAGCTACTTATTCCCTCCACCGGGTTATAAAGTTAGTGACTGATTCCCCAGGGTTCTGTTCGAGCAGCTCTAAATCACGACGGGTGACCTCAAGCTCTTTGTTGTATTTGTACTGGGATATGAATTCTCGGGCTACATCCTCCCAGCTACGGATTCTGGATTCCTCGAGAGACAAAAACCATCGACACTACAAAAAAAGGGGATATGACGAAGTTTTTTTTGCAACGCTTATAAAAATGTCGGGATATAGTATATATGCCGACGTTTATTTAACAACGTGGGTTATTTATGGATGTTCTGTATAGGTGTTGAAATATTAATGGTGTTTTTGTAGAAATGTCGGAAAAGAACGACGTTTCTTAAAAAAACGTGGGATATTTCCAATCGTTTTTAAATAAAAACGTCGTGTCCCTGAATTATTTTTGACCGCGCAACCCTTTCAGTTGCTCCCTCTAATTTTTTGTTTCCCTCCAACAAATCGCTACTTTCCCTCAATTGTATTCGCATACGGGTCTCTGTTTTTTGATGTTGCCCTAAGCTTGAATTCGGCGTTGCTTCTTAAATTCGGGGCTGAACTTTCCCTCAATTATATTCTCACACGGCCGCTGAATACTGTCTATTGTGTTCTTAAATTCGGCACTGCTTCTTATATTCGAGGATGCTTCTTAAATTCGGGGCTGCTTCTTGAAGTTTCCCTCAATTTCCCTAAGCTTGAATTCTGTTTTTTGATGTTGAATTGCTGAATACGTCCGCTGCTTCTCAAGGTAAATCTTGAATCTTCTAATCTTCATCATTTACTCTCTCATTATCGATTTTATCTTGAATCAAAATTTATACATGGCTCTGATGAAATATCTGAATGAAATTTTGAATTGCCCCTGCTTCATTTTAATTAAAAAAGCTATGTAAATCATTGATTACCATAAAAAAAGCTCGGATGGTATCAATTTATGATTCACATGGTATCCTAACATGCTTTTTTAATTTTTATTAAAAAAACTCTGATGGTATCAATTCTAAGAAATCGCCCCTGTTTCATTATAATCAAATTTCCATGGAAGAGACGTGAGTGATAAAGACAGAGACGTGTATTTTATGTGTGCGCATGTGTGTGTGCGCGCGTATAAGAGAAGTGAGTGATAAAGACAGAGACGAAATCAAGAGGGTAAGGGAGGGGTAGCAGCCATGGCAGGGGGTGGAGGGGAGGCAAAGAGCTATGGACGTAAAAGTAGCCTCATAATTTTTATAAATCATTGATTACCATAATTATTATTTTTTACTTTTTAAACATATAAATGAGGTTAAATATCAAAATACTCTTCTAAAGTGACACGTGAGCGACACATGACCCCTTTTCCCATCCAAAAATTAACGGTACGAGGTTACTTGAAATCATGTTGGAAGTTCAAAGGATTAGGTATAAAAACTGAAAGTTCGGTTGGTGAAGTGATAAGGAGGGTAAAGTTCAAGGACCCAAGTGTAATTAACCATTACAAAATTATTCTCATTCAATTTTTTCAATATTTATTTAAACCGAAAAGGAAAATAAAAGGTCTGAAAACAATTATATTTCCATTTTAATTAAAAAACTCTGATAGTATCATTAAAAAAGCTCTGTTTCTTCTCATGACAACCACTCTACCGCCTATTACCATAAAAAAGTCTATGTGGTCAATGTATAACTTACAACAACAAATTAAGGAATCCACATGTACGTACAGACCTTCAATGATAACTAAATACCTAATTCAGTCCAACATAACAAGTAGCATGAAGACAACTTAGATAAATTGTTTTTGAGTTAACTAATAATAAAATTACATTTCAACAATCAAAGATATGGGTATGGTATATTATATTTGATAGAATAAAATTATTTTTCTTATATTGTCGTGTTCTTTGCTGAAGCAAACGTGATCTGGATATCAATAGGCGCATCAAACCGGTTATCTCGAGCTCTTACTAATATCGGCCTTCAGAGATCCTCTCTCATTCAGGTATCATTTTCACTTCTACGACTGCATCCAATGAAATAGTAATGAATACATAATATCAAAAGCATCTTTAAAATGTGCATTGACTAATAATACATCAATGCAAATTGGAAGGCGAATAAATTATATCAAAACCACTCAAAAGTTAGAAAATGTGTAAGATTTCTTATTTGTAATGGAAAATAAGTTTTGTAGGCCATCAAGGTGTGTTTTATTGGAGCGATTGAATTAATTTCAAATGTTGGATTATGTTTGTTGTGGGGACGAAGTGATGTTTCAGTAGATAATCTTGTTGTCGTAAGTCGTGTCCAATTTTGTAAATTTTATATATTTCTGTTGCATTTGACAAGTTGTGTAATCTTTTATTTTTTCATCTTATTATGTTGTTTTAAAACAAATTAAAAAAAATATTAAGTCGGCCATTTTTTTTGTGCTCTCTACTTTTTATATTTGACAACCTTAGACCATGATGTTTGGTAAGAAACAAAAGTCATGTTGCATGTTACTTTTTTGTTACCTTTGTGTTGAACTTGCCAATTGACAAAATTTTATTGTGTTTACTTATTCATTTCATCAGGTTAATCGATTCATACTGATGGATAAGAGTTGGATTAATATAACACATAGAGGTCATCCTTTGTATGAGAAATGAGCATAAGAATTCGTTAAGTTTGCCTCTGATAATAAACCGAATGCTAAAAGAATATTATGTCCATGTAAGAAATGCCGCAATATGCTATATGTGAAGAAAGATGATGTTGTAGAACATATATTGCTAAATCGGTTTTTAGATAGCTACACATGTTGGACTTATCATGGGGAATCTGCAACATCTTCGGTTCCTTCTCCTGATTCTGTTATTGGTGATGAAATGCGAGAGATGATACATGATGCTTTTGGAATTCCTCCTACAAGCCCACTTAACTTTATGGGTGGTGGTGATGCGCATCAATATATGGATGGCCCCGATGAAGAGACCAAGAAATTCTTCAATTTGATAAAAGAATCTGAAAGAGAGTTGTACCCAGATTGTAAGAAGTATACAACTCTCTCGTTTCTTGTCCGATTATTGCATTTAAAGTGCCTTGGTGGGTGGAGTGACAAGACATTCACAATGTTGCTTGAATTATTAAAAGATTCATTTCCTGATGGTGAAACATTGCCAAAGTCTTTTTATGAAGCAAGGAAGTTGATTGCAAACTTAGGGCTAGATTACAAGAAGATACATGCATGCCCTAACGATTGCATGCTCTATTGGAATGAGACAGAACGAGAGAATGAATGCCGGAAGTGTCATACCCCAAGGTACAAACAAGTAAATGGTCAATCAGATGCTGATGCCCTTATAAATCGAAAAATTCATGCAAAGGTGGTACGATACTTCCCTTTGATACCAAGACTTCAAAGGCTCTTTATGTCATCAAAGATAGCATCACAGATGAGATGGCATGCCGATGAGCGTGATGATGATGAAAATGTAAGGCATCTATCTGATTCTCTTGCTTGGAAAACATTTGATGGTATTTATCCAGATTTTGCACTAGAACCACGGAATGTTAGGCTTGGATTATCGAGTGATGGGTTCAACCCATTCAGGAGCATGAGTATTGTCCATAGCACGTGGCCCGTAATTGTAATAATATATAACTTGCCTCCATGGTTGTGTATGAAACAACCAAATATGATATTACAAATAATTATTGATGGTCCTTGCAGCCCTAGAAATGACATTGATGTTTATTTGTGCCTTTTAATTGATGAATTAAAGGAATTATGGGTTGGGGTAAACACTTATGATGCATCCAGTAATCAGATGTTTGAAACGCGTGCATCGTTGTTATGGAAAATTAGTGATTTTCCAGCTTATGCAAATTTTTCGGGGTGGAGCACAAAAGGTAGATTGGCGTGTCCCTGTTGTCATAAATACACTCGATCCCGTTGGTTATTTAAGGGAGGTAAGCATTGCTACTTGGGTCATCGTCGATGGCTTACCGAAGGGCATAAATTTAGAACAAATAAAAACTCCTTTGATGGTACAGTTGAGTTGGTTACAAATCCCACCCGATTATCTGGAGCTGAAGCATATGATGAGGTAAAAAATTTCAATAATAATTTTGGGAAGGATCCTGAGGTACGAGGTAAGAGGAAAAGGGTTGATGAAAGAGATGAAACCTTAACACATAATTGGAAGAAAAAAAGTATATTTTTTGAGTTAGATTATTGGAAGGACAATTTGTTACGCCACAATCTTGATATAATGCATATTGAGAAGAATGTGTGTGATAATGTTCTTTGGACATTATTAAATGTTGATGGAAAGGGGAAGGATAACTTAAAATACCGTCATGACTTGGAAGATATGGGTATTCGTAAGCCGTTGCATCCTTAGAAACGGGCGAACAACAAATATTATTTGCCACCTGCATGTTTCACCTTGGACACTAAGGTTAAAGACATAGTTTATAAAATGTTGAAGGAGGTGAAAGTCCCAGATGGTTATGCTTCGAACATATCGCGTTGTGATAACCTTAAACAACGTACGATATCGAAACTCAAGAGTCATGACAACCATATCTTAATGCAAGAACTACTTCCCATTTCCTTAAGAAATGTATTTCCTAAGAATGTGCTTGGACCATTAGTTGAGCTAAGTAACTTCTTTAGAAATATGTACTCGAAAGTGATGAATGTAACCAACTTAGATCGTGTTCAATCTCACATTGAGCTCATGCTATGCCAACTTGAGAGGATCTTTCCACCTTCATTTTTTGATGTCATGGAGCATTTGGTTATTCATTTAGCAGAAGAGGCGAAGATTGGAGGACCGCCGCAATACCGATCGATGTATCCTATTGAGAGGTGTGGTATTATTTGATATATATATATATATATATATATATATATATATATATATATATATTAAATATTTTTCACGGTAGTTTTTTCTTACTAATTGAAATTTCCCTCACCATAGATACTTGTTCACATTGAAGAATTATGTGAAGACCCGCAGTCATCCAGAGGATTCAATTGCACAAGGATATTGGGTAGAAGAATGCTTGACATTTTGCTCAAGGTACCTACGTGATGATGTTGAGACGAAGTTTAATCGCCCAATAAGGAATGATGATGGTAGTTCTTTTGATCACTTTTGTGGTCATAAATTAGGAAAAGCGGAGGGATTTGTGCTTGATGACATTACAAATGTACAAGCACATCGATATGTGCTTGTCAACACAGATGCAATTGCTCCGTTTCGAGAGTATTATCTTCTTGAAGAAAATTCTTTCATTTTTAGCCATGTAAAGAATAATGTAATGATTCTTTTTAATGCAGTACTCATCGTGCATCAATTATGAGTTATTCTCGTCTCAGACCACATGTTGTGGACCGCATTCATAACGAAACATTTCATTTGTGGTTTAAGGATCATGTAAGTAAAATGTACATTAAAAACAATGTTTTACATTTACATGTATTATTACATAACTATGGCATGTAAAACATTTTTTTGTAATAAAATAGGTGAGGAAGTTAGTCCAGGAAAAGAACATAGATGTATCACAAGAAATTCAGATTTTAGCTACGGGTCCCCTAAAAAAGGCAAAAAGATTCACTGGATATATTATCAATGGCGTTAGGTATCACACTAAGGCTCGTGCGAGGATAAGAGCCACGCAAAATAGTGGAGTCATATTAAATGCAACGACTGAAAGTTACGCAGGTGCAAGAGGCATAAATCCCGTATCTGGAGATGTCAATTTTTATGGAGTTTTGACGGATATCATTGAGCTGCATTATTCAAAAGACAATAAGTTCGTATTGTTCAAGTGTGACTGGGTAGACAATAGTAGAGGTCTCATTGAGCAAGATGACTTTGGATTCACGCTTGTAAACTTCAACCATTTGTTGTATCCCAGGCATCAAAAAACTGATGAACCATTCATACTAGCATCTCAGGTAAAGCAAGTATTTTATGTACAAGACCTAATGGAGAAAGATTGGCATATTGTTGTTAAAACAAAGCCTCGAGACTTTTTTGATGTGTTTGGGCAACAATTAACAAGCGAGAGCACTATGAATGATGAAACAGAGGCATGGACTGATCAATGTTTGGACGATGCAATATTGACAATTGGTGATGATGTTAGTTGGGTTAGACAAGGTGTGGATGGAGCATTAGTTGATGAGGAAACCACGGGGCAGATGGATGAAGATGAATAGAAATATTAATTAGCTAGGCATTTGAATATGCATTAAGAACTTGTGTGGATTTATTTTTCTTAGTCCATTTTCTTATTTTTTTCCATAGGCTGCTTGCAATGGTATAATGTGTTAACTAGTATTGATTTTATTGATTTAATAAAGTTCTTTGAATTATGAATAGTTTATACGACTCAAAATTACAATGGTATAATGGTTTGGTTGACATGGGATTTATTGGATCCAAATTTACTTGGTGTGATCAAAGTGCAAATAATGCTATGATAATATTGCAATCCTGCGTGAAACTCGTGAGTTTATCTCTATTTTTGTCTCGTTCCCCATCTAATCCAGTCGGAGCTATATATGTAAAGAGGAACTCCCTTTTCAAACACACGGATTGAGAAAAATAAGAAAAGGGGAGTTTTTTTTTTTTTTTTTAGATTAAAGACTTGTTGAATGCCCTTATCAAAGCTTGAGAACTGGTGTTTAAAGGTCATTCCCTTGCAAATACTAGAAATAAAATTGGAGGAATTTGAAATAATTGTATTTGAACAAATAGGAGAGTTTTCAAAGAAAGCCTTGTTCCTACTTTTCCAAACTTCCCAACAAATAGTTAATAGCATCAATAAAGTCAGTTTTAATCCAATTCCAATAATTTTTGTAGAATGATCCACCAAAACCATCTGGGCCAGGGGCTGATTCCTCATTTAGGTCTTTCAGTGCCTTGAAAACTTCTTCCTCTGTATAAATTCTTTAAGAGATTTGTTCATATCAGGGATTATAAGGGAATATATGAAATCTGAGGTTGATATGTCATTAAAAGGGATATCAGCAGCCAATTGATTTTGATAGAAAGACACTATATGATTACTGACTTCAAGCTCATCTTCAATAAAGTTGCCTTCATCATCAGTAATGAAGTGGATATGAAGTTTTTGGTGTTTGGATTTAACTGAGGCATGAAAAAACTTGGTGTTTTCATCCCTAACTTTCAGCCATTTTATTGAGGATTTTTATTTCCAGTAAATTTCCTCGATAGTGTAGGCACCTGGAGATTAGCTTTACAGTTATTTATAGAAATTCTGTTAGCATTACTTCTGTCAAGTTCATAGGCCAACTCCAATTGAAGAGATTGATCCTCTAGGTCCTTAACTTTTTGGAACACATCTTTAAATGTGTATGTATTCCATCTTCTTAAACTCCCTTTGAGCCTCTTTAGCTTCTCTGCAAAAAATTTCAGACCATGAATATTGGTTGCATCATTCCAAGTCTTTTTAACCAATTATTGGAAATTGGGATGATTGAGCCACATCTTTTGAAATTTAAATGGTATAGGATTGGACACTTCCTTTATAGTAACAGATAACAAAAGGGGGGCATGATCAGAAGAAGTTATGTTTACATGTTTTATCTTAGATTTAGGATACTCTTCCACACAAGTCTGATTGATAAGGCACCTGTCAAGTCTACACATAATGAGGCCAATTTCATCTCTATGATTGCACCATGTAAATATCTTACCACTATAACCAAGATCATGAAGACCACGATCCTCTACATTTTGATTTAAATTTTCCACAGAATTGTGATCAATATCATTTCCTCCCAATTTTTCACTTTGAGAACATACTACATTGAAATCTCCCATAACCAAATAAGGAGAATTACAATATGAACTTGATATTGAACTCATTTGATCCCACAACTCATTTCTTTCCAACCTTGTACATTTAGCATACAACATAAATGTTAGTCTTTAAGGAGGGGTGACTAATTTTAGCAGTAAGATGTTGAGGATGGTCTGCTATACAGATCACTTGGATATTGAATTTTCTACGCAACCTGGGGGTTCTTTATTGGCTTGAGGATCTTCAATCATCTTCTTTCCATTTCTGGTTTGAATGGCTTTTGGAACATACTGCTTGGCTTTCTTTGGATAGCATCCATTTCTTGAGTCTATGAACATACATGTCTCTTAATCATGACCTTTCTTGAAATAATGTTTGCAATATTTAGGTTTGTTTTCAACAACGACCTCCTGCCATAAACCACGATCGCCACATTCAATCCATATCCTCTTAGAAAAGGGAATAATGTTTATTCTTGTCCCTGATGACGCAGGTCCTTCGATAGTTATCCCTAGATGTCCTTTGCCAAAATATATAATTGAAAAGCTTCTAAAGCACATTCCAAATGTCATATTTTTTAGTAACCCGTGCAGAATCAAGTTTTATACCTAAGAAATAGTATTTTTCCTCCAGGATCTGCTTTATAGAATGCGTAGATCACGTCTAAAGCCTCATTCAACGGAAGAAATAAGTGATCCTTTTGAACACCTTATTGCTACCGTAACACGTCAAAGTCATCTATCAGCTTTGTGGGTCTATAGGAAAATTCTCATGTATATCATGTTGTATTTTTACCATACTTCTTAGGAATAGTTATTATATTGAGATTTTCATTATGAACAATTGGCGCGATTATTGTACTGTTTAGTTTAAGTCCGAATAATCAACCGATTGGGTCGCTTACATTCTTGTCTACTGATATTAGTGTTTTATCAAAAAATATTTTTTCATACTACATAAATAAGTAAAAAACCAAGAATGTAAACATATATTTATTCGGACAATAACCAGCACAATGCCAAATATCTATTCAGACAAATGCCTATAGTACAGAAAACAAAACTTAGGATGCGTTCATGGATGAAGGTGATCCTTGGTGAGTTATATTAATGAATTAACACTCATTTTCTCTATTTAATACTAAACAAAGATTTTGTAGATTAGGGGTTAAAGTTTCAATTATCATTTTGTCATAAAAAAAGAGAAAAATGACTTTAGTTGCACTATGGTTCATACAAATGAAGCTTGTGAGAAAAATGACTTTAGTTGCACTATGCCAATAAGTCGTACCATTAACTTATCTCACCTTATAGATATCTTGAGCAACTATTGGCCATCGAGTTTCATTAACATCCATTCCTAATATTATTTTTACCAAGGTTCTATTGGCATTCTATAATTACAGTCTTGCTTAGTTTAAAACCTGCAAATATTAAGAGATTGTAGCCATAATTCTACCCTTAACTTCATTTAAATAGCGAGGTCAGTAAACAATATACACCTTGGCATATTTTATAATATCCCCAGTAAGAGTGTGATAAGATTACAAGTACGTCATATGTGGTACGCTACAGTGTCCAGTACATGGTACATTAGAGAAAGATTAGTTAGGACACAATTTTGGTTCGCAGTTCACTTCTAATTATTATTTGGATCGTTTTGGATCATTTATAAAGTTCATATGTATAGTATACCAAAACCCACATACCAGAAAACAGTAATTTATTAAAATTAGGTTTTCACATTAGGAACTTATCACTAGAGTACCTAGAATTTTGTAAAAGTACCGGGATAGAGTAGCATTTTTCTTTGTTATACAGAGTTAATTGAACTCAAATTTGGTAATTCAATAGGAAAAATCAGCAAATCTCATATTTAAGGGAACTCAAGTTGGACAATAATCTAAGGTTATTTTCTACTTACAATGAATGTGTCAATAAATGAAGCAAAAATGTGGGCCAAGCCAAAAACATTGTCTCCTTCCCTAACAGCTGGTCTTAGTGTCAAGTTCTCTTCCTTAGGCTCCCTAACCTTCTTCCTTGACTGCATAACCATTAAACCACACATTACAAAAATAAAACAACTTGTCATTTCATATAAAAAACTTTTAATTTCATTCTTTATATGACAGTCTTGCATTATAATCATTTATTACATTTGTGGGTTTTATGCCCAAATCTATTCTATTCTATGGGATTCTTACATGTGCATGATATAATTTGAATTTTGTATAAGAACTGGGGTTGATTTTTGCAGCAAGATATGGATGATCTAGAATTACAACATCCAGAGACAGCGGAGACCGGTGTTGCACGGGATGATATATTTGGGCAAGTTATGGAACCCGAAAGACATGGGCGTGTGCGCACATTTGGACTCGGTGTCTCTCCGAGTATGATATTTGGACCATCATATAAGAAATCCAAATCTGAGTTGAGAGATATTGAGACACGACATCAGTAAGAACTAGAGAGGATGCGACGTGAGATGGATGTTGAACATGAGAGGATGCGACGTGAGATAGAGGCAGAATATGAGAGGAAACAAACTGAAATGAAAGAGAAACTGGAAGCTCAGATGCAAGAAAATATAATTGATATGGAATCTAGGATGAATGAACGAGTGGAAGCTCATATACGGGATTTTATGGAGTCTCGTATGCATTCTATGGGTGATTTTATCCAATCTACGCGAGATGTTTCTTTAGGCGCTGCACATGTCAACTTTTATTAATCATTGGATGTATGAGTACAATTTCTTAATTTTATGCATTAAATCTAATATTTTGTATATTTTAATTGCTAGGTTCCTGTCAACGCCAACGTTGATCCTGTAGCATCACCACAGTTGCAACCGTTAACATTTGAGGTTCAATCGCAACGCCGATCGCAATCCTCAATGAAGGCACCACCAAAAATCATATCGCGAACTCAACTTCATAACTATTGTGGGGTTAGTATTTTTGCCTCTAAAAATATTCATGACACAGTTTAAAGCAAGAGCGTTAATATTTTCATTGTTTGATGCATATAAGATCCATTTTATATATGTGATAGTTATACTCGTTCCAATGGCAATTCGTTGGAATTGGCGGAAGGGATTTATTTTTGGTTTAATTTGGTGGTTGTTGCTGTTGTTGAGTTAATTTTAAATGTTAAAACAGGGAGGTTTTCTTGAATAAACAAAGGAAACTCTGCCAATTTTTTTTGAAATAGTAAGCGTGTAAAACATGCTTTGTTTCTATATAACTATTTACTTTATCAACATCCATATGTTTTTATCACTTCACTTATTCGAATGCATAAAAAAAAAATATTATAGTAGCCAACAACGAAAAAAACTAATTTACAAACTATTATGTCTATTTTTATAAATCTTATAATAATGCGTTGATGACAATTTGTCATAAAAAATGTTAAAACTTTAGGGATCCCTTTTGAAAATTAATCTTTCAACTTGGAAATAAAAAATGTTAGCAGACCTAGATTGTGTGGCGTACGGTTTTTATTTGGGCCGGGTCGCAAACTTCATAAGCTATATGGGAATATTATTTGCTAGCGTATTACATTATTTTGGTTCTTTTACATTTGAAAATATATTTTAAAGTTATATACATCACTATTTTTCAGTTTGATCATACAAGTTGTTGTAAGTTTTCATTGTTACTCCATAAGTTGTTGATTTGAAAACATTGAAGCTAATTACTATCCCTCTTCCAATTATTTCTTTGTTCAAATTTTAGGAGCGGATGAAGAAGGCAAAAAATACCAACTAATTGAAAAGTTTGAATGGGGAAGTAAGTCTTTAATCACCTTTCAATTTTATTTTGTGCATCACTTTTACATTTACTTATTTACTTTTTAATACTTATTTTCTTTCTTTCTATAGGTGGTTTTGTCACGCCCATGGTCGCGGAGACATCGTATTGACTGTTTTGAACATTACTCTAGCATTTTTTGGTTGATAAAATATGTTTCGTATTTTGTTTGGAATATTTGGGTACAAATTTTTGGCTTATTAGTAGACAACTTTGGGATGTTTGAAGATACACTTTTTTTGGGGATGATTAGATATTATTATATATCGTTTTTCTTTGGTTGATTGAAAATTTCTTTGAGGGATCTATTATAATATTGATGATGTTCACTTGGCTATTATACGACACTTAAATATTTACGCTTTATAAAAAAATGTCAGCTAACATTCCCGACGCTTTTGGGTAAACGTTGCAAAAAATCGACATTTTTTTAAAAAAAGTCGCATTTATACCACAAGGCAAAGGCAATTACCGACGGTTTATAAACGTAGCTATAAGCGTCGAGAAATGTTTACCCGACGCTTTTAACAAACTAAATTTTTTCCCGACTGTCGATATGCCGACGTTTTTCGGAAACGTTGCTTAAACGTCGGGATTGCTTTTCCCGACGTTTTTAGAGTTTATTCCGACGTTTAAAAAACGTTGCTAAATCCAAGTTTTCTTGTAGTGCGAAGGGCGCTATCCTTCAAAGTTTGCTGAAACAATTGGGCCATCACTTCTTTTGAAGCCCCTAGTAGAGTCATGGAATGATGATAACGGTGAAGATGAACAATCGGGGGTCCACTCCCTCCGAACTTCTTGATATTTGGCATCTTGAACTTCTCGGGTAACCTCGCTTTAGGATAAGGTGACATGTGGGTGTAGTCTATGTAATTCTCAGAGATTATGACTTGGTCGAACTTCTTGGTGAGAATTTTGAGATCCTCTTTGACTTTATTTAACTCCTCCTCTTTTGGATCAACGACCATAGGCAGGTTAGCCACAGGCTGGGCAATGTTTGTCATCGAAAGCTGGGCAGGCAGCGACCCATTGATAGGAGGGGCACGTGGAGCGTGCTGATATTCTTCGGGAACCCAGATAGGCTTGGGTGGACCCATAGCACGAGGGAATAGGGCATCAGGCTCTTGAGGAATAGGAACCTGGTTTCATTGCATCTCTCGGACCTCAGTTTGGAGGTTGTCAATCTTGGACACGAGCTGAGCTAGGACTGCCGTTAGATCCGGATGTATGACCGGTACTAGATCTGTATTCTCCATGGAAAGTGGATGGATTCCGAACTCGAAAGAATTAGTAAAGGAACGAACGAAACTCCGGGGTGATTTGACTGAAGACCGAAGCTAATAGGGAGCCAGACCAAGGGCATGCGATTGACATGAGAAGGCGTAAACTGGGATTTATTTTTGAGAAAAAGAGAAGAAACTATTTTTGGATTTTTGATAAAGAAGGGAGAAATGTTTTTGGAGACGAAACTCAGCATAATTATTACGATTATTATGTTCTCACTTGTATTTAATTCTCCTAAATGCAATGCCGGACGGGACCCGAGCCTGGAAAAGTGGAGTTTTTAATATATGCGAAGCTACGGCTGGACTTGTAACCCGGCTCACGGAAAGGGTCCCATTTTAAAAATGCACGAAAATTTGGGCGGCAGGCTGACCTGGAATTTCGGCAGAGTTTTGGGTTGAAACCGGAAATCTAAAGTGCGTGTCCTAGGTTTGACACCTATATGCAGGTATGCAGTTGGTTGGGTCAATCAGAATGGGTTCCCCCCTTTGGCATGACTTCCACGATATACGTCTTGCTCTTGCGGGCAATCGGTACGTGTGGACAAGCCATTTGATATACCCGAGTGTACGTAAATTGCCTCACTATATACCTCGTGGGGACGGTACGTGTGAGAGAAAATTCGATATACTCGGCGTACGTGAACGAATTCCCTACGATATACCTCCCGTCATGACTTCAGTCAAGCGGTACGATGCGGGGTAACCGTTCGATATACATCTAAGGTACTTAGCCAATGGAAGGTAAGAGTCATATCGCTTAGGCTAACTGCGCCCTGCCGGACCAGCGCCCATCACAAAGTGACCATCCAATTACTGGGTAAAATTTGGTCAATAACAATGATCTTTGGTGATGTCATGTGAATCATGCACGATTATCTTATTAGTATCTTATGATGAGAATGGTTTTCTTGATTATGCCAAAAAAGGAGCAAAGTACAAGTACCAAAGGTACACCAAGTATGGATGGGTAATGCTTGAAACATGTGGATATATGTGATCCTAGGTGCACGTGGTGTGAAGTGTACATGGAGAATTTTCTATAAGTGTGTGAACAGAAGCATAAGCATGGAATACACATGGAAAAGGGGAAAATGAAGATATAGGGGAAATATAAACAAATATAACATCCATGTAAATAGAGTCAAGCCCTCAAAACATACATTTCCCTAGCGGAGTCGCCACTGTGGCCATCCCCAATCCTCGCCGCTGGCCGGCGCATGAAGGAGGATCCTCGGGTCCCGCGCGTCCCTCTTGGGAGCGCTTTGATCGGCGTCATTTGAGATGAGGTGTAAAAATATAGAGAGATTTAGAGTCACCAATCTATTTTACTCAAAACAGACAAAAGAAAAGAGGGGAAACCATCCCGAAGGACGGCATCCAAAGACATACTAGTGCATACGAAACCAAAATAATTCGAGAAGGGTTCGGAGGATAAGTTACGAAATGGAAAGGTGTTAGGCACCCTTTCCGCCCTTTCGATCTCTCATGGATGTTTGCTATTTTTCTTTTTTATTTTCCCCGTGATATGTGTGCATGTGTATATATATAGTGGAGATAGGAATCCTCGACTTGTATCATGGGAGAGATAAAGCGAGTCATCTATAGGACGGTATAAAAATGATATTTGAAAATAAGATTTATGCGATTACTCTTACGTTGATCGTTATAATGGAACGATAACGCATATGGACTGATACGTCACTAAGAACAAGAATATAGAATATAAGAAAATTGGATTTAGAGAAGATAAAAAATGAGAGAGAAAGTGAGAATAGGACTCGAGTCTCGAGTTTTACCCCGAGACGCCTACGTAGACTATAAAGGCATCAAAGTCCATGTAGTTCGCATACAAAATGAGGGGTGGGGTTTATTCCATAAATCCAAATGGGGGATCTCTTATTTGTGAGTGTGTGTGTGTGTAGAAAAAGTATTTTAGTTGTGAGAAAAGTGTGAGAAAAATATGAGAATCCCTATTTGGAATTTATGAGCAAACCCTCTTTTTCTTATTTTTTTGGGTTTTATTTATATGAAAATAAAAGATGTGCAATAATACTAAATAAAAAGTATATTAGGATGTGTGAGATGAGATAATAAAAGTGCTAGGTAATAAAACAAGTTACTGCGAATTTAAGAGAATTTGAAGAGAAAGTTGGACCTTCTTGAAGATCTTGAGCTTGATCTTGAATGTTGGAGAGAAGCCCTTGCACTTGGATGATGATGGAGAGTGGTTAATTCACCAAGTTTGATGAAAAGGATGATTACAAGTGGAAGTTAGAAAGGGATTTGGATGTTGAAATCGCACTGTCTTCGAGAGAGATTTTCGGGATTTGCTGAGGGAGATTTTTATCAGATCTGGGCTCCCTTTGAAAATGAGGTGAAGGAATCCTTTTATAGGCACAGGTAACTACCGATCAGCATAGACCTAGTCCTGCCTATCGATACCTGCCGATAGGTAGGGTCTGGAACCTACCATTTGGCAGTGTGTTTCAGGCCTTTTCCAAAAATTGGCTGCTGAGGGGAAACCATTGGTCAGAATCGTGCACGGGGAAGACCGTTGGAAAGGTAATTCAGAGACCTTTGAAAGTCCATTGGACCGCGCCCGGGATCGGGAGTTAACTTTGGGTCAAATATGGCTCATAAGCATTTGTCGGTCCATTGGACGGGGAATCGTTCGGACGCAAACGGATCGTTCGTCCGTATGGTAAGTTCGAATCGCGTACGAGGCAGACCGTTGGAAAGGTTAGAAGATGTACTTCAACATTCCAAAGAGTTTGACCCAGTTTGAGGAGTTGACTTTGGTCCACCAGGCCCTGGAAGGATTCGGTGACCTCTTGGAGTCAAATGGATTGTTCGTCCGCATGGTAAGCCGGAATCGCGCACAGAGTGGACCATTGGAAAGGGGTTTCAGTGCCCTTCGAAGATTCATTCAGTCTCGATCAAGCTGAAGAGTTGACTTAGGTCAAACAGAGCTCGGGAGCGCCCGGTGGCCTCTAGATCAAGTTTCGACCGCAAACTGATCATTCGTCCACAAGGTAAGTCGAAATCGTGCATGGGACGGACCATTGGAAAGGGATTTCAATGACCTTCGAAGATTCATTCAGTCTTGGTCGAGCTGAAGAGTTTGACTTTTTGGTTAAACGGAGCCTAGGAGTGCCCGATGGCTTCTAGGTCAGTACTCGGGGTATGACTTAGGTTTGTAGTGATGAAGGGAGGTACTAGGGACCTAAGGAGAGTTAGGGGGTAACAGAATGGGGTGTCTACACCAGCGGCACCAAATACCACCCCTACTCACCCCAAACTGGAGATCCGGTGGATTCAAACCCCATTTATCCAATATTCTCTTATCTAGCGGCAACCCATGCCAGCCCTACCCACCCCAAACCGGAAAATGAATTAGCTTTATATCTGTGAAATTTAAATTCTTGTGAAAATGTCACATTTTATTGTGAACACATTAAACTTTACTGTATGTACCAGAAAATGAAATAGTTTTATATCCGTGACATTTTCACAAATAGTAACATTTACTATGTTGAAATAGTTTTATATTTGAGACATTTTCACAAATAGTATTATTTACTGTGTTGATATTACACAGACAGTAAAATTTATTGTGTTGGTCAATTAATGTATAAATCCATATATATATATATATAGTAAAAAAGTTAGCTATTTTTAGTTTAACTCATTTAGTCGCTCAAACATTCATTTATCCAATATGCTCTTATTTTTGAAGATCCACGTAAGTGGTACCCCATGCCACCCCCACTAACCCCAAACGGGAGCTTCGGTGGATCCAAACAACTTTTTTTTCGATATTCTCTTATTTTTAATGGTCCGGGCTAGCGACACCCAATCCATACCACCACCCACCCCCATTGTAGGAGCTCCAATGAACTTCATCAGAGCTATGGTTTGGAGTGGATAGGGGTGGCATGGGTGCCGCTAGTGCGGACCTTTGAAAATAAGAGAACATTGGTTAAATGGGGATCCACCGGAGTCCGGTGGGTGAGTAGGGGTAGCATTGGGTGCCATTGATGTGGACCTTTAAAAATACAAAGATATTGGATAAATGGGGTTTGAATCCACCGGAGCCCCGGTTTGGAGCGAGTAGGGGTGACATAGGGTGCCGCTGGCATGAACCTTTTAAAAAAAGAGAATATTGGAAAAATTAATGTTTGAGCGACTAAATGGGTTAAACTAAAAATAGGTGTTTTTTTTCAATATATATATATATATATATATATATATATATATGTTGTGACAACCCGCCTACTAAAATAATAGGTGGCTTGCCCAATACTCTAATAATCATAGGAATCATAGATGGTCCATTCTCAGCATCACTGTCGATTAAAATAATAGTATGAGATAACCACCAATCATTTTAGAAAACGGACTGTCATTTTTTTTTTGCAAGTAAAAGAAAAATACTTCGACAATCCCATTTGTAAAAATGGTGGATATTAAAAATCAACGGATAAGGAAAGACAATATAATAAATAATCACCGAATAAGCAGTCGATGAACAGACCAATACAAATAGTACAATGAGTATTACAAATTTAATATCACAGTAATAATAAATGAATAAAAAGCTTGGGCAACACGCCCGAATAAATGAACTGAACGTAACTAGAATACAAAGAAAAGAAGCGTCTACATCAAATACCCTATAACATCTGAGATATGCCATATCTCCATGACAACTGGAATGGAATGCCAATACGGGTGTCCTCGCGGTAGAGCACCTGAACGGACAAAGAGTTGCATTCACAACAAGAAATATATATGGGTCAGGGCCCGGTTTGATATGATTATGATGTAACAAAAATGCATGACATTTAAGTGCGTAATTCTCTCGCAATTAACATTATATTTCTCACCTCTCATTCTAAAAGCACAACCTAGCGCAATATCAATGATGATCTAGTTAACCCAAGTACTAAGGGCGAACTTCTCCCCATTCTCAACACTATGCCCTATTCGTGCGTGCGGTGTCTCGCAAAGAAAAATCCAAACAAGGAACCCCCCGATACACTACTACTTAGGCAAGATTGATCGTTGAGATCCATTAGACCCTCAACACGAAATAAATATATATGTTTATATGGGAGGTCTCATCTACAACTACTCAAAGGGGCATAAATAATTAAATCCACCATCTAACAACATAATTTCTATTCCTTCTTAAGGAATATATATAAATGGTAAAACATTTTATCAAATGTTTACCAACTCAATATTATTTCAATTCTTTTATTACCAATTATATTTCCTTTCTTCCATCCAGGAAAAACACATATTTTAAAAGCAAGTTTTATTAGTATAGAAATGCTTTTCTTTCATTTCATATCATATTTACCCATATTCCTTCTTCCATCCAGAAAAATGTATTTAAAAGCCCTTTTTTATTATCATAAAAATGCTTTTTCAAACCATATGCTTCCATTTCCCTTCTTCCATCCAGCAAATGTAATTAAAGCCATTTTATTATCACAAAATGCTTTAATAAAATCTAAGACCTCCCCTCCGGGTTTCCCCACTGGATGCGCCCCTAAATGGCTATCATCTTCCAGGGCCCATCAAACAAGACAACCGGGGATCCTACCAACGTCGGGAAGCGGCCATATGCCCGCGGGAGAGTCATGACCACACCCAGAATCACCTCACCAGCGCAGTAAAATAATCGCCCATATGGCCTAGGACTATATCCACCCTTCATTCATTAGACAGGGAGCATCACCATACGCACACAACTTCCCTTATGATAGCGATTTAGGGAGGTGTGTAATCATAAATTAAAATTTATGAAAATCATTATTTTTTCCATTTTGAAATCATCCACTTTTATATTCTCAAAAACCATTTGTACTTGTTCATTTAGTACCATATTTTAGAATATGAAATTCTTATTCTTAGTGTCATATTTTATTAATGACCTAAGACCCGAAGCGCTATTATCCTCAAACTAGCCTCCAAAAGTTCATATATTTTCATAAACCATTAAAATGAGTCCCCCTCAATATTGGACTCCCAAAAGTTTCCATACTCTCATTTTATCTCCAATTTATCCTTAGGTTAACTTCCTATTTCATACGAACATTAACCTACACAAACTAGCCCTCAGGGTAAACCTAAGTATCCCCTATTAATTTAGGACATTTGTCTACCCAACAACCCTATAGGACTCCCCAATACTTCCCAAAGGAAGGTTCCTAAACCTCGAACCTAAAAGAAAAGGGCTAAAACAGAACTAGAAAAAAAATCTCACGAAAACAGGGCAACCGAATCGATTCTCCCATAGGGCCGAATCGATTCTCCCTTGCGAATCGATTCGCCAAGAAGCCGAATCGATTCGGTGAGTAAAACTTGACTTCCTGCAAAAGCCGAATCGATTCGGCCCCAACCCGAATTGATTTGGTTTGCCCAGACCTGTATCCTTCCCCTTATCCGAATCGATTATCCCCTAGGGCCGAATTGATTCGGTCCTGCAGAAAACCCAAGGTGGGGCTACGGGTTGTATAAACCCTAAAATCCCAAAATCCTAAATCTTTGCTTTCTTCCAACATCAACAACAGCAAATACTACCAAATGATTCCTACACAATCATTAACTAATTTATTATCCTCAAATCAAGTTAAAACTAAGATTTAAGGGTTTAATCACCAAAATCAACAAAAACCCATTTAGGGTTTAAATCTCCAAAAATCTAACTATACATACAATTTATCACATTAAATCAATATCTAGCAAGTAAGAAACTTGCCTCGAGGTTGTAGTGTCTGATCCTCCTCCGGTAGCAACGAATTTTGGCCTCAAATCTCCATTTTCTCTCTTTCTCTCCATTTCTCCCAACTCTCTCTTCTTTCTCTCTCTCTCTCTCTCTCTCTCCCTCTCTCTCTCTCTCTCTCTCTTGGTTTCTAACACAAATGAGAAAATAAGAGGGGTGAGGGAACTTATAAGGGTTCTAAAACATAATCCCCATCTTTTAAGTGTTAATACACCACTCAAATGACTCGTAACCACTTAATTGAGTCATAACCCCTTAAAAATGCCCGAATATCAAAAATTACAACTGGGCACTTATTTCGACTATCTCGACTATTCTAAAAATGACCGTACCCCCTATTTTGACATTTGGAATAATGTGAACTATTTTTGTGTTCCCATTTCATTTTATTTCATTAATTTTACCCAATTTTAAATATAGCTCATAACCGTCGTTTTACATATAATGACGCAATAAAACACAATATGATGCTATTTACCTTCTCATAACTGTAAATAGACAAAACATAGTAAATATTATCCCTAAATATCACGGGAAATAATATTTACTCCATCTTTCCCTATTTTATAAAATTAGCCCATCAGGCAAAGTAATATAAATTAGTCGCCCAAAAGTCCGGGTTGTTACATACTCCCCCCCTTAGAAGGGAATTTTGCCCTCAAAATTCAAGCGCAACGTATAACCATATAAAGGGTACACTATACGGAACTATCGTTCTATCATTCCTAGCAAACTCGTCAGCAGTGCGGCGTCCCCATTGGACTTGGACTAAGGTCATTGCAATATGGTCTTAGTCTACCTTCCTCGTGCTCTACCATAGCACCAAATCGTTCCTCGTGAACTATCGATCCTACCTTTCTACTATGGAAGGAGATACCTACACATTTCGCACAAATTGCCTATCTTCCCGAATTATGTTATACCCTTGCTAGGGAATAACTACTCTAGGCCACTCACAGCACCACAATTAGGAAATGAACCAAACTATTGTACGGAAAATTCGACCCATAAAAGCCACTACGCCCATTATAGCTTTAAGTCAATGCACCCCCATTCGAGGTATGCCTTTCGGCATTAGGCTAACTTCAACCACTCACGAGTTTTTCTACTCGGCGTACGAACTACTGCATTCGCATCTCCTTAGCGAAAGGGAATCTTCATTTTGATAGTCATTAACGAACTCCAACATGTTGCTCGTGAAAGATCAATTTCCTGCGCAGGAAGAAATGCCTCGATCTCTTTAAGGCAATACTACCACTACGAACTTCAAGTCAAGCGTGGGATAATACTTCTCACAAAATTTAAGTTTGTGAGACGCATAAACAAAAGGGTTTCACGCTCCCGTATTAATACTTCCCATTCCTGGCAGAGACTCATTTGTTAAATCCATCCTTGATCATAACAACACGAGTGCAGGAGTAAAAGTCAGCTCATCCTTCAACTCCTCCGAAAGTTAGGTTACCGACGTAACGCTCTCTCTAAGAGAGGCCCCACCATCTATGGCCTAACATTTTGAATCACTCGAGATCCCATACTACTCGTTCTAGGGACAAAATTCATGCTTAGAGTTAATGTGACACCCCGCCTAATTAAACATCGGGTGATCAGGCCTTTATTAAATTAAAACAGGTTTCTCAAGTGGTTCATTCTTAGCATCACCGTCGAAAACTTTTTAATTACTAATCCCTTAAGTAAAATTAGACCGGTGCCAAATTTTATCTTTCTTAAAACAGATAAATCAACCATGTGGAACGAAGTACAAACAATCATGTACTATAATTCAAACAATAAAGTAAAAGTACAACAGAACAAAAGTATTACCGAATAAACCATCGGCTAAAAATTCCAAACAACAAATAGAATAACCACTAGTCTGAAACTAACATCTGAGACTAATACCGGACCACAAGTCCATGCATAGAAGAGTGTGAGATCCTGTACTAGATCTGAATGAGAGATATCGTCTAGTCAAAATCCTGTAAGCATCCACTGTGCTACAGCTCCGAGTCTCTGGAATGGAATCATCATACATGACATCCCTGCGGCTGGACACCTAAAAGGTTTTGAAAATATTTTATAGCAAGAGTTAGTACTCAAAACATTTTGAAAATATTTAGAAACCGTTTATCACAATATAAAATGCGGTTATTGATTACACATGTTAGGTTCTCGTACACTCTCTTCAGTTAACTCACCCCTCATATTTTGTGCACACCTAACGTCCTACACTTAGTTTATCTAGCCATACCTCCCAAGCTAACTAAAACCAAAGTAGTCAACTGAACTTATCTATACCCAAGTTCCAGTACCGCCCATACAGTACAACCGCTTTACTAACATCTCGCGTATGTTAATTAATTCTCAAGTAACATTTCATCTATGTTATTTTTCAAGACTTCTCATTTAGTTTCACTACTAAAATGACTACAATTCTCACAATTGTTAACTTCCCACTTGTGTAATTAAGTGTCGCTACTTGAATTACAAAATAGATTTTCTCTATCTAAAGGTGCATTTCGTAATTAAGTTTCACTACTTAACTTACCAATTTAGTATGTATCTTTAAATACACAATATATATATCAATCTACTAATACACAGAAGTAGAATATCATCAAGTATATATTTCACACACAATATATACTAAATATCAGTCATTGCTATTTTGCCCTTTTTATACACGTAAAGGACTCTTGGTTCGGAATGATTCATCGACCCCAAGTAAGAATTGGTTCGGAATGATACATCGACCCCAATTATTTATATACATACGTAAATTATTCTTGGTTCGGAATGATACATCGACCCCAAGTGAGAGTTGGTTCGGAATTATCCATCGAC
The DNA here is from genome assembly GCA_949130495.1 of Sambucus nigra. Classification (NCBI taxonomy): domain Eukaryota; kingdom Viridiplantae; phylum Streptophyta; class Magnoliopsida; order Dipsacales; family Adoxaceae; genus Sambucus; species Sambucus nigra. The sequence goes on along the minus strand of OX422218.1, from coordinate 169,498,237 downwards.
CCCAACTATTTTTAAAAATATATATATACACATATTCTGGTTCGGGACTCTCTCATCGCGACACCAGTTCAAAGTTTGGTTCTGCATTTCTCATCGACCCCAAACATATAATACCTTTATGTTAGTTCGGAGTGTCTCATTGACCCTAACATAATTAATTTAGGTATAATCTCTCTACCTAAAAGATCACATAATTCAGTAGGTACACGCCCGACCTATTAATCATATAGGTACGTAATATTTTAATCTCATATATCTACTGTACAATATTCGCTTTACGATTTATCTCATTAATCGTATTTATTTGAGTATTCACACAACTCTAAGGGTCCTAGTTACCCCTTACATATAATTTCAGTAGTTATTTCTTACCCTACTGGTCTATTACTTAAATTTAATTTACTTCGCCCCGTAACTCAATTTTCGAAATCCCCGATACTCTACTAAATCGGATTATTCTCCTCGGTCCGTAATCCAAGCCCTACACCCAATAGCCTTATCGGACCTCAACAATATACCTGCTGGTCTATTTCATACTCCCATATAAGTATAATGTAAATACTTGAATACTCATTCATTCCCAAAATCAACGAAGAATTAAAACACAAAATTTTCGAGAAACAGCTTGCGTCGATCGATCGACGTCTGGGTTCGATCGATCGATCGATCGAACAGGGACAGACCCAGTTGTCTTCTTCGTTAAGATTTTTCCTCCATTAACAAACCTTCAAACTCCATTATAGTCCACCAAACTTTGACTCAATGATCCTAACATATTTCCACATATACTAGGACAGTTTCTAACGTGTCAAATACATCAAAACTCCAATTACTTTAAAGAAATAATGAATTAAAATCCAGAATTTCTTGAAACCCTAGTTATGGTGTTCTTCCCATATTATCATTCAAAATCCAGATTTTAATCCGAAAAAATCATCAAGTCTAATCTGAATCTTAAGCCTCTACATAAGGTAAATCATTCTACATGCGATTCATATCCCAACATGTATAAATATCATCTTTCTCCAATCAAAATAATGATTTAAACAACACTATTTAAAAACCCTACACATGGGTATTATAACTTTATAATTTTGGCAATAAACAACTTGCCTTATGATCAGTAGGGTCTGATTTCGTCGTTGTTGTTGATGATTGATGATCTTCATCCTTCAATCCTTCTTCCCCAACAAGTTGATGGTAAAAATCCCTTTGAATCCTTCCCAAATTCTTCCTTTTGCCTTAGAAAGTTGTGCCTCTCTTCTCTCTAATGGTATTGGTGTTGTCATTGGTGTTCTAACCCTAATTCTTCTATCATACGGCTGATATAAAACTCTCAATTTCGTAGGTCTCCATACCCTCTTATGGTAAAAGACCAGAATGCTCCCAAACGGTCTCGGTTTAATCCAAAATTACCCCGGGACTCAACTAGTACTCCCGGGTATACTGTTTTGACTAATTTGACCCTTTCGGACTCATCGGTGACCTCTAAATTATCATTGGAGTCACTTAACAAATATTACTCGTTCTCACCCCAACACGGTCTACACGCGTTAAGTAACTATTTACTACTCTCACTAAGTAAATATAATGAGGCAATATAAATCGGTAACTATCTCCCGATTTAAATTAAGCTGTATTTTATCATTTAATTCTCCAATTTAATTAAATAAAATATTCAGAAATACGGGGTATTAAATACTTCCCCCCTTGCAAAGGAATTTCGTCCTCGAAATTTGGATAAGGCTGGTATTAAGGCTAAGGACCTTAAATATAATTGCATCCTATAATACCCAATACTAAATCATAACATCCTAGCGGTCCCCCCGAGTACATGCCTTGCTTCATTATAAATTCTTATCGCATGTTACCCATGCCGCATATAACATAATTAAGTCTCACTACTTAATTTCTCATAGATTTTCTCAATCCGACGTTAATTCTTGAAATTAAGTTTCTCCCTACTTAATTTACCCATGATGTATATCTCTATTTAACATCTAAGTGTCTACTATCACTCATAAGTAGAATATTATAAGGTATATATTTCACACACAATATATACTTTAAGGAAAATTGGTCCGGCAAAAATCATCGGCCCCAATAATCCTATCATTTACATTGGTCCGGGAATCCCTCAACCCCAAGGTAAATGTAATGCACATGTCGGTTTAGACCTTCCGTAGATACCAATATTTATCATCGATTTGGTTCTGAAAATCATCGACCCCAAATCGATCCCTCATGTATTGGTCCGGAACATCATCGACCCCAATACAGAGATTAAGCACACTTACTATCGCAGATAAGTAGGAAAAATCAATAGGTATATATATCATACACATAACATATACTATCAACACTTATTTTATAATCACCCCCTTTCTATAACACTTTTGGGGTTATTGGCTCGAAATTCCACCTCGATCACCAATAGTGATTAATTACTTGTCTCGGAATCACATCTCGAGCACCAATATATGTATACATATCTCATCGTACATGAGTAGACAATTTGTGAGCCATATTTTTCACATTTCATATACCCTAAAATGTCACACTCCAATAGAATGTCCTCATATCACGCGTTAAGGACTAAAAGTTCGAAATATCGCCTCGAACCACACCTCAAAGTACATGTATGGTTCGTAATCGGTACCCACGAACCTAATCCTCATGTACAGTCCATATAGGCACTCACTCTACCTATAAATATGCTCTTATAGGCATACATTCAACCTATGGACTGATCAGTGGGCTCTCCAAAATTCCACTATCATAAGGGCGTATCATCATTCTTTCTCACTAACATTGAGTCGTAGGTAACACAACGTACTCAAAATAAAATTGTATCTCTATTCCTTCCAGACCATCTCTCACAGGGTGGAATTTTAGGATTTCATCCTGATTCGCAATCATGTAGAGCGGCACCGTGCACTCTCCCTTTTCAACTACATACTAATCCATCCCGGTCACCCCATTTCGCTACCCCCAACGAAATGTTGGCTTAATTATGATGTTCACAACCCATCAATAATTTATAAATCTGTCCCCTCATTCCATCATTGGAAATGTGGGTTCACTACCACATTTCGGTTGTTCATTTCTAGTCTATCTTGTCTATTAACTAGAGGTGTATCTGGCGACAATCTCACTATGTCTCTCCTCAACATCGCTTCCCACTTACGTCATCATTCCTCAAGTGGTACTCTATTCCCCTTTCTCTCCGGGTTTATTATACTTTACAATCCGTGCACTCTTCGCAATTGGCGCACTTTTTGGGTTGGTTACTTTATAAGAATCAACATTTTAGTAACACGTAAGTCACTCACAACACTCAGTCAAGTAGCACCTTGTGCTACTTCTTCACCACAGTTAGGTCTCCCATATCAAGAGATAACCTTTGAACGGTTTCCCACCGACTTTCATCCCATAGGGTGTGCTGGATCTCTCAACACATAATCTTGGATCATCATCTATCTCCCATAACGTTCAATCCATTTCATCGATACGACTCGTCTTCTAATTTCCTCACCGGTGTAAAAAATAATTTTTCGCATCCCTCTATCTCGGATGTCTAAGGAATCCTATTGATTAGGGCACCCATACACCCTTTTCTCCGGGTACATTTGCAAAAACATTGCAAATGTCGCACCCGTAACATGCTTTTCTTCAACTCTAGCCTAGTCTACACGACGTGACCATAATCTTGTGGGTATTCTCAATACCCTATAGACCAAAAATCAAATCCTTGCCCACAAAGTCCCACTTATCCCTTCATGGTGAGGTAAGCCTTTCAGTGTTTCTCCACAACACTACCAGCTCCACTGATGCCCTAGCATCTAACAGTGTCTCTTCTCCTGAAGTGCATAAAAATTCAGTCGCATTCCCTTTCGCAACCGAACTTAAACAAGGGACTTCTCCCCATGTATTCTTACTGAGCATTATCGGAACAACACATAGTCAAGATGCCCAAATTCGATTCCTCGTCAATATGTTCAACTATACTCCAATATTTCTAAAGGAGTCAAGTGGCACCGCGCTTATACTATCACTAAGTCCTTAGCACTAATTACAACAACGAGCTCGATTTCTCCACTCAACAGTCATACGACATACATTGACTCACATCATTTAGGTTCCTATACACCGGAATCAATTACTATGAGACGTTCATAATCCCTGAAGTCCCTCACCGATTGATGAATAATGATAACTCGACCCTCTTTTAGGTGAGGTATCGTCACATACCCCATTCACTCGAGGTTAAAACCCATATACTTCCCTATCCGTCGCTCTGGTGGTTCAGATGGTTTCCGGACATGACACGCTTGTCCTCTCCGGAATGCAAAACTCATCAGAGTTATTATTTCCTCAAATAACTTCAAGCTAAAATAAAACGCGTGGCCCTACAAACCACACTAGACATCTTTACAAAAATTCCCTTACTCCAGGACACACTGACCGGTTTGGGGTATCCCTCCTCTCGGACTTGGTAGCCTCGATTCTGAGCACTATCATCCTGGTTCCCTTAGTCCTGCTGACCAAGAGGAACGCACTATGGGGCTTAACAGTCCCGACTTAGAATCTAATCATTAAATCCTCTAGTGGGTTTCCACTTATGGCTTGCACCAGCCCCATTACATTCAGTCTTACTCTTTGACTAAATCTTTAAACTCTCTTAACTTCGCCCCTTAGGACAATTTACCCCGACCTTGTAAGAAGTACCATACTGCCTTCATATACATAAGTCGTTCAAGAAGAGTTTTACCAAAAATTATGAATCACAACTCGAGAGTCCATTCTCTCAAGGGATCTTTTTCCCTTATACCCATCTCCTCGGTACAAGTTCACTTCAATGGATAAATTTCTCTCTCACGATTGGCCTCTACCAGGTTTTCACTTGCGGGGTTTAGTAATTCCCATTCCCTCCGCTTCTGAATCATCATTGGAGAACTTTACGGTTAAACTATATGTAAGGTTCCTCTATTTGTATACGGACCCTCGGTCCGGATGTGGTGACTGGTATCCCCGCCACGTTGCCTAAAATTTTTTACCCAAATTTTCACGTCTGGGTATTTCAACTCTATCCCTAAATGCCAAAACCTCTGTACATTCTACTTCCATTGGTTGTCATGCACAGTCGCCGTTTTATCACATATTACGGCTCGTTCTCATCAAAATTTCTTCAGACCTACTCCCACTGTCACTGCATTGGGCGGTCTAGATTAGCATCCCTCTTGCCGTCGCGACACTTAGAAAATGCCTGCTATGCCTCAACAACCCTTGCATCATTTACTTCCATTACACGCTAGGAGTGACCTCGACAACGGTCATCTCTCCTATGATTACCATCTTCGAACACCCCATGCTTTATGCCTCCCTCCTCCCTCCTGTAGTCCTTCTAACGCCAATGCTGGTCCTGCCACCATATTCGACGTACCGTGCCCAATCGAACTCGTATATATAACACTACGTATACTAAATAGCAGGAGAACGTAAACTACGTATGTAGAGGAGTACAATCATCCTAAGATAGGGCTCCATATCAATCAAACGATACGCTAAAAACGTAGTAAGCCGTACATATCCTATGGACACTAGAACCTGATGCTCTGATACCATCTGTGACACCCCGATAAATTAAAAATCGGGTGATCAGGCCTTTATTAAATTAAAACAGGTTTCTCAAATGGTTGATTCTTAGCATCACTGTCGAAAACTTTTTAATTACTAATCCCTTAAGTAAAATTAGACCAGTGCCAAATTTTATCTTTCTTAAAACAGATAAATCAACCATGTGGAACAAAGTACAAACAATCATGTACTATAATTCAAACAATAAAGTAAAAGTACAACAGAACAAAAGTATTACCGAATAAACCATCGGCTAAAAATTCCAAACAACAAATAGAATAACCACTAGTCTGAAACTAACATCTGAGACTAATACCGTACCACAAGTCCATGCATAGAAGAGTGTGAGATCCTGTACTAGATCTGAATGAGAGATATCGTCTAGTCAAAATCCTGTAAGCATCCACTGTGCAACAGCTACGAGTCTCTGGAATGGAATCATCATACATGGCATCCCTGTGGCTGGACACCTAAAAGGTTTTGAAAATATTTTATAGCAAGAGTTAGTACTCAAAACATTTTGAAAATATTTAGAAAGCATTTATCACAATATAAAATGCGGTTATTGATTACACATGTTAGGTTCTCGTACACTCTCTTGAGTTAACTCACCCCTCATCTTTTGTGCACACCTAACGTCCTACACTTAGTTTATCTAGCCATACCTCCCAAGCTAACTAAAACCAAAGTAGTCAACTGAACTTATCTATACCCAAGTTCCAGTACCGCCCATACAGTACAACCGCTTTACTAACATCTCACGTATGTTAATTAATTCTCAAGTAACATTTCATCTATGTTATTTTTCAAGACTTCTCATTTAGTTTCACTACTAAAATTACTACAATTCTCACAATTGTTAACTTCCCACTTGTGTAATTAAGTTTCCCTACTTGAATTACAAAATAGATTTTCTCTATCTAAAGGTGCATTTCGTAATTAAGTTTCACTACTTAACTTACCAATTTAGTATGTATCTTTAAATACACAATATATATATCAATCTACTAATACACAGAAGTAGAATATCATCAAGTATATATTTCACACACAATATATACTAAATATCAGTCATTGCTATTTTGCCCTTTTTATACACGTAAAGGACTCTTGGTTCGGAATGATTCATCGACCCCAAGTAAGAATTGGTTCGGAATGATACATCGACCCCAATTATTTATATACACACGTAAATGATTCTTGGTTCGGAATGATACATCGAACCCAAGTGAGAGTTGGTTCGGAATTATCCATCGACCCCAACTATTTTTAAAAATATATATATACACATATTCTGGTTCGGGACTCTCTCATCGCGACACCAGTTCAAAGTTTGGTTCTGCATTTCTCATCGACCCCAAACATATAATAACTTTATGTTAGTTCGGAATGTCTCATCGATCCTAACATAATTAATTTAGGTATAATCTCTCTACCTAAAAGATCACATAATTCAGGTACACGCCCGACCTATTAATCATATAGGTACGTAATATTTTAATCTCATATATCTACCGTACAATATTCGCTTTACGATTTATCTCATTAATCGTATTTATTTGAGTATTCACACAACTCTAAGGGTCCTAGTTACCCCTTACATATAATTTCAGTAGTTATTTCTTACCCTACTGGTCTATTACTTAAATTTAATTTACTTCGCCCCGTAACTCAATTTTCGAAATCCCCGATACTCTACTAAATCGGATTATTCTCCTCTGTCCGTAATCCAAGCCCTACACCCAATAGCCTTATCGGACCTCAACAATATACCTACTGGTCTATTTCATACTCCCATATAAGTATAATGTAAATATTTGAATACTCATTCATTCCCGAACTCAACGAAGAATTAAAACACAAAATTTTCGAGAAACAGCTTGCGTCGATCGATCGACATAGTCGATCGATCGATAGTTCGAGATCGATCGATCGATCGAACAGGGACAGACGCAGTTGTCTTCTTCGTTAAGATTTTTCCTCCATTAACAAACCTTCAAACTCCATTATAGGCCACCAAACTTTGACCCAATGATCCTAACATATTTCCACATATACTAGGACAGTTTCTAACGTGTCAAATACATCAAAACTCCAATTACTTTAAAGAAATAATGAATTAAAATCCAGAATTTCTTGAAACCCTAGTTATGGTGTTCTTCCCATATTATCATTCAAAATCCAGATTTTAATCCAAAAAAATCATCAAGTCTAATCTGAATCTTAAGCCTCTACATAAGGTAAATCATTCTACATGCGATTCCTATCCCAACATGTATAAATATCATCTTTCTCCAATCAAAATAATTATTTAAACAACACTATTTAAAAACCCTACACATGGGTATTATAACTTTATAATTTTCGCAATAAACAACTTGCCTTATGATCACTAGGGTCTGATTTCGTGGTTGTTGTTGATGATTGATGATCTTCATCCTTCAGTCCTTCTTCCCCAACAAGTTGATGGTAAAAATCCATTTGAATCCTTCCCAAATTCTTCCTTTTGCCTTAGAAAGTTGTTCCTCTCTTCTCTCTAATGGTATTGGTGCTGTCATGGGTGTTCTAACCCTAATTCCTCTATCATACGGCTGATATAAAACTCTCAATTTCGTAGGTCTCCATACCCTCTTATGTTAAAAGACCAGAATGCCCCCAAACGGTCTCGGTTTAGTCCAAAATTACCCCGGGACTCAACTAGTACCCCCTGGTATACTATTTTGACTAATTTGACCCTTCCGGACTCATCGATGACCTCTAAATTATCATTGGAGTCACTTAAAAAATATTACTCGTTCTCACCCCAACACGGTCTACACGCGTTAAGTAACTATTTACTACTCGCACTAAGTAAATATAATGAGGCAATATAAATCGGTAACTATCTCCCGATTTAAATTAAGATGTATTTTCTCATTTAATTCTCCAATTTAATTAAATAAAATATTCAGAAATACGGGGTATTACAGTTAACCCAAAATCCCATTTTGGTCAACTCCCTACCGTCTTCCTAAAATAACGTCATATGCCCTAAGGGCCTAACATCCTAAGAATCCTAAAGTCGATGTATATCCTATCTAAGTCGTATAGGTATTATCCTAATGATATCCCTTGTGTCCAAGATCTTTCTCGACTTCCGACATTCGCTCGGGTTCATGCGTGGGACGTCTCGCCGAAGCGAAATACAAACAAGGAACCCTCGCATTACACTACTACCTCGCATCGTCGGTCGTCAAGAATTAATGGTCTAGGACACATGATCGGGATCGCTAAGACTCTAACTCGTAACCCTAATAATGAACTCCTACTTCTAAGTCCTACTAACTCAATCAATTGAAAATTTAATTAACCTGGTATTTACTTTCTGTAAGATGCCACAAATGCTTTATCCCAAAATACATACATACATCTTTTTATATGGCCTTCTCATTAAGGCATAACCATAAGTTTCAATTTGACTTCTTATCCAAGTCTCCCCCACATCGATCAGAGGGAAGGACTATTACAGTGCTCATATCTCGCACTTTAACTCAGCCCTTAATCACTCAATTACATGATTCTCGGATAAACTTTCCAACCCAACACTCAACCATAAAAATCAAGAAAGGAAAGAAAAAGAAAAAAAAATAAATATAGCATCTATCCACTCCCAACGTCGTTAAGGTTCATGCGCCGCGCGGAGTGTCTTGCAAAGCGAAATCCAAACAAGGAACCTCTCCGACACAATCCCCTTAACTTGCTGGTCGTGGAGATAAAGCAACACCATACACAAGCAAAGCAAAAAGATAATCACACAAAACAAACAAAACAAGAAATGAAAACTACCTACACACCGTAAACCACCTTTATAAAGTCTCAACCTGTATCCAGGAGAGATATTATAGAACAACTAGTCCTTCTCTAAAACTAGAAATATGATAGCCTCGCGATTCATTCGCTTGCTATCGCACCATCCAATCCATGGATATCCCCACCCGTATAACACATAAAATACGAGTAATACCTAACACACACACATATATATATATATATATATATATATATATATATATATATATATATATATATATATATATATATAATTTTCCAACACCCGATTTATAACAAGTGAGGAAAATATAGAACTTCCCGTCTACGGAAGCCATATAAATACACCGATAGTGTCACAAAATCAATATAGACACCCGAATCTAAGGTAAATACAATACTACTCCATCTTATCATAAGGAATGCACCACCCTTAGCTAAGGTGGAATTCCCACAAACATCCTTGTCAATCACCCTGGCCACTACCAATGGTTCTCAGACACATAACTCTAGTCTTAACCGAATCAAGCTACTTCCATCTATGCCCTAACTAGGCAGTCTATTCTTGTCGATTGACTTTAATTGACAAGATCAAAGCGCGTAGTTCCCTTAACTTACCTAGTAAAGAGAACATTCTACCAGCCTCCCCGGCCTTAGTTCCATGAGTCTTCCCCGGGTGGATGTCCACCGTTGGGGTCTCACGAGCACTACTTCTCCTGAAGTGTTAGCAACACTTACTTGTGAGCCTATCATTTCCATTGAAAGGCTCTCTCTCTTCCTTGTACCAATCCTATTTCAGTGCATAACTTTCTTAAGCGTAACACCTTTATTTACGGTCGTCCTCTGACCGAGCCTCACGTGAATACTTGAGAATCTACTTTCTAATCATTCCAGATATCCTTGAGATACTCCCTGTTGAAAATATCTAATGGGTTTCTCTATGGGAAAAACCTCCCGTTCCACCAAAAGGAAGCAACTACCATATCCGCCACTTCAATCTCAGTCCAATAGGTGAAAGATTTTCCTTCAATCTTTACACCTGGGTACTTCTATACCCCTTCCTAGGCCAAAACTCCTGGGCCATATGTTTCCACCGCACAAGGTTACACTTCCTCTATCCAATCGAACTTCAACATGTGGTCCTTGTCAAGGACCCCTCATCTTCAAATTAGCGTCTCTTGGAATCCCAAGCTTACACTCTACTGCCAGCGTTACTTTGAAAAACTATTCTACCGTACTTAGTAGCCATGGTAGCAATATAAAATAATACTACAAAGGGAGAGCCTCCAAAGCGGCCCTCATCCCAGACTACAGCTTATAGCTCTTAGTAGTCCCGTCTCGTGACGCCTCCACAACGGCCTTCCTGATGCCCTTCATCTGACGACTTGCGAATCTCACACGAACGCGCAAAGGATTTTCGGGGTTCTCATATCATAGCAGGAGAGATAAATCTCACTAGATAAATCAACGATCTTAATCCTAAGGCTCTATATCAAATCAAAATAAATGCAAAAGACGTAGAACATCCGCACAGATTCCTAAGGACTCTAGAACCTGATGCTCTGATACCATCTGTGACAACCCGCCAACTAAAATAATAGGTGGCCAGCCCAATACTCTAATAATCACAGGAATCATAGATGGTCCATTCTCAGCATCACTGTCGATTAAAATAATAGTATGAGATAACCACCAATCATTTTAGAAAATGGACTGCCAAATTTTTTTTTTGCAAGTAAAAGAAAAACACTTCGACAATCCCACTTGTAAAAATGGTGGATATCAAAAATCAACAGATAAGGAAAGACAATATAATAAATAATCACCGAATAAGCTGTAGGTGAACGGACCAATACAAATAGTACAATGAGTATTACAAATTTAATATCACAGTAATAATAAATGAATAAAAAGCTTGGGCAACACGCCCGAATAAATGAATTGAACGTAACTAGAATACAAAGAAAAGAAGCGTCCACATCAAATACCTTATAACATCCACGATATGATATAGCTCCATGACAACTGGAATGGAAAGCCAATACGGGTGTCCTCGCGGTAGAGCACCTGAACGGACAAAGAGTGACATGCACAACAAGAAATTTTTACGGGTCAGGGCCCGGTTTGATTTGATTTCCATGTGACTAAAATGCATGACACTTAAGTGCGTAATTCTCTCGCAATTAACATAATATTTCTCACCTCTCATTCTAAAAGAACAACCTAGCGCAATAGCAATGATGATCTAGTTAACCCAAGTACTAAGGGCTAACTTCTCCCCATTCTCAACACTATGCCCTATTCGTGCGTGGGGTGTCTCGCAAAGAAAAATCCAAACAAGGAACCCCCCCGATACACTACTACTTAGGCAAGGTTGATCGTTGATATCCATTAGACCCTTAACACGAAATAAATATATATGTTTATATGGGAGGTCTCATTTACAACTACTCAAAGGGGAATAAATAATTAAATCCACCATCTAACAACATAATTTCTATTCCTTCTTAAGGAATATATATAAATGGTAAAACATTTTATCAAATGTTTACCAACTCAATCTTATTTCAATTCTTTTATTACAAATTTTATTTCCTTTCTTCCATCTAGGAAAAACACATATTTTAAAAGCAAGTTTTATTAGTATAAAAATGTTTTTCTTTCATTTCATATCATATTTACCCATTTTCCTTCTTCCATCTAGAAAAATGTATTTAAAAGCCCTTTTTATTATCATAAAAATGCTTTTTCAAACCATATGCTTCCATTTCCCTTCTTCCATCCGAGAAACGCATCCGAAGGCAATAAATATAACCCATTTCCCTTCTTCCATCCAGGGAATGTAATTAAAGCCATTTTATTATCATAAAATGCTTTAATAAAATCTAAGACCTCCCCTCCGGGTTTCCCCACAGGACGGGCCCCTAAATGGCTATCATCTTCCAGGGCCCATCAAACAAGACAACCTGGGATCCTACCAACGTCGGGAAGCGGCCATATGCCTACGGGAGAGTCATGACCACACCCAAAATCACCTCACCAGCGCAGTAAAATAATCGCCCATATGGCCTAGGACTATATCCACCCTTCATTCATTAGACAAGGGGCATCACCATACGCACGCAACTTCCCTTATGATAGCGATTTAGGGAGGTGTGTAATCATAAATTAAAATTTATCATTATTTTTTCCATTTTGAAATCATCCACTTTTATATTCTCAAAAACCATTTGTACTTGTTCATTTAGTACCTTATTTTAGAATATGAAATTCTTATTCTTAGTGTCATAATTTATTAATGACCTAAGACCCGAAGCGCAATTATCCTCAAACTAGCCTCCAAAAGTTCATATATTTTCATAAACCATTAAAATGATTCCTCCTCAATATTTGATTCCCAAAAGTTTCCATACTCTCATTTTATCTCCAATTTATCCTTAGGTTAACTTCCTATTTCATACGGACATTAACCTACACAAACTAGCCCTCGGGGTAAACCTAAGTATTCCCTATTAATTTAGGACATTTGTCTACCCAACAACCCTATAGGACTCCCCAATACTTCCCAAAGGAAGGTTCCTAAACCTCGAACCTAAAAGAAAAGGGCTAAAATAAAACTAGAAAAAAAATCTCATGAAAACAGGGCAACCGAATCGATTCGCCCATAGGGCCGAATCGATTCGCGAAGAAGTCGAATCGATTCGGTGAGTAAAACTTGACTTCCTGCAAAAGCCGAATCGATTCGGCCCCAACCCAAATCGATTTGGTTTTCCCAGACCTGTATCCTTCCCCTTATCTGAATCGATTCGCCCCTAGGGCCGAATCGATTCGGTCTTGCAGAAAACCCAAGGTTGGGCTACGGGTTGTATAAACCCTAAAATCCCAAAATCCTAAATCTTAGCTTTCTTCCAACATCAACAGCAACAAATACTACCAAATGATTCCTACACAATCGTTTACTAATTTATTATCCTCAAATCAAGTTAAAACTATGATTTAAGGGTTTAATCACCAAAATCAACAAAAACCCATTTAGGGTTTAAATCTCCAAAACCTAACTATACATACAATATATCACATTAAATCAATATCTAGCAAGTAAGAAACTTGCCTCGAGGTTGTAGTCTCTGATCCTCCTCTGGTAGCAACGGATTTTGGCCTCAAATCTCCATTTTCTCTCTTTCTCTCCATTTCTCCCAACTCTCTCTTCTCTCTCTCTCTTCTCTCTCTCTCTCTCTCTCTCTCTCTCTCTCTCTCTCTCTCTCTCTCTCTCTCTCTCTCTCTCTCTCTCTATCTATCTATCTCTCTCGGTTTCTAACACAAGTGAGAAAATAAGAGGGGTGAGTGAACTTATAAGGGTTCTAAAACATAATCCCCCTCTTTTAAGTGTTAATACATCACTAAAATGACTCGTAACCACTTAATTGAGTCATAACCCCTTAAAAATGCCCGAATCTAAAAAATTACATCTCGCCACTTATTTCGACTATTCTAAAAATAACCGTACCCCCTATTTTGACATTTGGAATAACGCGAACTATTTTTGTGTTCCCATTTCATTTTATTTCATTAATTTTACCCAATTTTAAATATAGGCCATAAACGTCGTTTTACATATAACGACGCAATAAAACACAATATAATGCTATTTACCTTCTCATAACGGTAACTAGACAAAACATAGTAAATATTATCCCTAAATATCACGGGAAATAATATTTACTCCAACTTTCCCTATTTTATAAAATTAGCCCATCAGGCAAAATAATATAAAATAGTCGCCCAAAAGTCCGGGTTGTTACATATGTGTGTGTGTGTGTGACAATCGAGTTAATATGTGTTATTATATGCAACTCCTATTTTGAGATTTTTTTAATTAAGTCCCGTTGACAATTCAACCATTAATTAATTCTATTTTAAAGGTGTACACATTACATATTACATATTATTGTTTGTGTAATTTTTTTCATTGTAATTTTGTGAAAAATGGATTTGTCAATCCAAAGATATTATCATTTGAAAATTAAATAGAATGAAAAAAAAATTTAGCTACTTATGTAACTTCCAACTTCCCCTAAGAAGTTACTGATGGTTGGTTTTAAAATGGTAAAATTGTGAAAAAAAAGTCCCAAAAAATTAGGAATATGACCTATTAAATGGTTGAAAATTCAATAGGATTTAGTTAGGGAGACTTTGTTCATATGGGACCTATATATAATAATCCCTATATTTTTTTTTGAGAACTTGGGTACTTGAATAGTGTGGGGTAAATTCTGATGAGTTTGTATAGTTTTACTATTAATATATTTTTTTCATTATAGGAGGGGTGGACTACAGCTATAATCGACCCACCCCTAGATCTTCCCTTGACCCTTGGGCCTGGCCTTAGTAGATGATCCCATTTTTTGGATATTATTAATTTATTGGTCTTTTTTTGTGACAGCGAAATTTATATTTGCATTATGACAGTAAAAAATTCGTCTCAAAATTCACTTTGTGAATAAAATTTGTTGACAAAAACTCCAAAAGAAATTCATATTTTTCTTACTTAATTTTTTTTGCTTCGGACCTTGGCGCCGATCACACTTCTTAGGATTGATGATGTTAGATTTTATTTTATGAAGTTCTTTGGATATTTTTTATTCTATTCATCATTTCTACCATTAACAACACATATGAGCTAGAGAGGATTTTGGAGGTTATTGTGACACCCTGTATGTTTTTAATAATTAGATTGATCAAGTTTATATATTAATATTATAAAGGTTGTTAAAATAATTGTATATCATCCTTAGAATGTAATAAGAATAAATGATCAACAATAAACCTAAGTATATATTGACATGAGAAATCCTAAAATACTGATATATAATGAATAATAGTTAATTACATCACCATGTAAAGCATATATTGTCTGACAATAATTAATACATACCAACTCTATCAAATCTATATTATCTTCATAATCGAGTACAAATACTAGGAAATTAAACCACGAATCTCTCAACATAAATGAAGTAAACTTAAAAGTATGTGTAACCCCTATATCTTCAAAGCTTGGTGATGACTAGAGTGGAAGAAACTGTGCTCAAGTAAGAAACTAGGTTAGGTACATTGGAGCACCTGTAACAACGCGACGAGTCAGGACCGCCACAACAAGATAATAGCTACGCACACAAGTAGTAAAATTATCAATCATTAGTGTAAATAAGGCTTCAAAAAACGCGGGGTGTGATCGAGGTATCAATGCCATTCCTTAAGCCTTATAAGCCTAGGCGGGCCATAGACTTAAAAAGGCGTTTAGGCCATTTTTAATATATTTTAACATTTTTAAAACAAAGCTATTAAAAATATTAAAATGGTACATATATTAAAATATGTTTGAATATATGCAAACTAAAATACTATTTTTTTATAAATACTAAGAAAAAAAATAAAAAGAAAAAACGCATGTTTTTTTTAATGAGAGACAGATAGGTTTGGGATACCATTTGTATTTTGATTATTTTGAATGAGATATTGGTCCGGTTTTCTAATAAGTCTTTGAAAGGCGATATTGTTTCACTAAAGCGTTTTTGTTTTAAAAAAAGTGCGCCTTAAGACTTTTACCAAGAATAAGGCGTAAAAAGGCTTAAGGCGGGTGTTTGTCCTAAGCCTCAGGCCCAGGTACGCCTAGGTGGAGCCTAGGCACACGTTTTTGAACACCGAGTGTAAATAATAAAATCTACTGTTATACCCAATCGTTACCGGTGTCAAATCCTTTAAATTTTGCCTTATCAAGAATCATATTTAAAACCCCCACTATTTTTCGTATAATAATAGTCAACTCATAATTTGAACGTCTACAATATCACAATCGGGACGTATCCCAAATAATTATGTTGTAGAGATATGAGTATACCTACATATGTATAAACTGGCACACCTCTGCTGACCACCATATAAAAGTAAAATATAGCGAGACCATGACTCTTAATCTAGCCATGCAATATAATATATTAGTTCATATAAGTCCCATAATGAGTAGCCTAAAAATTTCCAAACGAGATCTTAAGTCTTTTAATCATTATTCATTTACCCCTTATATGTACGACAATGTCATAGGTGCTATATATATATCCCAGAAATTAATGACTAATTTATAGGAACACCCTCTCTCTCTTTTCTGGACTCATCGCCAGGTGACACATGTCCAGTTCGCACTGTTAAAATATGGGACAGTCCGCACGAGAGGAATATTATGTGAATATACAGTCAGGCTCTCCAACATACCTCCTAATAACATACTTATGAATATACCTATTTTTTTATATAGTAAAAAAAATGTATTTTTTGATCGAATTTTGTATACACGGTCTCCATAATGAGGAGATCATCTATAAAAATAATCACAAAAAAATTCAATCCCGAAATGGGTGAAATGAAGAGTAGGTATATATGAGCATTTTCGACTGTTCAAATTTTTGCCATTATCTCACCCAATTCATGGGCTAAATTTTTTGATGATTTTTTTGTAGATAATATCCCAAGTATGTAGATTATATGTACCAAGTTTATTTAGAAATATTTTTTTACTTTTTTTTAAAAAAGTGGGCATGATCATAGATATGTTAAGTGAGGTATGTTGGAAATCTTGATTGTATATATATATATATATATATATATATATATATATATATATATATATGATGAGTGTATTATTTTGTATATTACATACTCAAATTTATACTTTGTTAGTCCCATTTTATTTTATTTAATACGTTCTTAGGATCATTTTACTAAAAAAGGGAAAAAAATGCAAGAATGATTGAATTCATATTCAAAATGGCAATTTTAAGTCAAAAGTGGGCACTTCGATAGTTTTATAATATTCTTGTGCTAATTTGTGAAAAGAGTCGCCTAGTGAAAATTTTGCAAGTAATGATGGAATTCGGTGCAAATTGATGATCAACTCGAAAAAGGCGAGAAAAAGCTAATTTTTATGGTCGTTCGAAAAATGCTGTTTTTAATTGTGGAATCATAAAAAGCCGGGAATTTTGATACTCTCATTTGGAAAAAATTTGGCATGCGTGTTTAAAAATAAAATTTAAGAGTTTTCGAGTGGCGAAAAATTCGGTCACTTATCCCGATTCAAAGATTAAAGAGGTGGAGAGATAACTTCCAACACCATTCGGCCAATCAGGGAGAGTCCCACCACAACTCAAATACCTCACCACTTGTCCTATAAAAATGATCCTTGGGCTCACAATTTTAGGAGAAATTTCAAGGAGCAACTTTGAGTGATTGTAATCAATTTGAGGGCTAAGTTTTTATAAAAAAAATTTAGAGGATTGAAGATTATTGTGAGAGAACTTATTGTAAGTTTGATTTATTAATGAAAATCTCTTCTTATTCTTGCAGTTTCTCTTTCATTATGGTAGCTTTATTCTTATATTAGAAGTAGGGTGAAGTTTGTCACAGTTAGCTAATATTGTCACGTTAATTTGATGTTGTTTATTACCTAGTTATTATAATTGTTATTAAAAATTCGGTATTCATTTTAATGCGACACGAGAGTGTGTTCTAAAACCTTCAAGGTTATTTTTTCAAATCAAGTTTTGAAATTTAAAAATAGTAATTTTTGATGGATTATGCTTGCACTTTGATTGTTTTGATAGTCCATGCTTAAATACATTTGCGAACTTCAAAACTTGTATTTTTCGAAGGGAAATGGGATTTTAGCCGTCTATTGGAGACGTTAAACATATTTCGAACATAATGTTTTATTTTCCGAATTAAACGCGACGAGATTCAGTTTAATTTGAGTCGTAAAAAGGGAATGACAATATTAAATTAGTGTTCAATATTAGTTACGTGATAAATGGACCCCGACTTCTAATTGTTTACAACTCTCGTGTGTTACTCTCATTTATCGTAGTTGCTTTTATTTAATGTAGTTCATAATTATTCGCTATCCCATTTTATCTAATTGGACAGTTGCAATTCATGTAAAAATTAAAATTGAAAAATCACTACAAGTTTGACCCGTACTTACTGTCGCTATTCTATAATAGCCCGTGCACTTGCGGTATTTTATAAAATTGACAACAAGTTTTTGGCACCGTTGTCGGGGATTTGTTCAATTTTTTTTAAAGAAGTTGCGACTTTCGGACTAGTTTGTTAGTAAACATTTCATAAAAGAAAAAAAAATCAGAAAAAAAAATTCAACAACTTATATTTCAGTTTTTTTAGTTAGTAAAAAAAAATCAAATTTAGGCTTTTTTTTTAGTAAATTTCACTCTTAGGACTAGTTTATCCTAAAATTTTTAAAAAAAATCAAAAAAAATATATTTTTTCCCAGTATTAACTTCCAGAATAAAAGAAATAAAAAAAATTCATAAGTGTGCTTGGTTATTTTTGTTTTTGTGTTGAACACACCACTTGTGCGTGTGTTGTGTTAATATTTTTTCTTTTCCTTTTCTTTCTTTCTTTCTTTGTTATTGTTTTTTTGTATCGCACTTTACGTTTGTTGTAGTTTCTTTTGTGTCTTTTGTCAGTAGCTTATTAAAAAAAACACAAAAGGGAGAAAAAAGGGATCAAAAGTGAAGAAAAAGTCGAAAAATGTGTGCAAGCGTGAAGAAAACTTGTGCAATCTTTCCACGAGCACAAGAGACTCTCGGGGATGACTGTAACGTAGGAAAATTTTCCCCTAATCGATGTCAACTTAATCTTAGGCCAGACAAAAATAAGGGACCGTAAATAGTCCAAGCCAGAGGTACGTTTTTGTGTGTTCATATGTGGTTCAATTTCGCACTTAATTTAGCACGTTGCATAAATTGACTTAAGGGCGAAACCCGTGTGCATGATAAGGTGGGAATTCCATCACCCTTCCTTGGCCCAAAAATCACTAATCAACCAAGCATTTTTATATCCCGAGCGATCACATTTAATTTAAAATCATGTAGACATTGGCCTTAGGGGATCACATAGCTCATAGAAATACTCTGAACGAGGCTAGAATTAAAATCTACTCCAATGCGAATGTTGATACCAAAAATTATCCTATTACGTGGACCAATCAGAAGTAGACGTTTTATTTGTCGTGGCATTAGTCCTAGTCAGCAAGACATAATTATTAGAATGAATCCAAGAATGCCGACCAATAGTGTAGAATACCGACCAACACCAGGAAGACCGACCAACAGGGGTTATCAAGCGCCATTAGTTGTATACACTATCAACGTTGTACAAATGTAAATGTTAATGTTATAAAAGCATTCCATCATTTAATATTCCACTTCTTTTACACCCTCAGGGGCTATAAATACATTGTAATCCCTACAGCCAGGGGACACGAAAGAAGAGATAGCTGAACAAACACAAGGCAATATACACTAGTGGACGTAGCCTTTTCCCCTGAGTCGAACCATTTTAAAAATCTTTTGCGTCTCTAATTTATGTATTTATCTATGATTAAATAATTAGAGATTGTCTAGTTTTTTGCATCAATAGATTGGCGCCATCTATGGGAACATGTTTCTAACCGTTTTCACCCATTCATTCATTCAAATGGATGATATTATTGAATCAAACCTCATAAACGTGTATAAGTCCGGATTTTTAAAATGAGTATTTTTAAATAAAAGTGGAATAATTTGGGAAAGATAAAATTTTGAATTTTATAAATTTTATTAGTTAAATATGTTGGTAATGATTTTAGAAAAATAAAACGTCAAGCAGATTTAAATTCGGAGTTAAAATGAATTTTTAATTAATTTTTAAATATTTACCCCTTGAAATTAATAAGCTGGCAGAATCAAAATATATGAGCAATCGATCAATCGACGCCAGGGGTCGATCGATCGATCCTAGTGATTTCTGTGCGCAACAGTTCGTCGAAATGACGAATTTTATTTTTATTCTTAACCCCTAAACTTACTTATATAAACTAGTTACGGGATTTATTTTCTAAAACACATGCCTTACCAAACTTTGAGCAGCCAACCTCTACTTTTCCATCATCTTCGGCCTCCACACCTTAACCTCCATTAAAACAGATTTTTCAAGCTCAATTTGGGGGTCTAAAGATAAATATTTCAAGGTGGTTCAAGAGGGGGTTTCGATCAATTTTTCAAGGAGAATTCGAATCTCTTGTCAATTTCTACATGTATTCTTTTCCTTTAGTGTTATGTGTCTTGATTATAGCCTCCATTAAACTCATGTGTTATATTTTTAAGAAATTAATTTTGGGACTGTTTTGTATAAATTATTAAGGATACCAAATAATTATAACTTTATTGTCATTTGGATTGTATTTACGTAGTTGGTTATATTATGGGCATATACATGTAGAGGAGCCCTTAGAAATTTAAATTGGATGTTTTATGTAGAAATTCCTAAATTAATTAAATTACTCGTGCTAGAAAAATAATAGCTAATATGGAACTTGCGAGTAATAATGATTCGGAGAAATCGCAATAATTACGTGTTCCTAATTTCCCCAATTTAGATTAAAAATCATTTATTTGGAAATTTAGTGTTGTTGAGAATATTATCATAAATTGTTGATAGTGTCACTTATGAAAAATTATAATTTTGAATATCTTGGGAATGTTGGTATTGTAGATAATTGGTTTTCACCCCTTGTTATAGTACACTTGTTAGGTATGGGACTAGTAAGTGGGTCTTAGTTGCGATTTATGCTAATTAGGTATGGGACTAGTTAGTATGAGTCTATGCGGGTTATATAAATTGGGGTGGGTGAAAATTCTCTATATTTACCATTGTTACAATAACCTAGGATTGATATCTAGGTGAAGTGAAATTATTATAATCATCCTTTATTAATGATGGGACAAAAATTTTGTTTTAGGAACCTTTAGTTGGGACTAAGAGATATTTTGAGGATTTTCACTTCGCTTTTAAGGGTGGGGGAAATTTATGTGAATAATGAGTATGAAAAATTTTGAAAAATTAATACCACAAGACTAAAACGAATATTAAAATCTATTGGCGACATAATGTGTCCGGGCCGACAGTTTAACCGGGTCAGAGAGCAATTTATGTCGTGTCGTGTCCGGAACCTTGTTATATGTCGAGGATTGCAGGATAAAAACGGTTCAGACAGTGAGTGTGACAAGGGGATGCATATTTAGTGTAAATCACACATGACGGGAGGACCATTAAAATTTTGGTAGAGAAATCACCCGTGGCAGGAGGACCGCTATAATAATGTATTTTGGTGTAAATCTCCCATGGCGGGAGGACCGTTATACCTAATAATAAAGTGAGAACAAATAATCCTGGTTAATTCAAACACATTAACATCGTTGGACTTGGGTTAAATTTAAAATAATATTGGTGTGACACATTTAAACCTTGCGAGTACGTAGAAATTTATTATTGAGGATTATAGACTTTCTTTTAATTAAAAGATTCTATTGTTATGGTCGATATGTATAACACTATTGTCTGGGTTCAAGGACCCTAATTGAAAGGATTAGCCGGTATTCATGCTTGGGACCTTGGCTCTTACACATGCGTTGACTAATTTTTTTAGGGATTAAATTGGAGTAGCTGCATAGGAATTATTGGAGATCTTTCGAAAGTGCAGCTGGAGATATATTATTGTTTTAGTAGTTTATTTCTTCTCTTATTCAGTCGTATTTATTGTGAGACTATATTTGGGTTTTATTGGGCCTTTCGGTTCCAAAGTTGTTTTATGATTTCAGTTGGGTTTGGTTTATTGTAATAATCGAGATATTCGGAGATTTCATGTGACGGACTTTATATGGCACTTTGGTGATAAATCATTTGGATGTTCTTAATATTTGGGATTGATTTAAAATATTTATCTTGTGGATTAAAATTTAATATGTCTCATATCTATCGCATGCTAAGGATGATATTTAATTTATTAATGCCCGACTTAATTTTGGTGGCGGTCGACGCCATAATTTAGCGGGGTGTTACAGATGGTATCAGAGCATAGTCTTAGGTCTCGTAGGTTATGAGTCTATTTAGCTTCCGCGTTGCTTACCTTTGATTTCCTTTCGCTGATTTGTACTCTTAGTTTTTCTGAGTCTCATGATGATTGTTCTTATCCATTCAGATGAAAAACACTAAGAAAAATAATAATAGGAGGGGGGAGTATGTTTCTGGTCCCGCAGTACAGGAGGTACAAAGGCAGATTATCCTGGATGCCGAGGCACTAGCGGCAATCATGCGAGAGGCCATAACGGCCGGTATTGAAATCGGGAGACAAAGAGTGATGACGTTAGTACCCCAACAGCAAGAACCACCCGTCTGAAATTGGGACAAAGTGAGGACCAGCTTTTTTAAGGGAAATCCTTCTACCTTTGTCGGAGGATCCGATCCCATGATCGCTCACCAATGGAGAAGGGACATGGAACGACACTTGAGATTATTGGAATGCATGGAGGTGTAAAAGCAGTTATTAACAACATTTAAGTTGTCGGGAAATGCCTTATAACGGTAGGAGAGCACCACCACACCAGAGGAACGAGATCAATTGAATTATACTGAATTTAAAATAAGGTTCAACAACAAGTACTTCCCATATGCTATCAGGTGTGCGAAGAAAAGAGAATTTCTGGAGTTGGACCACGGTTCAAAATCAATTGTAGAGTACGAACAAGAGTTCACAAATTTATCTATGTTCGTACCGGAGGAGGTAGATACTGAGAGTAAAAATATGGAGTGCTTCATCAAGGGGTTATCATGTCCCATCAGGCAAATGGTTTTGGGAAATTCGGCGTACACTGCTTACTCCCAAGTAATGGATGTCGCGATATTACATTGGAAGGAGAGAATAAACCACCAGAAGATATTGGGAAAGAGGCAAGAGACAGAGAGTCAGGGCGGAGACAACAGGGGTCGCAATGATAAAGCATAGAAGAGGCAGAGGCCGAACCAACGACTGCAGAACAATAACATTCACCAGGACAACTAGAGGCAGGGTCGTCAAGGTGAGCAAAATTTGAATAGAATTTCGGAGCCTTTTTATGGTACTTGTTTCAAGTGTGGGAAAGTGGGACATAGAGAGAATAAGTGTTACATGAGAGAGGGCCAGCAGGGTCCCGTTACTCAGGGTCAGTAAAACCAATGGCCACCAGCACCGGTAGCGACCGAAGTACGGGGAGCACCAGTAACACTGGCGGCAGTAGGCGTTCAGGGAGTGCCAGCAGCACTTGGTGCACAGGGAGCGGCTACAACACCAACCAACACTAGTTATGGGAGGTGCTACCAATTTTAGCCTCGAGAGGAGCAGGCACCGCAGGAGCCACGACGTGGCTAAATAGAGGATCGGTACGTAAAATATTTTTATTACGTGTTATATGTATAGTATTCATAATTTTCACTTGGGTAAAATTAGGTGTATGGGAGCCTAATTATATTACGTTATGAGAAAATCATGGACTTTGGTTTTGGGTACGCACTTTGTCTTGCTAAATTTCGAGGACAAAATTTCTTGTTAGTGGGGAAGTATGTAACAACCTGAATTTTTAAAATGGGTATATTTAAATAAAAGTGGAATAATTCGAGAAAAATAAACTTTTGAATTTTATATATTTTATTAGTTAAATATGTTGGTAATGATTTTAGAAAAATAAAACTTCAAGCGGAATCGAATTCGGAGTTAAAATGAATTTTTAAAGATTTACCTCTTAAAATTAATAAGTTGGTAGAATCAAAATATCTGAGCGATCGATCGATCGACGCCAGGGGTCGATCGATCGATCCTAATGATTTATGTGCATAGCAGTTCATCGAAATGACAAATTTTATTTTTATTTTTACCCCTAAACTTACTTAAATAAAGGAGTTATGGGATTTGTTTTCTAAAACACATGCCTTACCAAACTTTGAGCAGCCAAACTCTACTTTTCCATCATCTTCAACCACCACGCCTTAACCTCCATTAAAATAGATTTTTCAAGCTCAATTTTGAGGGTCTAAACATAAATATTTCAAGGTGGTTCAAGAGGGGTTTTCGATCAATTTTTCAAGGAGAACTCGAATCTCTCGTTAATTTCTACATCTAAAAATCAGGCATTTTTATCCCATTCTTTTCCTTTTAGTGTTATGTGTCTTGATTATAGCTTTCATTAAACTCATGTGTTCTAAAATAAATTAAGAACACAATATTTTTAAGAAATTAATTTCGGGACTGTTTTGTATAAATTATTAAGAATAGCAAATAATTATAATATTGTTGTTATTTGGATTGTATTTATGTAAAAATTCCTAAATTAATTGAATTATTTGTGCTAGAAAAATAATAGCTAATATGAAACTTGCGAGTAATAATGAGTCGAAAAAATCGCAATAATGATGTGTTCTTGATTTTCCCTATTTAGATTCAATATCATGTATTTGGAAATTTAGTGTTGTTGAGAATATTATCATAAATTGTTGAGTGTGTCACTTATGAAAAATTATAATTTTGAATATCTCGGGAACGTTGGTATTGTAGATAATTGGTTTTCACCCCTTGTTATAGTACACTTGTTAGGTATGGGACTAATAAGTGGGGCTTAGTTACGATTTATGCTAATTAGGTATGGGAAGAATTTTTTTTTTTTAGGAACATTTAGTTGGGACTAAGGGATATTTTGAGGATTTTCACAACGCTTTTAGGGGGGGGGGGGGAATTTATGTGAATAATGAGTATGAAAAATTTTGAAAAATTAATACCGTAAAACTAAAACGGATATTAAAATCTATTGGTGACATAATGTGCCCGGGCCGACAGTTTAACCGGGTCAGAGAGCGATTTATGTCCTGTCGTGTGTGGAACCTTGTCATATGTCGAGGATCGCAGGATAAAAACCGATCAGGCGACGAGTGTGACAAGGGGGTGTGTATTTGGTGTAAATCACCCATGATGGGAGGACAGTTAAAATTTTGGTGGAGAAATCATCCGTGGCGGGAGGACCGCTATAATAATGTATTTTGGTGTAAATCTCCCATGGCGGGAGGACCACTATACCTAATAATAAAGTGAGAACAAATAATCCTGGTTAATTCAAACACATTAACATCGTGGGACTTGGGTTAAATTTAAAATAATATTGGCGTGGCACATTTAAACCTTACGAGTACTTAGAAATTTATTATTGAGGATTACAGACTTTCTTTTAATTAAAACATTCTATTGTTATGGTCGATATGTATAGCACTATTGTCTGGGTTCAAGGACCCTAACTGAAAGGATTAGTCGGTATTCATGCTCAGGGCCTTGGCTCTTATACATGTGTTGACTAATATTTTCAGGGATTAAATTGGAGTAGCTGCATAGGAATTATTGGAGATCTTTCGGAAGTGGAGATGGAGATATATTATTGTTTTAGTTGTTTATTTCTTCTCCTATTCAGTCGTATTTATTATGAGACTATATTTGGGTTTTATTGGGACTTTCAGTTCCAAAGTTGTCTTAAGATTTCAGTTGGGTTTGGTTTATTGTAATAATTGAGATATTCGGAGATTGCATGTGACGGACTTTATATCTCACTTTGGTGATAAATCATTTGGATATTCTTAATATTTGGGATTGATTTAAAATATTTATTCTGTGGATTAAAATTTAATATGTCTCATATCTATCGCATGCTAAGGATGATATTTAATTTATTAACGCACGACTTAATTTTAGTGGCGGACGATGCTATAATATAGCAGGGTGTTACAAAACGATGGCATCCCTCTTATTCCTTCTGCCCCACCATCTCCCAATTATTTGACTGGAATTCTGGCCAATCTCGCCAGAGGACAAAAGGCTATGAAAGATGTCATGAGGCAGTTAGAGGAGACCGTGCAAGCCATGTCACCTTCCTTACCTATTCGTGGAAATATGCCCCCTCCTCCTCCTCCAAGAAGCAGTAGACATAGCCAATCCAGGACTACTAGAGATACCTTTTATCTCCTAAGAGCAAGTTCTTCTCTCAGAACATCAGATACTCCTAAAAGATTGAGTGCCTTAGAAAGGTTTAGTCGGACATATCCTTTTGACCGTTTGGGACCTAGGGGGAACAAAAATATTCTCAGCGCATTGTCGAGGAATACCCGATGACCAACCGATCAAAAGGAATGCTCATCCCAATATAGATCAGATGGTCGACGAATTGCCCGCAGCGAGCAATAATTACAGGAAGAAAGTTCATCACAAATAGTTGGTAAGACTGAAAAAGGTGTAACGCACAGATCTGATGTTGGTAACAATGCATGGAAGGGTTCCATCTAGCGCTTGGAGGATAAATTGGGAGAAATGGCTAAATCCAAGAACCCTTTACAAAGAAGCTTTGTGAAAGGATATCCTTTCATACAAGCTACTGTGAATTTTCCTACACCTTCAAAATTTAAAGCTCTTGTAGTTACACCTAAATATGATGGAAAGACTGACCCTGTTGATACGAGAAATCGAACACAAGTCGCTCCCATATCAGCATATCAAGTATAAAGTAGAAATAAAGCATGTAAGAGGCAGAACACAAGATATAGAATGGTTCGGCTATTAAAAAGATCCTACGTCCACTTTGTTGCCCTACCCTCATTATATATATGAATTTTACTACAAGGTTACAATACTATAATAGGCATACAACGTAGATGAGAGAGGATACTACATGTCTATGATGATTCCGAGTGTGTCGGAGGAGTGACTATGATGTAGATAAGTAGCCCCCAAGTTATATTAGGTCTGTGTAGGGAATTCGGTAGGGCGTTGATAAGTGTAGTAATGTCGGATCTAAGGATCAATACTAGAAATGAAACCCCACCCCTATCTCAAAGTGTGGACCTCTATTTATAGGTGTGTGTGCGGTGTCACTACTGTGAAAGAGAGGGATGAGACCAACTAAGTAGACAAGCTGCGTCCACACCCTATAATATGCAAGATCGCGGCATGTACATGTAAGGCTGCGGCAATAAGTCTTCGATGCAAGCCTTCCAAGGGATCCGCGACAGGGGTATAATATTAGTCACATCAATAAACCCCCAATTCGTAGTGCCAAGGTGACTTGGTGCTGCATCTTGATGTTAGACTACCGTGGCGTGCCATCTCTGTAGTGGCTGTTTTCAAAACGGTGCTTCATCTTCCCACGCCCACTTATTTAAATGGATTTAGTCATGGCCTTCATTACGTTTTCGAATTCCTTGAGAGCAAATCGAGAGCAAACTCTTGTCATTTCACCCTTTAAGTTTTCCGACGACCTTTTAAGGCAGCGTGTGGTGGTTCTGAGGCGGAGCTTGGGGGTTTTAAGGCTGAGCAACCTCATTTCTCAATTGCCAGGTAATTTTTAAACTAAATGCCTCCTGAATAATTTTATGACTCCAGTTTTATTGTCTGTTCTTGACTCCTATTTGTAAATAAACCATTCGAATTCACATCTTGTGCCTTAAACAACCAATAATCAATTGAATCCATACTGTTAAATCCATCATGACACGAACTTGTTTGAATCCCTTAATTTTCTTGGATTATAATAGAGAACTTGCTTGGAATTGAATCAATCTTTAATTAGTGGAATGAAGTTTTAATCATCTATGTTGACTCAACAAATGGAACTTGTTGGCTAGGCCTAGATTATTAGGCTTTCTCAATCCCTTGCACTTAGGTAGGATCTAGGGTTTAAACCAAGTTTATTGGCTTTTAGAATTTCGTAGATTAGAAACATACGATCTCTGCTTTTGATTTTCTTCGTGTTCTTGAGCAAACCCTTCAAATTCTAGGGTTTCAACTTTAGATTAGGCAACTTTTGTTATCAACCTATTTATGTGTCTGGCCACAGCAGGTAGCATATTCTTGTGTAATTTTGTTGCGGCATCATGTCAACACTTCAATGATAATAATTACCTTTTTACCTTAGGGTTTACCCTTAAGCTAGTTGTTCGCAGCTTTTTTGCCAATAAACTGAAGGGTCGTGGCATATAGGAACATACTTAATGTTTTCTTCCCCAAAAATAACACACCGCGACAGTAGTTTGATCTTTAGGATTCTAAGGCCGACACTGTGTAGTTGGCTGCAATTGTTGAAACTTTAATTTTATCTTTCTAGCTTTTATTATTATGTTGTTCCTACCGCGGACTTTAAGAGGCATCTATGACCATATTGGCTACGACACCTAACAACGGACTCTTTATGCTTTTCAGGTCTTGCTGCATCCATATGAGTTGGAATCCTAATGAATTTTTGTAGGACTTATGGAACACACATTTTGGGTTTTCTCCTCCTAAAACCCCCTCCATGCATCCTCTAAAGACATTTGGACCATGCCTTCTCAAAGATTGCCCAAACTACATCATTCTAGATTCTGACTCTATGGATTCTGTTTGTAGGGAGAATAGTGAGGTTACTAAAATGGAAGAGGAAACCAACTCCAGTAACAACCCTACTGATCTTGAGACCGTGGCAGTTGGGCCTTCTGAGGCCAAGGACGCACCTGCAAGCCCATCTAACAGAGTAGAGAGACCCCCTGCAGCCTTAAATGTCCACAACATTATGACTGAGGAATGGGTCAACCAAGTCATTGAGGCATTTGAGTTTTTAGTCAATGTAATTTTCTCAGCACCTTTCATGGAGCAGAGGCTGTGCTCTGGGATTGCGAATGATGGGGTCATCTTCCCCCTTGATGCCTTCGTATACGAGCTGCGGCTGCTAATGCCAGTCCCAATTAGGAAAATCTTCGGTACAATAAAGTTAACCCCAACCCAATTAGATCCCAATGGTTGGAGGGATATTATTGCATGTGTAGTGCTATGGAAGAATAAGTTCAAAAGGGAAATAACTCCCATAGAGTTCTTCCACTTTTACAGACCAAAGGAGAATTATCCAAAATTTACTTGGTGTTACTACTTTGCCCTCTGCAATAATAAAGAGACCCTGTATATCGAAAGACCTTCCAGTGTAAAGAACTAGAAGGGCAAGTCTTTTTATATTTCTGGATAAGGGTGGGAGATCCACCCAGATGAGTCAGAGATAGAGAAATCACATAGGATGCCGCGACAGTGGGGACAACCATCCAAGCTTGGTACATAAGGCTACAACTTTTGAAAACATGTCTCATCCTATTTTGCATTTTGCATTTGACTTGTATATTTTATTGTGTTGCATTAACATTGACCTCTTATGCAGCTCTTGATAACCTATACCTCAACGAGCGACAGGATAGAAGAGTGAGAAGGGTTGCGGCCATTAGTGCTAAGGACAAGAGCTTTAGTGCCTTAGTGACTTCAACTTTAATCTTTGAGGGAGGCTACTTCCCTAATAAATCCTTGCCAAAAGTAATGGCTGAGGAAGGTAATAATCCTTTATTTTAAATTAAGATGAGGTATTTCCTTTTAAATCATGACCTCATTCTACCTTGTTTCTTTTTTAGGTGAGGAGATAGATAAAGTGATTTTAGCTACTCAATTAGCTGAGATGGACGCGGATGCGACTGCCCTCAATATTGAAACCAGGCAAGGAAAAAAGAGAAAAAGGTCCAAGGATGAACGTCCTGCCGTGGCTAACGTGGAACCACAAACAAATCATGTCACACCAACTGTGCAGGTTGAGGAGCCTACGACCTAAGAAAGGCATGAGGTCCAGTTTGATGATGACATTGGCAGCCACTTGGACGCAAAAGGTTTTATGCCCACTAATTATGAGATTCAAGGTGGACGCAGAGTGTCTCAAGCTACCACCTCCAATTCTCCCCCTCCTCTAGTAATAATGGATGTTAATGCCAATTTGTCACCTACCTAAAGTCATGCTAGTGCTGTCCTTGATGGCTGTTCGCGTCCTCAATTACAGAGACCGGACCCATAATTATCCTGGGACACAATTGCTAGGGCGGTCCATAGGATGCGAAAGGTTCCTGACCATATGGACCTGGATCGTCTGGTGGAGGAGGATCATGATCACCTGGAAGAATATGCCCTCCACTACTTGGTGAGGGTAAGGGAAACTTTACTTTTTCAATATTATTTTTTAGCTTATATTTTGTTTCTAACACTTCATATATTTACAGACCGCGAACGTTGTTATATCCCAAACGCTGAAGTATGAAGGTCTGTACAAGCTAAAGGAGGTCGCAGAGAGGGTGCATACAACTGACCTAGAAACTGCTAGGAATTCTTCATTTGAGGCAGGCAAACAGTTTGCTATCGTGGAACTTCAAGAAGCTCAAATGGACCTTGAGGCTGTTGTAAATGCAAAAAAATGATACTGAGGGTAAGCTGATAATTGCCGCAACGTCTCTTAAAACTGAACAAGATAAGGCTCGAATGCCATCAAACATGCCTCCAACCTTGAGACCCAGCTGAAGGAACTTCAAGAGGAATATATCCAAAAGGAGACTGAGCATGCCGCAACCATCAAGCAGATGGAGGAATCTCACTATGCAACCCTTAATCAAGCTTTAGAAGCTACTGTAGCAACCTATAGAAAGTCAAGGGATTTCTTCCTTACTAATAACAAGGCCTGTCTTCGCGGCTTCCAGGAATTAAGGCACAGGGTCATTAAAAATTTTCCTGAGTCCAGAGACCAAGTTATGTCCTGGAAGTTGGGTGATGATGAGCACAATGCCTATGTTGAAGAGATAAAATCCATAACTGGGGCAAGAGCAAAGCAAATGGCGGAGGAGGCTGCGACAAGTGATGATGAAACTGAGACGACTACAGAATGTGACAATAGATACGAAGAGGATGATGCAGCCTTTTAGGCGTGTGTAATTTTTTGTACTTGTATAATTTTTGAACTGATATATGTTCAGGGATGCGGCCATTTACAACTTGTATTGAATTCACAAATTGGGCTGCACCCTTTGTTGCTAGTAGTAGCTATAATCATTTTTGTCTGCATACTTCTTTTAGCCTTTGATATTTGGATGCTTGAAGTGAATGCTTTACTTTACTTCATCTCCATATTCTTTTTTATTCCTTCCCTTTGTTTGCTTCAATACTTGAGTGAATGCTTCGTCTCTATATATTTTTTACTGCTCTTTCTCAGGGTTGCATCTCTTTTGATGATTATATTTGTAACGTTTGGACTGATCTTGTATGTGGTCGCGATAATTGTTATAATTACAAATAGGGTTGCATCCTTTTCTGCAAATAGTAGTTTTAGTCAATCTACTTAACTCGACTGCATGCTTCCTTTCCACAGCCTCTTGAATGAATGAATGGCTTCCTTAATGGCTGCGCCCACTATTGTAACTTGATGCTTGAATTCAAATTTTGATTTAGATTTGACATTCTCCTGCCGCAGCTCTAATGCAGGCTTTTGAATAATGTACAACTCAATCATCATTTGTCTAAGGCACATTGATTAGGATGCGGCAATTAATGTAATAACTTTTGAAAACTTTCTTGTAATCATATCATCAGCTGTAGCGAACTTTGGTCAATGCCATGAAAACTTGAACTGGCTGCAGCCACATTGATAAGGTTGCGACATCTTTCATTTTAATTGTACTTGATTGGAAATGCTATTGCAGAAGTGGGGTCGCGGTCCATCAGGCCTTTGTCCCCTAAGGATTTACTAATGTAGACTGGGACATTTTTGTAATACCCCGTAATTTTAAATAATTTTAATAAGCGTAATTAGGATTAATTGTTAACTAATTTAAATTAATCCTGATATAAATTTTATTCACGAATAAAGTATTAGGTGAATAATGTGACTATTACTTCGTGAATTAAAAGTAATATATGATTGTGACTTTACTTACAATTATAACTTAATAAAATTATCGCAAGACATAAATACACCAATTTTGGGACGTGCGTGTGAGTCGTGTCGTGATTAAAAGTAAAATATTTATATGTCATCCAAATGGTCATTTTGATTATGCCAAAGTGTCCGGAAGGGTTCTTATAGTCGAAAAAGTCTACATGGGTGTTTGTTTTGGGTTTCAGGACACTTTGGAACCGAATAGACACCCTAGAGGGGTATTTTAATCATTTCATATGGAGGTTGAACAATACCCACGAAAATATAATGATTATTTATAAGTCTAAAGTCATTAGAATACATCTTCATTCTACCAAAAACAATAGAGTGAGAGCCTTTGAGGAGAGTGAGAGTTTCTCCAGAAATAGAATAGTCATCTCTAGAAAACCAAAGGACAAGGCCATCCACCACCACCAAGTTCGCCGAAATCTGGTTGGAAAAGAGGAGCACCACCAATAACAATCACCATCAAAGGTTCATACCTACATAGTAGAGGTAAGTGGATTAATCTTTACAACTTTAACATGTATTATGTTCATATTAGGATAGTGTAGAATCTTGTATTTTTACATGAATTAAGGATAAAATTATGGAGCATATAATCAATCTTTTGGAATAGGAATTATGTGGGATTAATCTGGGATGATCATATAGTAATAATCCACGAAATAGAAATAGTATGATGAAGATAATCGGGATTTATTGGTTTCTTTTGGGATGAACATGATAACATGTTAGTTTTCGAGAAATGTTAGGAATTGATATTTTTATCCAATCTTCTTGAGGATTTGTAAGGACATAAATTTCCAATTGAGTCCCTGTATTGTTTTGACTTAATTCCGTGAACAAAACTGTGTTTGTAATATGTCATAGGGAGAATTTTATTTTGTCACGATCCCACTTGGTGTATGACGTATTCAAGAAATTGAAGACATTGTGGCAAAGCTTCAAAGAAATAATCATGTCGATGTTTATTTGGTGCAAGTTTACTCGTCTTCAAAGTTAATTTTATTCCGAGATCACTCAAGTATGAACGCGTATAATTAATGGTGCTCGGAATTATTTTATAAAAGATAAGGATGTAATTTTTATATAGAAAAATGATTTTAAAAAGTGTTTTTATGGTTTAAACTTCATTTTATGATGATAAGCTCGAAATAGAGTTTGACTAATTTGTATCTCTATGTTAAGATACATTTTTAACTAAAAGTCAAAGAAAGTCAAACTTTTGTAAGGTCGCCCGAATGACATTGGATCTCGTTCGAACGAGATACAATGTCGCGCGAACGACATGCTTAAGTCGTTCGAATGACACATTTTTCGAGGGGGCATTTAAATCCTATTTAAACAGTGTTTGCATCATAATTTCGTAAGTTTGCTTTCTGGAAAAAAGTTTACGAACCAGAACCTTGTTTGCACATGTTTTCTAAGGTTTACAAAGCATAAACACATCCTTAGAGTTTGCAAAGATTCGAATTATCATTCTTATATATTTACATGATCTTGCTGCACCAAAGTTATTTATTCTACACATTGAACACAAAGGGTTTTGCGGTGAAGAAGCGACGGACATCGTGTTTGACATCGTAGACGTATCAAAAACATATCGGTGGACACCGAGACATACGTGGACGCGTGTGTTGTGGATAGAGATCGTAGAAGACGGAATTTCTGCATGGGCACTATTGAAGAACGGTTGAAGATCAGAAGGAGCGTCAAGACCCGTGGGGATCGAGTCTTAGTGTAAGGCTAATCTATCTTTGTAAAACCATTATTCATAGTGATTGTCTGGCTTGGGCCGTCCGAGGTTGTTTTCCCATTTTGGGTTTTTTCCTCGTACATCCGGCGTTGTGAGTATTCTTTACTTTACTTTACTTGATTTAATCTCTAGATGCATGTGTAGGATTAATCAAGATAAAATTGGTTTAAAGTGAGAATTGGTATTTCACAACTTGGTTTGGTGCATAATTAAAAGTTGGATCTTTTTCGAAGAAAAATTAGTTTTGTTGAAAACACACATATCGGGCCACTCACGTCACTCTTTAAATTGGTATCAGAGCTAGAAAACATTTTTATTTGTTTTGTGATCCCGTGTGTTTTCAAAGATGAATTCTGGATATAATGAATTTTCTCGAACTCCTATTTTTTATGGCACTAATTACACTTATTGGAAGATGAGAATGAGATGTGCTTTAAAATCTATTGATGAGAGATTTTGGCTTGCATTTGAAAAAGGTTGGACACCCCCAGTCACTATTGTAGGTGAGGTCACTAGTTTAAAGCCTGTTGAGTCATGGACTGAAACTGAACAAAGACTTGAACAATATAATTCTAAAGGTCTGCACGTTATCTCTTCACATGTCACACAGGAAAAATATAATATAATTATGACTTGTGAAACATCAAAAGAGTCTTGGGATATTTTGGCACTCACTCACGAGGGCACTAGCACGTTTAGGGCATCAAAACTTCAAAATCTCACTACACAGTTTGATACCATTAGGATGTTAGAGAGTGAGACCTTTGATGAGTTTTATGCTAGGTTGTCCAATATTGTCAACTCGTCGTTTAACCTAGGTGAGAAAATTCTCGACAATCGTGTCATTAAGAAAATCCTTAGGTCGTTGCCTAGTAGGTTTGATGCGAAAGTGACCATTTTAAACTCCTTGGGTAGGTTAGAGTCAACGAAACTAGAAGAGATTGTAGGTGACTTACTAACCTATGAAATTGACATGATTACCTCCAAGCAAGTGCCTAAGAAAGAAAAGGGTATTTCTTTGAAAACTCGGAAGGAGGAAATTAAAGTTTCGGATTCCGATTTCGATTCCGATTTTGAGGATGTTGCTTTGTTGGCAAAGAAATTTAAAAAATTTATTAAGTTTCAAAAGCAATCGAAAGATGGCAATAAATTTGAAAAATTTAAGAACAACAAAGTAGATCCCACCTCTAAGGATAACTTTGAGAATCCTAAGAGAGATGAGTCGGATAAGTGTTTTGGGTATGAGGGGTACGGTCACAAAGTTAAGGGGTGTCCCACTAAACTTAAGAAAGAGGGCAAGCAACCCATTGTCTATAGTGCCACGTTAAGTGATAGTGAACCGGAAGAGGTAGAAAGTTCCCCCATTGAGCGTAACTTTGTTGCGTTTATGGCATGTCATGTGAGCGACGACGACAATACTCATGTGAATGACACTTCCGAGGAGGGTTTGAGTGTATCTCATGTTAGTGAGGATGAAGTGAGTGACGAGGAGGAGGTTGATGTGAAAGAATTGCAAAATGCTTTTAATGAGTTGTATGCCGAAACAGTGAAGGTGAAAAAGGCTAACTCAAAATTGTAATCTAAGTTGAATGGGAGTGCCATAGAAAATAATGATAGTTTGATTGAGGATCTTAGGGCACGAGAGAATAAGTTTAGGGAGAAACTAGAGTTTGTGGAGAAAGAGAGAGACAATCTCCGTGGTTTGATGGAGTCCTTGAAAAAGGATATTTTAGAGTTTGAGGAGACTAGGCGTTTACTCGAGTCTAGGATTATTGAGTTGGAGGAAAGGTTGAAAGACTCGTCTAGAGTCAAGTTTGATTTAGAGGCTAGATCGGAGAAGTTAGATAAGATCTTAGGCACCGTCCAAATTAAGGGAGATATGGGAGGTATAGGTTTTGGTGAAAGAGTTGGACCCATTCCCCCCGCATGTGTGAGAAACACTAGGATGGTTAGAAAATGTCCACATAAAGGTAATCATTCCCACTACCGCTACACTTGCACATTTTGTGGTAGGAAAGGTCACCTTAGGCGTTATTGTTATGACCTTAGACAAGCTCCTAGGAAGTTTAGGAATAAAGTTGCCCCGGTTCCCCACACCCACATGCGTCGTTTTACACCTACTTGGGTTAGGAAATTGGATTTAGTGGATTTAGAAATTAAACTTCATGATTCTCATTTGGGTGCACTTGATTCTTCCCATGCTAAATCTAAAGGATGATAGTGTAGCCATGTTTGTCATATGCTAGTTTGCTTTATGATATATTCATTGCTAGTATTATCACATATGTATCATTTTGTATTATAGTTTTCATTTGTTTGAGTCATATTTGAAAAATACAAAAAGATTTTGTTTTTAAGAAAACTTTTGAAAATCCAAAAAGATTTTTCTTTTCTTTGAGTCAATATATGTTTGAAAAGCCAAAAAGATTTTCAGTTTTTATTTTTGAGTTTCCATGTTTGATGTGGCATATTGGTGTGCTTGGACCCCCCCCCCCCCCCCATCGTTTAATTATCCATGTGGCTAGTAAATTTGGTCATTATTTTTTATACTTAGAATGATCTTAGCCATCGTTTATATCGGGTGGTTTTGAAGTTGATATGCATTTTGATTCGACTTTGTATATATGCCAACATTGCACACATGCACGAGTTTATATGGATGTTTGACTTCTCTTGCATATTTGAATTTGGTGAGGCGTTATTATCTCAATCTTGTCATCTATGCGTAAGTAAACTTAAGGAGAAGTGTGCATGTAATAACCGCTTACCGTGAGGATTTAAAAATTGGTAAAAATGATGAGTGATTCACGGGAAAGGGCTGCAAGAGTTCAAAATTAACTCGTTGTGAAAGCCACCGTTTAAAAGAGCCCAAAAGAAAATGCAATATGCTAAGGAAAGGGCCAATAAGATTTTCTCTAAGTTGAGAATTCTAGAAACCTATAAAGAACTTGAAAAAGTATGTTTATATGAGGGTGTTTGGTTGGAGAAAATTTAAACGGGTTTGCACAACTAATCCTAATGCTGAATCATTGCAATTTGACGCTATTGTTTGTAGAATCGTCAAAATTCTGGATTTATGTGCATGTAGTATGTTTAGTTCATTAAGCTCACACTTTAATTGTCATTTGGCTATGATAAAGTTTGATGATTTATCTCTATCAATTAGAGATTCTTGATCGTTTCGATGTGTTGGAATTGTGACTCATTTGTTGTAGTTTCACACCATTCATTCCATGTCCATGTTAGAGCACATCGGTACTATGTTTGCATGTAACTCACATTTTGAGTGTTAATGAGTTTTTACGTTTTGTGTTAAAAGCTTACTGTTTTAGCGTGTTTTGCTTCTGTCAGTCCATTCCTGAAATTTTTTTGTGGAAATTTTTTCACTGGGCAATACTTTATAATATTTTTGGGAAACTGGGAAATTTTGGCAGGTCGCGCAAAGTCGTTCTAACGATATTGCATCTCGCGCGAATGACTTCTCTACTTCGTTCGAGCGACTTCCTCATTTCGTTTGAGCGAAGTCCCTGGCTTGTTCGAACGACAGGGTGGAAAATGGCTTCTGATTGGTTTGCAGTCCACTGGTTTAATTTGATATATTTTTGGTACTGCATGAAGCATTTTTTGGATTAATTGGTTTATATGCAGGTTCTTTTATGTTCCAAATTGGTTTTTTCATATGAGACCGTTTATCGCACTTGATTTGATTGGTATAATCTTTGTGTGATTCCTTGGTTTACTAGCTTTTGATTAGTCCCCTCTTGGTCATATTTAGCTGGTTGTTTCATGTTTATCTAGTGTTTTTTTTTTTTAAATTGGTATCATATTCTCCTGCTAGATATTTCATATTTGTTTATCTTTTCACCGAATTGTCTATTCGAGACAGAAAGGGGGAGAGATGTATGTGATGTAGGGGGAGATTTATTGAGCGCTTATATTTGTTTCAAATTGGTAACAAATTGGTATCAAATAATTGCTCACATTTTTCAAATGATATATTCTTATTGACTATATAAATTTGTTTCATTTGTTCCTCCATACTTCACTTGGTATTTGTTTGTTTGTTTCATGTGTGTAGGTATGCTTCAGCGATTTGAGATTTTAAGTCTACATCACATTCGGACAGTTCATGTTTGCCGGTGCTACATATATTAGTCCGTGTCCTGTATTTTTTGATTTTGGGTTTATGGGATGGGATTTAGGCGTCATACGGCTTGACGGCCCGGTTAGGCATTTCACTAGTTTAGTTTTGTCCCGGAATAGTCAAAGGGGGAGATTTGTAAGGACATAAATTTCCAATTGAGTCCCTGTATTGTTTTGACTTAATTCCGTGAAAAAAATTGTGTTTGTAATATGTCATAGGGAGAATTTTATTTTGTCACGATCCCACTTGGTCTATGACGTATTGAAGAAATTGAAGACGTTGCGACAAATCTTCAAAGAAATAATCATGCCGATGTTTATTTGGTGCAAGTTTACTCGTCATCAAAGTTAATTTCATTCCGAGATCACTCAGGTATGAATGCATATAATTAATTGTGCTCGGAATTATTTTATAAAAGATAAGGATGTCATTTTTATATAGAAAAATGATTTTAAATGTTTTAAAAAGTGTTTTTATGGTTTAAACTTCGTTTTATGATGATAAGCTCGAAATAGAGTTTGACTAATTTGTATCTCTATGTTAAGAGACGTTATAACTAAAAGTCAAAGAAAGTCAAACTTTCGCAAGGTCGCTCGAACAACATTGGATCTCGTTCGAACGAGATACAATGTCGCGCGAACGACATGCTTAAGTCGTTCGAACGACACATTTTTTGAGGCGGCATTTAAATCCTATTTAAACAGCGTTTGCATCATAATTTCGTAAGTGTGCTTTCTGGAAAAAAGTTTTACGAACCAGAACCTTGTTTGCACATGTTTTCTAAGGTTTACAAAGCATAAACACATCCTTAGAGTTTGCAAAGATCCGAGTTATCATTCTTATATGTTTACGTGATCTTGCTGCACCAAAGTTGTTTGTTTTACACATTGAACACAAAGGGTTTTCGGGTGAAGAAGCGACAGACATCGTGTTCGACATCGTAGATGTATCAAAGCCATATCGGGGGATAACGAGACATACGTGGACGCGTGTGTTGTGGACAGAGATCGTAGAAGACGGAATTTCTGTGTGGGCACTATTGAAGAACGGTTGAAGATAAAAAGGAGCGTCAAGACCCGTGGGGATCGAGTCTTAGTGTAAGGCTACTCTGTCTTTGTAAAACCATTATTCATAGTGATTGTCTGGCTTGGGCTGTCCGAGGTTGTTTTCCCATATTGGGTTTTTTCCTCGTACATTCGGCGTTGTGAGTATTCTTTACTTTACTTTACTTTACTTGCTTTAATCTCTAGATGCATGTTTAGGATTAATCAAGATAAAATTGGTTTAAAGTGAGAATTGGGATTTCACAACTTGGTTTGGTGCATAATTAAAAGTTGGATCTTTTTCGAAGAAAAATTAGTTTTGTTGAAAACACACATATCGGGCCACTCACGTCACTCTTTAGGATTTACGATTGTTTTATTAATGGAAATCATTTATATATGTTACCCTCTCACATAAGAAGATTTATAAGAAGTTTGGGACTTTAAAACATATGATTTGAGGATTAAAAGTGATTAAACCCATAGGCTAGTTTTGCAGAATCACCCATACGTGCTGGATCAATCGATCGACTCAAGAATGTCGATCGATCGACTGGATCGATCGATTGAACCCATTCCTTCGATCGATCTCTCCTGGAATTGGAGAAATTTATTTGTTGCAATGATTGAATTAATGTTATCTTGTATAATTCTTTTGTGATGATTGATTGGATATTTTGGGACTTAAGAGAGGTCAGTAGGGTGATAGATATAACCCCAAAAAATATTAATTTGTGGAATAAAGGAATGGGAATAATAGGTTTAAAATCGAACTAGTGAATACCAAAGAATAATCCCAAGTGGAAAAAATTAAATTTGTAGATTGTGATGATGTAGACCAGTAGGATTAAGACTTTTACCTACTGAAATATTAGGAGTAATAATTAATATCTTTTGAGTGTGGAAGAAAAGGCTCATAATAAAAGTAAAGTCATAATCTAAGAGATACGTAGGATATTTGAGGTATAAACATACTACATGAGAGAATTGTTATGGGTTGGGAGTATACGCTATTGATATAAATATAGTGTGACAAATGACTATATTATATTTTGAATATGTGTATAACATACCTACGTTGCTTGCTACCACGGTGGGGGTTTCGCGTTGTTCATAATCTTATCTCGATTGGAACCATTTTGGGGGATTTAGATTCGTGATAAATGATAGTTTTGACGGTTGAATGGGAGCGTAGGTATGTACGTGACCCATTTAACTAGGGAATATGCTCGCCTCCAATATTTGTGTTATGTGATTTATGGATCGGGAGAGCCGTCGGACCAATTGTCTGTTATGCAGTGATTGATGCGTTAGAATATGATAGCAAATTATGCATGCACCTCAGCTGTGTCTGATAGGTGTCGTATTAGTGTATATAATAGTGTGATATTTATTTATATACTATGATGTGATCTACTGTGCGAATTAGTAGATAAAAAGATTATTAAAAATATAAATTAAATCAAGTAAGCGTATACTTAATTTTAAATGTCTAATTGTTCATGGAGAGAAATGAATATATCTATTTAAGTGAAATATAACATGGGAAAAATGGGAAAAGAAGAAGAGATAGTGTAATTATTCATGAACCTTAATTAGGTAGTTAATAAGGGACGTTAGACGCGCACACTAGATGAGAGGTGAGATTTTCAAGTGAGAACTGAAAAACTAAAAGGAATATAATACACGCTTAATTTGTAAATATTAAGCACTTGATATTTTTAAATATTTTACACTCGGGCTCTGACCCGTTTACTTGCATATTTCCTTCTCTACTATATCTATATTACCAGGTGGCCAGCCTCAGGGACGCCCATATTAGAGGATGGATATTTGACGTGTTCTGAAGATGGAGCTTTGGATTAGACGTACTCGATCCGTTTATTCCTGTATTCTTAGTTCTTGGTTCTTTTCGCTTATGTTGCCCAAAACTCTGTTATCCTATTTCAGTTCTGAGTATTGTATTGGTTTTATATTAATACACTTTGTATTGTTTTAGATGGTGTGGTGATATTATATTAAACTGAGAGGCTTATTTCAGTAAGTTATATTCATGATTTTACTTCAGTGATGGTATGGTATTTGATTCTTGTATTGTGTTGTAATAAAGTATATAAAAATGAAAAGTTTTGACACTTTGCTTAATTAACTATTAGGTGAGTTAATAAAAGAAATTATTTTTCGACAGTGATGCTGAGAATGAACCAACTAGATATTCTAAATTAATTTAATAAAGGATTGATCACCCGGTATTTAATTAGGCGGGGTGTCACAGGTGGTATCAGAGCATTAGGTTCTAGTGTCCCTAAGATTTGTACAGCTTACTATGTTTTTTGCTTAGCGTCCTTTGATATAGCACCCTATTATTAGGATTGTTGTATTCATATCTGCGCATTTATGACTTCAGCTATTCTAGTAATAATTGATTTATTAATTATTATCTCCCCCTTAATTCAGATGCCTCCTCGACGTGCACAACGAGCCCCCTGTGCGGCACAACCAGCCCCATAACTCGCTCTAGCCCAGGGTACTATGAATGTAGTAGAAGTTGCTGCTATTATTGCTCAATCCGTTAACGTTGCTTTAGCGGTTGTCCAACAAGCACCACCACCTGCACAAGTAGTGCCACCAGTACCCGTGCCAGCTTTTCCCACTGCATGGGAGCGTGTAAGGGATGCCTTTCAAAAGGCTCATCCACCAGAATTTAAAGGGGGTTCCAATGTTGTGATTGCTAGCCAATGGAAGAAGGATATCCAACGGCACCTGCGTATATTAAAATGCACGGAGGTTCAGAAGAAGATTTTACCGACATTTAAGATGGTTGGAAGAGCTCTTCAGTGGTGGGAGTCCACTACTACAACTGAGGAGAGGGATACAATGACAATTCAGGATTTATGGGTGTGGTTTGAATGCAAATACTTTCCTTCTGCTGTTTTGACCGAGATGAGGATAAAACTATTAGACCTTACTCAAGGAGAAAATCCATTGCAGGATATGAAGAGGAATTTACGATGCTGACAAATTTGGTACGAGCTGAGGTACCTACTGAAAAGAAGAAGATCCAAATGTTCAGAGATGGCC
Organism: Sambucus nigra; assembly: GCA_949130495.1. Lineage (NCBI taxonomy): Eukaryota > Viridiplantae > Streptophyta > Magnoliopsida > Dipsacales > Adoxaceae > Sambucus > Sambucus nigra. The sequence continues at coordinate 169,456,054 of OX422218.1, read as the reverse complement.
TTACATGGAGGATTCACCAACATTTATTGGGCAATCATTCTCTATAGATGTATACTGATGTGTTGAAAGCGATTTACTTCATTACCAAGACCACCGCCTTCATAAGGGAAGTAAGCGAGTGCCTGAGTCCAGTCAGCAAGGCCAAAATGGGGGAAATAATGGCAGTGGATCATCTTCAGCCCATGGGCAACAGAAAGAAACTAATCAGAACTCGCAGCAGGGGGATTATGCCAAACGACTCAGATTGAGAGGTTTTCATTTTGGACATGATGATAATAGGCAGGGCCATCAAGGGTAGCATGGCTACCAGGGCCAACAATGCCAAGGTAGAGGAAAAAATGGTCAGCAAGGCCAAGGTCAACAAGGTCATAATGGGGGACGATTTTTTAGTAGATGTTTCACTTATGCCAAGATAGGTCACCGGAGTCAGGATTGTTCGAATAAGGGCAAGGCGACACCTCAATAGCAGGGTACTTATCAGGAGTTGTAGAGACCTATGTTTCTAACTTCCCTTCCAGCATCGGCATAGGTACCAGCCTTACCTGCTCCCGCCACCCCACCACAACAGGGGCAGTTATAATATGGGTGTGTGTACAACGTCCAACAGGTATCAATTCAGCAGCCACCGCCTGCCATTGAGGGTATGTTCTCTATTTTTGGGGCTATGGGACGTATTTTGTTTAATACTTGTGCTTCACATTCATTTATAGCCACTAGATTTGCACGGGCCACATGATTGTTAGACACGGCCAGCAATATGATTACTTATGTAAACTCACCAATGGGTAGTAGGGTGCGTATTTTCTTTATATGCTAGGGTGTAAGTATAAAAATTGGGTTTCTGTTCTTACCAGCTAATATGCTTGTGTTAGACATGTCCACTTATGATGCTATCATTGCGATGGATTGGGTTGTTGCTTATAGAGCCATGATTGATTGCTTTGGTAGGAGTATTATATTTTCTATCCCAGGAAAGGAGATGTTTGTAGTGGTGATGCCTCGCCCCGAGGGAGGATTTCTTACACATTTGAATTACATAGAGGAGGAGACTTCTATGGGAGTTGTAATTTCCCTTGATTCGATTCGTGTTGTTAAGGAGTTCGCGGATGTGTTTCAAGACATACCAGGGTTACCGCCGAGTAGGGACATTGAATTTGTAATTGACTTGGTACCGGGAACTCGATCAATAGCCCGTGCTCCTTATCATATGGCTTCGAAAGAGATGAGGGAGTTGAGAGATCAAATTGAGCTACTACTAGGATAGGGTTTCATCCATCGGAGTACCTCACCTTGGGGTGCCCCAGTCCTGTTTGTGAAGAAGGATGGATTCCTACGTTTGTGCGTGGATTATTGGGAACTTAATAAAGTCATGATTCCGAATAAGTATCCATTACCTCGCATCGATGATTTGTTTGATCAGCTGAGGGGAGATGCATACTTCTCAAATATACACTTAAGGTCCAGTTATCACCCATTGCGGATCAGGGAACATGACGTATCGAAGACAGCTTTTCTGACATGATATGAATCTTATGAATTCCTTGTTATGCCTTTTTGGTTGACTAATGCACCAGCTGTATTCATGGGCTTGATAAACAGAGTATTCAAAGAGTTCCTCGACCACTTTGTCATTATTTTTATCGATGATATCCTAGTTTACTCTCGTACAAAAGAGGAGCATGCCTATCACTTGCAAAGGATCCTGCAGACACTAAGGGAGCATCAGTTGTATTATAAGTTTGAGAAGTGTGGATTTTGGCTCTGGGAGGTGCAGTTTTTGGATCATATAGTGTCAGAAAGGGGTGTTGTCGTGGATCCTTGCAAGGTCTCAGCGGTGAGGGAGTGGGGACAACCCACAACACCGATTGAAGTTCGTTGTTTCTTAGGACTAGATGGTTACTACAGACACTTCATCACAAGTTTTTCAAAGATTGCGGGTTCGATGACCAACCTCACCCGTAAGGGGGTACCGTTTATTTGTGATGATGCGTTCCAGTTGGCTTTTGATGAATTGAATGATAAGTTAACTTCAGCACCCGTACTTGCACTGCTCAGGCCAGGAGTAGAGTACCTAGTTACATTGACGCATTATTACAGGGACTTGGTGGGGTATTACAACAAGAAGAGCAGGCTATAGCTTATGCCTCTAGGAAGCTTAAGCCTCATGAGAGGAACTACCCTACCCACGACTTGGAACTTGCGATAGTCGTATTTGCCCTACGAATATGGAGACACTAATTTTTGGGAGAGAAATTTTAATTGTTCACGGATCATAAGCCATTGTAGTATTTTTTTCACTCAGAGAGAGTTGAATATGCGACAGCGCGGGTGGCTTGAATTCGTGAAGGACTATGAGTTTGAGATACATTATCACCCAGGGAAGGCTAACATGGTAGCAGACACGTTGAGTCGTAGGCCTGATGTTGAACTAGCCGCAGTATGGAAGGCTAAATGGAAGGAATTGGGCCATCAGAATGCTATTTCTCGGTTGTTTATGTCCATAATGACCGTTACTCCTAAGATTGTGATGAGAGTAGTACAGGCTCAGTCTATGGATTCGTTCTCTCAGTATAAGATTCGAAAACTTTTGGACAAAGGTTCAGAGTCTTACTCAGTAAGTTTTGAGGGAGGTTTACACTTTTATGGTGTACTGATTATTCCAGAGGGGGATGAATTACGGCACGTCGTAATGTCAGAGTCGCATAAATCCTGATTTTTTGTACATCCCGATGGGGATAAGATGTACCAAGATATGAGGCGATAGTATTGGTGGAGTGGGATGAAGAGAGACATTGCTGAGTTCATCTCTAAATGTGCTACCTGTCAATTAGTTAAGGTGGATTACCAGAAACCAGCTGGGTTTCTTTAGCCGCTAGAGATTCTAACGTGGAAATGGGAGAGCATTTCCATGGATTTTATCATAGGGTTACCTACTACTCATAGGGGTCACGATTCTATCTGGGTGATTATGGATCGTTTGACTAAGGTAGGTAATTTCTTTCCGGTTCAGACTGACTTTACGACAGGGCAGTATGCACACCTCTTTATAGCCGAAATAGTGAGGTTACATAGGGTACCGTTTAACATTGAGTCCGATCGCGATAAGATTTTTATCTCTAGATTTTGGGAGAGTTTTCATGAGGCCATGGGTACCGAGGTTCACTTAAGTTCTGCCTATCACTCGCAGTCAGATGGGTAGATCAAGCGTACTAACCAGATGTTAGAGGATATGTTACGTATGCGCATTCTGGATTTTAAAGCGAGTTAGGAACGGTACCTTCCTCTGGTGGAATTCACGTATAATAATTCCTACCAGTTTACCATTGGTATGGCCCCATTTGAAGCGTTATATGGTAGACCTTGTCGTTCTCCTACGTGTTGGTAAGAAGTGGGGGACAACAAATTACTTGGACCAGAAGTGATTCAGGACACGTCTGTCAGGATAGAGATGATCAGGAGCCGTGTTCATGTAGCCCAGGGCAGACAGAAAAGCTACGCCAATGCCAATAGGTCCTTCAGGGATTTTAAGGTGGGGGATCAAGTATTATTATGTGTATCTCCTATGAAGGGCATCATGCGATTCGGGAAGAAGGGGAAATTGACTCCGAGATATGTAGGACCATTTCCTATTATTGAGAGGATTGGACTTGTAGCGTACTGACTTGGGCCGCCAGAGCATTTATAGAGGATACATGACGTGTTCCATATTTCATCATTAAGGCGGTATCTTCGAGATGAGTTGTCTCAGACTCATATTGCATTGGACGAAGTGGATTTCCAGTTAGATATTTCTTACGAGGAGCGACCAGTGGATATTTTAGACCGTAGCGAGAAACGTCTAAGATCTAAAGTAGTTCCACTTGTGCGTGTTCAGTGGGCACACCATAATGTGGAAGAGTCTACTTGGGAACGTGAGGATGATATGCACGACAAATACCCAGAGTTATTTTTACCAGGTATGTTTTTCAGAATTTCGGGAAGAAATTCCATTATTAGGGGGAAGTATGTAATACCTCATAATTTTAAATAATTTTAATTGAGCATAATTAGGATTAATTGTTAACTAATTTAAATGAATCCTGATATAAATTTTATTCAAGAATAAATTATTAGGTGAATAATGTGAATATTACTTCATGAATTTAAAGTAATATATGATTGTGACTTTACTTACGATTATAACTTAATAAAGTTATCGCAAGAGATAAATACGTCAATTTTGGGACGCGCGTGTGAGTCGTTTCATGATTAAAATTAAAATATTTATATGTCATCCAAATGGTCATTTTGACTATGCCAAAGTGTCCGGAAGGGTCCTTATAGTCGAAAAGTCTACATGGGTGTTTGTTTTGGGTTCGGGACACTTTGGAACCGAATAGACACCCTAGAGGGGGCATTTTAGTCATTTCATATGGAAGGTGAACAATACCCATGAAAATATACTGATTAATTATAAGTCTAAAGTCATTAGAATACATCTTCATTCTACCAAAAACAATATAGTGAGATCCCTTGAGGAGAGTGAGTGTTTCTCCTGAAAGAGAAGAGTCATCTCTAGAAAACCAAAGGACAAGGCCATCCACCACCACCAAGTCCGCCGGAATCTGGCTGGAAAAGAGGAGTACCACCAATAACAATCACCATCAAAGGTTCAGACCTATATAGTAGAGGTGAGTGGATTAATCTTTACAACATTATCATGTATAATGTTCATATTAGGATAGTGTAGAAACCTGTATTTTTACATGAATTAAGGATAAAATTATGGAGTATATAATCAATATTTTGGAATAGGAATTATGTGGAATTAATCTGGGATGATCATATAATAATAATCCACGAAATAGAAATCATATGATGAAGATAATCTGGATTTATTGGTTTGTTTTGGGATGAACATAATAAAATGTTAGTTTTCGGGAAATGTTAGGAATTGATATTTTAATCCAATCATCCTAAGGATTTACGATTGTTTTATAAATGGAAATCATTTATATATGTTATCCTATCACATAGGAAGATTTATAAGAAGTTTCGGACTTTAAAACATATGATTTGAGGATTAAAAGTGATTAAACCCACAGGCTAGTTTTGCATAATCACCCATACCTGCTGGATCGATCGATCGACTCAAGAATGTCGATCGATCGATCGAACCCTTTCCTTCGATTGATCCCTCCTGGAATTGGAGAAATTTCTTTGTTGCAAGGATTGAATAAATGTTATCTTGTATAATTCTTTTATGATGATTAAGTGGATATTTTAGGACTTAAGATAGGTCAGTAGGGTGATAGATAGAACTCGAAAAAAAATATTAATTTGTGGAATAAAGGAATGGGAATAATAAGTTTAAAATCGAACTAGTGAATACCGAAGAATAAACCCAAATGGAAATAATTAAATTTGTAGATTGTGATGATGTAGACCTGTAGGATTAACACTTGTACCTACTAAAATATTAAGAGTAATAATTAATATCTTTTGAGTGTGGAAGAAAAGGCTCATAATAAAAGTAAAGTCATAATCTAAGAGATACATAGGATATTTGAGGTATAAACATACTACATGACAGAATTATTGTGTGTTGGGAGTATACCCTATTGATAAAAATATAATGTGACAAATGACGATATTATATTTTGAATATGTGTATAACATACCCACGCTGCTTACTATCACGGTGGGGGTTTCGCGTTATGTGCAATCTTATCTCGATTGGAACCATTTTGAGGGGATTTAGATTGGTACCCTAAACATAGGAACTTGGTACGTTCTATCATGATAAATGATAGTTTTGACGGTTGAATGGGAGCATAGGCATGTGCGTGACCCATTTAACTAGGAAATATGCTCGCCTCCAATATTTTTGTTATGTGATTTATGGTTCAGGAGAGCCATCGAAACAATTGTCCGTTATGCAGTCATTAATGCGTTAGGACTTGATAGCAGAGTATGCATGCACCTCAGCTATGGTTGATAGGTTCCGTATTAGTATATATAATAGTGTGATATTTATTTATATACTATGATGTGATCTACTATGCGAATTAGTAGATAAAAAGGAATATTAAAAATATAAATTAAATTAAGTAAGTGTATACTTAATTTTAAATGTCTAATTATTCATGGAGAGAAATTAATATATCTATTTACGTGAAATATAACATGGGAAAAATGGTAAAAGAAGAAGATATAGGGTAATTATTCATGAACCTTAATTAAGAAGTTAATAAGGTACGTTAGGTGTGCACACTAAATGAGGTGAAATTCTCAAGTGAGAACTGAAAAACTAATAGGAATATAATACCGGATTAATTTGTAAATATTAAGCACTTGCTATTTTTAAACATTTTACACTCGGGCTCTGACCCGTTGACTTGCATATTTCCTTCTCTATTATATCTATATTACCAGGTGGCCAACATCGGGGACGCCCGGCTTAGAGGATGGATATTTGACGTGTTCTGAAGATGCAACTTTGGATAAGACGTACTCAGTCCATTAATTCCTATATTCTTAGTTCTTGGTTCTTTTAGGGCATGTTGCCCAAGCCTCTATTATCCTATTTCAGTTTTGAGTATTGTATTGGTTTTATATTAATACACATTGTATTGTTTTAGATGGTGTGGTGATATTATATTAAACTGAAGGCTTATTTCAGTTAGTTATATTGATGATTTTATTTCAGTGATGGTATGGTATGTGATTCTTGTATTGTGTTGCAATAAAATATATAAAAATGAAGAGTTTTGACACTTAGTTTAATTAACTATTAGGTGAGTTAATAAAAGAAATTATTTTTCGACAGTGATGCTGAGAATTAACCAACTGGATATTCTGAATTAATTTAATAAAGGACTGATCATCCGGTATTTAATTAGGCGGGTTGTCACAATTTTCAAGCCTCCCCAAGCTGGGTTAAGTTATTATACCACCCACAGCTAATGTACTGGATATTTTCAAGCCTCCTCAGGCTGGGATAAGTTATTAAGCCACCCACAGCTGATGTACGAGATGTTTTCAAGCCTCCTCAGGTTGGGTTAAGTTATTAAGCCACCCACAGCTGTTATACGGGCAATTTTAAAGCCTCCCCATGCTAGGTTAAGTTATTAAGCCACCCATAGCTGATATACGGGATATTTTCAAGCCTCCCTATGCTGGGTTAAGTTATTAAGCCACCCACAGCTAATGTACGGGACAACTTATTAAGGACTTCTTGGATAAGGCTGCAAAAATTATATTATGGATATAAGGCCGCGATAATACCTTATAAAGGACTTCTTGGATAAGGCTGTGGCAATATCATTTTAAATTGAGAACTTTCATATTTTTCATTCCATTTTTGTGCCTATCATCCCCCAAGATGCGGTGCCAAAGGAAAATGATTTTGGGTCTGCGCCACAACTTTGCCCACTTGGGGAATCTTCTCCATTTTTTCAAGTCTTGGTGAATAGCAATTCTGAGGCTGCGGCTATGGGCTGTAGACACTTAATTTCCTTGCTCCATTTCAGTCTTGCAAACTCTTGAATAATCTGCACTATGTTAAAATTGGCACTCTTCTGTTGTGATCTTGAGAGTAGGTTAGATCCATTGGGGATGCAATCATATGTGATTAGGCCTATATTCATTACTAATATTAGGCTACTGCAGTATACAAGACTTATCTGCAACCTTCTGCAGCTTCCCTTATGCACTGCTGAATATTGTTAATATTTTTAATACTGGAAGCACATATGGCCGTCTTGTCCAGAACTTGGCATGGAGTTCTGGATATAGGGTCGCGATAAGCTTTGCCTTTCTCATTATTCTCTGCCTCCATTGACTCTTTGTAACTTTTCTATGGTTCATGATGCCATTGCCACAGTATCCTTTAGTCACTCTAACTACATGGAACTTCTTCCACAGCTTCTTAGTCGCTTTAACTAGCATGAAGCCATTGCTGCAGCATTTCTTAGTCTCTTTAATCGTGAAACCACTTTTGTAGCTCCTTTTAGTCACTTTAATTGGGTTATTATCAGGCCTCCCCAGGATAGATATTATAAAGCTTCCCCAAGCTATAATCATATATATATAAAGCCTTCCCAAGCTAATTGAAGCATTTTGAAAGCGAATAACGGGCATTGTAAGCCCCCATGACTAATTGAATTATCCCGAGCGTTGCTTTCGCAATTTATAAATATCATATGCTTAGGCATCATGGCGGGCATTTCGAGCCCATTAAGATAGTTGCTCCCGAGATAATAGGTTATCTTCATTTTTACATCTGTTTTAAGATACAAAGTCTTTTATGAGATAACAGAAAATGAAAACACAAGACGTAATATATGGCAAAGTAAGCCCAATTTCATTCATTCATGTATGCATATATTCATGATTTTATTAGAAAGATACAAAATCTTAAAGACAACATTCAATTAAAGCTTTCAATATAAAATAGACAACATGAAAATATGCAGAAGTGAGGTATGCGATCTATTAGATAATTGTCCGCATTAGTTCTAAAAGTGGATGCATCCCTCTTTCGTCCTTTATGAATCGCTGCAGTGTTGCCTGCCTCAAAATCCTTTCTATTTCATCTTTCAGTGCAAAATATTTTCTTGTGTCATGGCCATGGTTTTGGTGAAATTTACAGCATTGAGCCCGATTCCTTTTGTGGGGAGGAGCCTTCATCTTCTTTGGCCACATCAATAACTTGTCCTCTTTTATAAATTCAAAGATATCTTCAATCTCATAGACCAATGAGGTGTAGGACTCAAAGCCTTTCTCTGCCTTCTCTATCTTCCTCTTTTAGTTCTTGCCTGCTGCTTTTGGGGCTGTGCCTTTGGTGGCTGCGGTAATGATGGTTGGAACAACAACCCTAGGTGCCGCAACCTTCAACATAAGTACCCTATGGGTCAGAAATTTGACCTGAGTCTGGAGTGAGGCATGGCTCTCATATAGGTGGTTGAGGTAGTTGTACAGCTGCACAATCTCGTCCTTAATCTCTGTATTTTGAATGGATTCTCCCTCCATTTCTTCTTTGTTAGTCTTTAAAATATGTATACTCTGGGGCAAAACCAGCAAGAGTGATTAATGAAAGAAATATAAAGGAAATAACCATGTATAGTAACAAGGGGTAAACTGGTAATTTGTCAGGTTATGCTACTGTGGCCGTGGCATACTGAGCATATGAGGTCACTGTCGCGGCCTCTCGAAGAGTACTAGAATTGAATCCAAGGAAAATTTTCCATGTCCTCTCAGGTGAGGAAATGTATCTATGCAGCATTCCCCATAAGGGCTGCGACACTTAGGCCATTTCTTGCCAGGCCACATCCTACTTTCTGCTGCGTGATGTGATTCCAATGACCCTCCAAGCTGGGTCCAAACCATTTATCCATCGTGAAAAACAAACCTACCAGGGGTCTACCAGGGGAAGATTAATCCTCAAGTGCTCCAAAAATGGCACAACCATGGTAGAAAACCCTGGATCATAGGCTGAGAAAGTAGCAAACGAGCAAATATGACTCTTCCCTAGCTACCCACCTTTGCGAGGCTATTGCCTTTTGCACTTTTTAGCATTATCTTGGTGAGGTAACATCGTCAGGGTATGTAAAATAGATTTAAGGTCATAAAAAGGAGACTCGTGGATAGATCTGAATATATGTTATACCGATTTAAGGGTGTGTGTACAAGATACGAGCTCAATAACCAAAATTCACCCATGAGATGATGATCGAAAGGATCCTCATGAATGAAATAAGGTGTTAAGAACCCAAAAATATAGAGAAACAAGATTGAAATACCCCATTTCCCACAGACGGCGCCAAAATGTTAATACAAGAAATCGGACACAAGTCGCTCCCATATCAGCATATCAAGTATAAAGTAAAAATAAAGCATGTAAGAGGCAGAACACAACATATAGAGTGGTTCAGCTATTAAAAAGATCCTACGTCCACTCTGTTGCCATTATCTCATTATATATATGCGTTGTAGTACAAGGTTACAAGGCCATAATAAGCATACAATGTAGATGAGAGAGGAGAATACATGTCTATGATGATTCCGGGTGTGTTGGAGGAGTGGCTATTATATATACGAGTAGCTCCCAAGTTATGTTAGGGTTGTGTAGGGAATTCGGTAGGGCCACGATAAGTGTAGTAATCTCGGATCTAGGGATCCGTTGTAACACCACGTATTTTTGATGATTTAAATAATTACGGGATTAATTATTATTGTTGGATTAATTAAATTAAAAGGTGAGAAATTAATTGTTAATTAATGCGGATTAAAAATAAATATTGACTAGCGTGCCAAGGGTCAATACTTATCAATGAGAATTATTAAATACTACTTTGTGAATACGTAATATGGAATTATGAAATTTGATAAATGGTCGAGAGTGAGAAATATGACTGTTTGGTAAATTAAGTCGGGCACGCATGTGAGTCATGTCTGGACTAATTATATGGAATGAAAAGATAATTTAGTTTAAGTAACTCGTATGGTCATTTTGAGTGCGCCATTGAGTCCGGAAGGGTCGAGATAGTAAAAAACTCTATTCGGGTATTTTATTTGGACCCCGAAATATTTTTAGGCCTAACCAGCTCCCCGTAGGATTTTTTTTATCTCTTGGTTTTTGGGAAAATAATATAGACGAAAATTAGATAATTAAATATGAGTGTACATGGGTGAGAAGAAGTCTGTCAGTTTCTAAACGTAAGAGAGAGGGAGAGAGAATCATAGAGGAAGGAGGAGAGTCCATAGGTGTTCTTGGTGCAAAACTAAGGAAGTCACAACACAAATCCCACCAAAGCGTAGATCGAAAGATGAGGAACGAGACTATACCAATTTCATCAGCGGATAAGACCATCATAATCGAGGCAAGTGTTTATTACTTGCTTTCTTTAGCAATAATTGTGTTTATGTTAGAGTAGGTAATTACCCCATTATTATGACATTGAAGTTGGTGAAAATTGGGAGACTTAAATCATAAATTAGAACTGTTATGATAATAGTTTGATTCCCTTATGTAGATAGGATGATGTCCACAAATTTGTGATAATTTCTATGAACAAATTTGGGTTTGATTAGAGAAATGCATATAAATGTAAAAACTAGGGTTCTTGATAATTAAATTGGGGACTTTGTTTTTATCTCACGATTCATGATGATTAGATGATCCTAGGATGTTAGAAAACATGTATATATGTTGGGTTATCAATTAAAATAGTTAAATTGAGGATGGGGTACGAAATGTGGAGTTTTTGGGCTTGATAATGGGGGGAAAACGTAAATGTGGGAGAACGACCCTGACAACATAGGATCGGTTCGTTTATAGATAGGATCGGTTCATTTTTTTCTATATAGGATCGGTTCGTTTTTCTTAGGATCGGTTCGGTTCAGTTTGCTGCAGATTTCTAGTTCTTCTGTAGAACCTCAGAGAACCTTTCAAATCTTAAATTGTGAGGCTAAATTTGATGTGTATTGAGGATTAGTTTAATAAAACCGTAGGCCAAGGTTGAAGTTACGTTTGGACCTAAGAGGGAGAAACCAAAAGCTAATCTAAATTGGTATAAATCGGGGAAAACACTTACCTTAGTGAATGATTCGAGAATTGGATATTAGAGAAAAAATGATGTCCTGGACCAGTAGGGTAGAGGGACTTTACCTACTGTGATGATATGTAAATTTAAGGATACCCTTCGAGGGAGGCAAAATAATAGGGAGCGTTCGTTAATGAACTCAGTTATGAATTAATACTATGTAGAGTTGGGTGAATACCTATGAATTTTAATAGGACGTGATTATGTCTATTATATGCTTATTATTGTATGTATAGCATACCTACGCTGCTTGCTATCAGGAGGAGGTTTTTGCATATTGGACATTCTTATCCTAGGTGACCCATCGGGGGGATATTTGACTTGTATCTTTGGACATAGGTCTGAGAAAGACTTATCCGTGAGTTGATAAGTCTGTAGTAACTTGGGTGCGTAGGTATGTGCATAGCCCATGGGGCTGGGAACTATGTTCACCTTCAGTATGTGTGATTTGTTTATATAGTTCGTGGGAGTTTTCTGAACCGATAGTCCTTGTTTGAGTACGAGATGTATTGGGACATGATAGCAGAGTATGCAATGCACTGAAAGTGTATCCTTGGGGTGTTGTGTTAGTATATGTATATAATACTGATGGATATATATGTATACTTGTGTTATATCTAGAGTGAGATAATTGTAGGTTAGTAAGATAGTGAAATATTAAATCACGTTAGTTGTGAATGCTTAAGTTTAGTGTGACAACACTTAACCGATATGATAAATGTTGAAACTAATAATACAAATATTGGGGATTACGGGATACTCCTTTGAGATATAATTTGCAAATATAAATCTATAAATAATTTTTAAAACATCGGGCTCTGACCAATCTCTTGCATTCTTCTTCCTTTTTGCTATATGTATATGTATTATAGCAGGTGCTCGGCCACAAGGACGCCAGACCTAGCTACTTGGATTACTTGGCTAGTTGCAACTGCTGTAGAAGATGTAAGTTTTTTAGATTAGACGCCTCTATCATTTCATTCAGTTCTACCTGGACTTTTCATTTAGGGCACGTGTCGCCCATTCTCAGTCATTTTTATTAGAGAGATTGCACTCTGTTTAGTTTATAGTTTTATTTAGTTGGATTGAGTATTATTATGGTGTATTGGTTTGAGACTTTAACTGAAATGTTTTATCCAATCTTATTTATTTCAGCAGTTGAGTTATATCCATGGTAACTAGTTGACGTCTTAATACTTAGATATTATTAATGGATTCTTTGGGTATAACCTAAAACGAAAATATTTTGACACTAGATTAATTATTTATTAGGGGATTATATTGGTTAAATGTTTTCGACAATGATGCTAAGAATGAACCAACCAAACATTCTGTTTTAAATTTAATAAATGACTAATCACCCGGTATTTAGTTGGGAGGGGTGTCACAGGTGGTAACGGAGCATCAGGTTTTAGTGTCCTTTAGGATCTGTACGGCTTATTGTGCTTTATTTTTAGCGTCCTTTGATTTAGAGTCCTAGTATTATCAATGTTATATTCATCCTTACGCGTTGGAAATTCGTACTTTTGCAATATATTTGTATGGATGTTGAACTCATTCAGTCCATTTCAACTTTCAAATGGCACATCAAGAAGATCAAGCTAACACTGCTCGGGGTTTCAATGAGCAAGGTCAGCTGATACCTCAGGAACCCCCGGAGAGAGTATCAATCACCAAAATAGCAGGTATTATGTCACAGGAAGTTACCACAGTGGTCTTACAGTACCAAAATCATAGTATGCACTTATAGGAGGCAAAAGAACAAGATAAGATAGTCCATCTAACATGACTAGGGTTAACGACTGTGGAAAGACATCAATACTGTAACAAAAAGTTCCCTAGGGTCATAAAGACCACTAAAGTAATGGAATTTGCATGAAGAGCCAAAAGCATCAGGGCCAACATAACCAAGGACATAATGATGTCATAAAAAGGTGTTTCAAATATGGAAGAGACGACCATAAATGTCAAACTTGTCCAGACCAGGTTGGAGAGAAACCCCGACCTGACCAACAAGGATAATAAGGTCAATGAAAGAAAAGACCTTCAGGACTCTGGTGTAAGTGTGAACGACAGGGTCACAAGTGGAGGGACTATCCTCAACGTAATATTGTCTTTCATCAAGATGCTCAGTAGGGCCAACATGGCCAAGGGAGAGGTGGAACTGAGCAACAGGGTCGAAATAAATATAGTTGTAACGTGGGATAACTTACTGGTAAATGCTTCAATTGTGGCAGGATGGGTCATAGGAGGTAGGATTGTCCAAATAAGGACAAGATACCCCAGCAGCAGGAGCAGTTACAGTATGGCCGTGTGCACAACCTTCAGCAGACATCAGCTTAGCAGCCACCACCCGCCATTGAGGATATGCTCTCCATTTCTGGGGTTATGGGACATATTTTGTTTGATACTTGGGCTTCACGTCCATTCATAGCCACTAGTTTTGCACAGGCCACATGGTTGTTAGTCATGACTGAGAGTACCGTAACATGTGTAGACTCACTGTTGGGTAGTGGGTCGTTGATTTTCTTTATTTGCCGGGGAGTAGGTATAGAGATTGGGAGTCGGATTTTGCCTGCATATATTCTAGTTTTAGACATGTCTAAGTGTGACGCCATTATTAGCATGTATTTTCTAGTCACTTATAGGTCCATAATTGATTGTTTCAGTAGGAGTACCTTGCCCTGGGGGTGCTCCAGTTCTGTTTGTGAAGAGGAGGGATGGATCCTTATGACTTTGTGTTGATTATCGGGAGCTTAATAAAGTCATGATACATAATAAATATTCATTACCTTGTATCGATGACTTATTTGACCAGCTGAGGGGAATGACCTACTTCTCAAAGATAGACTTGAGATTCGGGTATCATCAACTACGCATTAGGGAGCAGGATGTGTCGAAGACTGCTTTCGTGATGAGATATGGGTCCTACGAATTTTGGGTTATGACGTTTGGGTTGACCAATAATCCAGCTATATTCATGGACTTGATGAACCGGGTGTTCAGGAAGTTATTGGATCAGTTTTTCATTGTCTTTATAGATGACACCCTGATTTTGTCTTTATAGATGACACCCTGATTTATTCCCAAACTGAGGAGGATCATTACGAACACCTGATACGGGTCCTTCGGACTCTACAATAGCATTAATTATATGCTAAGTATGAGAAGTGTGAATTCTGGTTACGAGAGGTACAGTTTATGGGGCACGTTGTATAAGAGTTTGGGATATCAGTGGTCCCGAGCAAAGTGTCAGCAGTAAGGGAGTGGGGACAGCCCACGACACCGACGGAGGTACATAGAATCTTTGGATTAGCCGGGTATTACAGTTGGACCATTCGAAAGGGATTTCAATGCCTTTTAAAGATTAAAAGAGCTTTCGCTCTGACGATGAAGTTTATTAGGGTTAAATCGGGGCTTGAGTGCACTTAGTGGCCTCCAGATTGATTTTTAGTAGTAAAATAGCCCATTCGTCCGAACCATTATGTTGATTTGTGCATGGGGTGAACCGTTAGAAAGGGGATTCAGTGCCCTTCGAAGATTCAAAGATCTTTCAATTTGATGATAGAGCTGACCAAAGTCGAACGGGGATCGAGAGCTCCCTATGGCCTCTAGATCGGTACTCAAAGTATGACTTAGGGTTTATAGTGAATTGGGGAGGTGATAGGGACCTGAGGAGAGACTTAGGTGGTCCTAGAATGTGGTGTCTACATTTGGCATACTCGCGCAGGGCTTTTTGTGGGTTTTTCCTCATCGTGAGTAGGGAGTCCATCCTCTTCGAATGTGAGCTGGTAGTTATGAACAAACTGTGAAGACCTCAATGATGGCTTTAAAGCTTTTAACTAAACTATGAGGCAGCCTCTCGAACCTTTTTTGGGTTACATCACCTAAGCTAGATGGGAAAATACGACATATGAGAGAATTATTATGACTCCATAAAGTCATGGCATGCATGTATTGTCGAACATAACCTATGGGGTCTGTTTTTCCATAATAGATTGTGAATTATGGGGTTGTAAACTTCTTCTACTGTTCCTCCTCCTCAATGTCCCTTGATAAATAAGACTTCATTTGAGTGATTCTAGCTGTTTCGTTGATTTGTCTTCTCGATGATCTCGGTATTGATCCATTTCCCTTCGTACCAAGCTTCTTATATCATCCCTGTGGATCTCACTATCCCGATGGCGCCTCTCTAGATGACTCCAATGTTTTGAATGCTCTTGATTACGCCCGGTGATCCTTCCTCGACTGTGAATTTTGCTCTCCCGAGGGCTAGGAGTTCGACCGCGATGTTTTCGATTTCCCTGATGGAGTTCTCTTTCCATCCATTTTAGCTTCCACTGAAGGCAAGAATTCTTCTCAATTTGGAGGCGAGTTGAATCCTCCTGCTGTTGAAGATGTGCTTCGTATGTGTCTACTAGCCTTGAGATTTTGGTTGACGTAGGATGCACGTGGCTTTCCTCGGTGGGTTGTTCTTCAGGGAAGAATCTTGAATTCCCTTATTGATGAACATAAATCTTACCTTGAGTGGAGCTAGGTCACCTCGATGGTCAAAAGGATGGGGTGCACCATTTGGGTGGTGAGACATTTGTGGCTATTCCTTCATATGGGGTGCTTTCATAGAAGAAAAAATTAGTTCCCCCAAACTGTGCCAATTTTGAGTGTAGTTAATCAGAATGAATGAATTTCGTAAAGTAATTTACAGAAGAACATGCAAATGTCACACAACACACAAATATACGTGGTTCGAAAAA
Organism: Sambucus nigra; assembly: GCA_949130495.1. NCBI lineage: Eukaryota > Viridiplantae > Streptophyta > Magnoliopsida > Dipsacales > Adoxaceae > Sambucus > Sambucus nigra. Next base: position 169,439,715 of record OX422218.1, on the reverse strand, counting down.
TTGCCTACATCCACAAAGAGGTTATTGAGTTCTTATTTATGTCTCTCAAAATTAAAAAATTACATCCCCTTTGGCTCTAGGGTGAGGGCAATATTTATAGTCTTATAAAACTAATGCAGTTGAGTTGTTCAAGGAAATCCTTTGGCTTGTTATTGGCTCGTGTGGAAATTCTTGATTATCTTGTCCTTGATATTATGAGCTTATTAAATGAGTATATACCATAGTGCATTTTTCGTTCATTTCGTCCCAAGTTTTTTTTCTCATTTGTGGGGTTTTTCTCGTACGACATGGTATTAAGTGATTGTTGTACTTATTTCACATATGGATTAATCCCTTAATATTGATGATTAAATTTGTTGTAATCTAATTTGTACAATATTAATCACCCATGTTGTCTCAGTTGTGTCGAAAAGGAATTCAAAGGAAAATATTACTTTTATTATGGACATAAACTTAATTTGGGTACCCTCGCTCCATTTTGTAATCGAGTACACACACTCTCAACTTGTGAGTTTGACATCACTATTATAGGTTTAATCACCTTGAGGTATATCTTGTGTGTATTGTGGAATTAAGAACATGTGAATATATTACTTACTTGCTCGATTGTCATTATAGTCATGCTTTTAGAAGACTTGTAACCTCGTTTTATTTTTTGAATCACTCCAAAACTAATATTAAAAAGGTTTATATTAGTAATAGTGATAGTGAGCAAAATGATCTTCGTAGTTTTTATGATAACCAAGTATTTAAATCTAAATTCTTATTAAAAACAAATGTGAAACTTTTTGCAAAAGTGAAGATCGTGTCTTTTCCGAGTCTTCTATTGAAAGGGATCCTGTACTTCGAAAAATTAAAACCCTTGAAAATGAGAAAACCAATTTTTCTAATGAGTTAAAATGTTTAAAGAAAAATAAATAAATTTTCTTAAGGTATGGAAGCTCACGGACATTCTACTTACCCTAGACTTAAATCCCTTGACTTGTGCTTTAATGAATTTTTAGAATTTCTTGATGAACTTGTAGAAGAGAAGAAGTTACTTATATTTAAAGATGAATGTGTGTCCTCTTTGAAAAGGGAGAGAGGTGATTAGACCATCTCATTCAAAAATTTGAAGATGTAGTTTTAAGTTGAAGGATCCAATATTAACTTTTAAAAAGCATTGAAAAACTTGTTATATACTCTGATTCTAACAACCAATAATTTTCTAGAGGAGAAACTTTGCATGTCAAAGCTTCATCGTATAATACCGTGTATTTTAATTAAACTAAATAAATGGTTATTTAATATTTTTTTTCCAATTTACTCGCGTGCAGGGTTGATTGTGTAAATTATTGAAATATGGATTACGTGTTAGGATCGAATTTAAATAGATAATTTATAATTTGATTAATATTATAATTTATTTTTGATATTACGAGTATGTACTAATAGATCGGGGTCTGGGTGATACAAAGGCCCGGAGTGATGTTTTTAGTATGTTGGGTTGGATTTTGAGGTTGAGTAACCATTTGGTCTAATTTTTGGAGTATATGTGTAGTAGTTTAGGGTTATTTGGAGGTATCGAATTGGTCTCGTAGGTTACCTTCTGAAATATATGGTTAAATAGAGACTTAACCCTCATAAATAACATATCTTAACAAAAGACCAAACCTTAGCCTACAGAGGAGATATTGGAAGATCAATAGAATCAATAAGGGAACTTAACTAAGGATTCAATTCACATATTTAAAGCAAGGAATAACTTTCTTTCCTATGTGTTATATGTAATTTTTTTATGTTCGATTACTGATGCCAAGGGGAACCGAGTGTTTGTGTAGGGACACTGTCGTTGATTTCGGCTCCCGCTCAACACGAAAAAACCTAAGTTACTACTACACTTGCGAGGAAAGCACAACGGTAAGTCGGGTATCGTAAGAAATCCATAAGGAGTGATTGAATTTTAGATTTTAATTGCTTTAATTACTTCAGTAATAAAAGTGTAAAATAAATAAAAGAAAAGATAATGGGTGGTTATGGTGGAAAAAGAAACGAATAAGTTGCGCTACACAAAAGTAAAGCGAGAATCGGGATCGCATCCTACCACACGGATCGAAACAACTACTAATTAGAGTTAAGGCTAGAAAGCAATTTAATCGAGCATTTACAATTAAGCATAAACTTCACGTAATAAGGAATTTAACCAAAAGTTGCTTGAATAAACATTTAATCAAAAATGGTCACGCGCGGATTAAATTCGGATTGTCGCTATAAACACTAAAGTTGCGTGACAAATAAAGTTAAACGCATAACAATCCAACTTCAATACACGCGGTTTTGATTAAATGAAATTTTACACAAAACCTAATTTTCGGAGCTCGAGGCCCATTAATGGTAGAACATAACCCCGACCCTATTTATCTAAGGGCAATACATGGAAATAAACTAAATTACACTAATTAAACTAATTAAAGAAATAAATAGCTAACGACAACTAATTAACAAAGCATGAAATTACACTACAAAGCAAGAAATAAACAAGAACAACTATATTAATGGTGAGGATGATGAATAGTACAACTTACAAACCCAAATGGATGTCACGCCAAATGAGGAAGAAGAAAGAGCTCTCAACAAACCAAACCCTAATCTAAGATAAAAATGAAGATTATTTCTCTCCCAAATGAGAGAAATTAGTTTATATACAAAATATCCAATGGCAAACTTGTAAATAAAAGGAAAGAAAAATAAATATGTGTAGGGCCGAATCGATTCGGAATTAGGCCGAATCGATTTGGATGAAAATATCTCGAGGCTGCATAAGGGGCGAATCGATTCGGCTGAAATCCGAGTCGATTCGGAATAAAAGAACTGACACTCTGTCTCAACCCGAATCAATTCGGATTTGGGCCGATTCGATTCGGACCTACAGGTCTTGAATCTTCCCCTGTTTTTGGTGTATTGAAATTCCCTTCCGCTAAAAATCCATAACTTCTTCGTTCGGACTCGGAATCGCACACCATTAACGACCAGGCGAAGCTTGGTCAGAGGGATTCAACTTCCATGAATTCATTAGGCCAGTTTCCCAAATTGTGAAATGACTAAAATGCCTTTGCAGGTGCGGTTGTGTATGGAACTTCATCGTAATTCTGAGGGTTTCTGGTTAACGAGCATAAATATAGGGATTAAAATACCCGAGGGGGCTAATAACTCATAGGTTAATGGGTGAAACACGCAATATTTGCGTTGTATCAATTGCTATTTGATTTAAATTGGGTTCGTTACATGCTAGGTTGAGATGTTATGCAAAATCATGGAATAAATTAGTTTTAATCTTGTTAAATGTTTTGAATAGTTTTAATTTGTTGTAGGATTGATCTAGTATGATGTTTACATGATTAGATTGATATTGTTATTATTCAAATTTGTTTTAAATTATATGTCCCATTATTAAGATGAACCATTGTTAAACACATGCTGAAATTGATGATCTAACCTTGATTTTAATGGATTTGATGTAATGATCATATAATGTTAGGAAATTGTTCAGGTACACTTAGAAGTCATATTTAAGGTATTTTGGGACTTAGTATGCATTAGGATATTGGTTAATGGTGATTTGGTGTGAAGAAAGTCATTTTTGTTAACTTCTGGGTGAGATTTTGTGATATGGCGTTGTTTTGGACTCACTGAACAAGCCCCCTTAAATATTTTTATACGCACTCATAATAAATATTCCTGTATGCACGAACCTAGGCAAAATAATCCTTTCCTTTAGTATTTTGTTAAAACTCCCCATTTTCCCTTAGGACTTCCCCTGTGTGTTTTTATTGGGATATTCGGTATTATATTCTAAGTTTTTAATCATGGGGATTATGCTTATGGGATTGGGGTTTAGTTCGGGAGATATGTAATCTTATGTGTATGGTTCAGATGGTATACCGTATTTGTTTATATGTATTTAGATGTTCTATGTTATGTATGTTATATGTGTAAATACCTGGGTGTGTGGGTAGGCTCGTGAAGAATTTATCTGTGGGGACTTGATGGGAACGAATACTACTCCCCTAATTGATGATAAAGGTTGTGTATAGGTCTATATACTGATCCTAGGTGTAGTTGGTCAATCGTATCGTAAGAGTGATATATAAGAGGTTCGATTTGTCATTTAATCTTTGTATGTGATAAGAGAGGTGGTGTGGAGGTGTATTAATTGCCCCCAATAATTTGTGTTTGTTTATAAGCCATTTGGAGTGGGACCTTATATGGATTGAATTAATAGAGGTACAAGGGGTCCCTAAAGGATTGTTGCCTTCGTGTTGTGCTTATGTGTATAGTTAGTCTGACGATGGACATGTTTATATGAGGATATTAAATTGTGTTATTACAGTTACGGTGAAATTATTTTTAATAGGGAACGATATAATATATGGGTACTGTGTATATGTATAACACTTACTGAATTTAAGATAGGGCACTAGATAGATATTATGTAGCTAATTATGTGGAGCTTAAAAGTTATTTATGTAATGGATAGTTGTGTAGCTAAGTTAGTGATGGGATAGTTGTGTTGATATCGTATATCATAGTAGTTAGACTAGTGATGGGTACGATGTACTAGGATATTGGGTAGTACCATAGTTAGCCAAGTGATGAGAAGAGCTTATGTGGAAACCGTGTATGATAGTAGTTAATCCGTATTTAAGGACTTTAACATATTTGGACATTTTACGAGATGAGGTACTATGACCGGATAGTAGTTTTACTATGTTATTATTAGTTACGATATTATCCTATATTGATATTTAGGAGTTTCCAAGGGTTTACGAGTAGTCTTTGGGGCTTGGGTACTTTTTTTGTTAGCTATGCCTAGAGTAGGATGGGCGTGTATAGCTAGGATTCCCTCAGCTATACTTAATCACCCATGATACAACATAAATCATATCAAATACCTTGACATGTACTTAGCTTCCTTTGATCACTTCTCACCAAAACCTCGAATTCCACCCAAGCAAACCCATTGAAAGCCTCAAAATAGTCTGATTACCTCGCAATAAATCCTTAGACTCCACTCATGTAAACCATACTAAAGCCTCAGACTCGACCCAAGAAAACTGAATCAAATCCTTAGTCTTCTACATCCAACACAAACAAAATCTTTACACTCCTCTAAGCAACCCAAACCATATCCTTAGACTCCTATAAGAAACCCGAACCTCATATTCCGCCTGAGGAAACCACGTCGAATCCTTAGGCTCACCTAAGCACATCAAATCAAATCATCGTACTTCACTTGAGGAAACCAAAACTAAGCCTTAGATATCTATGAGCAACTCAAACCAAATCTCAATATCCACGCAAGAAAAATAATTACAAAGCCACTCACCTAAGAACTCCATGCCAAAGCCTTTGACTTCACCCAAGCAAAACCAAGCCAGAGCCTCAAACTCCTATAAGCAACCCAAAATCAAAGCCTTAAACTTAACTTAGCATGCCACATTAGAGCTTCGTACCCCACTTGAGAAAAACGTTGCTACAACATCAAACTCCTTTGAGAACCTCTCCATAAAGCCTTTAAGTCTACCCAAGAAAACTATACCACGCTTTACACTCAACCTGAACACATCGTAAAAATCTTCAAACTCCTGTGAGAAAACCGAAAAAATCTTTAGGATGACTTGACCATACTAAATCATTAGATGCCCAACCATCAAACCAAACCCTTAAACTCCTTTACGATACAAAAACCAAATCCTAAGAAAAAGTTCCATTCACCGAGATAATTACCATGATTACAAAGATAAACAAATGGAGTCGACCTCATATGACAAAATTCCATTCACTGAGATAATTTATGTAAAAAATATGTTAGATAAAATATTATATATATATATATATATATATATATATATATATATATATATATGTGTGTGTGTGTGTGTGTGTGTGTGTGTGTGTGAATTATGTAGCACTTAAATTATAAGGGAGCTTTATAATTTCATCCCTAGCTAATAACACTTTTATACTCTAGTCCACTAACATATTAGACATTAAAGTCCCTAACCCTTACAGACTTTATGTTAACGTATGTAAAACCTAATGCATATACATCATAGGCAATGGCATGTCCAGGAATTCAGTTGAGGAGGGGAGGACCTTACCACTAATGCGCCGAGATTGTAATTCCTTCTAAAAAATAGATTATTGAGAAGATAATTTCTCAAATATTCAACCATATACAATTAAATAATTATTAAATCTTTTAAATAATTTAACTTGAATATTGAACAACCATCTTAGAACACAAATAGAAGATCAACTAATTTAGAAACGAAGTTACAAGTTAGATCAATAAGTAGGGCACAAAAGAAATTAAATAAGTATTTAAAAAAAATAATAGGTGAACAAAACACCCAAAGAAAAAGGTATTTTTTATAGAACTTGACTCTTATAATACGATATTAGACTTAACCCCAGATTGTTTTTCAAAAATTAGACATCACACAAAAAAGGCATACTATGTTAGACTTTCATCTATAATTTTTACATTTTGTCCAAACTAGACTTAAAACACGGGTTATTTGAAAAGTCTATTAATAAAAGCATTTAAAAGTAAGTTAACTTTTCACTACTTGTTAATTGTTGAGTTTAATATGTTTTAAACTCATTATTAAGTTTTAAACAACTTATTAACATATTATACCAGTTAAGGATTAAACTAATTACTCAGTTTGATATGTTTTATTTCAGGATAATTTTCAACGACGAATTTGATTTGGACTTCAAAAAAAAAAGTAAAACAATAAAAATTAATATTTGCAAAAGTCAATTTTATTTAACAACAAAGTTACCCAAATTAATTTTTAAATGCTTCTTGCAAATATCAATTTAATTTTTTTGGTGAAAATTTGATGAAAACATAATTTGATATGTTTAATTTAATGCTTCTAAAATTTTATTTAATTAGTTTAATATGTTTCATTTTAAGATAATTGTTTTTATCAAATTCAACTTACTAAAAAATTATTTGTTAAGACATGTAAAACAAGATGCATACTCAATATTGAAAAAAATAGTGAAAAATAATACGTGTTTGTGTCTCTTTGATGTCTTTATATTATACTTAAAAAGATTAAAAAAAAACTATTGGAGTACAAAATGAATTATATTTAATTGCATTGCAAAACCTAATTTTCACATGAGACTTACACTAAAATTATACACTAACATGAAAGATGGTTTACATGCATGAGTTCGAATTAATTAACCTTCACATGTATTAGTTTATTGATTAGTGTATATACAAACTAAACACGTAATATCTGTACAAAAAAAATGAAGTACACACTATGAAAAACTTATATATTATTATATAGACAAATTGAACACGTGTACATTGTGAAATTTTATGTACACAATACAAAAAATCACGTACACATTATTCTCAAAAGGGGCCACATTGCAAAATGTAATATTAATATCATTGAACCACATTTTAAATCTTTTTACTGCGTACTTAACTTATAAAAAAATATTTATATATTAATAAAGTCAAATTATCTATTAAAATTATGTTAAATTATACTACATTAAATTAAATTTCACTAAATTAAATATAACAATTTCGATGAGGGACTTTTTAAAACAAAATAAAAGTATTTTATTAGATATAAAAATGTAAAAGTTCAAGGGGTGATTTGTCAAATTATCCATTCAAATACAAGAATTTGGTCAAAAGAAAATAAAGTAAAAGGGAAAACAGTAATATTTCCTTCTTGAAAATATAAAATGTACTTTATATTCAATTATATCCCTAGAATCAAAGATCTAAATTTATTTAATATATTACAATAGTAATTAATGATCTATTAATCTCTTCCATTTTTCCTTGCAGTTTATATAAATACAATTTGGTGAGTTGGCATTATTTCAATCTTCCTGATGTAAATTTTTTATGTAAGTTCTGATTAGTATGTTTTCCATATTTTTTCATTTATTTCCCCAATTGATTAACTAACATATTTTTCTTTCCTTTAGATGATATGGGACATGTACAAATATAAAAGGGATGATTACGCCCCTTTAAGACGTTGCCTCCTATAATGGGCTTTTAATTTTATATCTTGTGGTCGAGCCATATTACCCTGAGCGAGTGCTATAAAAATTTAAACGTGTGCATTGTGTCCCAAGGCGACTCATGAAACCATCAATCGGAAAGCAAGGAGCACTCATGCTAGATATATGATGAAATATGACAATCTTGGATAGTTGTATCTAGAAAACTAGGCTGTAAACCTCCATGCTACCCATGTTTGAAGAATCGTGAGAGTGCATACTAAATTTCATGGAATGGTGATAAGGCGAAGACTAAGCGTTCGTGTAAGGACGTTGGTCGTTGTTATAGATTTACCATTGCAATACAAAAAACCTAAACTTTAACTATACTTATTTTATAAGTATATCGGCGAGTCTAGATATTGAATCCACGGAGAATGTTTGTTAGACTAGAATTGATTTATTACTTCTAGAATAATAGTGTAAAAGCTAATAAGAATTATAAAAACAGTTAACACTAGCCAACTATTGAAATTAGATCAATCAACAAGAATGAAAATTATACATTGATAATCATTACCCTCACCACGGGTTAATTAGCATAAACACTCACATGGAAAGAAAAGATTTACCATGATTAAATCTCATTTGCACAATTAATAAAACCTAGAGTTGTCACCCCTAAATCCTCATAAAAGCCTACTTTCCAAGGCATAAAATCAAGAACAACCTAACTCGTCAAAACTAGTCTAAACCATCATACCATAACAAAGTAACTAATTAATCCATGGTGACTTCAATCATCTCAACCTAATTTAATTTAGCTAGAAAGCATTGTAAATGACATGAAATTAAGGGAAATAAATAAATAAAGAAGTAAAAATAATTAACAAATCTTGAAAACTAATTAACAAAGCAAGAATAATTGTTATGAAATAAACTAGTTATCAAACCTTAAGAGAGAGAATGGAGATAATCTCTCAATACTATACTAATCTAACCTAAAACAATAGATAAAAACTAAATTTTTGAATAGATAAACACCACTTACTATTTATAGCAACTGGATTAAAGGAAAAGAAAATAAGTTAAAAAATAAAAATATCTCAAAATATGATGGGATAGATCGATCGATCGATCAAGCTTAAGTCAGCCACCATGTTTTGATCTGAGCAAAAAAATCTAGAGGATCGATCGATCGATGGCTCGTCAATCGATCGATAGATGGAAATAATGCCCACTGACTTAATTTCTTGGCAAGACCTGTGGGGGTTAATTGATCGACCGAAAGGGTCGATCGATCCATGCTGTGTTTTTTTAGGCACTTTTTTGCTTCAAAAGGGAGAAGTTACACTTTAAGAAAATGACCATAACTTCATCGCTCGAACTCTAAATGATGCACCATTTATGGCCATACAGAGATAACTCAGTGAGCTACGCTTTGATGGAGTTATGCCAAGTAGGCCATTAAGTCTATATTTACTAAAATGCCCTTAAAGTTGCATCTTACGACGTAAATTTTCTGAAACGCAACCAATTGCTCCGCTAAGAATTCTAAAACCTACAATAGCTCAAATAAGCCTTGCAAAGCATATATATCTAAAAAAAGTTTTACCAATATGTGAATGTAAATATAACAATTAACGAACACAATTGTGCTAGAATGCATAAATTTAAAGGGTGTTAATCTACAATATTTATGACTAATCAAAATGGTTCGTTTAGGTTTCTCACCAATTGTATAGAATCCTAAACGTCAGTTGGCCATGAAGAATGTCTGAGTGTCTAATAATCTTTTGTGCCAAATTGATATGCTATTGATTTAGGCCCAGTTTGGTTGCGCAAATTATTTGATTATGTAAATTGGTTCATTGTGAATTAGTGAATTGTAAATGAGTGAATTGTAAATGAGTTAAATCCAATTTTACATACTGTTTGGTAATTTGAAATTGATGTTAAGGTTCTATGAAAAAAAGATAAAAACAAATCAAGAGAGAGAGGGGGAGGGAAAGAGAGAGGGAGAGGAGGAGGAGGGGGAGGGGAAGAGGGAAAGGGGATATGCACTTTATGTGACTCCTATTTCAAATGAATTCATTTCAATCTTTTTGTGAAATGATCCAATTTCAGATTTTGCATATGAGCTAAAATGGAGCAATTAATAAATCATTTTATTAATGAAACCAAACACAATTAATGGGTCAATTTGTAAATGAATCAATTTATTAATGATCCAATTTATAATTTTGGAACAACCAAACGGGGCCTTAGTAACTTAATAATTTTCAGAACTCAAGCGTTAATATATTGATTATATTAATTTTTTACCAAGTACAGAGGGACGACTGCTGAAGCCTTGAAGGTACTTGAACGATCAATTAGAGTAGGGGGTATTTGTATTTGGACAAAGAAGTATATCGAATCCTAAGAATTAAGTTTGGTGCCCTAAAAGATAAAGAGGAGAAAAAGATTGCAGAACACGCTTTAACATGTGAAATCAGGTCAAACCACCTCCAAGATATTCTTACACAAAAGTCGGGTTCATCAAAAGCTCCCAAGAAACAAAGGAGGAAATGAGACCAGAAATGTTTTGTAATAATTTGTGATAGTGAATGTTGGTGTAATGTATTTGGACATGTAGCTAGAATGTTGGTGTAATGTTTTGTAACATTTTTTTTTATGGTTTTAATGTTATTTATTTTTGCAATTTCGTTAAAATTTTTTGATTGGATTACTATTGGACTATTATTTATGTACGTATCACACTTGGGAATATTGCTGGAATTTTGTATTGTCTATTTATGTAGCCTTCAACTAAATATTATCGAGTATGGATAATAGTAAATGGTTATGGAGTGTGATGGAATGTAATATGGTGATTTGATGCCGAATTTGGATGTAATACTCGGCACTAGTGGGCTTTAGATGAATCAGCAAATGCATGCCTAGAAAAATCCATCCAATGTTATTACTCGGTGATCAATTGACAAAGTATCTTAATCATTGTAGATTACTGAGTTTGGTACCAACGTTTGGCATTCTTGGACCTTTTAAGGATGTCCTCATTTATATAATGTCGAGAGAATTTCCAAAGTTTTCGTTAGGTGATCAATTACCAACACTGTTCTCACGGTGATAGAAAATTGAGATTCATTCAACTATTCAGTATTCTCAAACCAAAAAATCGTTTGGGCAACAAGATGCCAAATCTAGTGTGTTTACTTAATATGATGTTAGGAATAAGATTATTGCATGTAAGTACTCGGTGATAGAACACCGAGGTTTTCTATTTTACTTGGTGATGTTTGACTGAAACACCGAGATTTTTTTTGGTATTTTTTGGTCAACTCACATTACAACATTCCTAAACTTAACTCAAGTAATTCAACTGCAAACATTTCAAAACTAAATTATTGTACAAGTCATTAACCCATAACGATAAATTATAATCCATATTGCATAAGTCATTCAATAAGTAAGATTACATTTCATTCAACCCTTGTATCTCAATTAATTTAAACTTTTTCATAAATATATTTTCTTAATATCCTCTTTCCATGGATATTCATTTAAATTTGTTAGCGCATAACAACGTTTTAAAATAGAATTGTTGTATACCAAAATATTACCTAGTAATATTTGCACATGTAACAAAAAATAATTACACTATACGAAGCTAATCATTAACGATATTGATCGGCATGTCTTGTGTTGCAATTTACAGGGGGCACAAAGCATTGGACCATATAATCAGATGTTGTAGTATTCAATTCCACCCTACAGCTTGAACCATATGATGTGTATGCCATAAAGATGTTATTGGCGGGATGGAGCATCTTTATTGTTCCCGACACTAACATAATGGATGTTAGAAACATTTAGCTTGGCTATGAGATTAATCTTTGGTGACTCGGATCGGAGCATGAAAAATGGAAAAAGTTAAAGACATAGTGCTTTCTATAGAGAAATCTTGACACAATTATATGCCCACATAACAGAGTATGCCGTCTCATAAGCCTGGAAGCAATGGTTTTTTCAACACGAACAATGAATTGCATGAAAAATATTGAAGTATGTTTTAATGACCCCAAAAATACACAACTCCAAAATTATTCATTAGTAGATAGTTTGTGCTTCAGACTTTCTTCCACCCCTCAGTTAAAGGATCAAGCCACGACAGTCCCAATGTTATTACTTTGTACCCATAATTCCCATCCCCTTTAACATCTGTCATGTGGTCGATATACATTTGGTAAAAGCCCGACACATATCTCAAATTACTTTTCACGACATTTGCCCCATCATATTTTTTTTTTTTTTTTTTTGCCGGTGGGGGTTTGCTTTTCTACCTCCTCAACCTAGTAAATTATTAACTTTATGGTATTCCAAGCACGTGGGTTGAATTTGGTTAACATGGCGCGCTTTTCCCTTCATCGTCATTTTCCCACACGACCTCCCCTTTTGCATAACTCAGATCCCCCAATTTCTCCAAAATCTCCCTCCTCCCATCCTTCATTGAGTTTTCCCATCGTCGTCTAAATGCTAGAAATTTGAGTATCATAACCAATATCACTATATTATGGCAAATTTGTCACAATGTTTAATTTTTTCCAATGATCATCCACGACACTAATATGGTCCCGACCCACCCCATCCCGAAGGGGTGCGGCCGCACCCATAAGAATTCCAAAAATTCCTGCTGAGTATGTTATAAAAAAAAAGTTCTGGACCCATGTGTAAGTTTTGAATATAAGGGGTTAGCAGGAAATAAAGTTTTTGGGGCAAATATATAAATATAATAAAGTGAAAAGAACTTAAATCTAACCTAATCTATTCTCACCTCTCTCTTCAGCCGCCCTTCCCTTCTCTCCTCTCCCTCTCCCTCTCCCCTCCTCTCCCTCCCCTTCTCTCATCTCCCCTGCCTGCCGCCGGCCCAGCCAAGCACAGCAGCGGGACTCCTGCCGCCGCCCGCCGCTGCCCCCCTGCCTGCCCGGGCTGCTCCTCCTAGGCTTTCCTCTCCTCTCTCCCTTGGCAGGTATTGCTATTTTAAAGTTGAATATTTTTTTTAGTTGTTATTTGAAATTAGTTTAGTTTTTTTTTTAGTTGTTGAAGTTTTTAGTTGAAATTAGTTTAGTTGCTGAATTTTTTTAGTTATTGTTAGTGTTGGTGAATTTTTTACTTTTTGTTATTATTGTTGAAATTAATATGCAGAAATTAGTTGTTGATTTTTTTTAGTTCTTGTTATTATTGTTGATTTTTTTTTTGTTATTATTGCTGAAATAAACTGCTGAAATTTTTTAGTTATTGTTAGTGTTGGTGAATTTTTTACTTTTTGTTATTATTGTTCAAATTAATATGCTGAAATTAGTTGTTGATTTTTTTTAGTTCTTGTTATTATTGCTGAATTTTTTATTTTTTGTTATTATTGCTGAAATTAACTGCTGAAATTAACTGCTGAATTTTTTAGTTTTTATTATTGTTGCTAAAATTAGTATGCTGAAATTAATTGCTGATTGTTATTGTTGCTGAATTTTTTGATGAAACTATTAAACTTTAATTTTAACTTGTAACTAAAAATATAATTTGATATAATGTTTCAGATTTAGGCAATAATGTTGAAGTATTTCAAAAAGATCCACGAAGAAAGTTCAAGTCAACCGCCACCTACACCATCGGCCCCCTCGCCACCCCCTCCTCTACCCCAACCCAATGTTGAGGTTAGGTTGGATGAGTACCCGGTTGATCCCGGGTTGAGAAAACCCATACAAGAGTATGATGTTAATGAAAGAAACGCGGTGCGGTGTTACTACTTGGCAAAAGGTCCTTTTCAACCTAAAAATTACGACTTTCCTTGGCGTCTTTGTGCTAATGAGAAATGTAGATTTAGGCCTTTATGGTTCAATGATCACCCTAATTGGCTTGAGTACAGTATAGACAAAGATATGGCATATTGTTTGTATTGTTACCTTTTCAAAGCGTAGCAAAGTGGTCTTGATTCCTTTGTTGGGGAGGGTTTTAAGAATTGGAGAAAGAAAGACAGGTTTAATGTGCATGTTGGAGATCCAACTAGTACACACAACAAGTGTGTAAGAGCCGGTGAGGATCTTATGAAACAAAAACAACACATTGAATTTTCTTTGGCTAAGCAATCTAGCCAAACACAAGAGGTTTATCGTGTTCGTTTGACTGCATCAATTGATTGTATTAGGTTTCTTTTGCATCAAGGGTTGGGATTCCGTGGTCACGATGAGTCCGATAAATCACTAAATAAGGGGAACTTTCTTGAGCTCTTAGAATTTCTTGCTGATCACAATCCACAAATCAAGAAAGTTGTACTAAGGCAAGCTCCCCAAAATCACATGATGACATCGCCTAAAATTCAAAAGGATATTATTAACTCAATTGCAGTTGAGACTACAAAGGTTATCCTTAGAGAACTTGGAGATGATTATTTCTCTATCTTAGTGGACGAGTCTCATGACATATCAGTGAAAGAGCAAATGGCTGTTGTCTTGCGTTTCGTGGATGAAAAGGAGTATATTATGGAGCATTTTCTTGGCCTTGTACATGTTAGTGATACTTCTGCTTTGTCACTTAAGGCAGTAATCGAGGCACTTTTATGCAAAAATGGATTATGTACTTCACGTATACGTGGGCAAGGCTATGATGGAGCTAGCAATATGCGAGAAGAATTCAATGGGCTTAAAAGTTTGATTTTAAGTGAGAATGAATCTGCTTATTATGTTCATTGTTTTGCTCATCAACTTCAATTAACCCTTGTTGCTGTTTCAGAACATCATACAAAAATTTCAACATTCTTTGAAATTGTCACACTACTCACAAATATTGTTGGAGCCTCATGCAAACGAAGAGACATTCTTCGTGAGAAACAATTTGAGAAGATTACAATAGGGATATGCGATGGAGATATTTTGACAGGACGAGGATTGAATCAAGAATTAGCAATGAAGCGAGCAGGTGAGACACGTTGGGGCTCGCATTATGGCACACTTGTGAATTTTCTTTGCTTGTTCTCCTCAGTGAAGGATGTTCTTTTCATTATTGAAGAAGATGCAAAAGATCGAAAGCATAGAGCTCAAGCAATGAACCTCATGGTAATTATGCAATGCTTTGAATTTGTTTTTCATTTGTATTTGATGAAAACTATTTTGGGTGTTGCAAATGACTTATCACAAGCTTTATAAAGAAAGGACCAAGATATTGTGAATACCATGAATCTTGTGAAAATAACTAAGCAACAACTACAACAAATGAGAGAAGATGGATGGGAGTCGTTGTTGGGTGAGGTTTCTTTATTTTGTGTAAAGTATGAGATTCCTGTGCCAAAGATGGAAGAATTGTTTGTTGTTATAGGAAGATCACGTCGCAACCCAGAAGAAGCCACAAATCTTCATCATTATCGTGTTGAAATATTTTATGCGGTGATAGATTTGCAACTTCAAGAGTTGAATAATCGTTTTAATGAGGTGAATACAGAGTTGTTAGTATGTCTGTATTCTCTTGATCCAAGCGATTCATTCTCCGCATATGATAAGATAAAGTTGCTTCGATTTGCTGAGTTCTATCCATCGGACTTTTCTTATCAAGAATTAATGATTATTGGGCATCAGCTTGATAACTATATTGTGGATGTGCGATCCGATGAACAATTTGTTGGAGTTAATGGGATTGGCGGGCTTGCTATAAAGATGTGTCAATTGAACAAGCATCGCACATATCCATTGGTTTATTTGCTTGTGAAGTTGGCACTACTCCTACCTGTTGCAACCGCGACGGTAGAGAGAGTATTTTCTGCGATGAAAATCATTAAAACTTCGTTGCGCAATCAAATGGGAGATGAGATGATGTATGACTGTTTGGTGGCATACATTGAGAGGGAAATAGTGTCCGATGTTAACAATGAAGATATCATTCAACGTTTCCAAAAAATGAAGACCCGAAGAGTTTTATTGTAGAAATCTTATGTAATTTGATCTTTGTAATGCAATTGTGCAAGACAATTTGACTATCTATATTTGTTAATTTTGATTATACATCGCGTTTTTTTTCTTCGTATGTGTTTCGCCCACACCGCGATAAATTCCTGGGTCCGCCACTGAATATGGATGAGTCTACTTCCTTGCCTAATGTACAAAGCTAACTCATGGGCACAAGGAATCCTGACTGAAGACTATCGTTAACACATGTACACAAGCATGTTCATTCACCCCCACAATCATAACCAAATCAATCTCACTCACCAATATGTCCAAAGAATAGTGTGACATCCCTTTCAATGTTTTAATTGTGATAGGTTATGAGCATGTCGGGAGCGCCCATGTGATCTCGTAAAATCGACCTCTATCTCCATCATTTGTGCACCATTTTATGGGTTTGACATTAAAAATTTTCTCCCAAAGGACCTTTTATCATCATATTTCATAAAGAAAACAACGTAAATTTGATCTAGGGTTTAGATCACCATACCCTTGAGGATATTTTAGGTGACCTAATAGATGAGACTAGGGTGATGAAGATTATATAGATGGTGAAGCACCACTGTAAATCGTTTCCGTTGATGAGAAAAACACCTATGATCTTCTAATATATGATCCACCCAAAGCAAGCTATGTGTGTGGGCACTCTTGAATATGTATACTTTGTAAAATAAGGGAAAAATATTTTCTCTCTCCTCACCCGTCGCAAAAATGTTAATAGTATTTTATCCCACCCTCTCTAACCCTTATAAGTGTGTAATATATAATAAAACACTACCTTATATCTACAAATATAGGTACGTGAAGTAGGGTTAGGTCAATTAGGATTTTCAATGAGTTATGAGCTTACCACTTAGATGGAATATGGACTATACAAAGGACCCAAGAGAAATAATTAAAATGTCTTCAAAACAGACACATGGAAATACAAAATCAACTTTTGTAATTTATTTCCATTTTTGTTTAATTGTAACTCCATTTTCATTATCTCAACATTATTCAAATAGCGAAGTCTTGTCTGCAAAGTTAGATAATAAATAATATGATACCCCACGTTAAATATTTAATACTCGCTTGGTGAAATTAAATTTTTCACAAATTGATTTTCACCACCGTTTTATTTATTCTATGATAAACTTATAAGTTTTTATTCTACCAGTAAACCTGGACAATAGATTTTTATCTAACAAACAAGCCAAGGTTTCTTTTTTAATTGGGCATGTGCATCATCGGCCCTATTGGTCGTCCTATATTACCCATGTGCTTAACCATAATTGTCCATGGTTTTGCAAACAACTCACACTTCAGCAACCTCATCTTTTCAATGTTTTCAACAACATTGAGGAATGAATATATAGTTTATGTTGAACTAAGACCATACGTATAAGAAGACAATCTAATTTTCCTTTTCTGTTACCCCTAACCATTTGTGAATGAAGTTATTTTAGACATCATTTGACATTCTAAATTTTTTACAATTGATTTTCACATTTTTTTAATGTCGAATAAGCAAACAAGTGTACATGCTCAAATATATACATTTTTGATAAAGTTGATGAAAAATTATTATCGAATTGTAATTATCACGTGAGGCAAATTAGCAGGGTCATATAGCATCCTCAAACGGGTTAATGCCCAAGAAAACCAATCCTCATTCCTGGAAGATAAAAGTAAAAAGGCAATGTCGAATGTATGGGATGTCGATGTTACCCCCCCCCCCCCCCCCCCACACATCTCAAACAATGGCGTGTCAAACTGATTGGTATTGTACGCGCAATCCATCAACACGAGAGTAAAAAGAAATTAGCTCAAAAAATTAAATGGGCACGCGCAAAAAACGTATCTTTTAATTCATTTATACAAGTGTCGCTGAGGGTCCAATGAACATACGACTTATCCATAACGAGTTTAAGAATTTCTTGCATCATTGTCCTCCCTTGCCAGTCTTTGTAATTGAACTTTCCCTCAGCATTATAAATCGTTGGCTTGTTATACAAGTTATTCTACGATCTCTGCTTCAAATAATGCAAGACTTGTTTAGGTCTCACACCAATTTGTGATTAAGTCCTTAGCGACGGGTACTTCCCCTTGACTCAGTCAACTGACATAAGGGTGGTGGTGGCTAATGCTTTGGCTATATCGTGGTTGTGCATGCCATAAGAATCTTGACCTTTCATTTTCCATCCGGATGGGGGACACTCATTATTGTAAACTAGCATTTGCATTTCCTCGTTAAAGATTCTCGCTCATCCTTCTTATGATTTCTTCTCTGTTATGTTCTTGCTGTGGTTACGGTATACCTCAACACATCTGCATCCCATTATTAACCGGCCACTTATTCCATGTGTTGAATTTTCAGACTTTACAGTGACAATTATGACCCTTACCTTCCATCCACACTAGAATATATAGAGTTTTCCAAAAAACTAGTAGTAGAAGAAGTTATCATATGGATAAGAGACATAGGGCTAAAAATAGAGAAAAAATGATCTTTCGTGCATAATCTTGAATGCTATCAATTTTGATACATAGACTAAATAATACAACATAAGCAAAAGTTCCTAGATTCGTGACAACATAAAACAACAAATAAGTTATAGTGCTCGCATATTTATAATTTGAGTCTCTAATAACTATTACATTAAGTACATATCTGATTTGAATTATGGACAAATATGCAAGCATATGCTTCATGCTTAATAGCAACGAGATTCCCCAATATTATGCTAAGAATATCTATGATATACGGAAGAAGATTTCATTCATTTGATGAGAAATAAAAAGGAATATAAAAAATTTGAGTGGCTAAACTGGCGACTTTCGAAGTAACAGAAAGGAAAAAAAAGACAAGAGTGGTTGAGTCAGACTCGAAAGAGGATTCCCCAGTTCCTTCTTTCTTCTTTAATTACCTTCCTCGCGCATGTATAAGATCCAATGCATTCGATTTCTAAAAAACATTATTAATCCTAATTGTTTTGAGGAATTCTTCATCAATGGTTATGAATGACTGGTTTTTTTAATCATTTCAATCTTGGTTTCGCATGACCAAGTCCGAGAGATTGATAAGTAGAACCATCTAACTTGATTCGTTCTCAATATCCATGAGATGATCATATTATGGTGATCTTTTTTTCAATGGATAGTCCTATTATGCTCCTTTTCCTCTCCAACTTTACTACTAAGGTACTAGGGAGAATGTGTTCTCCATTAGACATATGTAACGATATATTTAGTACACGAAAGTGTATACCATGATTATTCTATCTATTAATAACTACATGCATTGGGCGATGAATGTGAAGAAGTTATATTACCCCGTATTTTTAATTAATTAAATAGTTTATTATTTAATAATTATTTTAAATTTGCTCGAGTGTAGGGTAATTATGTAATTTAATGAAATTTATAACTTCGTGATATAATTAATTATAAATCGAGAATTTAAAGTATATGTGAATGACTCATAATCTAATAATAATGTTATGATTTATTTCTATAATGCGAGTTAGTGTCGTTGGATTGGGTTATAGAGGCCCGAAGAGGTGTTTTTAGTATGTCGGTTTGGGCCTTAGGGGTAGGTGCCCCTTTGGGCTAAATTTTGAGAGCATTTAGGTTGTGTTTTGGTCGTATTTAAAGGTCTTAAGTTAAGCCCATATGAGACCTGCGGGATTAAGATTTTAAATAGAGACTTAACCCTCATTAGGCACTCACCTTAAACATAGCATAAAACAAAAGCAGCATAGTAGATTTTAAGAGAACTAAAGAAGGATGTTTTTAGGAGAACTAAGGGATTACCAAGAGTATTCAATCAAGAGACTCCATCTTCCATATTCAAGCAAGAAATAACTTGCTTTACTACCATATTTTATATAGCTTGTTTATGATTGATTGGCTTATCAATTAAATTAGGATTAAACAAATGTTGGGTTGAGATTTCATACATAATCATGTTGTATCTTAGTTTTAATGTTGTTATATGTTTAGAATTGGTTAGAGCTGTTATAGAACTGATTGGAATTGTTTTAATATGATGATTTCATGTTTTAGAAAGAGACTTTGATGATTAAGAATTTATTTTAATGATTAAACCCAAAATTAATAACAAGCTATATAAAACACATCATGTAAGTGAAGATTTAAACCTTATTTTGATGAATATGCTATAAATTATTATCCTATAATGTTAGAAGCTTGTTTAGGAGCCATTAAAGGAGATTTTGAGGTGTTTTGGGACTGTTTTAAATGTACAACAACCATCAATAGAGAACTAGTGTGTTAAGAATTCCAAATTAAGTATTGGGTTCTGGTTTATATACTAAGGCATCATTTTGAGGGGACAATGAGGAGCCTGTAGTCATGGGGAATCAGCCCTCCATCGTGCCCATCCCAGACCACAATCATAGGGGTTGCCAAAATGGGGTTTGGGTTGGTTGTGGCTAGTTTTTTTTTCTAGGAATTTATTTTAGACGTAAGGACTTTTGTAAAATATTAGGGTTGTACATTACATTGATGATCTTATTTGTATACACTTTGGGTGATTATAGTTCGATGATTGAGGATGAATATAAGGTATGTACGCTAAGTTATGTATAATCAGGTTGGTATATTATATTTGGTTACACGTATTGGTATATGTATGCTTTGTGTTCCATTTACTTACATATTGTGGGTATTTATGTGAACTCGTGGGGAAATTTATCGATGGGATTAGATGGGATGATTAATGATCGTTACTATGTTCTTGGTTGATGATGCCAGCTGCGCATAGGTCTCTATCGGTGGGATTGGATGGGCTTGGTTTACAACAACATTTTGTAGTATCGTGGTTAGCTTAGTGATGTGTAGAGTTTAGATAGATACTAGGAAGGGTAATTATTGGCCCATGATTATGGACTTAATATACTTGGGTATTACGTAATATAGGTACTATGAGGTTGTTGTAAATTTTGTATTTGTTTTTCAATGAAGATATAGATTTGGATACTTTGGGGTTTGGTGATGGTAGTACATTGTAGTTCAAGGTAGAACCTACACTTCGTACACGATGGGTCTGGGGACTGGAGTACTTAAGTTGTTTGGATTTGGGTAGAGATATAGTTAGGATATATCTTAATTAAAGTTAAAGTGAGGTGAGATGAGATATTTCCGACGAGAGTTCCGGTAGGGATGACATTATATGTAAATGGGTCGCATTTAATATTGTTCAGATAATGTAAGTTATTTCTTGCATTTTGTGGGGACTAACCCACTTTATTTTTCCTAAAAACCTTTCTAGGAATTCACAATTCGGAAAAACAAGATTGAGTAGTTAGACTTTCATTTTGTTGATCATGCATCTCTCTATCCTTAGTGTAGGATTTTATTTTCATTCAACATTCCAATTGTATTAGACTCTCAATTATTTATGGATTGTTTCAAAGTTTATTGTATGTAATCTGGTGGGTTCTAATGTTGTTTATTTGTTCACTTGAGACATTTTATATCATGGATATTATTTATTGATTAGGTTTTGGAGACTTATCATTACGCCAAATACCGAAAATGGTCACGACTTTGGACCGAGACCAAGCTCTCGGGTCATGATTTTAGTTCGTGATAAAATTAAGGGTGACTATTTTGGGGTCACCGTCCAAACCCTTGACCAGAGTACATGGTCATGGGCTTTTTTGTAACCCTAATGCTAGGGGCATGGTCACGGTTGTGAACCATATTGGTCACAGTTCAAAATTATGACCCAAACCCTGATTGTATTTTCTTGATCACGGTCCAGAACCATGACCACCACCCGTAACAACGCACTGCAAAGTTTGGTTGGTCACGATCATGAATCGTGACTCCCTCTTAACCTATTAAATGTTGTCATATATATGGTCACAGTTTTGGACCGTGACCAATATTGAATTTATTCAAAAATAACAATTTTTATTTATTTTCTTCCAAAAAAATGCATGTACATGTTTCAAACTTATATACAATATCATTTTAGAACTTATTAATAGATCAATCAAAATATAATACTACAAAAATTATTAAGCCATCAAATTAATTAAATTAATCCAACAAAAATAAATATTAAAATCTTCAAATTGTTCCTTCCCCGAAGCATATGCAAAATGTTCAAAGAGTTCCTTCTCCAACTAGACCTTCTAATATTGAAAAATGTTCCAAATGGTAGGAAAGGACTTGAATCTCAAAATGACTTTTGGATCATATAGACAAAATGGCATCAAAGTCCACGTAGTTCGTAAGATGAATAAGGTTGGGGTCAAACCCATAATTCGAATATAGGTTGTCTCTTTTGATTTATGAAAATAGTTATGAAATGTGTTGAAAGTGTGAAAATTTGTGAGAACACTCAAAATTGGAAATTGTGGTATAAACCCCCCTTTTTCAGTTTGTAACACCCCGCCCGCCTGGGGAGAGCGAACGAAGTACTACTATCGATAAAACTAATCGAATACACAAATAACAAGGTATAGAGCATCTAAAACCCCATAATATACAAAAAAGAAACCACTAATTTCAATCTTCAAATTAAATACGACAAAACACATTAATCTGAGTCACCAGGCCTCACCATACCGCTCCCATACTTTATCAAGTTGCCGAAACAGGAATATTGGCGGGTGCCCAACCTCAATGCCATATTAAAATCTCATGACAACATGCCCAACACAATAATAATACCACATGAATCAAAAATTAGATTTCAACAATAATTTTTCAGAATTCCAATGAATTTAGCAATTCAAATATGAGTCAATAATCACAAGAAAACAACGGGAATAACACTCGCGAGAATTGGGAGCATATTGTGTAAAACCCCATATTCATCACATGAATCGTTGCATAAAAATCCTCCTCGAAATCAGATCGCACCATCACGTCCCTCTCGTGAAAATAATCAAATCTCGTTATAACTCAAACTCGAGAAAACACCAAATATAGTTTATAATCTAAGGTTGAAATCTTGAATAAGTTTGGGGTTATGGTTTGTAGATGAAAGGGAGTAATTTTGTAGAGGTCTTCTAGTTGAAAAGTTTATGAAAAAGTAATTTGAAAAGCCAAGCCAAAAATTAGTGGGGATATATAGAGGATTAAAATATTGATTCAGATACAGACACTAAAAGTTTTATTTCAGACGATCAAACCGTTGGAATTAGATTAAACATTACAGAGAATTAACTGAAGACGAGAGGAAGCTACATAAAAAATTTCAGCCCGATCGGACAGTTCAATATTTTTAAATATATTTTTTTGCTAGAGAATTTTATGTTTTGAGGACTCTAAGAGGGTTTTATGTTTTGAGGACTCTTTTATATAATAAAAATTCAATTAAAACTCCATTTTAATTACGATTCCAATTCCATTTGAAAATTTATTTTTCAAATATAAAAACCAACACTTTAAATTATAAAATTTATATAATCCAAAATTTTATTTTTCTTCGATTTTCAAAATTAATTTAAAAATCCCCATTTAAAAAATTCGGGTTGTTACATACTTCCCCACTAACAAGAAATTTCGCCCTAAAAAATTTGACGTAGCCTAATGCTCAAAAATAAAATGCTACTCGATTCAATTTCCCCAAAATCACAACACTAAAGTCCTCAAATAATTTTAAACATCCTCATCATGATGCCTAATACGTTCTCAACAAAATTTCTATCTCCAAAGAAAACATATCTAACCCGCATGCTAGACCCAAAACCCAAGAACCGAGGGTTGTCGTATACCTAAGCTCTAATACCATTCTGTAATACTCTACCCATCCGGGGAGAGCGAACGGAGCACTACTATCGATAAAACTAACTGAATCCATAAATAACAAGGTATAGAGTATCTAAAACCCCACAATATACAAAAAGAGAAACAACTAATCTCAATCTTCAAATTAAATACAACAAAATCTCTCGAAATAATACAACTATCTATCTCGAAATAAAATAAATCGCCAATTCTCTATACATCAAAATAAATACAAATCTTCTCATCTTCTATTCTCGAATATTCTTCCCAACAATAATCCATGCTAAATTTCATTCTCCAAATCAAATCCAAAGCGCCCAAATTCGCTCTAACCTGCCACTGAAAGAAAATATATGGAAGTACACAATACGACAGGAAAGATGCTCAACAAATATTAGCGGTGAATAGAACGTAACAATACGAATACGAATATTCAAATCAAATGTGAATCTCATAACCATTTTTATCAATATAATTTCTAAACACCCCGCCCGCTCGGTGAGAGAGAACGGAGGGCTACTGCGATAAAAGACATATGAATCCACAAATAACAGCAAGGTATACAACATCTAAATAAATCCCACAATAAAAAAATTGACTAATCTCAATCTTCAAATTAAATATGACAAAATCTCTCGAAATAATACAACTATCTATCTCGAAATAAAATAAATCGCCAATGCTCTATGCATCAAAATAAATATAAATCTTCTCATCTTCTATTCTCGAATATTCTTCCCAATAATAATCCATGCTAAATATCATTCTCCAAATCAAATCCAAAGTGCCCAAATCCGCGCTAACCTTCCACTGGAAGAAAATATGGGAAAGTACACAATACGACAGGAAAGATGCTCAACAAATATTAGCGGTGAATAAAACGTAGCAATACGAATACGAATATTCAAGTCAAATGTGAATCTCATAAACATTTTTATCAATATAATTTCTAAACACCCCGCCCGCCCGGGGAGAGCGAACGAAGCGCTACTGCGATAAAATACATCCGAATCCACAAATAACAATAAGGTATAGAGTATCTAAATAAATCCCATGATAAAAAAAAATTGACTAATATCAATCTTCAAATTAAATACGACAAAATCTCTCGAAATAATACAACAATCTATCTCGAAATAAAATAAATCGCCAATGCTCTATACATCAGAATAAATACAAATCTTCTCATCTTTTCTTCTCGAATATTCTTCCCAATAATAATCCATGCTAAATATTATTCTCCAAATCAAATCTAAAGCTCCCAAATCTGCACTAACCTGCCACTGAAAGAAAATATGAGGGAGTACACAATATGACAGGAAAGATGCTCAACAAATATTAGCGGTGAATAAAACGTAACAAAACCAATACGAATATTCAAATCAAATGCGAATCTCATAAGCATTTTTATCAATATAATTTCTCAACAACACATTAATCAAAGTCACGAGGCCTCACCATGCCGCGCCCATACTTTATCAAGTAGCCGGAAGAGGAATATTGATGGGTGCCCAACCTCAGTGGCATATTAAAATCTCATGACAACATGCCCAACACAAATAATAATACCACATGAATCAAAACTTAGATTCCAACAATAATTTTCTAGAATTTCAATGAATTTAGCAATTCAAGTCTGAGTCAATAATCACAAGAAAATAATGAGAATAACACTCGCGAGATTTAGGAGCATATTGTGTAAAACCCCATACTTTAAAATTGAAAACGAATAAATGTGGTGTGTGATATCGATTTGAATTAATTCGCAAGTTTCCAAGTAAACCTTATTTAATTATAGTCTATTTAAATCAAATTAATTCATCCCCTAAACATGCAACTACATGTGTGCGTTTGTCAACCCATAAATAAATAAAGCATGCGACACAAATTTAAGGAAAAACCCCAAAGGGAAAAACCTTTTTATTTCTAGAACTTTGAAGAATTTACAAGACCATTGACTTACATACAACCTGCTAATCGCCCACAAGTGTAGCGCACGGTGTCTTCATCAAACCTTCAAAGTAATGACTAGAAATGTCATCGGTTGGAATCTCCAGCAAGAACTCCTGATGGTTAGCAATGGAAAAGAAACAGCTTCTCCACAAGAGTGAACTTCATAAGGACTCCCTCCATAATAGCACGCAACTCTCCGGTTGTAGAGTTCTCCCCCACAAAGAATGAACAACAACAAAGTGTGTTCTTAAACACCAAAATAATTCACCAAAGAATATGGGATTTTTGTGAATTGAAAACAAAAAGGGATTAAACCCTAAAAGAAGAAGTCAAAAGGATTATGTAGTTTCGCAATTTTCTGTCTTTCAAAACGCTGGGACTTCTTAATAAAAATGAAACCATTTAATGAATATTTATTAAAAAAGGCACCACCTCGGTATTCGAGCTCGTTCGAATGAGAAATGGATGTTGCGCGAACGAGATACGCGTTTCGTTTGAACGACATCGCGCGATAATGTAATGTCGTTTGAACGACAGTGCAAAGTCGTTTGAACGATTGTTACATCAGGAAAATATTATTTTAATGTCCGCTCCAGTATTTAGAAAAAATACTCATTCTCGAATTTTGACGAAAAAGTCCGCTCCAACACTTAGAAAATATTTTGTAAAAATATCCCAAAAGCTCTAAGTGGAAAGTTAAGGTATTTAAAACATAACCTTACCAAAGTAAACTTTGCGGAGTCTTTTTGATGAAGAACTTGATTAATTGGGATCCGTCTTGATGTAGATTACTCTTGAATGCTCTTCGACGGTTGTAACGGTATACGACATAATAAATTGATAATGAACTTATAAGTCCTTACAAAAATCATCACATGAATCGTCACATAAAAATTAGCCTCTAAATCAGATCGAACCATCATGTTCCTCTCGCGAAAATAATCAAATATCGTTCTAGCCCAAACTCGAGAAAACACCAATTAACCCTTCTAATCTAAGGTTGAAATCTTGAATATGTTTGGGTCTATGGTTTGTAGATGAAATGGAGTAACTTTGGAGAG
Organism: Sambucus nigra; assembly: GCA_949130495.1. Classification (NCBI taxonomy): domain Eukaryota; kingdom Viridiplantae; phylum Streptophyta; class Magnoliopsida; order Dipsacales; family Adoxaceae; genus Sambucus; species Sambucus nigra. The sequence continues at coordinate 169,412,924 of OX422218.1, read as the reverse complement.
GTCTTCTAGTTGAAAAGTTTATGAAAAAGTGATTTGAGAAGCCAAGCCACGAATTTGTGGTGATAAATAAAGGATTAAGAGTTTGATTAAGAAAAGAGTTCTAATGAGATACAAACACTAAATTTTTTATTTTGAACGATCGGACCGTTGTAATTGGATGAAATTTTACAGAACATTAGATGAAGATGAGATAAAGCTGTACAAAAAGTTTCAGTTCGATCGGACCGTTCAATATTTTTAAATATTTTTTTTACTAGAGAGTTTTATATTTTTAGGACTCTAAGAGAGTTTTTTGTTTTGAGGACTCTTATATATAATAAAAATTCAATTAAAACTCCATTTTAATTCCAATTCCAATTTCATTTGAAAATTTATTTTTCAAATATAAAAACCAACACTATAAATTATAAAATTTATAAAATCCAAAATTCCATTTTTCTTCGATTTTCAAAATTAATTTAAAAATTTCAATTTAAAAAATTCGGGTTCTTACACGATTTTTTATTTATTAAAATAGACTTGAATGTGCATATAACAATAAAAATAACAAGATTAGTGATTGAAGTATTATAAACAAGCTACAAATGAATATTAGAAATTAGGACTTGTAAAACATAAGGGTTATTACAAGGTATTTGTAATTTTGTTTAAGTATCCTTGAATAGTTTCTTAGAGGTCTAACCGGTTAAACACATCCAAGGTTCCTAGCTTCATAATAAGACGATGGAATAATCTTGTTAGATTTGAAATACCGGATGAATTTGACCAGTCAGACCCTAATAAACTATTCAAGGGTACTCACACGAAATAAAGTTACAAATATTACAAAATGTAAATAACTACCAAACCCGAATCGTTATTTTAAGAAAGGACTCGAAACCCAATTTGACTTTAGAATGCATATGTAGCCAAATAAAATGGCATCAGAGTCCACATGGTTCTATCATGACACGATATTGGTTAATTAGTGCCATTTTGGTAATTTGATTAATGTATTCAATGATCCAAACAGTGAAGTGAAACTCATGCTATCATCAACAAAGTGTTTGTTTGAGGGGATTGATGTAACAACCCACCCTTTTGGGGAAGATTAGATTCCATAATTAAGTATAAATTGGAATTTGGGGAATTTCCTTAAATAGTAATTTCTGGGATTTTCAAGGATGTGAGGATTATCGATAGGTGATATATTTACTTTTGGGGTTAAGTAAATATGTCGAGGTATTTTAATTGTATGTCATCGTTGGGTAAAGCTACAGAAGATAACATTTTAATGGAAACACCTCATTTATTTATTATGGGTTAAAATAGTGATTTGCGATCAAGTACCTCGGATGGAAATTTTAACTGCGCCGTGAGTCTCGAAATGGCCGAGATAGTCGAAAAAGAGTGTCCGATTGTCAAAATTGAGTTCTGGGGAATTTTAAAGTTAAACGGGCTCGTAATTGAGTAAACGAGTCGTTTTTAGGTTTTAAAGGGGTATAACCCTTTTCTCATTATATAAAGAGGGGGAGAGGGAGAAAAGAGAAAAGGAAAGAAAGAAAAGAGAGAGAAGAGAGAGAGGAGGAAGAAAGGAGGAGAAAAAGGAAGATTTGGGCCAAACTCCGTCGAATTCGACTCGAGGTCGTCGGATTATATCCACGAGGCATGTGTTTACTTGCTTGATTGACTGTTTGCATAAATCTCATACCGTAGTTTGGTATTAACAAACCCTAAAGATTTTGGGCTGGGTTTTCGTGGATAAAACGGGTTTTCAGGAGTTAAAATGAATAAACCCCTAAAATTTCCTAATTGGAGAAACCTAGAAATTAATCGAAATTAATTGGTGGTTTAGGGTTATAGGATATTTAGAACCCTTAATATATGTGTATTTATTGTTGGTTGAGGTTGTAGGACGTTGGGGGAGGCGACAAAAGCATGGGAGAAGCTTTAATGGCCGAAACCGTCTCGGAGAAGATGACGAATAGTGAACTGTGTGCTTACCGAATCGATTCGGCCTAGAGGAGAATCGATTCGGCTCCTGGTCAAAAAATAAAAATTGTAGATCTTTTCAACACGGTAGCGTGGGCGCCGACCGCATATTTTTTTGATATTTTTTGGATTTATAGTGATTTTTCTACAGAAAGCTGTTCGAGATCGAAATCATTAGTTAGAACTTATTGGAGATAAATATTAGGGGTTCTCAAAACGGTTGTTAGGACCTCTAAAGAATTTGAGGAGATATTAAAACCTTGGGTTTGTAGGAATAAATATGATTTATGATTTAAATGGAGGTTGGAATGATATTTGAGGTATTTTGGAGATTAAAAAAATCGCCCAAATAGTGCCCCTCGAACAGTCCTAATCGATTCGGGTCTTGGTCGAATCTATTTGCCTAAGGGGATCTGTGTTTCTGCAGTGGGACGAATCGATTCGGATTTAGACCGAATCAATTCGCCATTAAGGACCTATTTGCAGAACACTTTCCGAATCGATTCGGATTGGGGGCCGAATCGATTCGCAATTTGGGCGAATCGATTCGCTTTGGTCAGAATGGCCAGTTTTCTTCCCTTAAGAGTTTGGGGAGTTAAATTTCGATTTGGGATTTTATATGGGGTTTCCGGTTATGATATTGGTATTCCTCAATTACGGTTTTGAGGGTAATAAACCTTTAGATGAAAGAGAATGCCTTGGGTAGTGTAGGGCATAACCCGGGGAATGGACATAGTTAAAGTTTGGGAAAGAATAATCCCTGTCAGTGGTCATTTAGGCCTATATAGCTATGTGTATAGGAAAACATAACTATATCGATTATGGTTGAGTAAATCCTATGAGATTAGTAGGATGGAATGGGAAATATAGGTATATATTCGCTTAGTGAGAAATGGTATAATTGGAGATATCCAATAAATCCTTAGATGGGATTTAGGTATGTATTGAGTATCAAAGTAAGGAAATACTTTGGGTATAGTATCATGCTTATATGAACGCATGATTATGATTCTTGGAGAGAATCTTTGGGATTATTGGTCATCGCTATATGAGATTGGTAAATATGGCCATTTATATATATTCGGGGAGGAATATATAGTAGGTGTATATACTATGTGAATAAATTATATATATGATATGATGTACATGATTTTGAAAATATAAAAATGAATATTTTCAAAATGGAAAAGAAAAGATTTTCATAATTAATAAAATTATGGTTACACACCTCCCTAAATCGCTATCATAAGGGAAGTTGCGTGCGTATGGTGATGCCCCCAGGCTAATGAATGCAGGGTGGATATAGTCCTAGGCCATATGGAGATCATATTTTACTGCGCTGGTTAGGAGATTCTGGGTGTGGTCTTGACTTTTTCGCAGGCATATGGATGCTTACCGACGTTGGTAGGTTCCCAAGTTGTCTTGTTTAATAGGCCCTGGAAGATGATAGCCATTTAGGGGCGCGTCTAGTGGGGAAACCCGGAGGGGCGGTCTTAGATTTGTTAAAGTATTTTATAATATTAAAATGGCTTTAAATACATTTCCTGAATGGAAGAAGGGAAATGGGATAATTATTTTGGCTTCAGATACGTTTCCCGGATGGAAGAAGGGAAATGAAAGCATATGATATGATCAAAGCATTTTTATGATAATAAAAATGGCTTTGAATACATTTCCTGGATATAAGAAGGGAAATGGGATGTTATAAAATGGAAAAGCATTTTTATGATAATAAAACTAGCTTTTAAAAAGTTATATGATGTGTTAAAGCAATTCATGATAATGAATTTGCTTTTAAATATATTTCCTGCATATAAGAAGGGAAATAGAAAGTTTTGAAATGAGTATAGAATACACCTCAGTCCGGGAGATAGATCTGGATGTGTATTATAAAGTTTTATATAAAGTAAACCTCAGTCCGGGAGATATTATCCAGATGTATATGGTAAAACGTATATAAAATGAATATGATATGTCTATTAATACGTTAGTTTTGTACTACGGGCTTAAAGGATCTCTACCATTAACCCTGCCAAGTAGTAGTGTATCGGGGGGGGGGGGGGGGGGGGGGGTTCTTTTTTTGGATTTCGCTTCGCGAGACACCCCACGCATGAACTTAGCACAGTATTGAGAATGGAGAGAAGTTTAGCGCTTAGTACTCGGGTTGTAGAGGTTTCTAGTAGAGGGGTGGATTAGATTAGTTAAGAGGTGTAGCTTAACTAGAAGGTTAAGTGCGTTAGGTGTGCACTGTTTGAAGAGAGGTGAGGGGTATCTCATGGGAGTGCGATACCAAACTTAAATATGAGATAAAACCTTTTTCTAAAAATAACGCATTTATGCACTTGCAAAATATTTTTAAACTCGGGCTCTGACTCGTTTATCTACTTTTCCTTTCTTGTTATATATATATATATATATAGGTGTCCAGGCACAGGGAATACTGGATGACATTTCTTTCGAGTCAGACGTCAGCTGTAGGAGCTGTGAATGCATGCAGGTTCTTGATAGACGCTTCCATTATTGTACTCTAGATAGGAGGTACTATATAAATATTCGGGCCAATGGTCCTATTGCATTTATTTATTCTTTTAGAGCATCATTCAATATGGTTGTATATTTTGACCGAGTGTTCGGTTATTTTATTTCATTTCAGTTTCATTCATATAAATTGTGTAAATGTTTTAATTTGGTAATTGTTTAAAATGAGTAGTTAAGTAAAATTTTGACGCCAGCCTAATAGATTATTAGTAATTAAATGGATTTTCGACAGTGATGCTAAGAATGATCAATATGAGACTCCTGTTTTAACTTGATATAGGAGTGATCGCCCGGTATTTTATTAGGCGGGGTGTCACAGATGGTATCAGAGCATCAGGTTCTAGTGTCCTTAGGAATTTGTGCGGACGTACTACGCTTTCAGCGTTGTTCTCGATTTGTTATAGAGCCTCAGGATTAGGGTTGTTGATTTCTCTTGTGAGATTTCATTCTCCTACCATAGTATAAGATTATGTGAATCTTTTGTGCGCTCGTTTGAGAATCGTGTGCGGGGATTGGATGGCGGCAGGAGGTGGGGCTTAGTTAGAGCTATAAGGTTGAAGCTTGTAGTGGAATTTCCTTCTAACGAAGAAGATATGAGGACTAGTAAGATGATTATAAGGAGCAAGGTAAAGTGGTTATTATGAGTTTTACCTCAATGAAGGAGGTATATTTGGCATGGCTTGATAAAGTCGCGGTGTTTTGTTAGCTCTAGACTCGTGTGTGTAACTTGAGTTGTGGCGTTATCGATAACATTATATAATGTATGCCTATGTGTTTTCCGCGATAGAGGAATTTTATTGTCCTTCATTCGCCATAAAGGCGGGTGTTGATATATTGTGTATATATATCTGGTTTGGGATGCTCGTTTTATATGTCTATACGAGTATGGTAATATGGTGAGCATATAATGTTATTGGTTGTTCAGAGCGATAACAGGCTAATGATGGCAAGACTATCGTGTCCGCAGTTCCAGGGTGGAACGGATTGTTATTGCGATGTATCACCTGGATAAAGGTTGAGTTCTCCTTTATTGTTATGGGTAAATGGAACTTCGATGAGCGTATGTTTCATTATTATGATGTGAGTGCATGGTGACTTTATAGATATGAGTTAAGGACCGCAGGATTATTGTTGAGCTGTAAATTTAAGCTCATTATTGCTTGCGCAAGGACTTCGTGTTAGTGAGAGCGCTTTGTGGTGTGACTCTTAGATAGATATGGGAGTTCAGACCACATTTGGTTAAAAGAGGGGATAGGATTATCCCGGTTGCATATTCGAAAATAACGAACCTCCATGATCGAAAAAGTTAAGTAGGAGTGTGTGGAGGGGTTCCTTGTTTGGATTTCGCTTTGCGAGACGCTCCACACATGAATCTTAACGGCGTTGGGAATGGAGAGATGTTATAAGATGCAAGGATGTGGGTTTTGTTGATAAGTCTTATAGTGTGGATGAACCACTATAGACTGTGAGCCGTATGATAACGTTATGCTTATGGAAATGTTATGCTATGGAAAAGCACTAAAGTGGTCCTCTCACCACAAGTGGGTGGGTGGAGTAGGACTTAGAGAAATTGATTTGAGGATTATGGCTAGGCCTTAATGAAAAGGAAAATTTTGAGGAAATATGATTTGGGTATGATGTTCGTAGTGCTTTACAGAGAGTTGTCACTTCGATTAGTTAGATTTCCTTTCGTATGGGCGGAAGGATAGAATAGTAGAAATGCGTTCGTAGGTTAGCGTGGTAGGATTTAGGAAGTCCCGCTGGTGTGCCTTAGGTCACTATAACTCGACGACCGACAACGCTAGGGAGTAGTGTAATGGGAGGGTTCCTTGTTTGGATTTTGCTTTTGCGAGACGTCCCACGCATGAAACCAAGCAAATGTCAGAAGTTGAGAGAGGCCTTGGGCACTAGGGATATACTTAGGATTGTACTTGTTTCGCGTAGGTAGGGTAATGCATAGATCGTAGAATTAGTAGGATGTAAGTTTAGTAGAGTTATTGGCGCCGAGGTTAGGATAATGAATTTCGCGGGTTGGGAGGACCCATGTGTGAGTATTACACCGAGGAAAGGAGACCTTTATTGGGAGAGAGTGTTATGTGTCAGACGTTCACAATAGAAGTGCAGATGTGCACGGGTAAGAAGGTGTATGGGCACCTTAGTGGGTTTGTTTATATACCGCCTGAAATAGAAGGGGCGTAGTATATAAAGTTGAAGCTTTGTGAGATGTAAAGCGGTAGTTATAGACTCGTTTCTCTTATTGGTAGTAAGAGAAGTCGTCGGTGGGTGATTAAGGGTAGAGATTTAGATGAGCTTATAGTAAAACTAGTACTTTGGAGTACACCTTGAGGTAGGTGGAATTTGGTAAAGGACTATCGTGTTAGCACCTTTTGATTTTGGGGGTACTAAGACGTAGTCGGATTTGTGATCCTAGTTTGGTGATGTAGGGCGTATCCGAATTTCGAGGATGAAATTCTGTTGTAAGGGGGGGGGGGGGGGGGGGGGAGTATGTAACAACCCGACTTTTTGGGGACAATTGAATTCCATAATTAAGTATAAATTGGAATTTGGAGAATTTCCCTAAATAGTAATTTCTGGGTTTTCAAGGATGTGAGGATTGTCGATAGGTGATATATTTACTTTTGGGGTTAAGTAAATATGTCGAGGTATTTAATTGTATGTCGCCGTTGGGTAAAGCGACAGAAGATAACATTTTAATGGAAATACCTCATTTATTTATTATGGGTTAAAATAGTGATTTTCGATCAAGTACCTCAGATGGAAATTTCAACTGCGCCGTGAGGCTCGGAATGGCCGAGACAGTCGAAAAAAGTGTCCGGTTGTTGAAATTGAGTTCCGGGGAATTTTAAAGTTAAACGAGCTCGTAATTGAGTAAACGAGTCTTTTTTAGGTTTTAAAGGGGTATAACCCTTTTCTCACTATATAAATAGGGGGATATGGAGAAAAGAGAAAAGGAAAGAAAGAAAAGAGAGAAAAGAGAGAGAGGAGGAAGAAAGGAGGAGAAAAAGGAAGATTTGGGCCAAACTCCGTCGGATTCGACTCGAGGTCGTCGGATTATATCCACGAGGCATGTTTTTACTTGATTTATTTACGTTTTTCATAAAACTCATACCGTAGTTTGGTATTAACAAACCCTAAAGATTTTGGGTTGGGTTTTTGTGGATAAAACGGGTTTTCGGGAGTTAAAACGAATAAACCCCTAAAATTTCCTAATTGGAGAAACCTAGAAATTAATCGAAATAAATTGGTGGTTTAGGGTTCTAGGATGTTTAGAACCCTTAATATATGTGTATTTATAGTTGGTTGAGGTTGTAGGACGTTGGGGGAGGCAACAAAAGCTTGGGAGAAGCTTTAATGGCCGAAACCGTCTCGGAGAAGATGATGAATAATGAATTACGTGCTTACCGAATCGATTCGGTGTAGTGGCGAATCGATTCGGCTCCTGGTCAAAAAATAAAAATTGTATATCTTTTCGACGCGGTCACGTGGACGCCAATCGTGTATTTTTCTGATTTTTTTTGGATTTATAGTGATTTTTCTACGGAAAGCTGCCCGAGATCGAAATCATTATTAGAACTTATTGGAGATAAATATTAGGGGTTCTCAAAAGGATTTTTAGGACCTCTAAAGAATTTGAGGAGATATTAAAACCTTGGGTTTGTAGGAATAAATCTGAGTTATGATTTAAATGGAGGTTGGATTGATGTTTGGGGTATTTTGGAGATTGAAAAAAAATCGCCCAAACAGTGCATCTCGAACAGGCCTAATCGATTAAGGTCTTGGCCAAATATATTCGCCTAAGGGGATCTGTGTTTCTGCAGTGGGACGAATTGATTCGGATTTAGACCGAATCGATTCTCCATTAAGGACCTGTTTGCAGAACACTTTTCGAATCGATTCGGATTGGGGGCCGAATCGATTCGCCCACCCGAATCGATTCGCAATTTGGGCGAATCGATTGGCTTTGGTCAGAATGGCGAGTTTTCTTCCCTTAAGAGTTTGAGGAGTTCAATTTTGATTTGGGATTTTATATGGGGTTTCCGGTTATGATATTGGGATTCCTCAATTACGATTTTGAGGGTAATAAACCTTTAAATGAAAGATAATGCCTTGGGTTAGTGTAGGGCATAACCCGAGGAACGAACATAGTTAAAGTTCGGGAAAGAATAATCCCTGTCAGTGGGCATTTAGGCCTATATAGCTATGTGTATAGGAAAACATAACTATATCGATTATGGTTGAGTAAATCCTATGAGATTATTAGGATGGAATTGGGAATATAGGTATATATTAGCTTAGTGAGAAATGGTATAATTGGAGATATCCAATAAATCCTTAGATGGGATTTAGGTATGTATTGAGTATCAAAGTAAGGAAATACTTTGGGTATAGTATCATGCTTATATGAACGCATGATTATGATTCTTGAAGAGAATCTTTGGGATTATTGGTCATCGCTAGATGAGATTGGCAAATGTGGACATTTATATATATTCGGGGAGGAATATATAGTAGGTGTATATACTATGTGAATAAAGTATATATATGATATGATGTACATGATTTTGAAAATATAAAAATGAATATTTTCAAAATGGAAAAGAAAAGATTTTCATAATTAATAAAATTATGGTTACACACCTCCCTAAATCGCTATCATAAGGGAAGTTGCGTGCGTATGGTGATGCCCCCTGGCTAATGAATGCAGGGTTGATATAGTCCTAGGCCATATGGCGATTAAATTTTACTGCGCTGGTTAGGAGATTCTGGGTGTGGTCTTGACTTTCCCGCAGGCATATGGCCGCTTCCCGACGTTGGTAGGTTCCCAGGTTGTCTTGTTTGATAGGCCCTGGAAGATGATAGCCATTTAGGGGCATGTCTAGTGGGGAATCCCGGAGGGGCGGTCTTAGATTTGTTAAAGCATTTTATGATAATAAAATGGCTTTAAATACATTTCCTGGATGGAAGAAGGGAAATGGGATAATTGCTTTGGCTTCGAATACGTTTCCCCGATGGAAGAAGGGAAATGGAAGCATATGATATGATCAAAGCATTTTCATTTTAATAAAAATGGATTTGAATACATTTCCTGGATATAAGAAGGGAAATGGGATGTTATAAAACGGAAAAGCTTTTTTATGATAATAAAACTGGCTTTTAAAAAGTTATATGATGTGTTAAAGCAATTCATGATAATGAATTTTCTTTTAAATATATTTCCTGGATATAAGAAAGGAAATAAAAAGTTTTCAAATGAGTATAGAATACACCTTAGTCCGGGAGATAGATCCGGATGTGTATTATAAAGTTTTATATAAAGTAAACCTTAGTCCAGGAGATATTATCCAGATGTATATGGTAAAACGTATATAAAATGAATATGATATGTATATTAATACATTAGTTTGGTACTACGGGCTTAACGGATCTCTACCATTAACCCTGCCAAGTAATAGTGTATCGAGGGGGTTCCTTGTCTGGATTTCGCTTCACGAGACATCCCACGCACGAACATGGCGTAGTGTTGATAATGGAGAGAAGTTTAACACTTAGTACTCGGGTTGTAGATGTTTCTAGTAGAGGGGTGGATTAGATTAGTTAGGCGGGGTAGCTTAACTAGAAGGTTAAGTGCGTTAGGTGTGCACTGTTAGAAGAGAGGTGAGGGGTATCTCATGGGAGTGCGATACCAAACTTAAATATGAGATACAACCTTTTTCTAAAAATAAGGCATTTATGCACTTGCAAAATATTTTCAAACTCGGGCTCTGACCCATTTATATACTTTTCCTTTCTTGTTATATTATATATATGTAGGTGTCTAGACACAGGGACGCTTGGATGACATTTCTTTCGAGTCAGACGTTAGCTGCTGCAGTTGTGGATGCGTGCGGGTGCTCGATAGACGCTTCCATTCTTGTACTCTAGATAGGAGTTACTGTATAAATATTCAGGCCAAATGGTCCAATTGCATTTATTTATTCTTTTCGAGCATCATTCGATATGGTTTTATATTTTGACCGAGTGTTCGGTTATTTTATTTCATTTCAGTTTCATTCATATAAATTATGTAAATGTTTTAATTTGGTAATTGTTTAAAAAGAGTAGTTAATTAAAATTTTGATGCCAGCCTAATAGGTTATTAGTAATTAAATTGATTTTTGACAGTGATGCTAAGAATGATCCATATGTGACTCCGGTTTTAATTTTATATAGGAGTGATCGCCCGGTATTTTATTAGGCGGGGTGTCACAATTAACTTTGTCGAGGCAACGAGGGTGGTTCTAATCAACGTTGTGTGAAACCCATCAATTATAACAAAGGCTATTAGTAGGTCTTATAGGCTTGGCCAATTAGTATCTATATACAACCTTATCTTGCTCAAGGTTGTAATCTTGGGTAATAACATGCGTTCCACTCAACGGGTTCCAAATATTGGGAATGAGATAATTTTTGTGAATATTGGTATTGATCAAGGCTACTCATAAATATAATTTTAGTTTTGTGTGAGTACACATGAACTTTTTCATCCAAATCTAACCAGTCAAGCTCACCAGGTGCTCCCTAGATTCATAACAAGACTATGACATAACATTATCACTACTTGAAACAAATGGTGAGTTCGACTGGTTAGATTTTGAAGAAAAAGTTCAAGGGTGCACATACAAAATTAAAATTAAATTTGTGAGTAGCCTTGATCAATATCAATATTATGAACAAAATACTATTAGCTAGGAAAATAGAATTGGGAAAAATAAGGTTGTGCATAGCTATAATTTGACAAGCCTATAAGAATGACTAATAGTATGCATTTCAACTGATGGGTCCCACATAACATCGATTAAAACCACTCTCGACGCACCAACAATGTTAATGCCATATAAACAATCCTATATCAATCCTGACAAGATTTTGGCTTTATTATTTGGATCAGTGAACACATTAATCATATTACTAATCAAACACTAACTTCTAATCTTGTGTCGTGTTAACGTGTTATCATGTCCGTTATTATATCATGTTGTTTCACTCATAAACGTGTTGTTCAAAAGAGTCGTTCCATACATACATACACAAATGTACATTATATGAATATATACTTTGGTGGTTTTGATGGTGGTGGACTCTAAGCATCATCAATTAGGTCGGTCAAAGGACGATGTGCTAGCGAATCATTCACAACTTCCACCCGATTGAATTTTTATTACCCAATCGGGTACCGATAATTCTTTTGGAACGTATGGTACATTCTTTTCCCCATGAAATGTCCATGTCTTATAGTCTTATGGAATATCCCACCTTAGAAAATATAACTCGACGTCTTCCAAAGACATAAATTTGTCATTCATACAACAGGTGCACAGAAACGGGAAACCAACTGACGAACTCCCTTTACATGATTATCAGATACTCTATTACTCTCTCTCATTCACTCTTTGTTTTGTGGGAAACACATTAAAGAATATGAAATAAATTCATTCAACCCAAGCATTCAACTAATATGATATAAAACCAAACAAGCTAAGATGTTAATAAACCCCGCAAAATTAAAATAAATTAAGATGTCATCACACGTCCCACAAAATAAAAATAATTACAAACTTGTCCTAAAATATGAAAGAATATTACAAACTATCCCAAAATAAAACATTCTTTAATCTTCACCAACAAATAGACTGTCCATACAATATATGCATTTTTATGTGCTTGTTATATAGCCCCCTTATCATGGTCAATATACACATGCTTCTCTCCATTACTCGGGTATATCGTATAAACCAATAACTTAGCCTCACCTACTTGTAAATAGTGATCGTGCACAGGTTCTCCCCGAGTCATAGAAATGATCATGCACATACTAGTGACCATACTATTGGTTAAGTCATTTCTATGATATTCCCCATCATAGTCACCGTGCATGGACGATGATGGTGCTTTGAAAGAGGATGCAACAGGTGGATGAGAGGGGAATGTTGGAGGAGGGATTAAGAAATCATGAGGGATAGGATAGGGGAAACCTTGAGGTGCAAACTGAGATCCACTTTGTTGTTGAATAAGATATTAGAATAATCCATTAACCTCAGCCATCAGTTGTTCCAAGGTATTGGTAATATTGCTCATGTCCTTCTTGAGACCTGACACGCCCTCTTTCCTATTGGCTTATTCTTCCACCTGGATTACATGTGACTCCTCACCGAAGAGTGGTTTTCTAATACATGTGTGTTGTGTTGTAATTTGTTCCTTTGTCATCTTAGATACCACACCTTGTATCCTCCTCCCATTTTCTTTCCCTAGTACCTTGGATAAGGCATCTAAGTCAATATCATAGGTTTTCACTCGGACAATGAACCTTATAGAGGTTCTTTCGATAGGTTTTCAATTGTTCAGCTACTCAAGAAAGAACAGTTGCCATCAAACTAGGTGGAAATATAAAATTTCTACAAAGTTTATCCCACACATTATCCTTTATGGAATGATCAACGTTCTTATAGTTGTCTACGCTCCCGATGCCCAAAGTCATCTTTCCAAGAGACAAGCATCGAGATTTAAAAATTTGAATATCATTTTTATTATCGATAGGATTCCCGATAATGGAGAATCTAATGTGCTTCTTGTCTTCTCCTTGGAATTCCTCTGTAAGAGGAGTTATGTGAGTTGGATTAATAGGGGTTTATGGAGTCGGGTGACTCGGAGACAGTGTAGATGGAGTGGTAAAATGAACATGTTGTGTAGTAGAGTATTGCGAACCCGCGAGTGTCAAGAATTCAACTGGTTGATTAGGAGAGGATTATGTTGAAGGAGGAGTTTCATTATCCGGTTGATTATCTTTGTTCCTATTCGACCTTTCCTACAAATACATTTAAAAAATAGTGAAAAATGTATGACATTTATATTGAAGACTATATATACCTTTTCAACAACTTTTAAAACAAGTTCGACGGGTCTGATTTCCATATAATTGGTAATATTTTTTTAAAAATTTGTCAAAAAGTTTCACATGGCCAACTGGATGGAAGCATGTCAATGATTCTCGTATAAATTTTCATGATATGAACTCGAAATCCTTTCTTCTTCAAGTTTTTTTCAAGTTCCCATTTAATGTTCATATGTTCCGAGACATTATAATTTAGGTGAATGCTCTATTTACGAAATTGTATCCGCAATGGATGTATATTTTTTCCTACCTTGTCTAATTGTTTCATTAACGTCAGTGACGGTCGGGGTTAGGAATATGAAATATATTCTCTATGGACTCATCTCAGCATTCTATAATGAAAAATCGAATATGATCAAACATGTACGGTTCCGAGAGATCGATTCCACGATTTGTAAGGTAATTAAATTGTTTAATTTTTCTATTCTCATACTGGTAAATAAGAGTTCCCTCTATATGGAGCGCACTAATAAAATATGTTTTAGTATAGTCCAATTTTAACCTCTCGATCATTCGTTGAAAGTAATTATTACCACAACCCATTTGTTCCTGAAGAAATATATAAAGGAGGATGTGAATATAACTAGTGTTTTCTAACGTGAACGAGCAAGAGAAAATATATATATAGTTTTTCATGTGGGACAACATACAAATGCTAGGAGTAAAAGGTCTAATTAATCCTAAAATTAATATGGCTATGTTAACTAATTAATATTCCCAATTAATCAATCAAACACAACAAGTCCAATTTTATTTTATTTTAAGTAAATCAATCCTAAAATTACTATGTGTCCGCAAAAATGCAAGCCCTTTCACCAATTTTTGTTCACCCAAATAACAACCACTAGAGGAAAGGGTGAACATATCCACAATAGTTAACAAAAAAGATATATGTATTAATATTTATCCGCACAATATCTACATCAATTAATTAATATTTTGTAAATAATCAATCATACCGAACAAGTCCAATTTTCGTTCATTTTAAAAAAACCAATAATAAAATTATTATGTGACTACCAATATGCAAGCCCTTTCACTAATTTGTGTTCACTCAAACAATTACCACTTAAGGAAGGGGTGAACATGACCACAACAGTTAACCAACAAGATATATGCCCTAATATTCATTCACACAATATCAATATCAATTAATTAATGTTTTTTAATTAATCAACCATACACAACAAGTTCAATTTTTGTTCATCTTAAATAAATCAATCCTAAAAATTACTCTGTGTCCACGAATGTGCAAGCCCATACACCAATTATTTTCACCCAATCAACAACCATTTAAGGAAAGGGTGAATACGACCACAACTGTTAACCAAAAAGATACATGAACTAATATTCATCCGCACAATATCAACATCAACTAATTAATATTTTTTGTAACACCGTCTAATTTTGAGCATTTTAAATTACACGCGTTCACGTAATTTAATTAAATGAAGAAATAAAGTGAAATAAATAAATATTAATTAGCTTGTGTGAAGTTATATTTACTTGTGTGAAAAGTAAATAAAAGTATGTTAAATTACATTGCGTCGTAAGTTAGTAAAATAGACGGGTTTAACGACATCTTATTCGGGACGCGCAGATAGGGTCGTGTTGGGAACGAGATGGGAAATTTAAGTTAGATAACTCGGATGGTGATTTCGAGTTCTCCAATGATCTGGAATGGGTTGAGATAGATAGAAATAGGTACACGGGGGTTGTATTTGGGTATCGATGGCTTTTAGGCTAAACGAGACACGTAAAAGGGTATTCGAGTCATTTTACATCTCTGGGCTGACTTAATTTTGGGATTAGGAGTCTCTAGGGTTATAATTAGGGAGGATGGATAGAGTGAGCGGCCATCCAACCATTCAAAAGACCAAAGCTTTGAGAGAGGAGAGAAAAGAGAATGAGAAATTGAAGAAAAGTGAAGAGAAGTAATCCAAGAGGGAGATTGAACCATTCTAGGCACAAGATCATTACGAAAGAGGAACACAAAGGGAAGAACTCAAAATATCTTAAATTATAAGGTAAATATTTAACTTTCTTTAATCGTAATGTAGTTTCAATAATTCATGTAATTTTTTGGTGTAGGAAGACATAAATGTTAGGTGGGATAAACATGTAAAAATGGGGTTTTTGACTAATGAAATCATTGGAGAGAACATTTATTATGATTGTATGTTAGATTTGATATGAATGGGATGATAAATATACAATATTGAATATTCTAAGCAATAAAATATGAGATCTTGATTTAGGATTGAGAACTTTGTACAATTCTTGATTAAAATGATAATCTCGAGTTTATAGTTTTTCGAGTTGATTCATGTGTAGGAATCTGTAAATTTATGTCTAGAATTGATGTAGTACTCATATTAAGGGTTTGGGTGATGATTAAAACGCCTAAGGTTGAAGTGAAAGTGGTGAATCCTGTAAAAAATTCGAGTTGGCAGCCCAGTAGAAACGAACCATTTCGCTGGGGGGAGCCAACCGGTTCGTTCGGTACTAGTAACCAAAGGGTCAAAAGGGAAGAACGCATAACCAAATTGAGTTGAGTAGGAGTGTTAACTTGTAGTATTGTTGTGTTCATTTCTCTCTTTTAATTTTTTTTCCCTTCTTAAGTTTCTTCTTCAATAATGTCTCTAGTATGTAATGTATAAAGTTTTGAGTCTACTATAGTTTTCCCAACACGACACTATTCATAATCCATCTTCTCTCCTTTTCCTTATGCATATATTCCTTCCCTCTTTCCTCATTCTTTTCCTGTATGGCTTCTTGCTTTAACTAATATTCGAACACATAATTGGATCATTGACACACAACTTGGCCATTTTATGCTTCATCATGAAAGTTGACAAATCCAAAAGATTCATGTTAACATTTATAAGTTGTAAGAATGTAGTTCTTCTTGTTACAGTTTTCTTGTTCATTAAGAAGATAACATCCCCATCGATTCTAGTGTTTTATACTTTTACCTAGTTGAGAAATATATATATATATATATATATATATATATATATATATATATATATACTTTTCAGAGTTTGAATTTTGTTCAAAATTTTGTCCCAATCACACAAATATAGTTGTTTAAACTTATTTCAATTTTCACAAATAATTTTAACTATATACACCGTTAATTGCATTTTTAACCCTAATGATTAGGATCAATTTTTTCAATTGTTGCAGTGTTAACCCTCATCTTTTAATTTTAATCAACATTGCAAAAATATTTATGTTCCCAATCAACAGATGTGAAACGGATGTCTAATGTTAATCGAAGTTAAAAGATCTTAACATTGAAAAAAATGGTCTAAAATTCAAAATGACCCCAGACATTAGGGTTACAAATGCAATTTACTCCTACACACACACACACACACACACACACACATACGTGTGTCTATATATATATATATATACGTAGGCGTGTGTGTGTGTCTGTGTGTTATCAAATTAATTTTAACTGAAAATATGCCACCTTGAACCAAATCAGACCCAAAAGTAAAACTCTAACATTTTAGGAGATTTTTTTTGGACTTTTTTACTTAACCCCAGGTATTGATGCTACATTTAGACTTAGTAAATAGATGGAAAGAATGGTGGCCTAAAACGAAATATTTTTTAATAAATAAAATAAAATCTTGAGTGTTTTTAGTAAAACACAACTCAACAAAGTTTTTTCACAATTATTTGAGTCGACTACATGAATCCTATTTTTCCATTTTACTTTGATCAGTGCAATATCCTCGATTAAACAACATGATACCATGACATTTTTTTTACAATATCCCACCTAAGAGTGGTGATTCGTGTTTTTTAGTCGAGTTTCACGCTGACACAAAATGACAAGGGTTTGTTGAACAAGAACAAGATACTACATGCCTTTGTGGGTTTTTTACCTAACACAAACACGACCGTATAAAACACGACACGCCTAACACGATTTGATAAATTTATGTTCAATTAGGCAAAATAGGCACGATAACCCAAGAAAAGCACGATTGACATGACAACACATGTTAACACAACTGGCGTGACTCTTAATTTTGACACAAACATGAAACATCATGACGTCGTGTTAGAAATTCCTACACGAATAAGAAAAATCATTTCAATTTTTCGTTATGCATCGTGTTTTAATGTCGTCTATAAAATTTCCACCTTTAATCCCACCAACTCAATTTAAGCCTACTCTATTCTAGCGCTGCCATCATACTACTAAATCACTCTTCCTTACGGGGGCATCATACTACGCTCATTTTCAGAATGTTTTGAATTTTGATTGACTAACACATCAGGTCTATTGATCTCCCTATAAAATTTCCCCTTTAACTTCAAAGGTGTATGCCAATCACACAATATGTCGGTAGCACTTCTCCATTTGACCCGAGCTGTTTTTATCCTATGAGTAACATCGTTAATAATATATTTATCTTTTAGGATGATCGAGCCTAAATAACGAAAATGATTATTTCTAGGTATCTCTTAACCCTCAAGTTTCACCACATCCCCATTCGTCCTACTATTACAAATAAAATTGCACTTCATATATTCTGTTTTAGTTCCTACTTATTTTATACTCTCCTGAATCTAGAGTTTCTCTCAACAATTTCAATTAATCATTAATAATTAATCTATGACTTACTTTTATCCACTAAAAAATATCATTTTCAAAAAATATACATCGTGGCACCTCATCTTGTATTTGTTCAGTTAACTCATCCACAACTAGAGCAAAGAGACAAGGACATAATGTTAAACCTCGGTACAAACCTACAATAATTGGTAATTCACTACTACTTCTCTCGTCTTACTCCTACTATAGTTATGTCTAGGGGTGGCAATGGGTCGTGTCGTGTCAATTTCGTTCCGGGTCTAATCAGGTTCGTGTTAAAATAACCTCTAACCAAACGCGACCCGTTAAGTCTTTCATGTGTACCATGTTGTATCTTATCAGGTTCGTGTCCTGTTTGGATCGTGTTCAAGTTGTGCCTTAACGATTTGTGTCATGTATTTATACTAAATGGCTAAACCCAAACCCGATTCGTTTAGTTATCGTGTTTAGTGGGTCCATCCATTAAGCACCCGTATTCCTTAAGCCTTCAACCACATTTATTAAAATGTTAAGTGGGTCATGTTGTGTTATGAAGTCATTTGACAATTTTCCACCCCTAGTTATGTCCTCATCATATATATTCCTAATCACATCAATATATCTACAAGTCACTCGTTTTTAACGTAAAACCCATCGTATTATACCTCTTGAATTTATCTCATTTTCCTTCTCCAAATAGAATAAAATCATATGAAGATCCTTACTTTTCTCCCTATACCTATCCATTAATCCCCTCAATAAATAAATAGCTTTCATTATTGACCTCCCAAACATAAACACTAATTGATTCTCAAATACTCGTGTTTCCAATCTCAATTTAGGTCTCGCTCTCTATTAAAGTTTCATTGTATGATTCCTTAACTTAATAACATAATAATTTGAGCAACATTGTATGGTGTCTTTATTTTTATAAATAGGTACAAATACACTCTTCGACCATTTATTGGGCATTCTATAAGTCATTATAATTTTATTAAACAATTTGTTAGTCAAGACAATCCTTCCTTCCCTAAACATTTTCAAACCTTAATAAGGATATTATTTATTCCCAAAGCCCTTGGTATTTTAATCTTTTAAGAGATAATATTGTCCTAGTTTTATGAAAAAAAATATTTTTTTCTCAAGTCTCCCTAAGTTCCTCGATATCTAATATACTCCTATTATCTTCATTCAATAATTTCTCAGTAATTTTTCATCTTTCCTTAATCTCACTGTTAACGTTATTAAAATCTTTTGTTTTTTCGTCCTTAAGTTTATAAAGCTTATAAATATTTTTTCCTCTTCTCGTTTTCCTAGTTTTGTATAAAGATCATCATAAGCCTTAAACTTAGTATCTCTTACTATTTTCTTAACTTCTTTCTTAGCCCATTTATATTTCTCAAAATTTTCTTCGTTTCTAGTTTTTGGTCATGTTTTAAAGCACTCCCTTTTTATTTTCTATAATTTATGCTTTGTTCTACCACCAAGTTTCTTTAGATTGTGTCTTTCTACCTTTCGATTATCCAAGAATCTCATTTGATGTTCTCTTAATGAATGTAGTCATCTTATTCCACATATCTTAGTCTATCTTTGGAATTCCATGACACTTCATTGAATATTTTATCTTTAAATAATTCTAATTTCTCTCTTTTTATGTTCCATCACCTAGTTCGTGGGTTAATCTTCTCTTTTTGTGCTCGTGATTGATTTTTATTATTTATATCCAACCCCATTATCCTATGCTGTGAGGTTTAGCTCTCTCCCGCAATAACCTTATAGTCTTTACATGTTAATTGATCTCATTTCCTAGTAATGAAAAAGTCTATTTGGATATTATTTGCTATACTTTTAGTTACCAAGTATTCTAGCCTCTTTTCAAAACATTACAAGATCATAGTCCATTGCAAAATCTAAGATAGACTCTCCACCATCGTTCCTATCTACATAATTGTACCCTCCATGTACCATCTCACATCCTAAACTATCTTCTCCTATATAGCCATTAAAATTCTCTTATATAATTTTTCTCACCTACGGGTATTTCTTGAATTAGGTGATCTAGTTGTTCCCAAAATTGTACTTTAGTATGCTCATCTAAACCTAATTGGGGTATATAAGCACTAATAATATTACTCATACTTTGACTTAATACTAGCTTTACAAATATAAGTTTATCGCGTATTCTAATAACAATTATGATACTATCCTTAAGGTTCTTATATACTATTATTCTGATGCCGTTCTATATTTTCTCATATAATAAAATTTAAACCCAGTATTATCTATTTCTCTGCCTTTAAACCCATTTAGTTTCTTGTAAACAAGCTATGTTAACCTTTTTTATCATGGTATACAAAACTTTGAATCCCCCAAACATAATTGTATTGAGTGTGTACCTTGACCAGATTTGCTCCCATATCGATCACAAAAGCACTCGATTTTAGCCAATGTCCTCGACCAAGGCCTGTGACTTCTACTTCTAAAATCACTAAGTCAACTCCACATACTATTTGCTCTGGGTTCTGTTGAGTTATGAATTAATCAAACCCTAGATTATGTAAATGAGAGATTAAGGTATAATAGAGAAAGAAGAGAGAAGAGAGAGGAGAATTTTTTTATATGGAAAGTGGAGAAAGAATTACATGAATTAGTTCATCCATTATGCCCAGCTTGACTAACATATACTACAAAGTAGTTTTATTAACACCCTTAGTCAATACATCAGCTACTTTTTCACTCGTGCTGACCTTCGGAGTAAAAATCACTCCAAGATGAATCTTTTCCTTAATGAAATGTCGATCAAATTCAACGTACTTTATTCTATCATGTTGAACTAGATTGTCAGCAATACTAATAGCGGATTTGTTCTCATAATAAACATTCATTGGCTCACGAATGGGGTGACCCAATTCGGATAACATAGTGCGTAGCCATAACAACTCACAATTCCTTGTGCCATGGATCTGAATTCTGCGGCTACACTAGATCTCGCTAATACATGTTGTTTCTTACTGTGCTAAGAAATAAGATTGTCCCCAACAAATGTACATTAGCCTGAAGTGAATCTTTGATCTATCATGGACCCTACCCAAAATGCATCTGTATATGCTTCAACTTGCAAGTGGCCATGCCAACCAAACAATATCCTTTTACTAATAGAACCCTTAAGGTAATGGAGAATATGATGCACTGCCTCTAGGTGAGTCATACATGGAGCATGCATAAACTGATTAATCATGCTTACATTATAAGTAATATATGGATGATTAAGATAACGGTGTATTAGTCTCCTAACCAAGCGCTAAAATATCCCCACATCATCTAACATCTCACCATCCATATCATTAAGCTTATGATTTTACTCAATAGGAGAATCAACACGTCTAGCTCCAAGTTTCCCCGTTTCAATCAACATATCTAACACATAGTTCCATTAGGAAATGAACACTCCTTTGGAACTATACACTTCAATGCCAAGAAATTATCTCAATAATCTGACTTTAATATCGAACTCCATCCCTAAGAAAGACTCCATCGATTGTATCTCTAGATCATCTCTAGTAATAATAATGTCATCAACATAGACAATGAGGGAAGTGGTGAATCTTAGAACCTCTTAATGTAGAGAGTATGGTTTACTTCAATTTGTGTGTACCTCGAACCTTTTTACAACAGTGCTAAATCTCTCAAACCATGCACATGGCAACTATTTTGAGCCATATAAGGCCTTCTTCAGTTTGCACACCAAATCCTGATTAACACCAAACTTGAATCTTGGAGGCATCATTATGTACAATTCTTCCTCCAAATCACCATATAAAAAGGCATTCTTTACATTCAAATGGTGCAAAGGCCAAGACAAATTATGTGTCAATAATATAAGAATTCATATGGAATTCATGATGGCAATGGGAGTAAAGGTCTCATGATAACCAATTGCATATATGTGAGTGAAGCCTTGTACAACTAATCGAGCTTTAGATCTTTCAATATTTTCATCAGCCTGATATTTTATTATATAAACCCACTTGAAGCTTACTGGTTTTTTACCCTTAGGTAATGGAACATCTCCCCATATCATATTCTTCTCAAGGGCCTCCATTTCCTGAATCATAGATTTCCTCCATTGAGTTTGCTTTAAAGCATCTAAAAGGTTAGAAGGAATAGAAAAAGAAGACACAGAGGAAGCGAAAGCATGATATATTAAAGATAAGGAATTATAGGATACAAATTGATATATAATATATTTTGTACAATATTAATATCAACTAAGGGATTAATATTAATATCAATTGTCTTACACGGGGTAATAGGAATATCAATATTAATATCAACTAAGGGATTAATTGAATCACGAGAGACTTCTTGGTCCTGGGGTAAGACAATTTTTTATTTTTCTTTTCTTGTATAAACAAGAAAGTCCCTTTGTTTTTGTTAAAATTCATTAGTATTATTCACTGTTCTACAAAACCCGCCTAGGCACGCCTAGGCTTAAGGCTTAGGAGAAACGCCTCGCCTTACGCTTTTCACGCCTTATTCTTGGTAAAACCCTTAAGGCGCACTTTTTTCTAAAAACAACAGTGCTTTAGTGAAACGGTGTCGCCTTTTAAAGAATTTGTTTATAAACTGGACTATTATCTCATCCAAAATAATCAAATAGTATTTTCATTTGCATATATTCAGACATATTTTTATGATATGTGCAATTTTTGTATTTTAATAGCCGTGTTATGGTTCAAAAATATTAAGTTATATTAATAAGGCCTAAACGCCTTTTCACGCCTTTTTACGCCTAGGCCCGCCTAGGCTTCTAAGGATTAAGGCTTGGCCTCCACGCCTCAATCGCGCCCCGCGTTTTTTAGAACCTTGGTATTATTAGTAGCAGACTTAGTCATAGACTCTCCCTGAGTAAAAACCGGTAATGGAAGAGGACATTCAACTCTAGAGAAGGATGGGGATGGATTATCTACACTAAATGGAATATATCCTATAGTAAATCCCGAGCAGTAAAAAAAGGAACGGTCTCAAAGAATGTCACATCCATTGATACAAAGCGATGATGAATGAGAGGGTTATAACAATGGTACCCTTTTTGAATTACTGAGTAGCCTAAGAACATACACTGAACTGCTTTAGGGTCCTTTTTATCCGTCTAGTGATGAATATGAACATAAAAGACATGACCAAATACTTTGGGAGGAAAGATAAACAATGGAGAGTTATTATGCAGCATAGATATGGAAGTTTTATATCCTAAAATCTTTGTGGGCATGTGATTGATAAGATAGGTGGAGGTTAGGGTGGCATCAACTTAATAAGGTTTAGGTACTCCCATACCTATGAGAAGAGAATGCCTTATTTTTATAATATGGTGATGTTTTCGTTTAGCTACAACGTTTTGTTGTGGCGTATTAACACACGAGGTTTGATGAACAATCTCATTATCAATAAAAATAAGGCAAGACCACTATACATATACTCCTCTTCGTTATCAGATCGAAGAATTTTTAGAGAGCAATTAAATTGAGTACACACCATTTTATGAAAGTCTTGAAAATAGAGTGCACCTCACTTTTATTTTTTTAGGATATAAAGCTAAGTATAATGACTAAAATCATCAATAAATACCAAATAATATTGAAAAATAAGTAAGGAAGTTGTAGATTCAGGACCCTAAACATCTAATGAACAAGTTGTATATGATGAGGAGTTGCATTAAAGCTGATAGGATAAGGAACATAAAATTGTTTTGAAAGTATACAAGGTTTATAATTAATTCAAAAGGTTCAACAGAAGAAAACTCTGGTACTGCGCACCTCAAAACAGTAAGAGAAATATGACCCAGCCTATTATGTGATCGCATTAACAGATCCTTATTCACACTACTGACCCTAATACTACGTAGGATTACAATATGAAAATATAGGGGCTTAACATCCAACATGTATAAGCCATTGTCTTCACATTCACTCCTAATCGTCTCCCTCGTGTACAGGTCCTGAAAAAAATAGTGGGATGGAAAAAATGTCATACTACAGTTCCATTTTTTTTTGTATTATAACTGACAAAGAGAAGATTACTAGTTAGTTATGGAATATGAAGGATGGAGAGTAGGGTAATATTGGGGGAGGCTTAAATACTGCCTTTTTCCTCGATAGAGGAAGGTGTCCCATTAGCCACTCTAATCGTATCCTTACCTGCACATACACTATAGGAAGAAAAATAGAGGCCATACCAGTCATATGATCAGTGGCTCTTGAATCAATGATCCAAGGGAGCATACCAGAATTTGTGGAAACGTGGTGTGCCGAATGATAGGTACTTGTCTGGGCAAAGTTAGAAGTGGAGGGAGTATCAAAATGGCGGTACGGATCAAGTTGACATACCCTTTCCCGAAGATAATATATTTCATGGAGAAGGGCATTGGCATCTTGGATAAACAAATTTCTAGGAGGGTCATTGGTAGTAGTGTGAGCCATATGTGGTTCCCTAAATGGAGATGGTGCAAAAGGTTCCCCTTAAATGAAGGAAGTTGCTGTGACACCCCGACTAATTAAATACCGGTTAGCTACTCCTTTATTAAATTAATACGAAATGTCAAGTTGGTTCAGTTCATAGCATCACTGTTGAAAACATTTCATTAATTACTAGCCACCTAATATTTAAAAAGTGAGTTGCCAATTTTAATTAAATCCGATTAACATGCAATAAGTAAATTATGAAATGTTAACACAAGCACCACAACACAAAGACAATAGAGTAACCATAAAATAGTAATGAGTCTGGAGGAATACTCCTCACACAATCCAAATGCTGAAATAAACAAGTACCAAGTTCGTATCACTAAATCAATTACAACCCAAATTCTTGAAATAACAGAATTAAATAAAATGTCACTAAAAGAAAATAGGGCGACATGCCCAACAGATGAGAAAAGATGATAATATGGAGTCAAGATCGAAAGTGGAGGCATCTACTGTCAAAGTCCTGTAACTTCCACGGTAGCTACAGTCTGTCACCTGAATGGAACTCCTATGCATGGTGTCCTTGTGGCTGGGCACCTAAAAGGTTTTTACAAAAATATATTTGAAAAAACAATGAATGCAAAATACATGTTAGGATGTGCTCTCACATGAAATACTCACCTCTCGACTATTTGTGCACTCCTAACGTACCCGTACCCATTCTAGTCATTCTCATATCTAACTAGTCCAAAATAAATTCTAGCATTTCTATACGATACACGCTTTGATTCCAACATCATTAATAAACTAGAGAGCTTTATATTAATTCTCAGTTTCCCAATTATTAGCATTACTAATATACTAGAGATCATCCATTTTATCTTTACATAACGTTGTTATAATTATACTCACATTTAATCAAGACAGTTCATTTCAATTAACAGTATAATATTCTCATCATAAATATACATTACTAGCACCCCGAGACTAAGCTACAGTGCACACATACTCTACTATCCAATCCCGGTACATCACGTACATAAAGACCACGCATTCTGAATCTTTCAGGAATCGTTTTCAAATAACAACATTCACACAAAATGGAGGCGAACATAGTTCACATCACATGGGTCACGCACATACCTACGCTCCCATGATCAGCAGACTTATTAACTTCTCAATAAGTCCTTCTTTGACCTATGCCTTCGAGGTACCAATATAAATCCCCTGTAGGCACACAAAGATTAGATGGCCTTAATCGAACGCAAACCTCCCATGATAGCAAGTACGGTAGGTATGTTATACACATAAAACCACATATACTAAGCATTCACACATCTTAGATATCTCGTATTATTAATATAGGTATACTTATCGTTCTTATACCGCCATTTAGTGTTATACGATCACAAGTCACCGATTTGTATATTAACGTTATCAACCCTTCTCACGTCATAATTAGTTACTCGTTTCCTACTCCACAATTGACATCCGATTTTATTATAAGGTTCTAAGTTCTACTCCTCAACGTACCCCAATTCTCACAATTATACCCACTAATCAATAAGGGAAGGTTAATACTCCAATTAAATAAGTCTACGAAATGTTTGAAATGAAATCAGGACAAAAAGGCCATTCTGTCAACTCATTAAATGAAATTAATGTAATTAAACCACTTGCCTTAGATGTTCTGATTTGATGTGAAGGATTGAAGGTTGATTCTCCTCCCTCTCTTGCAAATTTCTTCTAAAGATGGTGATGGTGGCTAGGGCTTCCTTTTGGAACTTCTTAAGGCTTTCCTATAACTCCCGTAGCCCTCTAACTTCCCAAATGCAGATACTGGCTTAGTGGGTTCTTTTCTAATATTAAAATAACTTCTAAAATTCGTGGGTTTTAATTCCCCTATTTTTAAAATTACCAAACTACCCTTTTTGGTTGCCGGTATGGTCTAAAATTGCCCCGGGACTCAAACTAAACCCCCGAATATTGCTTTCTGACTATTTCGACCCTTCCGGACACGTTGGCACACTCAAAATGACCATTCGGTTGATAGAAATAAAATTCACTTTTTAATTCAATTAATTACGTTCCTGACGCGACTGACACGTGCGTCCCAATTTAATTTTCCAAATGGCCATATATCTACCTCGTGACAATTTACATATAATCAATACTCATGTATTACCATACATACTCGGAAATAATAAATTTTAACATCATAATCAAATACCAACTCACATTTCGTTAGTATTTATACTCGGATTAATTTCCAATTAATTCTCATTTAATTTAATTAATCCCTTAAATAAATATCAATAAAATTATATGGGGTATTACAGTCGCTCTCTAGTATTAGCGCCTGGATTCCCGTGAATATTCCAACAAGTTTCTCGAGTGTAATGGGCGTGACCACAATGGTAACATTTCAAGTGACTTTTACCATCTTGCTTACCCCCTTTATAATGGATGTTCCTGTTCCACTGTTGACTAACAAGAGAATCCCTTTCAGACACTAGCACTTTTGACTCAGACTTTAAACACATAATCTTCTTCCTTTTTTGTTCAACCTAAATATATGAAAAGACCTCTTTAGAAGAGGAAGGAGCTGGAAATCTACCCAACACTTGGACCCGAGCATGATTAAATTATGGGTGCAGACCACACCAAAACTGATAAATACGACTTATTTCCATCATAGATTGAAAGGATTTAAAATTAACTGCACAAAAAGGGACATAGTCTTGATAATGATTGTACTTTTATCATTTTCCATGGAGATTATGATAGTTTGAAGCAAGGGAAAGGTCATCCTGATTGAAATTTCCAATCTCTTGTTGAAGCTCATACAACTTTACAAAATTATCCACCGGAAGAGTAAGTGTCATTGACATCATTCCTCAACTAGTTGACCGTCTTAACAAATATAAAACCTTTGCTAATCTATGATTGCATAGACTGTAATAATCATGTCATAACTAGTGCATTTTCAGCTACCCAATCATTGTATTTAGGATCGTCCAGGGTGGAGTATTTAACACTGCCATCAACATGAGAAATCATTCAATGACCAGTAATATACAAACTAGTGCATTTGACTACATTGTTTGTTGCAAGTTTTTCTTAATGTTTTACATATTGGAGATCGAATATTTATGTTTTAGTTTACCCATCATGTTTCATTAAGATTAATTTCCTTTTGATTGATGATTTCATAAAAAAATATTTTAAAAATACAGAAAGAAAAAAACTGTAATGACCAAGATCCCCAAAGAATATCTTAAATTACTGACCTTTAGTCCACAAAGTTTGGTAAGGTCGTGGACATCATTAGTTGTATGTTCATAATATATTATATTCCTTAGGCCGCAGATATTGTAGTTGTAGGCTTAGGTCTTTAATTAAAATAGAGACAACAAGAGATCAAAGGGACATAAAAATTGAGGCCTTAATAGAGGCCACAAACTCCTAATACCTGGGTAAATTTGGGTTGATTAATGATGTCAACTAATCATGTTATAACTTGGGGGAAATTTGAAAGTTATAAAAGGTAAGTTCTATGACGCGACACAAAAATTATGTGCACTGCGTGTAACTATGGTTCAAGTTCAAACCGATCGCTCAAGTAACAATCCCGATAAGTCGATGTCGACCCGTGGGGAATAGAATGAATATTGTAACGAAAACAAAGAGAAAGGCTTCACTAATTATCGACTCTCGAATGAAAAAAGAAAAGGTGATTATGAAAACTTCTACTTAACTAAAGCAACCTATTTAACAAATGCAATCTAATTAAAAGGAAGGAAAATTGGAATTTTGATTTTCGAAAACTATTTGAGAAAAGTGGAGTCAGGATACAATCCACCGAACTGTCGGTATTTTCGTTGGATAATTTTTTTCAAGAATTGTATTTATAATTAGAAGAAAATATTAAATATTTCAAAGTAATAAACACATGAGAATTTTACTCCGCATAATATTTAGTCAATAAACAATTTAACGTGAATGACAAGATTATTGTCATGCATATTATAACCTCAAAGACTCTAGTTTCCTCAGAAAAATGAAGTTAAGAGACCCTATGAATTATTTATAGAATTTTATCAAATTTCATATCCAACTTATATACCTAGGTTGGGTTCATGTATCCCAAACCTCGAAATATCTAGCCGGATA
The DNA here is from genome assembly GCA_949130495.1 of Sambucus nigra. Lineage (NCBI taxonomy): Eukaryota > Viridiplantae > Streptophyta > Magnoliopsida > Dipsacales > Adoxaceae > Sambucus > Sambucus nigra. Next base: position 169,384,231 of record OX422218.1, on the reverse strand, counting down.
AATTAAATATTACTAAGCCTGAATGATTGATGTTGCATGAAAGCATGATTATAAAAATATAAAATAAAGCATTTAATCAATAGAAGAGAAGAATATAAGAAAATGAGAAGAATCATAAATCAAACTTGGAAGATAAATTAGACTTGTATTGAATTTTGCATGCATGAGAATGAAAAATATTGAATTTCTTTGTTCCTATTTTTCTCTCAACTTTCTGCTCTATGGAGAAATATGAAAAATCTTAAGAGTACCATGTTCTTAGACTCTTAATATGATCCTACATAAGTCCTAGGTCGTTTCGAAGAGTCCAGTAATTATAAAACTCTTTGGGCTAAAAATAAGGAGTAGAACAAAAATCCCGTATCAAGTAAATCGAATCAGTTCGCCCCATATAGCCTAACCGATTTACCCCAGCGAATCGATTCTATCTAATTCAAAATCGGTTCTCCCCAGAGGATTGAGAATCTTTCTTTGTTTTGGGACAAATTCTTCATAATTGTACTTTATCCCTTGGATCATTATTCCAACTTCAATTTCTCATAACATCTTCACCGTAGCTCGAATTTGGGTATCGTTTCTTCTAGTGTGCTCATGACATCAAGCTCTTCAATTTTCTATTGGCTTCACTTATCAGGTCTAGCTAAAAAATTTATAAGTTTGTCCTTTTCTTTCCCTTCCTTTATTTCTTTCATCGTGTTAATTTTCCTTTCGCATCCACTTACATTAAATACTTGTAAAACAAGAGAGAAATACACAAAATAAGAAATACTTCCCGAAAAGGTTATTAGCATAATTATGATATAAATCCAGTCTAATTACATTGCAGGGGATCGTAAAAGTAACAAATTAAGGGGATAAGTATGAAATATGTATGCCTAATCAAGTTCCCCTGGCTTAGAACGTTGCTCATCCCGAGCTATGTAAAAGAATAAGAGTATGATCTAAAGGGACTTCTTAACAACTAACGGATATAATACCTCTTAAAGGGGAAAACGATTGCATTTAGTGTATGCAAAAAGCATTTAAACCCATAGATTACCTTAGTAGAACGAGTGGTGTCTCGTGAGGGTTTGGATTGGATTTACTCACAAAATTCATTGTTCAACTTAAAGAAAGTATGAAATTGAAAAACTTCGCTAATGCCATTTAATACAAGATTAAACTGTATAAGCAACTCCGAAATGTTTGTTGGAGAAATCCTTTTCTTTTGAAAATAAAAATTATAAACAAGATGTGTTTACAAAGAAACTTATGTACGAGAGTAATTAAGACTGTGTAATCAGTTTTTAAAACTAAGGAAGTTTCAAAAAATCAGCACACTTATAGACTGAGATGAGTAGATGAAGATAATCAACACACAGTTTTTAACGTGGTAAAACCTCTCCCAACAGAGGAAACATCCACAGTGACTTCTAAGTCACAAAACCAAAATCCACTAATAACAAATAATAGTTACAAACTATACAACATGCAAGCACACAAATCAACCTATTCTATGTTTAGGAATATACCCCACTTGGTGTCCTTCTAACTTCTCATAGATCTGATTTGTTGATGATGTTCTTCCAGTTTGCTAACTTCCTTTGCTTTAGCTTCCTTACGTCGACTCAATGATCTATGATCTTATACACAACACTTCCAGTGTAGTAGTGTGTTAAGTGTTTGTGTAGTGATTCCTATTCACATGCATGAACTCACACACACTTAGATTTACCGATAGTCCTATAAAAATTACATATAAAGTCTATATGCAGTGATTTTGTTTTCTTTCTTTCTTACAAAACTAAAAACTTTTTTGACCTTTAATATAACCCAGATTCCACGGATATCTAGCTTTTAAAATCAGTCAAGATCTTAATCAATCTCTTTTTGAAAACATTTGTGAGATTGAAAATCTCCAAGTGTGAATCCAACTAGGTCAAGGTTAAGTTTTGTAAAAAAAGAAACCATAAAACATTTTCAAAACCAAATCAATAAAGATTTTCTTAAAACAAGTAAGAAATATGCAGATCTAGTGAAAATGTAACACGCAGAGTGTAGATCTAAAGTTTCTATGAAAAAGAAACAAGATCTTCACACGAATGTTTAAGTTGTAAACAAGATCAAGGACAAAGAGGTTACAACTTCAAAAGAACAAACCACACTCTCTCTCAAACACTCAAGGTTGTGTTTGGGGTTGAATATACGAAGGTTTGTTTCAGAGTTGAAGTGTTTAGGGTTAGGGTTTGGTTTTTGGCTAACTGTTTTTCCTTTCTCTCTCTTCTCTCTTTTCTTTTCTCTCTTCTCTCTCACTTCTCTCTTCTCTCTTATTTTTTTTCTCTCAGAAAGACGAATGCCCAAAAGTCTTCTAAGGTTGAGAAGTGGAGGGTATTTATAGGGCTGAGGGAAGGTTCTGGATGTTCGAGGGAAATCAAGGGCTGAGATCAAGTCTTGCAAACTTTGACTTGACCCAAAGGTTATAAAACAGCGGTGATTAAAAATGATTGTTATTGGTTCAAATAGATAGCACCGGGATTAACTAAGAACACATGCAGACCCTCGATAAGGAATGATCCAACGTTCAGCAATCAACCATCCAACCTTCTCACAAAAGAAACACAAATAGGTACACCCGAAGGATGACAAGTGTTGACATGTGAGAGGCTCACACACGCGCGTCCAAAGTAATTACAGAAGGTACCCTGAAGTCTCTAGCGCTTTGAGATTCTACCCAACCAAACATTCGAGTGAGAAATGAAGTTTACAAAATATAATATTAACGCCACAAATTTTATAATCCCATTTTATTATTAAAAACATTTATTTAAAAAATGTTTAAAAATGTTTTAAAAATTCCCAAAAAATTATTAAAGCTCCAATTCAAGGGGAATTAAACACACACTCAATTTTAAGCAATATGAACACATGTATGCACTTCTAATTATGTGTAGTGTGATTCAATTTTTACCTTCATAGATCATTGAAGAGAATTAGAGAGAAAAGTTCTGAGGGTTTTTGGATTCTAGGATAGACAACTAATTTTGTCACTATTTCCAAACTAGATGAACACTTATACAGTATAGACTTAAGCAAGTCAAAGGTATAAGGTGCTTCAATCTCCCCCTTTGGAAATATGAGACAAAATCTCCTTTGAGTTAGCTTAAAACTCGTAGGGAACCGAAAAAAATAAAACCTAGTCCTATACAAAAGATACTATCTACCCATTTCCTAGAAAGTCAAAAATTACATAACTCAACTATTTACAAATTTTTACACTAGATAAGGTAGACAATCAGAAGAAGAGATTCCTGCAAATATGCACACTAAGATCAAGCAGTTTAGATGAAATGTGAACAAAATGTTGAACTCATAAAACTCAAATTTCTCCCCCATTTTGTCTCAAATGGACAAAGGGTAAAACTTAAAGTCTTAAGAGTTTAATCAGCGCATACCATGCCTATAGAATTTCGCAAATACAAAAATCTGTTATAGTCTAGAGGTTTAGTGAACATGTCTGCAAGTTGCAGATCAGTAGGCAGGTAATGAATTTCTAATTCCTTAGTTTCAACAAGTTCGCGTATAAAATGATGCCTTATTTTAATATGCTTAGTTCGCGAGTGTTGAACCGAGTTTTTAGATATGTTAATGGAGCTTTGATTGTCACAATACAATTGTAATTGATCTTCTTTAATCCCATAGTTGCTTAACATCTGTTTTATCCATAATAATTGAGCACAGCAACTTCCTGCTGCTATATATTCGGACTCAGCCGTAGATAAAGATGTGCAATTCTGTTTTTTACTACTCCAACCAACTAAATTATTGCCGACATAATAACAGGCACCTAATGTACTTTTATTGTCATCAGTACAACCGGCCCAATCAGCATCAGTATACCCTATAATGGTGCTGCAGGTATCCTTAGTATACCTAAGTTCAAGATTAAGAGTGCCTTTTATGTACTTTATTATGCGTTTTACACTCAATAAATGGCTCTCTTTAGGGTTATTCTGGTAACGAGCACACATACATACAACATACATTATGTCTGGTTGCGAGGCAGTTAGATAGAGTAGACTACCAATTATACTACGGTAGAGTGTGGAATCAACTGACTTACCATTTTCATCTTTACATAATTTAACAGTAGTACTCATAGGCGTTTTGGAAACTTTAGCATTATCTAAACCAAATTTCTTAACAAGATCTAAGGCATACTTAGTTTGAGAGACAAATAGACCATCAGAATTCTGTTTCACTTGAAATCCTAAGAAAAGTTGTAGCTCCCCCATAAGGGACATGTGAAACTCCTTGTGCATAATAGCAGAAAAGGATTTAACTTCAGAGTTTGAAGTTGACCCGAATATGATGTCGTCTACATAGACTTGGGCTATAATAATGTTTTTGTCAAAATGTTTGACAAAGAGAGTCTGGTCATTTCCTCCTCTCTTAAAACCCTTATCCAACAAAAAGTTGGAAAGGCGTTCATACCAAGCTCGAGGAGCTTGTTTTAAGCCATACTTTTTAGACGAAAGACATGGTTAGGGTATTTAGGGTCAATGAACCCTTTGGGTTGTTCTACATATGTTTCTTCGGACAGAATTCCATTGAGGAAGGCAGATTTGACATCCATTTGATAAAGAGTGAATTTTAAGTGACACGCTATGGCGAAGAGAAGTCGAACAGATTCAAGATGAGTGATAGGGGCAAATGTCTCGCTGAAATATATCCCTTCTATTTGAGAGTAACCTTGAGCAACAAGTCTAGCTTTGTTTCTAAGGATTACCCCATTTTCATCAGATTTGTTCTTAAAAATCCAACGTGTCCCAATAACATTTTTGTTTTGAGGCGGCGGTACAAGATACCAGACATCGTGAATGACAAATTGTAAAAGTTCTTCCTGCATTGCAGAAATCCAGTGTGTGTCATTCAATGCTTCATTAACATTTTTCGGTTCCACAAGGGAGACGAAACATGCATAATTAGCATAATTTCTTAACTGGGATCTAGTACGAACTGGCTCATTAGGATTACCGACCACGTTGTCAATGGGATGATCTTTAGAGACCCAGCCAGGTACTTCTGGACTCTCAGTAGGTAATGAGTCATCTATTTCTGGTGAATTAGTTTTGAAATCATTTTCAGATTCAACCACAATAGGTGATTCAGATATCTTATTTTCGACAATAGTGTCGCTTACAATTACATTTATCAATTCCATAAGGGCCTTAGTATGCAGATTGTATATACGATAAGCACGACTGTTTGGAGAGTATCCTAAGAAGATGTCTTTATCACCACGTGTCTCGAATTTAGAAATATGTTCTCTGTCTTTACAGACATAACACTGACTTCCGAAAGTTCTTAGATATTTCAGATTAGGCTTCTTACCATACCACAACTCATAAGGAGTTTGCTTAGAGTTTTTCCTAAGGTAAACCCTATTAATGATATGACATGCAGATGTAATAGATTCTACCCAGAAGTATTTAGGTAGAGATTTGGCATGCAACATGACACGTGCCATCTCTTGAAGAGTTCGATTTTTCCTTTCAGCAATGCCATTCTGCTGAGGAGTTTTAGGGGCACAAAATTCATGTTTGTAACCGTTGTAGTCACAATATTCAACTATTCCAGTGTCTATGAATTCTCCCCCTCTATCACTACGAATGCAATTGACTTGAGTGTCCTTCTCATTTTCAATTCTTAATAAAATTTTCAAAAAATTCTGAAACGTGTCAGATTTTTGTTTCAAGAAAGCAACCAAAGTGAATCGTGTGAAATCATCAACCATGACAAGGATATAACTGTGTCCACAAAGACTAACAGTTCTAGAGGGACCAATAAGGTCCATATGGATGAGATCTAAAGGTCTAGAGGTGAGAATGTCTTTAACCTTTTTATGCCAAGTCTTAACTATTTTTCCTTCCTGGCAATGACCACAGACAACACTTGAAATAGGTTTAATTTTAGGAATTCCTCTAACAATCTCTTGACTGGACAATCTACCAAGGATATCATAACTTAGGTGACCCATACGATTATGCCAGATTTCATTGTCATCCATTCTGACAATGTTACAGGTTTCTGAACTAGTCTTGACAGTATAACAATTATCAGGTGTTCTAAATCCTGTAATAATGCATTTACCTTTATCATTTAGAATTTTACAATTGTTCTTTGAAAAGGTAACAGTATGGTCAGAGTCACAAAATTATTATATACTTAGGAGGTTGGCTTTAAGGTCTTTAACTAATAGAACATTTTCGAGAACATGCATTCCTTCTTCTTTTAGGGTTCCTTTACCTATGATCTGAGATGAAACTCCATCACCGAAAACTACTTTCCCACCAGCAAATCTAGTTTTGTTTAAAAGTTTGGTTTCATCTCCTGTCATATGTTTGGAACATCCTGAATCTAAATACCAACCAGATGAAGTGTGTTCAGCTTTTAAGGCAGTGATGACAATGTTACACTTCATTTGGGGTAAAAGATCATCTTTTCTAACCCAAATAGCTCTAGTTTTAATTTTGCGCAAGTTTGCCCTCATTTGATAAAATTTTCGAGACACAGCTTTTTATCGAAAAATATTTGGAGCAGCAAACTGATTATTGTGAAAAATTTGAGCTTTTGGTTTAGGAAAGTTTCTGGGAGCCTTTCTCTTAAATGAACTCTTAGTTTTGGTCTTTCTATTTCTGTAGTTAGAGTTCTTATCAGGTTGTCTTGGAAGGACATAATGGTTACGATTTTGCCTAGAATAGTTAAAGTTCTTGTAGACAGAAGTGTTGTACACAGGGGTGTTTATACGCTTAGCATAACAACCTTCAAAGGAATGATCATAAATGTCACAGTACGAGCAATATTGATTGCTTGAGGGATGAGTTTCCTTAGGAAAACTTCTAAAAATGGGTTTAACAACATTCTGTTCAGTAGTGCTATTCCTAGGAGGGATGGTCTTAAAGGTAGAATTAGCCTTTCTGATCAAAGGACAGACGTATTTAGTCTTAAGTGATGTGTCAGCCTTAGAATTACTAGACTCTCCAATGTCTTTCTCTTATTGCTTTTGATCAAATTCCTTTTTAATAAAATGAAAATATGGACATGTTTCAATTGGTCTTTTGCCCCCAAAAACAAACTTAATAGGTTCAATTTTTGTAGTTTGTGGTTTGTTCTTAGGGCAAAATCCAATACCGGTTCTATCATCAGAATTGGTCTTGGAGTCAACAACAAAGTCAGTAAAACAATTTGAATTGTTTTCAAACATAGAATTTTTTTTGAAAATAGTAGCTGTCTTTGTTTTTGCTTCCTCCAGTTCTAATAATGTTCCCTTATATTTCATTTCCAGGGTTTCATTAGTTTTAGTCAACTCTTTTAATTTTTGATCAAAAGTTTCAATTTCAGATTGATGAGTCATACACTGGTTAGTGTACTCTTCAGCATTCAACTTCACAATAAGACTTAGATCATCTAATTTCTTAGTCAGGTCTCTAACAATCTTCTCCAATCTAGTACCTTTTTTAAGAGTTTTAGCATACAAATTATGGATATCAGGGAGGTCATCTGTGTCTGAGTCGCTAAGTGAAGTGTGTGTAGTGACCCCTAATGATTAAGTTTTAGTACTCACGCACCCATTTGCATCGTCATTATCGAGATCACTTTGACTCACACACACGGTAGTAGAACTAGCAACATTTTCAGATAATAAGGCATCTAGGCCGGTCAAAATAGTATTCATACAAGCTAGAGTATGAGCATCATTATCACACAAAGGTATATCATCATTGTAAATAATCTTAGCACAAAAGGACATGCAAGGGTCAAGTACATTTCATGACTCAAGTTCCTCTTCATCAGAGTCACTTGAATCATTCCACGTTTTACAGACATTGGCTCTATTGTGTGTGTTGGATTTATTCAGATTAACTCTGCAATCGTGAGCAATGTGACCTAGTTTCCCACATCTAAAACATTCAATCTTTTTAAGGTCTCTAGTGGGTCTGGAATTGTTGTCCTTAGGATGTTTGTCAAGACCTCTCTCATGAGGTTTGGGATTAGACAGAGTAGGATAATTAGGCTTGCCTTGTTTAGTTGCCCGTTTGTTTCGAAATTTGACAATTTTCTTAAATTGTTTAGACATTAAGGCAATCTGATTATCTAGTTTGTCTATATCGCACTCCTCATCAGAGTCAGAGTTGGTCAAATTAGACTCAAGTTTGGGTATCTTAGAGGCAAAACTCAAGTTAGAGTTGGGCTGTTTTCTTTGAGAATGATTTAATTGTTTCTTAAAGTCTAATTCCATTTCCACAGTTCTAAGTTTTCTACTGAGTAACTCAGGGGTAAGGTTTTGATCACTCATTTCCTCAATAGCATACCTCTTACTGTCAAACTTTTGTGGTAATGAGCTTAGGATTTTAGAAACAATTTCATTTCTATCATAAGTAATACCATTAGCATGCAACTTAGTGACTATGTCAGCCAAGTTCATGTAAAAATCATCAAAAGACTCGGAATCAGACATGATCAAAGAGTTGTACTGCTGGATAAGCATTTGAGTTTTAGCAGCTTTAACTCTTGAGTCTCCTTCACGGGCAGTGATTAATGTGTCCCACGCTTCCTTAGAAGTGGCACAAGATGAGATTCTCTTGAACTCATACTCATTAATAGACATAAAAATGACATTCTTGGCTTTATTGTTATTTCGAGAAATGGTTTTCTCTTCTTGGGTAAACTCACTTAAGATTTTCTTTACCCTCTCATCACTTCCATCAGTGGCTGGTTTAGTAGGATAAGTGTATCCATTTTCAATAATGTTCCAAACATCATCTCTTAAAGTCCCTTGGATGAAGGCAACCATTCTTACTTTCCAGTAAGCAAAGTTATTTCCATCAAAGAGTGGAGGTCTGGGCAGATTACCAAACCTTTCATTCTTCTCTTCCATAGTTAGGTTTTTCAGAAAACGATTTTAGAAACACAAGATCTTTTGAAATAAAAGTTAACAGGGCTCTGATACCAATTGAAAAATGTCGCTAATGCCGTTTAATACAAGATTAAACTGTATAAGCAACTCCGAAATGTTTGTTGGCGAAACCCTTTTCTTTTGAAAATAAAAATTATAAACAAGATGTGTTTACAAAGAAACTTATGTACGAGAGTAATTAAGACTGTGTAATCAGTTTTTAAAACTAAGGCAGTTTCAAAAAATCAGCACACTTATAGACTGAGATGAGTAGATGAAGATAATCAACACACAGTTTTTAACGTGGTAAAACCTCTCCCAACAGAGAAAACATCCACGGTGACTTCTAAGTCACAAAACCAAAATCCACTAATAACAAATAATAGTTACAAACTATACAACATGCAAGCACACAAATCAACCTATTCTATGTTTAGGAATATACCCCACTTGGTGTCCTTCTAACTTCTCATAGATCTGATTTGTTGATGATGTTCTTCCAGTTTGCTAACTTCCTTTGCTTTAGCTTCCTTACGTCGACTAAATGATCTCTGATCTTATACACAACACTTCCAGTGTAGTAGTGTGTTAAGTGTTTGTGTAGTGATTCCTATTCACATGCATGAACTCACACACACTTAGATTTATAGACAGTCCTATAAAAATTACATATAAAGTCTATATGCAGTGATTTTGTTTTCTTTCTTTCTTACAAAACTAAAAACCGTTTTGACCTTTAATATAACCCAGATTCCACGGATATCTCGCTTTTAAAATCAGTGAAGATCTTAATCAATCTCTTTTTGAAAACATTTGTGAGATTGAAAATATCCAAGTGTGAATCCAACTAGGTCAAGGTTAAGTTTTGTAAAAATAGAAACCATAAAACATTTTCAAAACCAAATCAGTAAAGATTTTCTTAAAACAAGTAAGAAATATGCAGATCTAGTGAAAATGTAACATGCAGAGTGTAGATCTAAAGTTTCTATGAAAAAGAAACAAGATCTTCACACGAATGTTTAAGTTGTAAACAAGATCAAGGACAAAGAGGTTACAGCTTCAAAAGAACAAACCACTCTCTCTCTCAAACACTCAAGGTTGTGTTTGGGGTTTAATATACGAAGGTTTGTTTCAGAGTTGAAGTGTTTAGGGTTAGGGTTTGGTTTTTGGCTAACTGTTTTTCCTTTCTCTCTCTTCTCTCTTTTCTTTTCTCTCTTCTCTCTCACTTCTCTCCTCTCTCTTATTTTTTTTTCTCTCAAAAAGACGAATGCCCAAAATTCTTCTAAGGCTGAGAAGTGGAGGGAATTTATAGGGCTGAGGGAAGGTTCTGGATGTTCGAGGGAAATCAAGGGCTGAGATCAAGTCTTGCAAACTTTGACTTGATCCAAAGGTTATAAAACAGCGGTGATTAAAAATGATTGTGATTGGTTCAAATAGATAGCACCGGGATTAACTAAGAACACATGAAGACCCTCGATAAGGAATGATCCAACGTTCAGCAATCAACCATCCAACCTTCTCACAAAAGAAACACAAATAGGTACACCCGGAGGATGAGAAGTGTTGACATATGAGAGGCTCACACACGCGCATCCAAAGTAATTATAGAAGGTACCCTGAAGTCTCTAGCGCTTTGAGATTCTACCCAACCAAACATTCGAGTGAGAAATGAAGTTTACAAATTATAATATTAACCCCACAAATTTTATAATCCCATTTTATTAATAAAAACATTTGTTTAAAAAATGTTTCAAAATGTTTTAAAAATTCCCAAAAAATTATTAAAGCTCCAATTCAAGGGGAATTAAACACACACTCAATTTTAAGCAATATGAACACATGTATGAACTTCTAATTGTGTATAGTGTGATTCAATTTTTACCTTCATAAATCATTGAGGAGAATTAGAGAGATAAGTTCTGAGGCTTTTTGGATTCTAGGATAGACAACCAATTTTGTCACTATTTCCAAACTAGATGAACACTTATACAGTATAGACTTAAGCAAGTCAAAGGTATAAGGTGCTTCAGAAATCAAATAAAAATCGTACAATTTAAATTCAAGAAAAATAATCACTTTAAATTTTTATTCAACAATCTCAATTCATAGCTGAATATATAACCACTAACTTCCACTGATTGATCATTATGTTACTTTCTGCAAATTTTCTTAGATTCAATTTATCAGGGAATGCACTCGCAAATGAATCACTCGAATTATGGTTATTTTCTCTCGGTGTGTGTGATATTAAGAGTAAATGTAATGAACACAAATTCACACATACAAATTTAAAGATGGAAATTTTATGGGTGAAAAGATCTAATGAATGGGTTACGGTCATTGAAAAATGGAAAACATCATCTTTTATTCGTACCATTTTCTCTTGAACTTATCTTTTCATGTTTTAACTCTTCACGCGATAATTAATTTTGTTATTCGGACTCGGTTAGGACTTTTTCGGGTTAAGTTATTTTGGATAATAATGGGAATACTGGGTAAACTTCGGAGTTGGAAAGTTTTCTTATAAATGTTAGTTGGCACTTTTTTGGACTTTTTCTCATTTTCTCTTCTTTTTCCTTCTATTTTTCATATTTTTTTGCTCATTTTTTCATATTTTTTTTTTATTTTTGTTTGAGCATTTTTTTTTTCTATTTTTCTGCCCCTTTTTATGTGCCGCATGCATTTGATTGATGAATTTTCCGATTTTCGCAACTCCGAGCCAATTGGGTTTTTCAGATTAACAAATGAAAAGGTATATCAATTTTCGAGCTGAAAGTGGCTTTGCAAAAGGGATGAATTTTTTATGACTTTTTATGGATAATATTTTTGGGTAACAAACAATGGCCTAAGTTCTTTTATCCGAATTACTAATTACATTACCATATGCGTCTCGAGATTAATTTTAATTATGAGACATTTTGGTGCATTTTCAAAATAATATCTTAGTCGTTTTCCTTAACCGATCAAATAGTAATTTAGAGATCATCCATGACATTTTTAACACTGAAAAGAACTTTTGAGTTCATTTTTAACTCAGAGTGATATAATTACTCAGAAAAAATGATAGGATCAAAATCTCACCGGGTTAAAAATATCCACACTTATTCGTTAAGTCATCAAATTTTGATCATTGTTCGTTTTCAATTTCGGCCAAGTGCATTGGATTTTTACAAATTGAAACTTCAAACAAAATTTAGTGATATTTTTGAAGATTTTAAATTCCAATTTTTATTTATTTTGAAGAAAAATATATTTGATTTTTTTCGAAAATTTTCAATTTTTTCTATATTTTTTTAACTTTTTGACTTTTTAAATTTTTTGGCATGTTAAAATTGTGAAGTTTAAAAAGATGCACTTGCCACCCCTAACTTAGATTTTTGCACTGTCCTCAATCAAAAGGACTAAAATCCAAATAAGAAAATAAAAAGTGCAAAAATAAAAACAAACAAATACTTAAATTGTAATTTTTTTCATTAATAAACTTGATTACAATGCATTAACAAGGGAAGGAAATTACATAGTTTAAAAAAAAAAAAATATATCACGAAAAGCATAAGAACTAAATAACAAAAGAACCACAAATAAGGCCAAAGGATTTAGTGAGAGGGGCCAGGAGCATTAGGGTCTTGGGTGTATGGATCATAGAAGTAACTCGGGAATTGTGCATCGGTCCCCATGTTCAAGCGATACATGTTTTCTTGGAGGCGTATCATCATTCTCATAGCGTGCCTACAATCTCGATGCTACACTTTGCGCTCCTCGAGGAACTCGATAATAAACCCCTCGATGCGAGTCTCCAAATAGTTAATGTGGCTATTGATTACTGCCGTATTGTATGCGCTTTCGTCAAATTTGGCTTCGTAATGTGGGTCGGCCTCATTGTCACCCTCGCCGCCATCCCCCCTAACTTGAACATCATCCCTGATGATGCTGTAAATAGTACCACCAGTATGAGGTGTTGACAAGCTCAAGCTAGTGGCTATTATGGCAGCACAAGAGTAATAAACTAGTAGAAGGAGATGAGGAAAAGATGAGAAACACTTGTATTTAAGTGGTTCAGCCAATATGGCCTACGTCCACTGCGAGTGTGTGACAAAATTTCACTAGAACAAGGGCATTGATGGCCTGTGATACAATATCTCACTTTCTATCTCTACTATGTATTTCTGCAGAGCTCCCGCCAGGGTTACAATTATGGTTATTTTCTAGGTAGAAGAATACATGTATATATAGAGCTTGGGGGTGTAGTGTACCCCCCCATCATGCCATGAGCATGTGTGTGGTGATCGAACCAATATCACGTGGACACCTGGCTGTGCCACATGCTGATAATGATGACCAAATATTCCCTCACGTGAAGGGAATGAGTTGGTTATAATGGTGTAGTCCACGTGTTCTAAATCTCCCATGTGCTTGAGTATGCTCGGACCTGTCATGTCATCCATTATAACCTCGACCCAATCGAGTACGATGTTGGTAAATTCAAGGGTTGTCTTGATCTGCCCATTATAAGTTTAACCTCGTCTTGATTGACCAACCAAGGTTAGGTATTAAGCATAGCTACAGTGTCGACTGAAACAGAGTACGGCGGTGGCAGTTGCTTGAGCCCGTGAGATACTGCTGACCTCGGCTGATGGTCAGTTGAGGTTGGTCATTCTGGTGCCTACCTTCTGAAGGACGACCTCTCTAATGGCCATTGTGAGCTTCATGTTGACTCGGCTATTATGTCAGCCAAGGTTATTGACTCAGAGTACGAGGGTACATATCGAGCACATCAATCACCCCACAGCCCTTAGTCTCCTGTGTGAGTAAGTGGCTAAGGCGTATATAAGTTAGGCTGCTGAAGAGTCATTTTTGGTGCCTTGGGGTAATGGAGTGATTCCTTGGACATATGTCACTTTTTGAAGTGACTAACGTTTGCCCCAAGATATGACTGCACTGATGGTGCCTTTTAGGGTGTCTAGGGCAATGATGAGAGGCTTGGAAATTATGCCCCCATCATTAAAGAAGGTTTAAATAGCTTTTCTATTTCCTCATTCTCTTTCTTCTCTCACTTTTCCCCTATAGAGTTCTTGTTGCAAAATTTTTCTCAAACCTTCCATAGCCAAAGCTTCACCCTCTCTCTAGTTCTCAGATCTTCCTGGGTTTGTAACCCCTTCCCTTTCATTCTTCATTGCTCAGGTAGCCATCTTGGTCTTTGCTTCTCTAATTTCTGGCTTCATTTGTAAACTTCCATATTTTTCGGTGAGTTTTATAGTTTTCGGCAAGGGAAACCACCACTATTTGGTGATTTTAAGTGAGAGCCAGTAGGCTTTAGGGATTATTTCAAGATTACTTAGTCATCCTGAGGTTAGTTTAGGTCGGAGTTTGGCCTTTTGAATTTTTTGACTGACCTCCAGTTATCTTCTTCGGTGGGCTACTTTACACATGTTCTTGGTGTTCTTGTTAAAAAACCTTTGGATTCCAAGTTTTGATATTTAGTTTGGGTAGTATAAGTTGTTTACTTGTTTGCCTTTTTATCTTGAACTCTCCAAGTGTATCGTCCTCTATCGGATGCTATGACCTCTGTATAAACTTAATGAAGAGTTCCCAACTCTGTGCGAGGAGTGTTTTAACAAGATAAGTCAAATAGAGTTAGTCCAGGCCAAAGCTCGTAGGGCCGAGACTTTTCCCCTCAGACTAATTTTTCCTCCACCATTAGCTATAATTCACCCTGAGCCCGCCGAGGTTCCTATCCCTATGTCAGAATCGGCTTCTTCAGACCAAATCTCAACATCTAAGGCTGGTGAGTCCATAGACTCCTTTCCAGAGGCTATGGATTACTCCCCAAGGCAAAGTGGAGTTTCTGGGGATAAAGAGGTTTCAGATCGTTCCTCATCCCATAGAGATGCTAGCACTTCACGTAGATCTCCTTCCATATAAATCTTAGAGCCCAGTGTAGCTTATCCTCCTCGCTTTGAGGCTATTCCTCTATCAGGGTATACTGGCATAGAGTTTGCAGAGAGGTTTCCAGGTGGTGTCCCCACTGAGGCTCAGGCTGAGGTTGCTAAGAAAGACGATGATGAATGAAGTGACTTATATACCTCTATAGATGTAGGGTATGAGAGTATCATAAATGAGTATGACCTTCTAGTATTCAGACACCTAGATTCAATTGATTCCTAATTCATCTTGAGGAAACCTCTGAAGGACGAAAGGGCCTTCGATGGCCGAGAGGGTGAAATTTACGTCTATGAGAAGATGTTTAAGTTAAGTTTTTGTCTTCCCATCCACCCAACTATCAGAGCCATACTCACTTACTTAAACCTTTCACCTTCCCAATTATCCCCAAATACTTGGAGGGTTATGATTGGGGCTATCGTCCTTTGGAAGGCTGTTCACCATACATACCTTCCCGTTAGAGTTTTTACTACTTGCTATGTTCCCTCGTCTGCTAAAAATCACCCTGGTTATTACCACTTCGTAGCTAGGAAATCCAAGAAAAAGTTCTCTTGGTTACTGAGACTTCCAACCATAATTGGAAACCTCAGTATTTCTTTATTTCTGGGGCCTGGGAGTCTGTCCCAGATGAGGCTTGTGGAACATCAGTTCCAAGGACCCCTCTGAAATGGGCTGAAGTCTCCCATGCAGCTAAAGCAGACCCTAGACTTAGCCAGGATAATTACAAGAACATTGAGGACCTTCATAAATAAGGCAAGAAGCGTCGTCTTGTTAAGTATAAACATCTGATGACCCCCTATTAGCTTTCTCAGACAGGTTTGGGGGTGGTCTTCTGGAAGAACTTCGTAAGTTTCAAAAAAATTTCTTCCCAAGTGATGTCTCATACTTTTTATCTAGTTGACTTGCTAACTCAGAGACTTATCTTTTTACAGAGCGACCAACAGTCATTTCGAATGACTTTTAGGAGATGTCAGGCCCCAGCCTTATAAAGGTTATGGAGAAACGTGGTGGTAAGAATGTACCCCCTCCTGCCCAAACAAAAAGGAGCATCAGTACCTATAAGGACGATGCTACTAAGAAGAGGAAGGTTCCCACCGACCCGACTCATATGAGGCTGAGCAAGACTCACACCAATGACCGTGCCACACTCATTTCGACCGATGCACCTTGGTTTCTCGTCTATCGTAGCTCAAGATAGGAGATAGCATTATCGGCCATAGCCTGCAAGCTATCGATGATATTGGAACCATCACGACGGAGGAGGATAAGAACTTTCTTCAGGCATTAGATGTCCCATTGTTGGCCAAGATTACACTTCACATGGCGATTCAGGTATCAATTTTTTAATTTTTATTCCAAGTATTCTCTCTACCGTTAGAAAATTATAATTCATATGTCTGATCTTCTTCTGTAGAGTGTGGTGTCTCTTCACCGCCTTGTTGACTGGTATCTAAAGAAGTTTCCCCTTATATAAAAGGCCAAGGATGCTGAGAAAACTGAGGTCAATCTAAAGGCCAAGGTTGAAAAGCCGAAAGAAGTCGTCAAGGACAGGACAACTAGATTTCTCAGCTTAAGGAGGATCACGACAAGGATCTGAAGGCAAAAGATCAGAGTCTTCAATCGAAGGTTGATGTTGATATGAAAGCTGTGTTGGAAGATGCTTCAGAGAAGATAATTGAAGACTACAAAGTCTTTGACGATTTTGTAGTCTTTAGTTTTGACTATCTGTAGAGAAGCATCAGAGAAACCATTCGATGAGAAGCTATGAAGCAAGGTGAGTCTGGGAGCTTGATTGCCGAGGATTTTATCGATCTCAGCTTTGGAGACCCTTGATTCACCCAAGCTTTAAAGGAAGTAGAAGATTTTGATGCTGCCCCGACCAAGACGACTCCTCTTGAGGTCACGAACACTAACGATGATGCTCAGCATGATGACGAGGTTAAAGTTACGAATCCCATCCATGACCTCACTAATCCAATTGCTGACCGGGCGGCTCCTGCCGAGGGTCAAACTGAGCTCTAAACCTCTATCCTTCTTCGAAGAACTTTTGTGAAGCTTTGTGTAATTCTTATTTTGATGAACTTTGGTTATGGCTTTTTTATGTTTTGAATGTAACTCTGTAACCTCTTCATATTACGAATATAAGCAGATTTATTTTTTCTATTTCTATTGCTCTTATATGATGTTTTGTTGTTCTATAATTGTGATGTTCCACATACCACAAATTTCACCATAAGAATAGAAACATAATAAAGATGTTAAGAGTCTGAGGTCACCAAATTATGCTGTTTATCCTCATAAGAATAGAAACATAATAAAGATGCTCATAGTTTCACCAAATTAATGATGTTTAACCTCATATTTTGACCAAACTAATGATGTTTTAAGGTCTGAGGTCACCAGATTAATGATGTTGAACCTCATATTTTCTCCAAACTAATGATTTTTAAGGTTTGAGGTCACCAAATTAATTATGTTTACCCTCATATTTTCACAAAACTAATGATGTTTTAAGCTCATATTTTCACAAAACTAATGATGTTTTAAGGTCTGAGGTCACCAGATTAATGATGTTTAACCTCATATTTTCACCAAACCAATGATGTTTAAGGTCCGAGGTCAAGGTCACCAAATTAATGATGTGTACCCTTAAATTTTCACCAAATTAATGATGTTTACCCTCATATTTTCACCAAACTAATGATGTTTAAGGTTTGAGGTCACCAAATTAATGATGTTTACCCTCATATTTTAACCAAACTAATGATGTTTTAAGATCTGAGGTCACCAGATTAATGATGTTTACCCTCATATCTTCACCAAACTAATGATGTTTAAGGTATCAGGTCACTAAATTAATGATGTTTACCCTCATATTTTCACCAAACTAATGTTTTTAGGGTCTGAGGTCACCAAATTAATGATGTTTAAGGTCTGAAGTCACCAAATTAATTATGTTTAACCTCATATTTTCACTAAACTAATGATGTTTAAGGTATGCGGTCACCAAATTAATGATGTTTACCCTCATATTTTCACAAATATGCTAACAGAACACATACTTGCTTCTCATTGATATTTTACTTCATAATTTGATGCTTGGATTACAAAAAAATAAAATAACTACAACATCATAGGTAATATTTCTTTAAATGGTCGACATTCCAAGAGTTTGAAAAATGCCCTCCTTCTAGATTTTCTAGCCGATAGGTATGAGGTACAACCTCATCAATTACCCTATAAGGACCATGCCATTTCGGATGGAACTTATTAGGTTTTTACCACATCTTCTTCAGGACCAGGTCTCCCATAGCTATCGGCCTTGAGTTTACCCTCTTATTGTAGAACCTCGCAGTTCTTTGTGATAGGCTGCTTGTCTTTTCTCAGCACCTTCCCTTCTTTCCTCAATTAAATCAAGATCAATTCTTCTCTCTTCCCCATTCCTCTGAGGGTCATATGTCTGAATTCTATGAGTAGGTAGCCCTACCTCTGTTGGGATGACAAACTCTGAGCCATGGGCTAACATAAATGGAGTTTCCCCTGCGGGTGTTCTCATTATCGTCTTATAAGCCCAAAGCACATCATATACCTCTTCTATCCATCTTCCTTTGGCCTCTTCCAACTTCTTTTTTATCCCATCAAGTATTGTTCGATTTGTGACCTCAGTCTGACCATTTGCCTGGTGGCGGCCAGGGGAAGAGAAGAATTGTTTGATTCCTACTCTTTCACAGTATTTTTCTAAGGAAACATTCTTGAATTGGGTTCCATTATCTGAGATGAGGGTGTATGGAAAGCCATACCTACATATGATGTTCTTCCAAATGAACTAGAAGGTCTTCTTCTCAGTGATTGTGATCATTGGCTCGACTTCTACCCATATAGAGAAATAATCAATCGATATAATTAAGTACCGATAATTGTTTACACCCTTTGTCAAGGGTCCTACCAAATCAATGCCCCATACTACAAATGTCCAAGGGGAGATGATAGAAGTCGTAGGTTATGAGGCTAATGAGGAATGGTGGAGAACCTTTGACACTTATCACATCTCTTCACATACGCAGCTGCATCTTTGGCCAAGGTCGGCCACTAGTACCCCTGAGTAATTATCCTCTTATCCAATGACCTTCCTCCAATGTGGCTTCAACGAGAGCCCTCAAGTACATCTTGTAAGATGTATAGAACCTATGAAGGATGATCACATCTGAGAAGAGGGAGTAGGAATCTCTTTTTGAATAGGACATCTCCCACAATAGAGAATCTAGAATCTCTGAACCTTAGCTTTCTCCTCTCTAGCTTTGACTCTGGAAATTCTCCCCCTATGATGTATCTGATAAGAGAGTCCATCTATGAGGACCCCATATTCAGATTTAGGCAAGGTCTAACAACCTCTTCCTTTTTAATGGTTGGCTTGCGAAGAATCTCGACTAGTACTGTTCTCCTTATGTTGGTTCTTGTTGCTGAGGATAACCTCGTGAGTGCATCAACTCGACTATTATCAAGATGAGGTATCCTCTTCATATTTACTTATTTGAAAACTTCTAGCATCTATCGCACCCTCTTCAGATATCTGGCCATCATTTCATCTTTGGCTTCATACACCCCCAAGATATAGTTCACAACTAATCTGGAGTCATTGTGGACTAGGAGTTGGTCGACACTTAGGGATCTTGCCAAAGAAAGACCTTCTATAAATGCCTCATACTCTTACTCATTTAGCGCATATTCAATCTCTGTACCATATGGTGCCGATACTATCAACCCTTTTCCACTCCCATTTTCACAGGACGACCCATCAATGAAGAGGTTCCAGATTCTTTCATTTAAAGAGAAGTTTCCCTCTTTCAAGTTCCCTTATTTGAAGAGGTATCTCTCTTCTTCATTCTCAACTGCCTTTTTCCTGGGTGTACTTGTCTCAACCTCGTCTGCTGCTAAGCTAACGTTCCTTTCCACTTGCTCATTTGTAGCTTCAAGACTGCTCTTAACCTCGGCCTCGTCCCACGTAAACTCGACCATAAAATCTGTGAGTGCTTTTCCTTTTATGGCAACCCTAGTTGATAAATAATATCATACTCTCCCAACTCAATTGCCTAAGTCATTAGCCTTCTAGACTTCTCAGGCTTATGGAGGACCTGTCTGAGTGGGGAATCGGTGAGGATGACTATGGAATGAGCTTGGAAGTATGGCTTCATTTTCCTAGAAGCATGTATCAAGGCAAAGGAAAACTTTTCCATGATAGGGTACTTATGCTCTGACCCTTGGAGTGCCTTGCTAGTAAAATACACTGGTCTTTGTACTCCATCCTCTTATCTTATTATTGTAGCACTAATGGTTGACTCTGAGACAGCTAAATATACATACAACTTCTCACCCTGAATTGGTCGTGATAAGAAAGAGGGGATTCGAGTTAGCTAAATATACATACGGCTAAATATATATTCCTCATTCCATTCGAAGGCTTTCTTAAGAACTTTGAAAAATGGAAGACATTTATCTGTAGCTCTAGAGATGAACCTGTTAAGTGCATCTACTCGTCCGATCAGCCTCTGAATCTCTTTGATGGTTCGGGGTGTCTTCATTTATAGCAAAGCCTTTATCTTCTATGGATTAGCTTTTACCCCCTCTAATTTACAATGAAACCCAAAAACTTTCCATCTCATACCCCAAAGACACACTTAGCCGGGTTGAGCTTCATTCTGTGTCCATGGTATTAAAAGTTCTTTCAGGATCGGCCATGTGAGTGTCGGCCTTTAGACTCTTCATGATCATGTCATCCATATAAACCTCCATGAACTTGCCTATCTGATCCTCAAACATCTTATTTACAAGACATTGATATGTAGCCCATGCGTTCTTCAGGTCAAAGGGCATAATCTTATAGCAATAGGTCCCCTTGTTCGTGATGAAGGGTGTCTTCTCTGATTTAGCCGGGTGCATAAAGATTTAATTATAATCGTAATATGCATCCATGAAGCTCATAAGCTCATGACCTGCTGTGGCGTCCACCATCTGATCTATACGATGAAGAGGGAAGCTATATTTAGGACAAGACTTATTCAAGTCAGTAAAATCTACACACATCCTCTATTTCCCATTTATTTTCGGCACTATAGCAGCATTGGATAGCCACTCTGGGTATATGACCTCTCTAATGAACTCGGCCTCTTCAAGATTTCGAACCTCATCTCTGATGACTTCGTACTTTTCTTTTGAGTATATCCTTCTCTCTGCTTAATGGGCTTGGCATCATCTACAACATTAAGTTTGTGACACATGATCTCAAGGTCAATACCTGTTATGTCTGCATGACTCCAGGAAAATATACTATGTCTCAACCTTAATAGCATGATTATCTCCTCTTTGATTTCAGGATTTAGGGACTTGTCGACTTGGATGTTTTTTTTGGCTCGTCCTCATTGAGGACGATGGATTCTACCTCCTCCACAGCCTCAACCTTTTTGAGCTTTGTTTCCTCTCTGGGATCAAGGGTGTCGATGTTGTAAGTGGTGGTTGCCTTCTTATAAGCCTCTCTCTCTTCTACAGAGTTGAAGTAGCATTCTCGTGCCGATGTTTGGTCACCCTGAACTTCCCCTACTCCATAAGGAGTCAAGAATTTTATCATCTGGTGGACTTTTGAAGGCACAATCTCAAACTCTTTTAGGGACACCCATCCCATTATGAGGTTGTAGGCTAAAAAGAAATTTTCATCCATCACAAAGAAGTTAATTTTTCTGGTCAACCTCTTAGGCCATTCATCACCCATTCTCACATCCATTTCATACATTCCCAATGGATGGAATTTCTCTCTGCTGAAGCCGATCAAGGGGTGATGATATGGGACAAGCCTTGCTCGACTGAGACCCAAGATCTTGAAATAGGGCTAGAACATAACGTATGCTGAAATCCCCCCATCAATAAGAATCCTCTGAACTTCACATCTATGCACCCTTATGATTATGACTAGAGGTTCATCGTGAGGAGCTAAGATACCCTTGAAATCAAGTCACAAGAAGTCGACTATGAGTGTGTCCATGTCTACCTTTTTCTTTTCTCAAGTTTAACCTCTGTTGAAGCCAAGTTCACAACCTTGACTTTGGTCTCCGCATTTGCCTCTGCTACATGAGCCTTGTGATCAGCAACCTCTGAGCCACCTCCTCCTAATACCCTATAGATAGTGCTCATACCAAAAGAGATCATGTAGACTCTCTTTATTGGGATATTATTGTCCTTTTATGGGAGGTCCGGGTCATCGTCATCATCATCTAAGGCATCCTCTTTCTTTGCAGGGGAATCTTCCTGGAATTTATCATTTATTTTCTTTCTAGGGTCGTCTTGGTCACTCTTTGAAGCTCTCGTATCCACATACTTTCTCAGCTTTCTGGACTTCAGCATTTTTTCAATCTCGTCCTTCAGGGCAAAACATTTGTCAGTTAGATGGTCGTGATCTTAATGGAACTCACACTATAAGTTTTTGCTTCTCTTATATGGAGGAGCCCTCAGCTTCTCTGACCATCCCAGAGACCTATCATTCTTTATCTCGTTGAGGATGTGTTCACAACTCACAGTTAAAGGAGTATAGTCTACAAACTTGTCATCCTCAGTCCTCTTCTTTCCATCCTTTTTCTTCTGAAACTTCCCACTGCTACTTCCATTCTCATCCTCGTATTTTGCATCCATTTCTTCCTCTACATTCATGACCTTTCCAACTATTGCCAATAGCTTATCCATAGACTTAGGACGGTATTCAATAAGCTTCTAGAGTAGCTTTCCCTTCTGGAGTCCTCCAATGAGGGTTGTCATGGCTATACTCTCTTCACAGTCCTCTACCTCTAACTTTTTCTTGTTAAACCTCGCGATATAGTATCTTAGGCTTTCATTCTTTCCTTGCTTTACATAAAGCAAATGAATGTCTTCTTCTGAGGTCTTACCCCAAAGAAGAAATTATGAATGAATCGCTCGACCAAATGTCTAAAGTTTTCTATGGAATTCTTAGGAAGAGAGGTAAAACACACATGTGTTGCCCCAGTCAAAGTGCTTGAGAAAGCTCGGCACCTCATCTTATCTAGTATAGAGTATATGTCCATTGCAGACTGGTACATATCAATATTCTGAGCTGGGTTGGTACTTCCATCATACTTTGGTGATACTACTGGAGGTTTGAATTTGGCTGGGGTTGGAAGGCTGGCAATCCTTTCCACAAAGGGAGAACCCTCTGAGTACCCCCTCTGCAAGGGGTCTTGGCTTTTTATGAGATCTCTAATCTTATTTTTTAGCCTTTGGATAGAGTTGTTCCAGGGCTTAGAAACGTCGACCTGGCCGAGGTTGTCTCCGACCACCTCCAAGGGGTGAACCGAGGGTTCCCCATCTACATCACAACGTCGGCTGTTGACCTCCCCCTAATCACTATCTCAGCCAAATGGAGGTCTGTCATGATGGGGCTGACAGTTGCCACCCTCTCTTATGGAGCCATCAAGACTTTTTGACATGGATAGCCTCTCCCCTTAACTAGGCTGAGCCTTTCAAAGGCTGACCCTCTACTTAATCGATCGAAAGTCGAACCTCTTTGTTGAGCATCGCAATCTCGTCTTTCACCCTGACCTTGGCTCTGCTGAATAGGTCATACAATGTTGTTTAAGATCTCATACTTCTCCCAACAGTCTACTGGAGCATCCTCGGCCTCTATATCGTCGTACCTATCCTCTGAGCAAGGGTTTCCTTGCCTCCCTAGGCGTAAACACCTAGGGTCAGCAACATCCCTCCACCGTTGTGGAGTAGGTAGGTCTTTTTGTGGTGCCTGGGGTATTCCCCTGGCCTCATGTTGTCCCTAATCATCTATCAGAGTAATCATCTCCGGTGAGACCCTAGGTGGTCTCATCATCATATTCTGGCTTAGCTGGGAAAATTTCTCCTGCATTATTTGTTGAGTAGCAACTAAGGACTTCAAGGCTGTCTCCACCTCAGCCATCTCGGACTAGGGTGGCTCTTGGCTGGAACTGGGCCCTCCACCACCAGATGGTGGAGGTGGTAACTCTGGTGACATATAAAACGATTAGAGAGCTTGTAATGAAAATACTAGAGATCTTGAAACCTTAAAGGACCTCTTTCAATGGTGAAACAACTCCACACAAGGGGGAGGGCCGGTTCACCACCAGATTCTTCGATGAGGTCAAGCAACAAATGAGGAAGAGATGAATCCTCTCATTCCCATAGATGGCACCAAAATAATCATGACGTTAATAGAACCACCAGTATGAGGTGTTGATAAGCTCAAGATAGTGGCTATTATGGCAGCACAAGAGTAATAAACTAGTATAAGGAGATGAGGAGAAGAGGAGAAACACTTGCATTTAAGTGGTTCAACCAATTTGGCCTACGTCAACTGTAAGTGTATGAGTGAATTTCAATAGAACAAGGGCACTGATGGCCTGTGATACAATCTCTCACTTTCTCTCTCTACTGTGTATTTTTGCGGAGCTCTGCTAGGGTTAAAATTTTGGTTCTTTTCTAGGTAGAAGAAGACATGTATATATAGTGCTTGGGGGGTGTAGTGTACCCCCCAATCATGCCATGAGCATGTGTGTGGTGATCGAACCAATATCACGTGGACACTTGGTTATGCCACATGCAGATAATGATGACCAAATATTCCATAACGTGAGGGGAATGAGTTGGTTATAACGTGTTCCAAGTCTCCCATGTGCTTGTATATGCTAGGACCTGTGATGTCATCCATTGTAACCTCAGCCCAGCCGAGTATGATGTTGGTAAATCTGAGGGTTGTCTTGATCTGTCCATCATAAGTATGACCACGGCCTGATTGACCAACCGATGTTAGGTATTAAACACATATGCAGTGTGGGCTGAAGCAGAGTACGTCGGTGGCAGTCACTTGAGCCCATGAGATACTACTGACCTCGGCTGATGGCCAGCCGAGGTTAGTCATTGTGGTGCCGGCCTTCGAAAGGACGACCTCTCTAATGGCCATTATGATCTTTCTGTTGACTCGATTGTTATGTCAGCCAAGGCTGTTGACTCCGAGTACAAGGGTACATATCGAGCACATCAGTCCCCACTCTCATCATCACCACCACCTTCTTCCATCTTCACATTCTCAAAAATAGGTTGAGGAGGTTGCAAATTTTGCAATTGCCTTGTGTTTCGCTCAATGGATGATTCATTTGTGAGCCTAGGCACACGGGTGAAAGAACCTTCGCTGGGAACATGAGCATCGTCGCAATGTTCGTAAATAAACCTCCCATATGGGAGAGACATCTTGCTCTTTTTATTGAAGGCAACAACAGTGATATCTTGAAAATAAATATGCAAAAGGCTAATGCAGCTTTGTTGATCGAGGAGGTGGTAGAGAAAGGTTCCATGGCATTGTTGGATTGTGTAATTATTAATGGTGGGAAGGATTGTGCCGCATGTGATAAGGTGGCATAGCGAATATGGTAGGGAAGTTTCCCTATGGGAATGTGTCCATGGTCCATTCATTGTTGAGATCCCAACGTTCGACACATTCTTGCTTTGAGATGTAGGGCACGACATTCAGATATGTGTGATTTTAAGAGATGCTCACCCCTATGTATCGCATCTTGTGTTGAATTATGGAGAGGGAGAGGGCTTCTTTCCTCGGACATAGGTCTCGTATTGACCTAGAGATTTGAGGAAGAGTGTCTTATAGAAAAGACGCATAACTTCATTTTTACGAAATCGGTGAGTGGGTGCAACCATCGGCACCACCCAAAATGATAAAAAAATGGTTGTGACCTCGTCGGGGAGGTCATCCCATATGATTTTTCTCTCAATGAAAACCATTCGAGAGGGGCCAAAGAAGAACTCTACCCAATTTCGCTCTTGACATGAGCGAAATCCTTCATTTTCTCCGTCATCAATAATGTTGATGGACTCATACTTGGTTGGGCGAGTCATGGATGAATTTGGTGGAGGAGAACTTGAGGTAATTTTAGGAGTGAATAGGAAGATGTTTGTATGGAGAAAATGGTGGGGATGGGGGAGGTTTTATAGGTGGTGGGGAGATGGGAAAGGGTGGGGATGTGAAACATTTGGGTGGGAAATTGTGGAGTGGATGAATTGTGGTTTTTTTTTTTTGTCTTAGAGGGATGTATAAGGTTGAAAATTTTGAATCGGGATGTAAGGGGAAAGGTTGGGGGAAGGGGGATGAATTTGGTGGGAAAAACATGGAGGAAAAAATAGAATTTCGATCGGGTCTGGAAAATCGATTTAGCTCGACGAATCGGTTCGGCAGAACCTTCTGCCCAAACGCTGATTTTTTTCTCATTTTCTCATAGACTAAGTTTTGGGGATGGGAAAATACCTCTAAAATCACTCTTAATACCCTCCTTTCACTTTTGGTGGTCAAACATCATCAAAACCTCACAATTTTGCGACACACACTCTCTCGGGGCATAGTAGGGTAAAATTATGTGTTCCTAACCCTTGCTAATGTAGACTCGAATGAATCCTAAAAACTTTAAAATACACATGACTCTCACTATACCACAAATCCACCCTATACATGTAGGGGTGCGACGACCTCTATTAAAAAAACCATTCATCACCGTACTCGGGTATCGCCATACTCGGGGTCCGACAACCAAATCATGTCATCTTCCTCAATGCATGCCTCTAGGCATGTCTTTAGGCTTTGTCCATTTACTTTGAACGTGTCCCAACCTTTTGGATTCTCTAATTCTTTCGTACCATGGGGAAACACCTCTCTCATGACGAACGAAATGTTCCACCATGAACATAACTTAACGTGAAATAAATGGAGATGTGAGTTGTACAAAAGAAGTTTTTAGCCCGGACGAAATTCTTTTTCGATTGATATTCTCTTCAGCAATGCGTGTGCTTTCATACGCATCATTGCATATTTCTTCCAACTCATGCAATTGAATTTTTTGAACTTCATCGACTTTATCAAGATTATAATTCTTGATGACCCGGTATGCTTTGTGCCCGAGCTCAATGGGAAGATGGAAGGGCTTTCCATACACAAAGCAGAAGGGGGACATTCCGAGGAGGTTCTTATACGCGGTTATGTAAGCCCATAGCGCATCGATCAATCTATTAGATAAATCCTTGCGGTTGTCATCAACAATGTTTTTGAGAATATGTTTGATTTCAAAATTTTCTAGCTCGGCTTGCCCATTCGTTTGGGGGTGGTAAGTAATCCCAACCTTGTGGGCGACACTATACTTTCTCGTTAACTTTTCAAATGGACTATTATAAAAATGTATGTTATTGTCACTAATAATTGCCTTCAGAGCACCAAAATGAGAAAGTATATGTTTGTGGATGAACATTACCACCACTTTACTATCATTCGTCCTAGCAACTACTGCCTTTACCCATCTCTGGATGACACTAGGGATTTTGTCATCCAGCACACATCTCCGGATTATTTGGTCGGTGCAATATTTAAATAAATAAGTATCCTCATAGAAAATATGAGCGACCAAGTGAAGAACTTCCTCCTCTCTTCTAGTGTCCAATAAGAGGGGATGACCCCCATGAATAGGTGGTTCACAATATCCGTAAAAAAGGGAGAGAGGAATAAGAAAATATTTCCTCATCCATGATATACTCGTCTATAGGTATGGGATCTTTAGGTAAGTCGGACGCGAGGCTTGATAAATGATCGTTTATGACGTTCTCTACTCATTTATTATCTTTAATGGAAATATCAAATTCTTGGGGTAGCAAGATCCACTTAATGAGGAATGACTTTGTATCCTTCTTAGAAAGGAGATATTTGAGCACCGCATGGTCTATAAAGCACGTTATGGGTGACCTGATAAGGTAAGAACATAACTTGTCTAGGGGGAAAACTACCGCTAGCAACTCGTTCTCCCTGGTGGAGTAATTCAATTGCGGCCCGATTAAAGTCAAACTAGTGTAGTATATGATGTGGGATTTCTTATCTCTCCATTGACCTAAAACAATCCCTACCATATAATCACTCGCATAACACATAAGCTCGAATGAAAGGGTCTGATCTTGAGCTTGCATGATGGGAGCGAAGATTATCATTCTTTTTAACTTTTCAAAAGCTTCTTGTCATGCTTCACTCCACTCAAAAGGGGCATCCTTCATAAGTAGGTTAGTTAATGGCCTGTAAATGTCGCTAAAATCCTTAATAAACCTACGATAAAATCCCATGTGGCCCAAGAAAAAGTACATGTCTTTTCATGACTTGGGTGGGGGAAGTTCAACAATAACGTCAATTTTAGCCCTATCGACCTCTATCCCATTGCATGAAAAGATGTGTCCAAGAATTACGCCTTCGGTAATCATAAAATGTCACTTCTCCCAATTAGTACCAACTTCTTTTCTACACATTTGGCAATCACCTTATCGATATTAGCGAGGCAATGGTCAAAAGAGGGGTCGAAGACACTAAAATCGCCCATGAATACCTCAATTCCCCCTTTGACCATGTCATTAAATAAACTAAGCATGCACCTTTGAAAGGTAGTGGGTGCATTACACAATCCAAATGTCATTCGTTTTTAGGCAAACGTGCCAAATGGACATGTGAATGTAGTCTCCTCTTTATCTAACACATCCACGTCAATTTGATTAAACCCGAAATAACCATCTAAAAAATAATAATATGGGTGGACAACAACTCTCTCAAGAATTTGGCCCATAAAAGACAAAGGCAATTGGTATTTTCTAGTGCTGGCATTGAGATTTTGATAGTTAATGAAAATGCGCCACCTGGTGGTGCTACATTTTGGAATAAGTTCCCCTTGAGCATTTTCTACCACAACTATTCCGAATTATTTGAAAACTTGAATAGGACTCACCCATTTACTATTTAAGATGGGATAAATGATACCCGCTTCCAATAACTTAATGATTTCTACTCTAACGAGGTATTTCCTAGTTGGGTTCAAATGCCTTTGCATCTCCCTAGAGGTCTTCACGTCCTCCTCTAGGTGGATTTTATGGGTATAAATTAAAGGACTTATACCCTTCAAATTCGTGATGGTCTAACCAAAAGAACCTTCATGCTTCCTCAAAATGGCCATAAGGTTTCCCTGTTACTCATTATTAATGCTTGGGAAGACAATAATGGGATATGTCCCATCCTCTCCTAAATAAGTGTATTTGACATTATAAGGAAGCTTCTTTAATTTGAGTTTTGGAAAATTCACATCAGAGGGAAACGTGCACGACTCCCGCATTGGTAGTTCCTCGAATCGATAGAACCAACTAATATCTCTCACATCCTCATCGCTCTTACCCTCATCCTGAAAATTTCTCATCTCCCTCACCTCTCGCTTAAAATTGGTGTACGTAATTTCACTCTTGTTCTTCGTAGCTAGACACACCTTTAGCAGATCCCTAGTCTGATTACCCTCAAAGTGTTCATGTACTACCTCCTTTAAGATCCAACTCATGTAACTTGTCCTCATCACCCATTTTCTTGGTGATGTTGAATATGTTTGTCTCGAGTGTCATCTTCCTAAACATGAGTTGTATTTGGAAATTATGCATTAATCAACGCATTAGCCGTAGCTAAGAATGAGTAGCCAAGGATCATGGGAACATGATGAATCAAGGCAGAGGAGGGATCTATGTCCCAAATGACAAAATTTACTGGGAAGTAGAATATGTCGACTTGGAAAATCACGTCCTCAATTATCCCTAATGTATAATCATGGAACGATTTGCGAGTTGGAGAGTAATTTTTTAGGCCTTAAGGTCTCCCACATCTAGTTGTCTATAGATGGAGTAAGGGATAATGTTAATACTCACCCTTAAATCTAATATATCTCTCTCTAATGATGCATTAATTTCTAGGTGCACTGAATATTTATACTTTGGCGAAAGGTCACTCAAATGTATCGAAATTACGTTTTGTGCTAAGAACCCTTTCATTTTTACCTTTACTCTACATTTAACCATGACCAAGTCCTTAACAAACTTAAAATATGCGGGAATTTAATTTATAGCCTCTAGAAAAGGTAAATTAAGCTTTACTTGCTTAAGCACTTCTAAGATGTCATCACAGAAGGCCCCTTTAGGAGGAGGGACCAACTGTTAAGGGTAAGGAGCGGAATTAGGGGGTTTCACTACCACCTCAAGCCTAAATGTTTTGTGTTTGTCACTCTTTTCCAACAGGGCATCTTTTACCTCTATCGTGTCGGGAGAAACCTCCTTGTCATTTTTCTCATCATGTGAGGAGGTGATAATTCAACAACTCTCCCATTACGTACAGTGGATACCGCTTGACATTACAATTTATATTAATCAGTATTAGAGCTAACACATTTTTTACCTTGGGGAGGTCTTTGGCCTTAGTTGGGAAAGTTTCCCTTCTCTTTGACACTTAAGGAAGATTGCAACTTATACAACTGTGGTCATCCCTCCCCTCGGAGGTTTTTGTGCTTGGCCATCATCGAGAATATGGATGTGGGGGTTATATGTAAAGATAGAGTTACCAACCAATTTTGCACAAAATAGGCAAAAGAAATGTTTCCACCCCAACAGAATGGGATCAAAAGCATATTGATGCTTGTGAAACCAATTAGTTAAAGGATTCAGGGACTAAGTTATGGAATGGGAATGTGTTAGGCACCCATCCTGCCCTTTGCATCTCCCATGGGCATGTGTTAATCTTCTCCTAATAAACTCCACAAAGTGTGCGCGTGAATATATAAATGGAGAGTTGAATTACACGACTGGCGTCATGGATAAAAGCAAAGTGAGGTCATCCTAAGTGTGGTTCCTAAAATAGTAATCAAAATATAATATGCACGTTTGCCTGATCACTGATCATTATACAAGAAAAGTGGTATATGTGACATGAAAGACAAGCATATAAGACTATGATAGTTATTATAAATATATGATATGAAAACAACATTATAAACATGAGTATAAGAGGACTCGAATCTCCAAATTTATCAGAGACGCCTACGTAGCCTAAAAATACTTCAAAGTCCACGTAGTTCGCATATAATGAGGGGTGGGGTTTAATCTATAAATCCATTCGGGGACTTTTCATATATGTGTGCGTATAGAAAAAAGGTGTTTTAATGTGATAAAATATGATGAGAATTCCCCTTTTGGAATTTACAAGTAAATCCTATTTTTCTTATTTTTGGGTTTTTTAATAAGAAAAATATAGTATGTGAAATACTACTAGTAAAAAGTTGTATATTAATATGTATGAACTAATGAAGTAAATTGGTAAAGTAAGAATTCAGGGAGAGAATTAGAGATTGGACGTCTTTTATGAGCACTTGAGATTGATCTTGAGTGTTGAGATGTTGATCTTGCAATAGGATGGAGGTAGTATGAAGAGGGCTAAGGGATTTTGCTAAATGAGTAAGTAAAATATGAAAATGGAATGTAGGAAGGGATTTTAGGATGGGAACAACTCTGACTTCGAGAAAATACTGCTTAGAACCCTGAAAGTAATATTTTTCCTGGTCCTTTTCAAAGTGAGATCATGACCATTTTTATAGAGTCAGGGGTGTACCGACCGGCATTTCCCCATATGTACCTATCAGTAGGGCAACCTGGACACACTATCGATAGGTAGGGTCTTGAGAGTGCCATTCAGAAGTCTGTTGGCAAGTTTTTCGGAAAAATGGTCGTAAAATGCAATACATAATTCATAATTGCACATGGGATGGACCGTTGGAAAGGGTATTCAGATCCCTTCAAGAATCCACCGATCCACACCCGAGCCTGGGTGTTGATCGATGGTCAAATGGGGTCGAAAGAAACCATTGGTCTTTTAAACAGGAAATCCTTTGAGTGAAACAGATCGTTCATCTGAACTGTAAGGCCGATTCATGCACGAGATGGACTGATGGAAAGGGTATTTAGTGTCTTTTGATAGTTCAATGAACTTCTCTCAGTTCAAAGTGTTGACAGAGGTCAAATAGGGCCTAGAAGCACCAGGTGACCCTTCGGAGTAAAATGGGTCATTCGTCTATACTGTAAAGCTGATTCATGCACAAAGAAGACCCTTGGAAAGGGTATTCAGGTCCTTTCGAAGAACAAAAGATCTTAACTCAATCTAGAGAGTTGAAGGGAGTCAAACGGGGTCGAGGAGTGCCCGGTGGCCTTTAGATTAATTTTTTAAAATAAATTGTTCTTCTGAACTGTAAGGACGATTGGCACATTGGGTGGACCATTGGAAATGGGATTCAGAGACCTTAAAAGATTCAATGATATTTCACTCAGGCAAGAAAGTTGACTAGTGGTCAAACGCGGCCCCGAAGCGCCTAGTGGCCTTTAGATCAATACTCGAAGTATGACCTAGGGTTTATGGTGAATGAGTGAAAAGGGTTGTAGGGTTTTTCCATTGGCGTCTTGTGGATATCTACCATGTTTGAGGAGGTGACACATGTCATAGTACCATAACTCATCCATGTTAAAATCTTCCTCAGTGACGAGCTCAATGTGGTAGCAGTGGGTTGGCATATCTTATTTTTGGACCAAGAAGGGGGCCATTGTTACTCTTTGACCATGGATGCTAGGATAGCAAGGTAATCGACTAGGTTGTTCTTTGCACGAGGTAGGTAGTCAAATTTTATGTTTTGGAACTACAAAGCTAGCTCTTTTAGGTGGGCGTGGAAGGGCATGAGCTTTTATCTTCGAGTTTTCATTTTCTGAGCACTTGGACGATGATGAGGTAAGAGTCTCCATAGATGTTTAAGTGTTTGATACCTTTCTTAACGTCGGTCTTGAGGCCTATAATTCATGCCTCATACGTGTTCATGTTGTTGGTGCAAGGGAAGTTTAGTTTAATGGCGATGGGGGTGTGAGAGTTATCAGGGATGATTAGGAGTGTCCCGATGATGTATCCTTTCTTATTGGCAGCACCATCAAAGAACATTTGCCATATAAGATCTTCTTGAGAGGTGCAGAGGATATCTTCATTCGAGAATTTAGAGACCCAAACATAGGGTACTTAACAAGGTAATCGAAGAGGTTTCTCCTTTTTATAGCTTTCTGATTGATGTACACAATACCAAATTCAACTAGCAGCATCGACCATCAGGCCATTTGGCTGTATAGAGTGGGATTCTCAAGAAGGTATTTGATGGGATCCATTCAGGATACTAGTCTGATAAGGAAAGTAAGAATATAGTGCTGCAACTTTTGCGTGACCCAGATAAGGGTAACCGATGCTTTTTCTAGTGCAATGTAGTTAGCTTCGTACTCGATCAATTTTTAATTGGTGTAATAGATATCTCTTTCTTTACATGATATTCAATGTACAGAGTGAAAAAAACCTCTGCTATGGTATCCATTATGTTAAGTACAAAAGGAGGGGTAGACCTATCTGCAGAGGCATAAGAACCGGAGGTCGGGTGAGGTATCATTTGATTTTGTCAAAGGCTTCCTGGTAGTCCTCATTCCAGACTTTGGCTGAATATTTTTGAAGGATTTTAAAGATGCGCGCACAGATAGAAGTCAGCTGGCTAATGAACCGACTGATGTACTTTAGTTTACCCAGGAATCCTCAGACCTCCTTCTCCATTTGTGGTGAAGGCATCTCAAGTATGACTTTTGGAAGGTTCTACTTTCGATTCTCTTTTCACTAACCATGAATCCCAAGAGATTTCCTTTTGTGACATTAAAAACACATTTCTATGGGTTTAGCCGCATATGATGTTGTTGTATTCGTTTAAAGAACTTTCGGAGGGAGGGAATGTGACCTTCCCCAGTCTTAGACTTAATCATCATATCATCCAAGATGGTTGTGGAATCCCTTTGGTAGGTAGCCAGACATTCTTAAGTCTGAATAGCATGACGGTATAACAGAAGGTTCCCTATGGGGTGATGGATTATATTTTCTTCTGTTGGTCAGGGTACATCTTAATTTAGTGGTATATGAAAAATCCATTGATAAATGGCTTGAGATAATGACTAAATGTGTTGTCCATGATCATGTTGATGTTGGGTAATAGGTAATCGTCTTTTGGGGATGATTTATTCAAATATCGATAGTCGACGAACATGCGGACTATTCCTCCTGATTTCCTTACAAGGATGATGTTGGCTAGCCATGTGGGGTATTCATTCATGCGGATGAAGCCTACATTTAATTTCTTGACCACCTCCTCTTTGACCTTGAGTGACCATTCAATGTGGAGTTTCCTTACCTTCTGTTTGATCGGTTTGCATTCGAGAAATAATGGGATCACATGTTGAGCTCTTTCGGGGTCAATACTGGCATGTCATCGTAAGACCATGTGAAGCTGTCCACAAATTCTTTCAATAGTTCTTCGAATTGTATGTGCTCATGCTCGTTAAGGGAGGACCCTATCCTAATATCGCTTTGATGGCTATTAAAATCGAGATTGATAACAACAGTCTCATCTTCATTAATTTGAATGCGATTGTGATATTTTTTTATTCTCCTTATTAATATCAGTTGAGAATTGTTCATTTGCATATTCATCGTCATCAAAGGTTTTATTAGAATCAAGACAGTTAATGTAAGGCATGATAAGATACTCAAAATCCTTATTTATTTTATTTTTGGGAAAAACAACATTGAGAACCTCATCAAAAGAGGTCGTAGTTACATTGATATTAGAAAAAAGAAAAGTAACAACAGGTGAAGAGATATAGTAAACAGTAAGGATGGGGTTGAATTTGAGCTGGTTGGACTGGTATAGCATTCCAGTTGAGGAGAGGCTTGTCTGCAACATTTATGAGAGTAGAGTCACCGGTGACCTTTCGAAGTAAAATGGGGCATTCGTCCGTAACTTAAAGTTGATTTATGGATGGGATGAATCATTGAAAAGGGTATTCAGGGCCCTTCGAAGATACAAAGAGCTTATCTCAAGCTAGAGAGTTGATCGAAGTCAAATGGGGCCCCAGGAGCGTTCGATTGCCTTAAGATCAATTTTCAAGGAAAAAAAACTATTCGTTCACCGTAAGATAGTTGGAAAGGGGATTCAGATCCCTTCAAAGATTCAATGAAAATTTGCAGTCGAGAAAGTTGACCAGTAGTCAAATGGGGATCGGAAGCTCCCACTGGCCTCCAGATCAGTACTCATAGTACGACCTAAGATTTATGGTAAATGAGTGAGTTTTAGGGACCTAAGGAGGTGCTTAGGGGGTCCTACGATGGGGTGTCTACAATAACGTGGCCTTTAAGTAAAAACAATTTGGGCATTTTGGGCATTTATTGCTGACTAAGCTTGCATGAATTAAGTTAAAGTGTCCTCGAGACTCTTTCGCTGTGGGATTATATAAGGAGCGGGAGGGGCATTAAAATTACCCTTATAGTCTCCCATTGCCTTAACTTGCTCTTGTAGCATAACTTTCTAGTGGGTATCATCTTACATTCCTTTGTTAAGTTTCCCACCTCAAAATGGAACACATATCCTTCTTTATTTCTCGAGCGGAGCCAAATATATCTCTTCCCCTATTTTAGACCACGTCCTCTAACCTCTTAGCTAGTTGGTTAATTTAGAGTTTCAACTTGGCTTTCTTGTCCAAGTGGTAGAGTCCAGACACAAAAGGAGTTATGGGCGTGTGTTTATCCTTGGGTTGGGTGTTCGGATCCAATGTGTCCCACTCTTAAGCAGTCTCGGTGACATACTTAAAGTGGGCTTCTGCATCGTCCACGTCTAACCCTAAGAACTCTCCTAAGCACATAGTCTTAACGAGTTTCGTGGCACTTATGATTAGCCCATAATGGAAGTAGGAGATGAGTCTCCAACTCCCAAAATCATGGTGTAGGAACATGTTAATTAACTCATTAAACCTCTCCCAACATCTATCGAAGTGTTTGTTCTCATTCTGCCTAAAGGTTTGAATTTGAGCCCTAATAGAATTCGTCCTATGTGCGCGAAAGAACTTTTACAGAAACTTAGTTTGCATATCTCTCCACGTGCCTGTTGAGTTCGGTGCTAATGACCAAAGGCAAGTCTTGGACTTGTACTTAAGAGATAAGGGAAAAATCTTAAGGCGCATTAAGTCTTGGGTGCATGTTTGATCATTAAACTTCTTGCATGCCTGCTCGAACTCTATAATGTGAAGGTAGTGCTTTTTCGACCCCATACCATGAAATGTTGGGAGAATTTGTATCACCCCAGTCTTAAAGTGAAACTATCCTGTATTATACGAGAATATAATGCATCTCGGAGCAACGATTCGCTCGGGATATAATAGGTCTCTTATGGGGCGATACGACATCACTCCCTCACCCGTTCTGAAACTAGCGTGATCTGACATCACACTCCCACTTATAGAATCACTTTTCTTATCGGAGTTCCTAGACGTATGACTCGTGGGGTGACTACGCAGTCTAGGGGGTGGTACCCAGAAGTTTGGAGAGTTTGGAGTGTGAAGTCCAGTAGGAGTGAGTTCAATTGTAGGATTTTCATATATCGTAGGAGGATTAGGATTTGAATTAGGATTGGGCTGAGTATTTTTCATTTAAAGTACGAGTGATTTTTTTTTCTAATTTTTTTGGATTTATTTTTACTTTTTTATGATTTTTTAGCTTTTTAGAAATTAAATTCAAATTCTTAAATTAATTCGACCCAACCTAGTATGTCTACCTAATTCCCCGACAATGGCACCAAAAATTTGATGCCACCAAAAAGTGTGTGTTGTGCATGTAACTACGGCTCAAGTAATAATCCTGGTAAGTTGGGGTCAATTCGCAGGGAATAGAACGAATATCGTTACGACAACTAAGGGAAAGGCTTAAAAATCCTCAACATTGACTCTCGAACAAAAAAGGAAAAGGTGGTGATTTTTATGAAAAGTTTAACTTAACTAAAGCAACCTATCTAACAAATGCAATCTAATTAAAAGGAAGGAAATTTGGAATTTGATTTTTGAAAGCTATTTGAGAAAAGTGGAGTCGATATTCAATCCACCGAATCATCGATATTTTTGTTAAATACAAAATTTTCAAGAATTGTATTTATAATTAGAAGAAAACATTAAATTTTTCAAAGTACTAAACATACGAGAATTTTACTCCACACAATATTTAGTTAATAAACAATTTAACATGAATGATGATATTGATGTCATGCATATTATACCCTCAAACACTCCAATTATGTAGGGAAAACGAAGTTAAGAGACCTATAATACTCGTTTTGATAAAATATCAACCTTACGAATTATCTATATAATTTTATCCATTTTCATATCCAACTTATATACCTATGTTGGGTTCATGTATCCCAACCCTCGAAATATCTAGCCACACATATTAAATCTAACTAAGCATGAATGATTAATGTTGCAAGAAGGCATGATTATGAAAATATAGCAAGAAAACACATAATCACTAGCAAAGAAGAAAATAAGAAAAGAAGAACAATCACAAACCAAAATTGGAAGAGAAATTAGACTTGTATTGAATTTTTCATGCATGATAATGACAAATATTTAATTTCTTTGTTCCTCTCTTTCTCTAACTTTCTTCTCTATGGATAACTACGAGAATTGTAAAGAAAACCATGTTCTTAAACTTCTAATATGATCCTAGATAAGTCCTAGGTCATTTAGAAGAGTCCTTTAATCATAAAACTCTTTAGGCTAATATAAGGAGTGGAACAAAAATCCTTTATCAGGTAAATCGAATTGGTTCACACCATATAGCTAAGCTGGTTCACCCCAATGAACTGATTCTATCTAATTTCAAATCGGTTCACCCCAGCAAACTCAGAATCTTGCTTTATTTTGGGAAGAATTCTTCATAATTGTACTATTGCCCCTTAATTTTTATCCCAACTTCAATTACTCATAACTTCTTCACCGTAGCCCAAATTTGGGTACCGTTTATTCCAGTGTGCTCGTGACTTCAATCTCTTCAACTTTCCTATTGGCTTTACCTATGGGTTATGGTTGAAAAATTACACGTTACAAGTTTTCCCTTTTCTTTCCTTTCCTTCATTTCTTTCATCATTTCGGTTTTCCTCTCGCATCCACTTGCACTTGATACCTATAAAAGAAGAGAGAAATACACAAAATAAGAAATACTTGCCGAAAAGGTTAGTAGGATGATTATAAGATAAATTCAGTTTAATTACATTGCACGAGATCGTAAAAGTATTAAAATTAAGGGGATAAATATGAAATATTTATGCCTGATCATTCTACCATTTAAGAAAAGTGGTCATATTTCAAAAAACTTCAATAGTAACAATAACTATAAGCAGCAGCTATGGACTCACATTTTAAGGTCACTAGACATTTAGAGAGCTCTTGAAGAGATAAAGTAAGAGACAGGGAAAAGGGGGGCTTTTCTGAATTAGTTCAGAACTACTTGACGTTTGTTCTTAGGACTAAGGTCTTAGAGGTAAGCAATCCTCCATGTTTCTTTGTCTTAATTGTTTAAACCTTAGTTCTTCAAAAAAATTGATGCAAAACAAACACACTGAAATTAAGGAAAAAAACTAATAAATATCTGTGGTGACAATTATTGTGCAACACAAATGAATAAGAGAAAGGCAAGCACCAAATAAGGACAAGGAATGTAAAATGACAATCACACAACAAAGGATGTATGTGGTTCAACAAAGATGTGCCTACGTCCATGGTGGTGTAGTCGGTATTATTTCTATATACTCCGGAGAGTGGTTACAGAGAATATAACTTGTCCTTTTACCCCGGACCTAGGGTTTTATATATATACATGTACATTTAGGTAAGTGGGGGTGATGGATTCCCCCACGTCTTCCATATCTCCCTATAACCTCCCTTAATGGGAACGTGGGAAGAGACGGGATCATATTCAGAATAAGAAGTAGGGGACCTAGACTTTGGGCCGCCTGAATTGGGCCACTCGTCCAGGCCCATGGTCTTAATTTTGGGTACCAATAATTGCCCATAAGTTTGTTGGGCCATTTTTATGGGCTCAATAAATTTAAATGATTAGCCATAATGGCTCTTTTGAAATTCTTCGAAATCTGTGAAGTTGATTCTGGCGGCACTCACTTCGTACCTTGTGCACTATGATTAGCAAAATTTGAAGGTTTATTGGGATAGTTACTTTTCTACCGTCGCTTCAATCTTTCCAGCACTTTTCCATTTTCTGTGAGTTCTAGCACTTCGTACCTTCTTCTCTCAATCTCCATTCCCGTTGCTTCCTTGTCGTTTGGGCCTGTGCTTCTTCATCGTTCGAGTCGATCTTCTATCTTGTAAGTTTCCTGTACCTTTTCTCTATACTTTCTCTTTGAGTTTGTAGTTTTCTAGGGTTTTCCAATGGCGAAGATTGGGAATAGGTCAGTCTCTGAGTTTAGGAGGTTTTACAGCATCCCTGAGTGGGTAGATATTGAGTGTTGTGCCTCCCCTCCTAGAAACATTAGAGATATAGATGATGCCCATTGGATCCACGTCTTGTTGCTTTCCCAGGGGGGGCTTGCTTTTCCTCCCAATGACTTATTTTTGCATTTCTTTGGCTATTTGAATATTGTTCCTACACAATGCTCGCCTAATGTGTGGAAAATAGTTAATGGCGTACATAGGATAAATCAGTTGTATGGTATTAGGTTAGGGCTCGTCGAGGTCTGTTTCTGCTACTCCTTTTCTCGAACTAGCTCTGGTGTCCTCTACCTCAAAGCTAGGATCCCTAATAGGGTATTGGTAGTAAATCTACCTGATTCCCATAAGGACTACTGGCAAGAAGGTTTCCTTGTTAGAAATTGACAGTTTTCTCCCAAAATTTGAGGGGTTGAGGTCTGAGAGGTTTTTTGTTCCCTTTTATGGGGAAGAATACATAGGTACGCATTGCACTGTTGTTTCGACTTTTATTGATTTGTGATCTTTCTAACTGTTCTTTGCTTTTTCTTCCACAACGAGGTCAAAGAAGTTAGAGCCTGCTCTCACCGAGGTTCGTCTCTCGAAATTGATTAAGGATTGGAATATCAAGGATCCTTTGGGTGACGACGGGCATCCCAGGTCTGTTGCCTTTCTTCTCGAGTATAAGAATGTTGGCTCCAACTTCATAGCAAGGTCTGTGGACATTATCCCAAAGTTTGATTTTCCCGAAGAGACTGCTGCGGATCTTATTCAGTTGGACGAGGAGGAGAGCAGCTCTGAAAGTGACCTCACAGGAGTAGTAAGTAATTTGGGGGGAGGTAGCTCTGATAGTAGCATCTCCTCTAATCGTGGGGAGGTCTCTGAAGCTCGAGAGTCATTGAACACATCTATCAATTCGAGCGAGAAAATGGCACCTCCAAGGAAGAATTTAATCCGAGATGATGATGATGAGGACCACATGCTCCTTGTACAGAGGTCAAAGAAGTAAAAATCTAACTCTGGGGCTGTGGCTACTGGTTCCCGGTCCTCTGTTCAGGAGTAGGATAGAAAGAGGAAGGAAGAGGAGAAGGTAAGGGAGAGAGAGAGAAAAAAGGAAGAAGAAAAGAAGAAGATGGAGGAGAAGAGGAGGGTAGAAGAGAGGAAAAAGAAAGAGAATGAGAGAGAGGAGGAGAAGAGGAGGGCGGAAGCGAGGACGAAGGTCGGGCAGGCCTTAGTCCCGGTGTCCACCCTGCCCGAGGGGGCTTCTGTTGCAATCTCCCCTCAGTTAGCCCCCGTTCTGCTCGAGAGAGATATCCTCCCAGTTGATCACCAAAGGGCGGTAGGGTCCGAGTAATTGGCCCTTCAGGCTAGTCAAAGGCTAGCTTTGGTAAGATTTTTCCCTTCTCTCCCATATTTTTATGAATTTCATCATTTCCCTCTTTTAACGTCTTCTTCTTTCTGCAGTTTGTTACTAACTTATCCGTGATGTATTGTTCATGTGATGAGCTGGTGAAGAAGAATAGCGAGTTGGAGAAGGAAAACTCTGCCCTGAAGCTGAAGGGTAAAGAGCTCGAGGCTAGCTTTAAAGTCGTTGACGCTGCTCGAATTTCATCCGACCTGGCTCTTGCTACTGCCAATAAGGAGAAGGACGTGGCAGTCAAGGATTTGAAAGAGATGCAGCAGGCCTACGACCTAGTTTGCTCGAGCAAACTAGCGGTTGTTGAGGACAACAGGGTGCTGTTTGAAGAGTTGAAGAAGAAGGAGTGTGAGGCTGTCACTGCTAGGGAGGACTCATACAATTCTTGTTGGGATGCAGTGTACGAGGACGCTGAAGTTAAGATAGGCTATATTAGTCGTCTAAACTTCAAGAAGGGCTGGAACAAGGCCCTTTTGGATGCTGACGTTGACATCGATTCTCCCCTGTTTGACGAGCATGACCCGGGTCCAAAGCCAACCGTGGATGAAGTCCCTTCCCCAGCCGTTGAAGGTGCTGACTCTGTCCCCCAAATGACTCCTGTTGATGTTTTCCTCACTGTGGCGATAAAGATTGCTCCTGCCGAGGGTGGTGCCCCTACTGATGCTTACAAGGGGAAAGGGCCATCGACCTCTGGGCAACCCTAGGTTGTTAACTAGTTATCTGCTAGGATTGCTTTTGTATTTTCTTTTTTTTTTCTGTCTCTAAACTGTATTTTTACTTTTTAATGTAACTTCATCCATTATTAATGAAAAGGCTCATTTTCTCCTCGCACTGATTTGTCTTCTTCTCTCCTTGTCTTTCTATGGCTTGTAGTCGATTGATGTTGATGATTACATTCCTGTTACTTCTCAATTGGGTAGGAACCTTGGTCCTAATGCGAGTCCTGAAGTTTGCCAGGCCTTCATTAAGCTTTGTAAATCCCTTAGATCTAGGAATCAGAAGTATAAGGAGCAATCTGAACTTGTGGCCAAGCTGAAGGACAGGCTCCAGGAGATGGAAGAGGTTGGTGCTTCAGTGCAAGAGGAAGTGAATGCGTTGAGGACAAAGCTTCTCGATGCTTCCGAGATCAACTAGGTTAGCGAGATGCTTCAACAAGAGAATGAGGTTCTGAGGAGAGAGGTCTCACGACTTAAGGAGCATGCGCCGAGCACTGCTCCAGCAGTATTACAGGGTTCCTCATCATCGCGAGCCAGAGATAGTCGGAGTGATATTCCTCCTATGCTGTGGGGTTCTTCATCGGCACGAGTTGGCAGGAGCACCAGGGTCCGATATAGGAAAATGGAAGAGTTTCATGAGAGGGAGATGGATGAGCTTCGTGGCGACGTCCGTTGAGCATATGTGATCGCTGCTGGGCTTCAGAGGGATGTCACTCGGTTGTGGCACTTGTTCAAAAGAGGTCCTCGACAAGTGTGGTCTGATGGCTACGATCAGGGATGGTCAGATGCTCCAACAAGGTTGACAGAGTTTGAAGAGCTTTCCTTCATCAGGGGATGGCTGAGTGCTTTGAAGGAGATGCAAGTCCCGAGGAACTCGATGCTTTGGTATCTCTATGATATTTCTCCCTCTATCCTGATGCCTAACCCCTTCAGGAGGGATGATCAATGGATCCCCATCGATGCCATCCCTCGATAATTATTGGAGTCGGATACGAATGAGGTTGAGGAAGAGTTAGCTCCTGCTCCAAATGACGGACGGAGATCTCGAGTAGCTAATTATCTCGCTCAGAGGCCTCACCCCCATTGAGATTTTACTAGTTTTTTTTTTGTATTTTTGCTAATGTAAATGCTTTGGGCGAGCTCTCCGATTAAACATGTATCACCATTGCTGTAAATATGATAAATTAATGAAAAATTTATGTTTTGGGCAATTTTGAGGACTAAACAAGTGCACCATACTCTTTATATTCTTTCTTCTTTATGATCTTTTAAGTTTGTGTTGTCATACGAGTGTCCTCCCAGTCCAGTATAATACCGAGATACCATTGTGCACCGCTTTACCTTTTAGGTTGTGTCGTCACACTCCCTTAGGCCTAAGTGGGGTAATTGGTGAGGACAGACCTGGTGTTGGATGCTTTATCCGATCAAGATTGTATTCAACCAAAGAAGGTTTGATGACCAGAATAAAATTTGGTCATATTTCCTAAGGATCCCCTGTAGGGATTCATATATTGCCAAGAGCAATGCTAAGAGGTCCTTCGTATTTCATAACAATGACCTGAGGAGGGATATTCCCCTGCTATAGTGTGGTGATCAATGTGCATGTTATTTGGAAAAGGTGTACAATAAATGCAGTTGTTACTTATCAGAATGTAACCAATTAAATAATTTTCATTAATGATAAGGGAAATGATCTCCTATTCTCATAACAAAACAATAAAAGAAAGATCTAAAAATAAAATCTCTTGAGATTGGCTGCGTTCATGCTCGTGGTATTTCCTTGCCTTCCATCATTTCTAAGTGATAGGCACCTAGAAGATCGTGTCATTCCCAGTTTGGGCCTAGCTTTCCATCTGATGGTTTCGCTGCGCTGCCCAGGACTTTCCTTAGAACGTAGTCTCCAACTCGGAATGTCCTCGGGTTAACCCTCTTATTGTAATGCCTCGTGAGCTATTGCTGATAGCTCGCTAGTTTCACTAGGGCTAGCTCACGGCGCTCATCGTCTAGGTCGAGATCAGCGAGCAATGCTGTATCATTATGGCCCTGGTCGACAAGGTTGGACCTCATTGTTGGCAAACCTGCTTCTAGGGGGATGAATGCTTCTATGCCATATGTCAACAAAAATGGGGTTTCTCCTGTTGCTAGCCGAGGAGTGGTTCAGTATGCCCATAGGATGTGGGGTAGTTCATTTACCCATGTGCCTTTGGCTCGCTCCAACCGCTTCTTCAATCTATCGATCACAGTTTTATTAGAAGCCTCAGCCTAGCCGTTGCTCTGTGGGTAGGCCACAAAACTGAAGTGGTGTTTGATGCCGTGTTTATTACAAAAATTCTGAAAGGAGCCACTTTCGAACTGTGTTCCATTGTCGGTGATGATGGTACTGGGGTTGCCAAAACGAATGATTATATTCCTCCATATGAACCTTATCATATCAGCGTCTCGGATGTTCGCTAAGGGTTCCACCTCGATCCATTTGGTGAAGTAGTCAGTTGCAACCAACAGATATTTGCGATTACCGATGGCGGTAGGTAGTGGTCCCACGATGTCCATTCCCCATTGGGCGAATGGCCATGGGCTGGATAGGGATTTTAGATCACTGGCGGGTTAGTGGACCATAGAAGCGTGAAGTTAGCATTTCAGGCATTTGCGGACATACACCGCAGAGTCCCTTTGCATATATGGCCACCAATAGCCTTCCTTCATTGCTCAAAAGGCTAGAGACCTTCCCCCGATGTGGCTCCCACAGACTCCTTCGTGAAGCTCGTGTAGCACTTGCTCGACATCTCCTGGGTGGACGAATTGGAGGTAGGGACCGGAGAAGGATTTCTTATACAAGTTGCCTTCTGGGGATAAGTGAAAGTGAGCTGCTTTGACTCTTATCTGGTGGGCAGTCTTCTTATTATCCGGTAGCGTGCCATCCTTTAAATAGTCCCTTAAGTGGTCTGTCCAGCTAGGGGCTGATCCCACCTGGAGTACCTATTTTGTGTTTGGTGGATTGCTATTGCGGTTAATGCTCGGACGAGTGAGGAAACCGATGGGGATGGTTCTTTCTAGGTCGGAGTCAACTGCCGAACTCAGGGGTGCCAGGGCGTCAGCATGACTATTTTTCCCCCTGGGAAACTTCTGGACGTTGATCTCTTCAAAGCTCGACATTAGTTTTCTCACTAAGGCGAGGTAAGCTCGCATCCTTTCATCTTTTGCATTATAATCTCCACTTATTTGATTGGAAACTAGTTGGGAATTGCCGAACACCTGTAAATGTTTTGCTCCCAAAGTGTGCGCCTTTTGGAGAACGACTATTAAGGCTTCGTACTCTGCTTCGTTGTTGGAGGCTGCAAATCCAAGCCTAATTCCTTGTTCAAGGATTGTATTTCCTGGAGTAATGAGGACAATGCCTACCCCTTCCCCCTTTGAGTTGGAGGCTCCATCAACAAACAGTTTCCAGGTTTCCTGTGTGGCTTGTTTCTCCTTTTGCCTTATTGGTTGAGGTTGGTTGGAGGGTTCTCCGCCCGTGAATTCGGCTATGAGATCAGCAAGGATTTGACCCTTGATAGCTTTCC
Organism: Sambucus nigra; assembly: GCA_949130495.1. Taxonomy (NCBI): domain Eukaryota; kingdom Viridiplantae; phylum Streptophyta; class Magnoliopsida; order Dipsacales; family Adoxaceae; genus Sambucus; species Sambucus nigra. Next base: position 169,339,387 of record OX422218.1, on the reverse strand, counting down.
TTGGTTGAAATTGGATGTCAAATCGACAGAGCTCGACTAACCATTTAGACAGTCTGCTCGACAAATCTGCTTTCCTTAAGATTGCCTTAAGGGGATGTGATGTAATGACGTTGATAGTGTGAGCTTCGAAATAATGCTTCAGCTTTCTCGAGGCTACTACTAGTGCAAAGGCGAGCTTCTCCAATGGTAGTTACCTTTGCTCGGCATCCAGTAAGGTCTTGCTTGCGTAATAAATGGGGTGCTGGATTCCTGCAACTTCACATATTAATGCAGAGCTGACAGTGTGGTTGGAAACGGAGATTTACAGGTACAAAGAATCTGTTAGCTGTGGTATGACGAGCAGTGGTGGAGAGCTTAAGTATGACTTGAGTTCGATCAATGCTTGCGAGCAATCTGGGCTCCATTCTATCATTTTGTTTCCCTTTAGAAGCTGGAAAAAAGGCTGGCACTTCTCGAAGGATTTAGAGATGAAGTGATTTAGGGCAGCGAGCATACCAGTGAGCTTATGTACAACCCGAATTGTGCGAGGGGGTTGCACCCTGTTGAATGCATCGATCTGGTCTGGGTTAGCCTCTATGCCTCTCTTACTGACCAAGTACCCAAGAAATTTTCCTGACTGGACACCGAAGGAACACTTTCTCGCATTAAGTTTCACTCGGTATTTCCTGAGGATTTCGAAGGTGTTTGGCAGGTCAGAGAGGTGATTTTCCTTCTTCTTACTTTTAACGAGCATGTCATCGATGTAGACCTCCATGGTGTTTCCTATCTGACCCTTGAACATTTTGGTAACTAGTCGTTGATAGGTTGCCCCTGCATTCTTGAGCCCGAAGGGCATGACCTTGTAGCAGAATAACCCAACTGTCATGATGAACATCGTTCTGTCCTGGTCTGGGGCATATAAGGGGATCTGGTGATACCCTGAGTATGCGTCCAGGAAACTCATTCTCTCATGAGCTACGATGGCGTCTACTAGTTGGTCTATTTTTGGGAGGGGGAAACTATCTTGAGGGCATGCTTTGTTGAGGTCAGTGAAGTCGATACAAACTCTCCCCTTCCCATTGATCTTCGAAACTACTATCCACTTGGGGAATTATACCTCCCGTATGGATCTTGCATCCATCAGTTTTTCCACTTCTTTTTCAACCGCTTTAGCCTTCTCAGGTGCAGTTCGCCATGCCTTCTGCGTGATTGGCTTGAAGGTGGGGTCGACGTGCAGCTGATGACAGACCATACTAGGATCGACTCCAGGCATCTCATATGGTTCCCATGCGAAAAAATCTACGTTGCGCCTTATCAAGGTTGTCAATTCCTTTTGTTCTTGGTCGGTGAGAGATGCTCCAATCAAGAAGACTCAGTTACTGTCGCCTTCTCCGGCCGTAACTTCTACCAGGTCTTTGACGACCCGTTCGGAGGGGAGGATCCTGGTCTCCTCTACTCCAGGTCTTCCATACTTTAATTTCTATTTAGAAGGTGTCAGAACTTTTTCAACCTTCTAGCTGGGCTGCTCGGCCCTCTTATCTGGCTTTGGTCGGATGGCTTCTATGAAGCACCTTCTCGCCATTGCCTGATCACCGTGGATCTCCATTACTCCTCGCTCGGTTACATATTTGAGTTTCTGATGGTAGGTCGAGGAGACTGCCTTCATCGCATGGAGCCATCCCCTACCGAGGATGGCCTAGTATGGCGAGTCGATGTCAACTACCAAAAACTCGATCATCTTGGAGACATTTCCATCCCACACCGGTAGGATGATCTTTCCCAAAGGCATAGTTACTTTTCCAGCGAAGCCAAATAAATGTACAGTAGCCTCCTTTAGGTTGGCGGTGCTTAACTTCAATTTTCAGAATAGGTTAAGATATATTACTTCGAACGAGCTCCCTTGGTCGACGAGCAACTTATTGACATCAAAGTTAGCTATCCCGAGGGTAATGATCAGAGCGTCGTGATGCGGGGTCCTTACTCCCACCAGATCTTCATCTGTGAAAACAATGTGCTTGTTATAGTTGACGTCATCTTCTCATCGGCGCTTTCCTGACTGTGATTTAACTAGATCGATCTGAAAATCCTGCATTACAGCTGTAAGTTTCTTCATCTCCATTCGAGCTAAATTTCGCTGTATCTGCTTGGCATCAGATGCCCCGTGAATTATCGCAAACTCATGTCTAGCGTCATCTTCGAGCACGTTATCAGGCCTCACTTCTCTATTGGCAGCCACTTTCTCTGCCCTTTTCTCCCCAAACTCGTTCAAATGCCCAAACTGGGCTAGTTCCTCGAGGTGAGACTTAAGAGCCTTGCAGTGCTCGATCTTATGTCCTCCTTCTTTGTGAAAAGCGCATCTTAGCGCATTATTCCTCTTCGAGGGATCTCCTCCCATCTTCCTGGGCCACTTGATGAATGGCTCATCTTTGATCTTCGCGAGAATTTTGTAAATTGGTTCTTTGAAGACAGTGTTGACCGCTTGAAATGCTTTCGACGCATCATTGTTTCCTCCATTCTTAGAGCCATTTTTGCCCCCGTTCTTTCCTCCTTTCTTCTGGTTCTCAGCTTTGTCACTTCCCTTGGTAGTGAGTTTGGCTCGACCGTTTTCTCCTGAACTGAGGCGGGTGACATCTTCTACCTTAGCGTACTTCTCGATGCGAGCCATTAGGTCGTCAATAGTCATAGCCTCCTTCTTGGTCAGGGATTGGTATAGAAGGGAAGAACTAGGGAGTCCAATTTTGAAAGAGGCCACTACTACTTCCTCTGCGCAATCCTCGATCTCATTGAATAACTCCCAGTACCTCTTTGCGTAGTCTCGGAGGGTCTCTTGAGGCGTTTTCTTCATTGTCAGCAAAACATCTATCCTTTTGGGATGGGAGCTACTGGTAATGAATCGGGCCGTAAAAATTTCGGCCAAGGATTTGAATCTCCTGATTCACCGGTGGGGGAGCCTTTCGAACCACTTCTACGCTACGTCATGCAGGCTTGAAGGAAAAATTCTGCACATTAGCACGTCCCGATGGTTCCAAAGGGTCATGGCCTGTCGGTATTGCCTGACGTGATCAATGGGATCAGTCTTACCGTCATAAATCTTGAATCTTGGAATGGAAAATTTCTTAGGGGATTCTTCTTGCTCAATTTCCCAAGTGAAAGGTGATTTCATTTGGGTTTTGAGAGCTCGCCTAGCGAGTTCTCGGGTCGATCTGGTGCCGTGGTGGGCAGGATGTTGGTCTATCTCCCTGCGGACCAAATTTTATATGTTCTCGTGGCTGCGAGCATGGCTCTGGTAATGGCGAGTTCTTCGCATCTACTCACGGAGGTCGTAGTCTGATTTTCCTACTTCGACCTTTTGAGATCCCTGCCTAGGGCTCCTTCCTGGGCTACGAGACTTGCTCGCCTGAGGGCTAGGAGTGCGGTATGGACGTCTCCTATTATCAGGACGAAGCTCCCTCTTCAGTCTTTCTAGTCTTCTTTTCAGGCGATCATTCTCAGCCTCGCACCTGCGAGAAGACTCCCTCTGCTCGTGGAGCCTTGCCTCGTATGCATCAATCAATCTGGATATCTGTGTGGACCTCGATGGTCCTTGGATTTATTCTGAGGCTAGATTTTCTAAGCGAGCCCTCTGATCTGAACGTCGAACTTCAGACCTAATCCTACGAGGAGCAGGTAGTTCTTGAATATCCCCTGCTTGGGGAGCATTGCTGCTATGACCGAACATTTTAAATTCCTCTTTTGGTGTGGGCTTTTCTCAAGGAAGATAAACGTTTCCCACAGACGTCGCCAATTGTGGTGACAATTATTGTGCAACACAAATGAATAAGAGAAAGGCAAGCACCAAATAAGGACAAGGAATGTAAAATGACAATCACACCACAAAGGATGTACGTGGTTCAGCAAAGATGTGTCTATGTCCACGGTGGTGCAGTCGGTATTATTTCTATATACTCCGGAGAGTGGTTACAGAGAATACAACTTGTCCTTTTGCCCCAGACCTAGGGTTTTATATATGTACATGTACATTTATGTAAGTGGGGGCGATGGATTCCCCCACGTCTTCCATCTCTCCCTATAACCTCCCTTAATGGGAACGTGGGAAGAGACCGGATCATATTCAGAATAAGAGGTGGGGGACCTGGACTTTGGGCCGCCAGAATTGGGCTACTCGTCCAGGCCCATGGTCTTAATTTTGGTACCCACAATTATTATCATTTCGTTCAAATAAATATGTACAAATGCTTGTACACCATAAGTGTGCATATTTACATACCCCGGGTGACTACACATTTTCAATATGAAGATTTGTAAATGATAAATAAATTCCATTGATAATTACAAAGCTTAATAAATTGCATTCAAATAAAATTATCCAAATTGCTCTTGAACTATAAGTTTACAGATTGGGATACAATAGGTCTTGTAAACAAAGTATAAAAACCTCCATTATACCTGAAAAATAGACAAAATAGTAAAAAATATCAACATGCAAATTACATTAACTTGACAATGCATTCGTCAAGACTATTTCAAATTAAAATAATAATAATAATAAAAAGATAGTGAAAACACCAACTTATCTTAAAATTGGGTTTCAAATTTGACTTTACCTCTAAGATCTAATTTCAAATTAAAAGCTTATTTAACGATTTTGGTGGTTGTATATGCTTCTTGCCTTAAAACTTTATATACAGGGTATGAAAAATCTACAGCACACCGACTCTAATTAGTAAGTGGAATACCCCAATACACATAAGTATACACATGATTGGGGTTTAATTCAAACTTTTGGTGACTGGATACTTGCCTGGAAATGGTTGAATGACACGCCCTACCTGGATATAGGTTAGCATATAACTTCATTGATCTAAAAAAACATTAAATCAAGGAAATTAAAAATGAAGGAAAATAGATTGTTAATGGTAAATTATAGCAATAAAATCTATTATTATAATACCTGACAACAATTTAGTGCGGCGGGTAGGTTGGAGGGAGGAGTTAGTGTCATCGTGTACTTAAGTAGGGAATAAACTTGAGTTCTTCAATCTACAGTATCCCTAATAGTTTAGGGGAAGATGTCATTGTCTACTGTTTGTCTACTTCCAAGTTTGGGGGAAGATACTATTGTCTATAGTTTGTCTACTGTTTACTGTTTGTCTACTTCCAAGTTCATCAATTCAAACTTGAGTTCATCGTGTACTGTTTTTCTACCTCTAAGTATTGTCTAATGTTTGCCTATTCTTGAGGGAGGGGTTGAATTTAAAGATTAGAAGATGTTATTGAAACTGGGATTGTAAAATTATTAATGAAAATAAAAAGTGAAAAGTACCTTCTCTCAAACTTTATGCGAAAATGTATAGTAAATTGCCCTCGCAAAATTCTTGGTCTCATGCTTGGAGTAGGAATGGTGTAAATATGATCATTATAGACAATACTTGGAAGCATAATGAAATTATTTACTAGAAGGATTTTCTAACTGGGATGTTTGCGTCGAAATCAACTTGGGATTTATAGGATTCAAAATCAACTTGGGATTCTAAATGATAACCTCAAAACACTAATTCGTATATAGGACTAATATGCATTATCCTTCTCAACTTAAACTCTCATATATTATTAGGTGTTCGCTTCACTACTGATCTGAATCACCACTATTCTTATAACTTTTTAAGAACAAAAGATAGATCTTTGTTTTAAGGATATATCAATCATCACATCATTGTTTTAAAGTCGGAAAACTAATTTTATAAAGTCAGAAAACTAAGCTTTGTTTTAAATACCATATCACATCACTGTTGGGGGTGTAGGTTGAATAAGACACCACTATTTTAAATCCCATATCATATCTCTCGATCTTATGCTTTGCTCTGCTCTACTCCTAATTTTCAATTTAAAGTTTGCCCAAATCAGTAAGGAGCAGAGAAGAAACATGTGGTAGGGTATGGGTTATTTTTGCCTCCATAAGGGAATTTAATCCCGCATCAACAATAGAGAATGGAATTGTTTGGGTAAAGTTATATGTGATTTTTAATCCATTTTTTGTTATAAAGCTCTTCGTAAATGAGGGGAATATAAAACTTTCTTCTTTGAGGTATAGAACCAAAAATAGTATACGTGCCATTCAATCCAATATTGAAAATGCTGAATTCATCCCATACTACATATAAATTTAGTCTGGACGATAAATAAAAGAGTAGTATTATAAAATAGACCCATACCATGTTTTAGGTACAACACTTTTCTAAAAAATGCAAAAAGATTAAAAATCTAAATAAGAAAGCTTGATAATAAGCTTTATAAAAAAACTAAGTTAAAGTCAAATCAAAATTAAATGATGCCATATGAATTGGGACATAAAGTAAATATAACTAAAATGCATAAGTAATATAAATGTTTACTTTCACAAATGTACCTATATGTCCATATCGATTCCCACAAATGGTGTGATGTTACTAATAATAAAATATATAAATCCCCAAAAATTATATATCCATATTGATTTCACTATCCTAATTAATGTTATCCACAACTATCATGCTTTTTGTGCTTATTCTGCACCCTGACAACCTGTACTTAATCCCTAACACATTTATTTTTTATATGAATTGAACTTTAGGTACTCTAATAGTTTTCATGTTAAGTGCATGAAAAATACATAAAATTCAGCTCAAATACAAATTAAAAGTACAAAAAATGGTACATATATAGTGAAGTACATAAAGATGGTACCGTAATTGTCAAAACCCCTGTCAATGCCCGTATTCAAAATACATAAATCCCTATTAGTGCCTGTGGGTACCTCGATTAAACATTTCGGCCCAGATTAGTAGCCCGCTTCAGTCTGGCCCAAAGTCTGTAGGCCACATGCATAACTAATTCAGTTATGACCCATTCAACCCCTAAAATCTCTCATGAGATATTCTAGGCATCATGGGCTAACATGGAGGAGTCCAACACCCCTACTCTCCAAAAAACAACATGTATATATTAAACCCTCAACCCGGGGTAAAGGGCATGCAATTGTAAACACTCCCCCACAGTAACGAGAAATAAAATACTGAGAGCACCACCGTGGACGTAGGCCTTCTTGCCGAACCACGTATATCTTGTATTGTGTGTGATTGCGATTCTTTCAAGTTCTTTATTTATTTTGGTGATTACCTTTGCTTATTATTTTTTGTTGAGTTTAATTATCACCACAATTGGCATCGTCTGTGGGAAACATTTGTTTTCCTTTAAGAAAGCCTTCAATAATAAGAATTTGGAATGTCTGGCCTAACAGCAATGCCCCTCGAGAAGGGGATATTCAAGAGCAACCTACCCCCGTAGGATCAGATCTTAAGTTTGACATTCAAATCCTATGGCTCGCCCAGAATGACAAGCTTTGAGGAAAGACAAGGACCATCTAGGTCCACACAATTCTCCAGGATAATCGATGCCTATGTGGACCGGATAGAAGAGAAAGAGGAGGCCACTCGCAAGAAAGAAGGTGAGAATGCTTGTCTCAAAAGAAGATTGGAGAAAATAGAGAGAGAAATCCATCGTCGCACCAAGAAACATCAATATTGCACTCCAGCCCTCAGTCGAGCAAGTCTCGAAATCGAGGAAGGAGCCCTAGACATGGATCTCAAAGATTTGAGGAACGCTGGTCAGATGACGACTTGCCCTAGAAACATTAACTAGTTCATCATTATGGGAGCTCGGGTCGAGGAAATGATGACATACGGAATTTGGTCCAGAGAGAAATGGACCAACACCTAGCGCATCGGGGTGCCAGATCGACCAGAGATCGATCCCGACGAGCTCTCAGGACCCAGTTGAAATCCCCTTTCTCAAAGGAGATAGAAGAAGCCTCCAAGAAGTTCATGATTCCCAGATTCAAGATATACGATGAAAAGATTGATCCTATGGACCATGTTAGGCAGTAGAGGTAGGCCATGACCCTCTGGAACCATAAGGATGCTTTAATGTGTCGAATCTTTCTATCGAGCTTGCATGATGTGGCCCAGAAGTGGTTTAAAAAAATCCCTCACAGATCTATCAGGAGATTTGAGTCCCTAGCAGAGCTCTTCATAACTCGCTTCATTACTAGCAACTCCCATTCGAAGAGGATGGATGCCTTATTGACAAGGAATAAAATGCCCCAAGAGAGCCTCAGAGATTATGCGATAAGATATTGGGAGTTATTCAACGAGGTCGAGAACTGCTCAGAGCAGGTCACTGTGGCATCCTTTAAGATTGGCTTACCCAGCTTCTACCTATTGTACTAATCCCTCACTAAGAAGGAGGCCACGACCATTGACGACCTAATGGCTCATATTGAAAAATACGCTAAAGTTAAGGATGTGACTCGCCTCAGTGAGGGGGAGAATGGTCGCACTAAGTTCACCGAAAAGAGCAGCGATAAAACTGTGAACCAAAATAAAGGATGCAAAAAGGGGGCAAGAGTGGCTCCAAGAGCGGGAACAAAAACAATGCTTCAAAATAATTTCAGGAAGTGAACACTATTTTTAAAGAATTAATCTACAAGATTCTAGCAAAGATCAAGGACGAGCTATTCGTTAAGTGGCCCAGAAAGATGGGAGGAGACCCTCACAAAGGAAAAATTCACTGAGATGTGCTTTCCACAAAGAGGGTTGGCACAAAACTGAGCATTGCAGGTCCTCAAGTCTCACCTTGAAGAGTTAGCCCAAACTGGATATTTGAATGAATTTATGGAGAAGAAGGCAGAGAAGATCGTAGCCAATGGAGACCCGAGGCCTGACAATGTGCTCGAGGAGGAGGATGGCTATGAGTTCGTAGTGATTCATAGGGCATTGGATCTAAAGCATATTTAAGGAAACTCAGCTCGGATGGAAATTAAAAAGCTTACGGCAGTAATTCAAGCTTTACAAATTGATACAGCTAAAATGCAGGCAAAAAGCATCGGCGAGCAGATGACGTTGACTACAACAAACACATTGTGTTCACGGATGAAGAACTGATGGGAGTCAGGACCCCAAATCATGATGCCTTGATCATTGCACTCAAGATAACTAACTACGATGTCGATAAGTTGCTCATCGACTAGGGTAGCTCATCCGAAGTAATGTATCTCGACCTATTCAAGAAGTTAAAGTTAAGCATCGCCGACTTAAAGGAAGCCACGGTTCCTCTAATTCGCTTTGCTGATAAAGTGACCATCCCTTTGGGAAAGATTGTACTACCATTAAGGGTAGGAAGTGCCTCCAAAATGATCGAGTTTCTGGTGGTCGACATCGACACACCCTACCAGGTCATCCTTGGTAGAGGGTGGCTACATGCAATGAGGGTCGTCCCCTCTACCTACCACCAAAAACTCAAATATGTGACTGAGCTAGGAGTGATGGAGATCAGGAAATGGCAAGAAAGTTCTTTATAGAAGCCATTCGCCCAAAGACTGAGAAGAAGGTCGAAAAGGCTAAGGAGAAGGTTGAAGAATAGGAAGGATTGATACCTTCCAAATAGCAGATAAAATATGGAAAACCTGGAATGACGGAGACCAGGCTTCTCCCCTCTAAGCAGGTCATTTAGAAACTAGAGGAAGCTGTAGCCGGCGAAAATAAGAAAGATAGGATGTTCTTGATCGAATCCTTTCTCATAATTTGAGAGAAGAAGTAACTAATAGTACTTTTACGAAATAACTTAGACATTTTCACGTGGGAACCCTATGAGCTGCCTGGGATTGATCCCAGTGTGGTTTGTCATCGGTTGCATATTCGCCCGACTTTCAAGCCAATAGCGCAAAAGGCATGGCGAACTGCACCCGAGAAGGCCAAGACTGTGGAGAAGGAAGTGGAGAGCCTGCTAGATGTAGGATCCATACGGGAAGTTCAATTACCTTAGTGGTTGTCCAACCCAGTAGTGGTCCCAAAAAGCAATGGAAAATGGGGAGTCTATATTGACTTCACCAACCTTAATAGAGCGTGCCCTAAAGACAGTTTTCCTCTCCCAAAGATTGACTAGTTGGTGGATGACACAGCATATCATGAAAGAATGAGTTTCCTAGATGCATACTCTGGGTATCAGTAAATCCCTCTACATGAGCAAGATTAAGACAAGACATCATTCATCACTACCGTCGGGTTGTATTGTTACAAGGTCATGCCCTTTGGGCTAAAAAATGCAGGAGCAACCTACCAACGGTTGGTCACCAAAATGTTTAAAGACTAAATGGGAAACACCATGGAGTTCTACATCTATGATATGCTCATCAAGAGAACTCTTAAAGAAGAACAACTCGTAGACCTATCAAGGACCTTTGAAATCCTCAAGAAATACCGAATGAAGCTCAACTCTAACAAGTGTTCCTTCGTTGTCCAGTCAGGAAAATTTCTCGAGTACTTGGTTAGTAAGAGAGGCATTGAAGCCAACCCGAACCATATTAACGCCATCAATAGGGTGCATCCCTCCCTTATGATAAGATACGTGCAAAGGCTCATAGGAATGCTCGCCGTCCTGAATCGATTTATCTCAAAATCATCCAAAAGGTGCCAAACGTTCTTCCAACTTTTGAAGAAAAGAAAAAATGTAGAGTGGAATGAGGATTTCTCAAAGGCACTAGAAGGACTCAAGGCTTACCTCAGTACACCACCGTTTCTCGTAATCCCTCATGAGAATGACTCTCTATACTTGTACCTTACAGTTTCCAGTCATGTTGTAAGTTCTGCACTAGTATGAAAAGAACAGGGATCCAACACCTAGTCTATTATGCGAGCAAAACTCTCTTGGACGCCGAACAACAGTACCTACCCCTAGAAAAGGTCACCTTTTCACTAGTGGTAGCCTTGAGAAAATTGAAACATTACTTCGAAGCTCACTCCATCATCGTCCTTACATCTCACCTTCTTAAAGTAGTCCTATGAAAAGAAGATCTATCCAGTATACTATCAAAGTGGTAAGTCGAGCTCGGGCGAATTGACATACAGTTTCAGCAAAGGAATGAAATCAAGGGACAAGTCCTTTCCGACTTCATCATGGAATTTATAGGAGAATATCCTTGCGACCAACTTCAACCTATTGGTCAAAGGGAAAATCTCTCGATGCAAGGTGTTTTGCAATTATTCATTGACGGAGCCTCCAACTCCAAAGGGGGGGGAGTGGGCATCGTGATGGTTACCCCTAAAGATGCAATCCTTAAGCAAGGAATCAAGCTTCGATTTGAAGCCTCTAATAACAAAGAAGAGTATGAAGCACTGATAGCAGGCTTACATAAGGCACAAGCGCTGGGGGCAAAGAAACTACAAGTGTTTGGCGACTCACAGCTGGTCTCCAACCAGATAAGTGGAGACTTCAACGTGAGGGATGAGAGAATGGCGGCCTACCTCACCACAATAAAGAAATTAATGTCTAACTTTGAACAGGTCAGGGTCCAACAGTTTACCAGAGGATAAAACAACCATGCTGATAACCTAGCGGCCTTGAGCTTAGCGATCAATTCTGACCTAAAGAGGACAATTTCGATCGACTTCCTTGCCCAGCCATGCATTACCCAGATCGAGAAACTTCAAACATAGGTCATGTTATCCAGATTGAATTACCCCCTAGTTGGATGGACCCCTTAAGGAATTATTTGAAAGATGGTGCCCTACCAGACGATAAGAAGCCCGCTTATCAGATAAGAGTCAAAGCTTCTTGCTTTCACTTATATCCTGAGGGAAAACTGTATAAGATATCTTTCACTAGTCCTTACCTCCAATGCGTTCACCCGAAGGACATCGAGAAAGTTCTACACGAGCTCCATGAGGGAATCTGTGGGAGTCATATTGGGGGCAGGTTACTAGTTTTTCGAGCAACGAAGGAAGGCTACTGGTGGCCGTACATGTAGAAGGATTCTGGGATATATGCTCGTAAGTGTGAAAAATTTCAACTTCACGCTCCTATGGTTCACAAATCGACCAGCGACCTAAAGTCACTTACTAGACCATAGCCTTTCGCCCAATAAGGAATGAACATCATAGATCCTCTTCCTACCGCTGTCGATAATCGCAAGTATTTGTTGGTCGCAACAGAATACTTAACCAAATGGGTAAAGACAAAGCCGCTATAAAACATCAGAGACGCGAATATAATAAGAATCATATGGAAGAACATTATCACCCGCTTCGGGATACCCATGACCATCATCACTGACAATTGAACTTAGTTCTAAAGTGGCCTCTTCTAGGGTTTCTGTAATGACCATGGGATCAGGCACCATTTCAACTCGGTAGCATACCCTTAGAGCAACAGACAAGCTGAAGCTTCCAATAAAATAGTGATTGATGGATTGAAGAAGTGATTGGAGCGAGCCAAAGGGGGCATGGGTGAGCGAGCTGCCACACATCCTATGGGCTTATCGCACTACCCCACGACGAGCAACCGAGGAAACACTATTCGCACTAACATATGGTATAGAGGCAATCATTCCCTTGGAAGCTGGCGTCCCCACCATTAGGTCCACCCTAGTCGACCAAGGCTAAAACGATGCAACATTGCTCACTGAACTTGACCTAGCTGAGGAACGAAGAGAGATGGATCTAGTGAAAATAGCAGGTTATCAGCAATAGCTAGTAAAGAACTACAACAAGAAGGTCAATCGGAGAGTATTCTAAGTTGGGGACTATGTCCTAAGGAAAGTTCTTGGCAGCACAGTAAAACCATCATATGGAAAGCTAGGACCAAACTGGGAGGGACCATTCAAGGTGATAAGGGACAACCTGCAAGGAGCCTATCACTTAGAAACGATGGAGAGCAGGGAGATACCTCGATCTTGGAACGCAGACAATTTAAAGAAATTATACTTCTAGTTTTCTGTGTTGATCTTTTAACCCAATGTTGAAATTTGCAATTCATTTCTGATTAATGAAAAATTGTTTGGCAGTGGCATTCTATGAAGTGTTGATTTTTTCTCAAATACTTTATGATTTATGCACCTTTTCCAAGTTATAATCTCTCCTCTTAACATATAAAAGCATGGTATTACCATCCTCAGGTTTTCGTCATCAAAAATGAAAAACCTCTTAGCATTGCCCCTGGCAATATATGAAGCCCTACAGGGGACCCTTAGGCAGCTCGACCAACTCAGGTTGGTCACCAAACTATGTTTAGCTAAAAAATCTACTAGGGTATAACATCCAACACCAGGTGTGTCCTCGCCATTGCCACACTTAGGTTGAAGGTAGTGTAACGACACAACATAAAAGGTAAAGTGAGGCAGAATGGTATCTTATAAGCATACTGGACTGGGGGGATACTCACTCAATAAAATAACTCTTCCTATATCAAATCTAGTCGCCTAAGAAGAGCCCAAGATAGTTGAGCAAGAAATCAATGAGGTAACAAATACACATGTTTAGTCGATGAATAACCCAAAACATAATTATTTTATTACATCATTATATATACAAAGAGTTACATGTGTTGAATAAAATAAATCCTAATGAGGATTAGGTCTCCGAGAAAGATATTTAGCCACTTGCGCTCTTCGACCATCATCTGGGTGAGGAGATAATTCCTCCTTGACTGCATTTGAATCTGATTCCAATAGCTGCCTGGGGATAGCATCAATGGGGACCCACTGATCATCCATCCTGAATGGGTTAGGTATCAAAGTTGAGGGGGAGATCTCATGATGATACCATAGGACAGAGTTACTAGGGACCTTCAACTCCCTAAGATCACTCAACCATCCCCTAATAAAGGATAACTCTTTAACTTCCCCTAATTTTGTCGGAGCATCGGTCCAACCCTGATCATAACCATCAGCCCACACTCGCGAAGGACCTTTCTTGAACAGATGCCTTAGCAAGCTAATAGATCTTTGAAGACTGGTAGCTATCACATACGCAACATCGTCTCGAAGCTCGGAAATCTCCCTAGTTGGACCTCTATCATCAGTACCAGCTCGTGGTCCAATCGGTGAAGAGGAACCACGTAGAACTCGAGGATCAATGCTAGTCGCATTCTCTCTAAGTCGCGAGACTTCTCTCCTCAGAGCATCATTCTCTTGCTGAAGTACCTCTCCAACCTGATTAACTTCGGAGGCATCCGGGAGCTTATCCTTTAGAGCATCCACCTCTTTTTGAACAGAAGCGCCGATTTCCTCCATCTCTTAGAGTCTGTCCTTTAGCTTGGCAACGTGCTTTAACTAGTCCTTATACTTTTGATTCCTTGACTGAAGATACTTGAAGATCCTTACGAAGGCTCTGTGAAATTGATTGCTCGCATCAGGTCCAAGAATTTTTCCTAACTGAGAGGTAACAGTAATATAATCCTCAACATCGATGACCTACAAACCATATAAGCATTAAAAATCAAATAAATATGTACGCGGAAGGGAACTGAATTGTATTTCATTTAAAGAAGATTCATAGTACATTAACGAATATAAAAAGTAACTGAAATACAAAAAATACAAAGATCTGCCTAAAGAAGACTAGATGGCAACCTTAGTCGGTTCTGAGGTCGCTGGTTGCTTCCCCTTATCTACAGCAGCTCTAGGCACACCTCCCTCAGACGGAGCAGTCACCATCCCATGGTTAAGGGGAGCATCAACAACGATGGTCAGAATAGCAGGGGAACCTTCATTGGCAGCAGGAAGAGGCACCTCATCTACAACAGGATTGGGACCAGGGTCATGCTCGTCAAAGAGGGTGGAATCAATATCCACCTCGGCAGCGCGTAAGGCCTTGTCCCAACCCTTCTTAAAGTTACGACAACCAATATAACCAATCTGGACCTCAGCATCCTCGTACGCTGCGACCCATCCAGTGTTGTACGATCTCTCTTTGAGGGTGGTAGCCTCAGTTTCCACCTTCTTCACCTTCCTAGAAAGCACCTTGTTCTCCTCTGCCAAAGCCAGCTTGCTCACGTAAACCAAGTCATAGGATTGCCTCATCTCTTTGAGCTCCTTGGTCACCGTCTCTTTCACTTTGTTGGCTTGGGACAAGGTGAGGTCAGAAGACTTTTGAGCAAAACTTGCAGTCTTCAAGTTGGCCTCCAGCTCAACATTCTTCCTATCCAGATCGTCATTTCTCCTCGCCAGCTCATCACGGCTGAGGTAGAGGACAATGAAATCAGACACGAACTGCAGAAAGAAGGAAAATATTAGTAAAGGAAGTATTGAAAAGAACATTTCAAGAGCATAGAATGAAAAACAGGTTTACCAAGGCTAGCCTCTGACTTGACTTCACGGCTAACTGGTTAGTACCCATCGACCTTTGATGATCAGCCGACAAAACTGCTCTGTCGAGCACCGCCAGAGCCAACTGAGGGTAAAGGGCAACAGAAGCCCCCTCGGGCAGAGTAGACACGGGCACTAAAGACTGCCCCGCCTTTGTACTCACTTCCACTCTCCTCTTTTCTTCTTCTCTATCTTTCTTCTCCCTCTCATCCCTTTTTCTATCTTTCACTTTCTTCCTTTCTTATTCTTTCTTACTCTCTCTCTCTCTCTCTTTCCCCGCCGATTCTTCTCTCTTCTTCCTCTCCTGCTCATGAGCAAAAGGTTGGGAGCCAGTGGCAGTGTCCCCAATCCCAAACTTCTTCTTTTTTAACCTGCGAGCAAGTAACATATTATCTTCATCGTTGTCCTGGATCATATTTTTCCTTGGATGGGCCATAGCTTCCACACTGGAGCTACTTGAATCCCCTGAAGACTCCTGAGCCTTTGAACCATCCTTCGAGCTGGAAGACTCTTAGCTACTTGAGCTTTCCTCACTGTACTCACCTTCAGCATCACTGATGGTAATGCAAGGCCCCCAATTTTTAGATTGTTATTTACTAAAAAGATAATTTCCTTTTTAGATGCGGAAGCGAGATGGTTCAATTAAACACACACAAACACCAAATTTTAATTTCTTTTCAAATTAAAATTAAACCAAGTGAAATTAGATTAATCAACAAATACATATTTCACTTAATATATTAACTCAACCGAAGTCCTAGAAATTTGCCTAAGTCATATTTTCATTATTACCAAATTAGGCCAAACCAATTTTTAACAAAATAAAAGATGACTTGAATTAAATTAATTTTTACCCAAACAAATTAGCACCAAATTAAATAAGTAGTGATTTAAACCAATTTTATCTTTTTACCTAAGCATGCATTTTAGGTGATTTAGCAAAAGATAAAATAAACATATAACCATTATGCCTCGATGTACGAGGAAAAACCCACAACGGGAAAAAACCTCGGACGGCCCTAGCTTTAAGTCCACTAATTATGATTTTACAATTACAAGACAGATGATTTACTTCCTTGACCCGACTCCTTTCAAGACTTGACGCGTCTTCTTATAAACACCTCCGCCTAGTCAACAACCCCGGAACTCCACCGGAACCTTGGACTTCACCAATGAGACTCTAGGAACACCGTCAACCACACATGGTGCCTTTCACCATGTGAAAATACCGCAAAAAAACATAAGACATCTTCTTTGAGGGATGTAGAAGTAAACCCAAACTTCTGTTCTTCAAGGTGTAGAGATAAACTAGTGCCAAGCACTCCAAGCAAGATATTTATATGGAAACTTGGAATAAAAAAACTATGGGTGTAAAATAAAAGTGTTTTAAAGATTTTTCTTGAAAAATAAACACTCCAACTTGAACTCTGTCTTTTTGGAATTTTTTGCTCTTAAACTCTTTCTTGGAGATTGTAGTATGTGAAAAAGTTGGTTCCAAAAGATTGGTTCTCGCAGTAATAAAATCTGTCAAAAGGGAGTGGGGAAAAGTAGTGGAAAAAGTGGAAAAACCGTCCAAAATTGCCAATTTAATTTCCCGCCAAAAATCTCGTTCGAACGAGATTTTAGTTCGAACAAAGGCTCGTTCGAATGATACTTCTAACGAAGTTCTAGTGGCCTAATGGGAAATCTCATTGCCAAACTCGTTCGAACGACATTCTTGTTCGAACAAAACAACTCGTTCAAATGACAATATTAAACGAACTTCCAGTGGCAAATCATTGGCAAACCTCGTTCGAACGAAATTCTCATTCGAATGAAAAACTCATTCGAACGACAATTTTGAACGAAAAACCAGAAAGTTCAAAAATTCAATTTTAGCCCAGAAACTTTATTTTAAAGTTTTAATGAAACTTTTTGAAAATAAACAAAAATTTAAACAAAACTTACACCCAATACTAATTGTTCCAAGCTCCTATATAAATATGTAATGCATTCATACCTTAGGAGTAAACGGAACAAATGTTGTTGACATAGAAACGAGGCACAGTAAACTCGACATTTGATGAAGCTTTATAATCTTGGCTGCTACGTCTTCAACTTTAGTATGTCATAGGCTTAAAGGATGGTCAAGAACTCTATCCTACGACTCAAACATTTTTGTCCGGAATTGATCCAAAACAACAAAGGACTCAATTGGAAATTTGTGTCCTTACAAATCTCCCCCTTTGGCTATTCCGGGACAAAACCCAACAAAAATCCTAAAGGGTCGTCAAGCTCTATTAGACTTATAAAATGTCCCACCTAAAATAAAAAGGCAATAGCTTGAGATTTAGAATAATTCCTGCACACTTAAGCAAACTATCAAACGCATAGGGAATATCAAGAATATTAAATGCAATAAAGATAAATACTCCCCCTAAATTAATTCTCCCCTTTATCAAACACATGCCCTACTTAGAAAGACGTCTCCCCCTAAGATAAATCTTCCAAACTAAGATACGATTATAATAGGATTAGATACCATTTCTCCCCCTATCATTCTCCACCTTTTTGTTTAGGAATAGACAAAGGCTAAAGAATCAAAAAATAACTTATCTCCCCGAATTAAAGCATATACACCCCCTAAACTAAACAAGGGATAAATAGAATGGGATAACAAGATAAACATGAAATTGTGCATAAAGTGATGAGAACATTAAAGCATATGGGCAACTAAATTCAACTAATCTGCATAAAGATGTGAATATCAACTATGATGCGATAACAAAAGATATCAATTGATTGTAGTAATCTAAGCATGTGATATCCAAACACGATTCTCAACAAGAGAGATACCAAAAATTAATTAAAAGAATAAATGAACTAGTTAAAAATGGCAAAGACTCAAAAACAAATAAAATATCATATATATGTATACACAATAGATTCAAACTAAGCCTAAGTACACACATATAGATATAAACACCAAAATGACACAAAACTAAATAACATAATAAATACCAAAATGACACAAAACTAAATAAAATAAGTTTTTCACACTCTTATAGCATAGATGTGTCATATGGAAATGAAAGTGTTGGGGTGTGAACTAGTAACAATTAAATTTAGACCCAATCACTTAAAACATATTCCCGGGGTTCTCAGTTTATTTCAAACTTCATCACATTTGAATATAACCTCATGTGACAATATAAATTGAACTAAATGAACAAAAAAACACAATGCATACAAGCCTAGCATGTTGATGATTCTATAAACTAATAGAGTCATGACATTGAAAGTGCAACTAGGATAAAGGGACATTGTGCAAACCGTTGATATACCATCCAAACTCCCTCAATAAGCATATATATTTTGAATGAATATATCAATTAAACATAGGCCTTGGAAATTATTTTTTTCTTTTTAATGCCATATTTTATTTTTAGGCCTTTGGACCACGTATTCCTTTTAGGTCCATTCCAAACGGTGGCTTACTATTCGTAAAAGATAATAAATCCTTTCGGATCCCTTCCCCGTGCACATTTATATATATCTTTTGATGTCTCACACGAATCTCATGTGCAATTGATTTTAACATGCACTAGTCCTCCTAGGTCACAAATATGTAGATGACAAGATTGGTAGGAGAACACCTCACAAAGCTCAAATATACATATGAAGTTAAAATTTCAAATGAGCTCGTGCATATGTGAATAGAGGCATATAAGAATACAATCCATTTAAGCAACACAAAATCCAACTACTCCACGTAAGCATGGTAAAGAACATTTTAAGGATTAATAATCTTAACCAAAAGTTCTAGCCATATGGGAGCGAAAAAGATGGGATTCAAACACAAGTATATGCCACATAAAGTGTGTCAAGCAAAAATACACACAAAAAAATATTTTTGAGTTTTTGAAATTTTTGAACAAAAATAAAATATTTACTCAAAAGACATGCAAAAATCATTTGTATTTTTAATTAAGCCTATATTACTAAAAGGTGAACACAAATGATAAACAATTTTTTTTTTTTGTATTTTTCATTTAATGCAAACTAAAATGAAAGAAATATAATACAAAACATAAACAGAAATCATTATTCTAGCATGTGATTAAGCATGGAACATAGACTAGAAAATGATTAAAACGAGCATGCATTTATCATGGAAATATAGCATGAAGTATAACATCTAAAGAATGCAAACAAAACTAACACATTTAACCTTTAGATTTTGCAAGGGAGAAAGCATGTGAAAGTAAATGAGAATAAAAAACCCTATCTTGTAAAGCTACCAAGTCGGATCTTCTAACCCAAACTAATGACGAATGACGATCTCGGGGTGTAGGAATCTTGGCTACCTTGGCTGCCTTATATTGGGATTTTCTAGGACCTCGTTTGAGATCAAAGAAAAATTTCCTAAGATAACCTTTTCGACCACAATGTGAGCACCTAAATACACGGCGAAAAGACTTTCCTAAGGAATGATCTCTAAGGGCTTTCCTAGGAAATTCTCCTAAAATATTGGTTTTGGATTTATGAGTTGATTCATTACAAGTATCGAAAGCCTAAACCACATGTGTCATTTTTAATTTGGACCGTTCCTAATATTTTGTCCAATTTCTCTGAATGACACTCCAAATCAAATTTGACTTTACTAGAGTCTTTTAATTTATTTTCTAAATATAAAATGTTAGACTCTAATAAAACATTTCTCGCTTCAAACTCGAGAAGCTCCTTTTTCAAGGATTCCATTATACCTTTAAGGCTATCTCTCTCACCTTCTACATACTCAAGCTTCTCTCGAAGAGCTCTCTCTCGTGTCCTAAGGTCTTCAATCAACACACTATCATCAACGACCTTGACACGCTCTCTTAAACTCGCTTCTAACTTCAAATTTTCTCTTTTTAATTTAATAGATTCTTCATAAAGTTCTTGAAAAGCATTTGGAAGTTCACTCACATCAACCTCTTCTTCATTTTCAGTCTCTCTTTCTTTTCCACTCTCACTACCATCATCTTTTATAGCATCACAAACAAGGGCCTCAGAAGTGTTATGTATTAAGATGTCATCATTGGATGATTCCTCACTATCACTTACATAACTAGCAATGAACGTAGTAAAATTGCGCTCAATGGGAGAATCGGGTCCCTCTTCCTTATCACTATCACTAAGGGTTGCATTAAAAGAAATTGGTTGCTTACCCTTTCTCCTTAGTTTAGTGAGACACTCTTTTGCCCTATGGCCATACCCTTCACAACCATAACACCTATTTGACTCGTCCCTATTTAAATTTCCATTAATAGTTTTAGGGATCTTCTCGGCTTTGTCATGCGTAGATTTTTCAAATTTCTTAAAATCATTTTTAAATTTATCATTGTTAAATTTAAGAAATATTCGAAACTTTCTAGCAAACATAGCCATATTTTCCGAGTCATTATCACTATCACTCTCTACTACTTATTTTTCAACCTTTCGGACTTTCAAAGCAACGCCCTTATATATTTTCTTTTCAGTTTTAGAGGGAAACATGTCTAGTTCATAGGTTTGTAAATCACCTACGAGCTCTTCTAATTTCGTAGAGGCTAAAATTGGTAAAGAATTTAACACGGTTACCTTTGGAATAAATCTATCGGGTAGGGACCTTAAAATTTTATTTATTACTCAGTTGTTGGGTATTTTCTCTCCCAAATTAAAAGATGAATTAACAATATCAGAAAGTCTAGCATAAAATCTATCAAAATCTTCTTTTTCATTCATTTTGATGGTTTCAAATTGAGTGGTGAGGTTTTGGAGTTTCAAAGCCTTAACGACACTAGTTCCTTCATGAGTGAGTTGTAAAATAACCCAAACATCTTTAGCGGTTTCACACGTCATAATGCGATGGAATTCATCCAGTGTGATCGTACTAAACAAGGCATTTAAACCTCGAGAATTAAAATTAGATAATTTAAATTCATTCTCACTCCATCTATCGGCAAATTTGGGAACACGCTCATTGTTGATGTAAAAAATTAGATCATATCTAATTATTCAATCACAGATAAATAAATGAGACAATGAATTTTTAAAGTGGTTCAGCCTTATAAAAATGGCATACGTCCACTGTTATGGTATTGCTGATTGTTTGGGAATTCTCAATTACAAGTTATATCAAGAAATTCCGGTCCCCTTTCAATGAGGATTGTACAATGTATTTATAGCCCTGAGGCTGTAATGTGAAAGGGTAATACATTAAATGATGTACATGTGAAAGGGTAATACATTCAATGCTCCTTAAGCGTATGCGTCTGAATGATAAGCATTTAATGAACAGTCAAACTGTTGGTTATCCAGCTATTAATGCTTTGTTCGAGGTGCAGCTCGGACCGCCTGATTTGCTCGGACCGCCTAAGCTTCTCGGTACTTAAAGAGTTCCTCGGAGAGTTCTTGTTCCTCGGAGCGTATGAGTTCCTCGGGGAAGTAGTGTTCCTCATTGTAGTATGGTTCCTCGGAGCGTGTGAGTTCGTCGAAAGAGTTTGTTGTTGCCACGTATATTGCCATGTGTCTTCACTTTATTGATCCATGTCAGCAGACTAAATTTGGTATCAACAGAAGCCCCCAATGTTTCATAGTTCAAAATTTGAGGAGTGTGGAACATTCTTTCTCGGAATATGATAGCTTTAAATAGTCCTCTTGATTTTTAGGATTGTTTCCCTTGTATTTATTTCTCTTTCCAAATTCGTGGAATCAGGTTTTTTTTAATTTTCATAACCGCCTCGATCTCTGCGTACTTTTTGTCTTTTTAGCCGCCGGTAGCGTAATCATTTCTTCTCGCTTCGATTGTCGTGCCCTTTTTGTTCCTCTGCTAGTTTCTGGCCAGGATGGAATTATTATCTGCTCATGATACTGTGCTGCTGAGGCAATGCAATGATTATTTTAAGGCTGGTCACACAGATCTGAGTGCAGCACAAGTCGTCGACATCCTCGACCAAGATGCTTTTGAACAGGTAGTTGAAGCATACCAATATCTGAAGTGTCTATTTGATCGAGTATTGGCCAATAATGTGGCTTATTATGACATGATCGAAGATCTCCAAGGCATTCTTGAAGACCTTCATCAACAATACAAAGAATCCACTACCCTGTTTCATGAGGGGTATGAGAAGAAATACCAGCAGATCGTTGCCGACAAGGGTTACGAGAAACTTTTTGCTGGATATGATGTGAGGGAGAGAACTCTTAAGGGTGAGGTCGAGGAGTGCAGATAACTAGCTGAATTATTAGAGCAAGAGAACAACAATCTTCAAAGAGAGTTTCCACAGTTGAAGTCTCCAGCTTCTACTTCAAAAGCCTTGATCCCAGTGACTGATGAGGGCTTCTCGTTCTTGGAAGTCGAGAACGCCAACTTGAGGGACGAGTTGGAAACCTTGAAGAGGTGTGTCCCATCTACATGTTCTCGTGGTCGAGCAAGAGCTCCTCGGGGACGAGCAAGAGCTCTTCGGATTCCTGTCGAGGAACAGAGGACTCAATCTGCCTTAGAGAACCAGGCCTTCCAATTAATGGCGAAGAACCAGGTGTTGGCTGAAATGTCAAAGAAGATCAGGGACCTGGAAGAGCAACTTTCCATGCAGAAATCTTCCTTGGAGAATAAAGAGATCTTTATCAAAAATCTCCACGAGCAGCTAGAAAGACTAACATATTAATTCCACAAATAGCCCAGGGAGTTCTGGATGGATGGATACAACGAAGCTCTCTACCACTTGGACGATCGTATCCAGAATGCCAATAATGAGGGCTACAAGCAAGGATGGTTGAATGCCTTAGGTGTGCTGCAACCTGAACAGGGTCATTACCTGTGAGACTATCATGATCCTGGGTTGCTCGACCTACCCGTGCCACCATTCAAACTTGATATGAGTTGGATCCCTGCTCGGGCCATTCCTCGATGCTTAATTTCCAAGTATCTCAGAGACTACAATCTCCATTCAAGTGTTGAAGTATCTCATCCCGAGCACCTTCTAGATCGACCATCCGTGATGAATATCAGGATGTTAAAAGATTTGAACTTCATAAACTCTCCTCTTGCTTTAAATGATCCTCCTGCTGGCGAGGAACCTGCTTCAAAAGCAGAGGGGAAGAAACCAATAGAGTAGAAATTTTGATGTAACAGTTAGTATACATTTCATTACCAATGTAATATATTCTTTGATTTAATAAAAGACTTTCATTTTTCTTCGCAATTTTAACTGCTATTGTCTTGTAAAACACTTTATATTTGTGCATGTGTATCTGATAAAAAGATAACAATATTGTGTAGTTTGTCAATCAATTTATTGTCGAGTAGTTTGAACTTGTGGTAGTCATTTGGCAAAAATAATATTTTGTTTCTCGACCAACTTAGTAATAATTAAAAAGTTACGAGTATAAAAAATGTTGCTCGATCACTTTAAATTTTACTTATCGACCAACTATAGTTAGTGGGTTTTTATCCCCTACCAGCCATAGTTGGTAGATTTTTCTCTTAAATGTTTTCGACCAACCAAGGTCGGTAAATTTTCCTTGTCGACCAACTACAGTTGGTGGGTTTCTATCCCCGACCAGCCATAGTTAGTCTTTTTGACATAATTTTACCTCCCGACCAACTCAAGCTGGCATTTTTGAGAATATATTTACTTCCTAATCGACATAAGTTGGCATTTTTAGGAATACTTTTATTTCTCGAGAAACATATAGTTTTATTTCCCTTAGGAATACAAATTTTACTTCCCGGAGGAATACAGGTAGCTTTACTTCCCGGAGGAATATAGGTAGCTTTACTTCCCGGAGGAATATTGGTAGCTTTACTTCTCGGAGGAATATAGGTAGCTTTACTTCCCGGAGGAATATTGGTTTCTCGACCAACCTTAGTTGGCATTTTCGAGAAAAAATTTGAGTAGCCTGAGCTTTGTCGAGTAGTGTGTAGCACTAGTATTCCCTGAAAAACTTTCAATAAAAAGAAAGAATTCGGCAAAATATCTTCATTTTATTCATCACTGATAATACTTGCGCAGGTGCTCTGCGTTCCATGCATTCTTAAACTCCTCCCCTTCTAGAGTTGCTATTCGATAAGTTCCTGGTCGAACAACTTTTGTAACTCGGTATGGTCCATGCCAGTTTGCCTCCAGCTTATTGTTCTTTTGAATTACTTTCTTCAGCACATAGTCTCCTTCTTTCAGGTCGCACTTCTTCACTCTCTTATTGTAGAACAAAGTTGTTCGCTGCTGGTAAGCAGCATTTCTAATGGTTGCTTCTTCTTTAACTTCCTCGAGCATGTTTAAATCCAATCTTCTCATTAAGTTGCTGATAGGGGAGTTGAAATTTAGTACCATGTGTGTTGGGAGGCATAACTCGGCAGGTATAACAGCTTCACTTCCAAATGCCGACATATATGGTGATTCTCCAGTTGCTACTTGGGGAGTAGTTTGGTAAGACCATAGTACTGATTGTAGCTCGTTGATCCAGTTTGCTTTCGCATCATTCAATCTTTTCTTCAAGCCATTTAGCAGTGTTCTGTTTGTCACTTCAGTCTGTCCATTGCTTTGAGGATGGCCTGGTACTGAGTGGACCTTCAAAATGTTTGACTGATGGCAATAGGCAACGAACTCCTTGTTATCAAATTGTGTTCCATGGTCTGTGATGAAAGCATGAGGAAGACCATATCGAAAAATGATGTTCTTCCAAATAAATTGGTACACCTTCTCGTACGTCATATCGATGAGAGGCTCAACATTCACCCACTCAATAAAATAATCCACTGCGACGACAAGGTATTTGAACCTTCCTCTAGTCGTTGGCAGTGGTCCAACCAAATCTATACCCCACATGGAAAATGGCCAAGGGGAAGTGATGGGTGTCAACAATGCTTGTAGAGTTCTTCGGATGGAGGAAAAGCGCTGTCACTTGTCACATTTCTTGGCATAGGCTACACAGTCAGCCCTCATCATCGGCCAGTAATATCCCTGTGTCATCATCCTTTGCAAAAGCGTCCGACCTGCTACATGGGCTCCACATGACCCTTCATGGATCTCTTTAATCAATTCTTTCACCTCGGAGGGATGTACACATCTCTGCAAACCTGCCATAATTTCCCGTCTATATAAAATACCGTTAGTTAATACATACCGAGAAGCTTTAAACTTCAATTTCTTGGTTGCGGGCTTGTCAATTGGTAATTCTCCCCCCTCAATATATGCCCTGATGGGATCCATCCAAGATGGTCCTAAATCAAGGGTGATAAAGTTCATCGCCAAATCTTCATCTATACTCCGACCAGCCAAAACTTCAATTGTGATTGTTCTTCGTAGCTTGGTACGAGTAGCTGATGCTAATCGAGCTAAGGCATCTGCTCTTGCATTTTCCATTCTTGGTATTCTGACCAGCTGAATTGCAGCAAATTATGATACCAACTCCATCACCTTTGCATGGTATTTGATCATTAATTCTCCTTTGGCTGCATATATTCCCAACATTTGATTTACAATTAATTGATGATCACTGAAGACAATAATTTGCTGCGCCCCCATAATTTTTGCTAAATTAAGACCTGCAATCATGGCCTCATACTCAGCTTCATTATTGGAAGCTTTGAATTGGAAACATAGGGCGTACTCTATGTCGACCTCGTCCGGAGTGCTCAAAACTATTCCTTCCCCACTGCCTGTTGTGCAAGATGAGCCATCTACATGTAGCCTCCATATAAGTAACTCGTCTTCAAACTTATGATCTGACAGAGTTCCTCAACAAAATATTTGTTGCTTCCTTTCATCTTCCCCTGATATTTCTCGCTCTTCATCGACCATCTTTTCTTGCCCTTTTACCAACCGGAGTTGGTTTGAGCTCCAATTCGATGATCCTGTAACATCCACTTGCCCTTTTACCAACCGGAGTTGGTCTGAGCTTGTGTTTGTTGATCCTGTAACATCCACAGGTTGATCAGTGAGTAACTTTTTCTCCTCGGGGGTATCAGGATAGGTGAACTCTGCTATAAAATCCGCTACAGCTTTCCCTTTAAGCAATGATCTGGGTTCATAGACTATATCGTATTCACCGAGCTCTATTTCCCAGTACATCAATCTCCCTGATTTTTTTAGTTTATGAAGGGCTTGTCTCAATGACATGTCAGTATATACGACTATAGTATGGGCCTGGAAGTATGGCCTCATTCTCCTACTCGCCTCAATCAGCGCCAGTGCTAACTTTTCCAGGCTTGGATATCTAATTTCTGCTCCTAGGAAGGCCTTACTCGTATAGTAAATTGGTTTTTGCACTCCATTCTCCACTCTGATCAACGCCGAGTTAACTGCATTCTCGAACAGTGCAATATATAAGTATAATTTTTCTCCCATCACTGGCCTGGACAACAGTGGAGGTGCTCCCAAGTATTTCTTCAAGTCTTGAAACTCATTATAACATTCATCATTCCACTCAAAAGTCTTTCGGAGTTTCTTGAAGAATGGGAGGCATCGATCAGTTGCTCGTGATACAAATCTGTTGAGTGCTGCTACTCATCCTGTAAGACTTTCCACCTCTTTCTTCGTCGTCGGAGATCTCATCCCTAATAGAGCTTTGATCTTTTCAGGATTTGCTCCAATGCCTCGTTGGTTGACAATGTATCCGAGAAACATGCCTTCTCGTACTCCAAATATGCACTTCGTCGGGTTCAGCTTCATTTGATATTTATCTAGTTGATCAAAAGTCTGACTTAATTCAACTAGATGATCAACAGCTTTTTAACTCTTCGTCAGCATATCGTCAACATAGACTTCCATATTGCAACTGATTTTTTCAGCAAAGACTTTGTTCATCAGCCTCCGATATGTCGCACCTGCATTTTTCAAACCAAAAGGCATAACATTATAACAATAAGTTCCCCTAGGGGTATTGAAAAATGTACTCTCCCTGTCTTCAGGTTTCATTTTAATCTGATTGTAGCCATAATAAGCATCCATGAAGCTCAACAGCTCATGTCCCGAGGTAACATCGACTAGTTGATCAATTCGGGGCAATGGAAAGTGATCCTTTGGACATGCTTTATTGAGGTCAGTGAAGTCTACACACATCCTCCATTTGTTGTTCTTCTTCTTTACCATCACCACATTGGCTAACCAGTCAGGATATTTAACATCTTCAATGAAGCAAGCTTTCTGGAGCTTCTCTACTTCCTCCTGTATAGCTTGATTCTTCTCGGGGCTGAACCCTCTTCTTCTCTGCTTCACTGGCTTGATTTCGTTATTCACATTGAGTTCGTGACATAAGAAATTTGGATCTATCCCTGGCATATCTTCATGACTCCACGCAAAAGTTTTCTTTCTGCTATCAAGGAAAGTTATCAATTCCTTCTTTAGTGAGGCTTCCAACGACGAACCTACTTGAGTAGTACGTTCAGGGTGCTCATCATCCAGAATGATATTTGCAGTAGCTTCCACCACTTGGCCCTTCACGAGTTGCGACTCATCTCTAGGATCCAATGTTTCAATTTCGGCACATTCATCCACTTGATAGGTAGTATTCTTTTTCCTTAATTCCTCCAGTTCTTCTTTCTCAGTGGATGAATAATAGCATTCCCGAGCTACTTTCTGGTCACCCTTCACAACTCCTACTCCAAAATTTGTTGGAAATTTTAGGCATTGATGTACTATAGATGGTACAGCCTCGAACTTCTTCAATCCTACTCTTCCCATGATGATATTGTATGATGATTGAACATTCTAATCCATCACAAAGAAACGTATTCTTTCTGTTCGACAAGCAGGCCACGTGCCAATGAATATATCCAACTTGATCGTCCCAAGTGGAAATACTTTCTCGCCAGCAAAACCGAGGAGGGGTCTATGATAAGGCTCCAGTTGAGATAGCTTTAGATTTAAACTATCGAAGAATGAGTAGAACATGATGCCTGCTGAGCTACCATTATCGACTAGTACTCTTGAAATTATAACCTCCTTCATTCTCATCTTGATCACCAATGGGTCATCATGAGGATATAGAACACCTGCAAGGTCATTCTTTGAGAAACCAATGACCAATTTATCTTTGTTCACCTTTCTCGGGCGATCCTCCTCAGTTAGATTTATTCGTTGAATGTACGAGCAAGCTTGAGCCTCACAGAGGTAAGATTTTCTCTCGGCAGTAAGGTCTACTCCTCCTGCATCTCCACCTGTTATAACATTACAGTCAAATGACCCAAAGCGTATTAAAAATACCTCTCGTTCTGGTTGCCTTGGTCTCTTGGGAAGATCGGGGTCATCCTCGGGATTAACTTCATGGTTTCTTTTCTTGTTCTCCTCCGCTCGACGAGGAGATCTAGACCTCTCTCTAGTTCGGTCATTGTTTCTTCTTTCGCTTCCATGATCAACATACTTTGACAGTTTTCCTCGTCTGATGAGTGTTTCAATCTCATTCTGAAGAGCTATGCAATTTTCGGTCATATGGCCATGATCTTTATGAAACTCGCAATACTTCACCTTATTCCTCTTGTCAGGGTCTGCCTTCATTTTCTCTGGCCAGTTTAGTTCTTCGTTGTTCTTGATTTCCTCTAGAACATGGTTTATATCCTTCTTCAAAGGAGTATAATTATCATATTTCTTCATCACGTCCCATACCGACCTATTTTTTGAATGTTTGTCATTACCATTGTTCTTATGCTCTTTCTTCTTAGCTTTATCGCCTTCCACCTTGGTTTCTTTGGCATCCATATTCTTCTTCACAGCCATAGCTTCTTCGGCATTCATAATCTTGGACGCTTTTCTCATCAGATCCGACATGGTTCTAGGTGGATCTTTGGCCAAAGTATAGTACAACTTGTTAGGCAGTAGTCCACTCATCAAGGCGGTAATCGCTGTCTTCTCCTCGTAATCAATAACTTCAAGTTTCTCGTTATTAAAACGAGTTATATAATCTCTGCTGCTCTCACCAGCTTTTTGTCTAACACTTAATAAATGTGCTACTCGTTTAACTAGCTTTGCCCCAAAATAGAAATTCCCAATGAATAACTTGGCCAGTTGAAGAAAAGTTGAGATCTTACCCTGAGGAAGATTATTATACCTTATTTGAGCAGATCCGGTAAGAGTTCCCGAGAATACCCTGCATCTCATCTCATCTGGAACAACATAGATGTCGGCTGCAGCTTGGTATTGTTCTATATGAAGGATAGGTTCAGTCTTTCCATTATATTTGGGGGTCACAACAGGTGCTTTGAATTTTGATGGTGTTGGAAAATCTACAATGGCCTGGACAAAAGGTGTTCCTCGAATAAAGGTTTATTGTAGGGGGTTCTTAGCTTTAACCATTTCCCCCAATCTATCCTCCAGCCTTTGAATAGAGCCTTTCCATGCATCATTTCCTTCCTCGGGCCTATTGGTTCGAGCAACTGATCGCATTGATGTGGCTTCCTGGGATCTCTCTTGACGAGCAGCTGGTCGCGACTGGGCAGATCCTTCCCTTAAATATTATTGTCGTCGAAAACTCCTCGATGGGGCTCTAGGAGCACTTTTGATCCTCCTAGGACCTAATAGATCGAAAGGAGATACTCCGCTTAATCTTTCTAGCGCACTGGTCCTTTCTGGGGAGAGAGTGATATGTTGTTCAGTATCTGTGGCTTGTAATGACGAAGTTCGTCTAGGTTGATAAGAAAAATCTTCAGAATCCTCATTGTGATATGAATTGGTACGCCTAGTACGCGAAGAAGATGCACGGGTATTTCTTTGAATACTTCGTGGTCTTTAATGGGTTGGTGCACCGCCATGGAGGGTTTGTATGAGTTGACGCATAGTTTCTTGCATAACGGTCTGGACCTAAGCCAAATTTGTCATTATTCCAGCCAGATCTAGAATATTTGGTGGAGCAGATGGATTTGGAGGGCTTCCAGCATTTCGATTGCTAGATTCTGGAATATCAACCATTTGTGATGGATTGTTTTTTATAGAAAATGATATTACCAGTCGTTCCCACAGATGGCGCCAATCTGTTGATGCAAAAAACTAGACCGAATCCCATTTTTATGATCACAGATAAATAGATGAAAGCAATTCAATCAAGCACATAAGAGACAAAGATTTTTAAAGTGGTTCGGCTATGAATAAAGTCTACGTCCACTGTTATTTTATTCCCAGGGGTTTACAATAGCACCATAGGGTGTAGAGAGAGAAAGGATGTGTATCTTGTGTATGGGGTTTCTAGGTTTCCCCGGATCTCCCCGGATCTCCTCCCTTTTGGCTAAGGGGATACATGTATTTATAGTGATGGGAGATAAAGAGATTCATTGTATGTAGACATTTATGTCTACATTCAACGAATCTAATTGTTGAATTGTTTGGTATGCTATGTGTTGTCATCTATTAATATACAGTATAAATGTACATTAAGGCTCATTAAATGCGCTGTCATCTTCATTAATGCACATTAAATACATAGTTATCCTTTGATCTTCCTGGTTGGTATGCCGACCAACTCTCCTCGGGTGCCGACTAACTCTCCTCGGGTGCCGACCAACTCTCCTGAGGTGTCGAATATTACCACGTAGGATGACATGTGTCCTTTTCTGATTGGTCCTAGTAGATGGAGAACTTTTGCGTTAACAGAAGCCCCTAATGCTCCATGCTTGATGGTTTACTTGAAAGGATTAAGTATTTATTCTGCAGTGTTGCTCGGTGCTCGTGAAATTCTTGATCTACCTTCTTGATTTGTTCAACATAAAGTGCATTATCTCCTGGACGACATATGATGCAGGCTGATCGATGGTTGCTAATCTTTCTTTACAGGAACTCCGTGTGCTATGTATCACCCCTGGGAATTTGGATGCATCCATGCCATAGTATGCAACTTGTAGCTTGTCATAATCATCAAGTATGTTGATTGGTTTGCTAGCCGACCAACTGCCTCCTGTGCCGGGCAACTGAGTGCTAACTTCACGTGCTTGATTCTTTTGATTTATGCTCCTCTAAATACTTTGTCGAGTAACATACTAGATTTTGAACCCAACTCTTCAATCTGATTAGTATTAAGCTAGTGGTGGACTTCAAAACATTTTCATATAACTTCTTCTTCAATGTTGGTCGGGCAGTAGTAGTAAAGATCTCAGTGCTGTAGATGCTAAATTTTACTTCTGAACTTCAATAGTATGTGCATAATAACTCCTGAATATGCCTCTTGAACTTCTGAATGCCTCCTGAACTTCAATATTCCTCCTGAACTTCAATAGCATGTGCATAATAACTCCTAAGTATGCCTCCTGAACTTCAATAGCCTCCTGAACTTCAATAGTATGTGCATAATAACTCCTGAATATGCCTCCTGAACATCATAAGCAAAATTATCTCCTGAGCAAGAAAAATAACTTTTGAATGATAATTAGTTGGGGCTGAATCTGATGCTCGACTGCATGATGTTATGAGAATGTGCCACCGAATGAACAACTGGATTTTTAATACAGCCCCCAGTGTGGAATGTGAACTTTGAATGCTTTTTGCTTGATCGCTTTCACATACTCATAAAATGTTTCCGACCAACTGTAGTTGATAGCTTCTTATTTTCGACCAACCTGAGTTGACATTTTTGGGAATAGATTTACTTCCTGAGGAACACATAGTTTTACTTCCCGTAGGAATACAAGTTTTACTTCACGTAGGAATACAAGTTTTACTTCCCGGAGGAATACAATTAGCTTTACTTCCTGGAGGAATACAAGTAGCTTTACTTCCCGGAGGAATACAAGTTTTACTTCCCGGAGGAATACAAGTAGCTTTACTTCCCGGAGGAATACAAGTAGCTTTACTTCCCGGAGGAATACAAGTTTTACTTCCCGGAGGAATACAAGTAGCTTTACTTCCCGGAGGAATACAAGTAGCTTTACTTCCCGGAGGAATACAAGTTTTACCTCCCAGAGGAATAAAAGGTTTACTTCCCGGAGGAATACATTTTTGATAATAAATGATAGAGACTTCCTCGGAGCTGACCAACAGATTGTTGGGAATAGAATAAGATATAATTAATGCTGGAGACCTTCTCGACGCTGACCAACAGATTGTTGGGAATAAAATATAATAAATGCTGGAGACCTCCTAGGTGCTGACCAACAGATTATTGGGAATAAAATATAATAAATGCTGGAGACTTCCTCGGCGTTGACCAACAGATTATTGGGGAATAAAATATAATAAATGCTAGAGACCTCCTCGGCGCTGACCAACGGATTGTTGGGAATAAAATATAATAAATGATGGACACATCCTTGGAGTTGACCAACAGATTGTTGGGAATAAGATAATATATATGTTGGAGACCTCCTTGCTGAAATAAAAATAGAATATGCATCCAAATAGATATAAAAAATAATTAAAAATAATAAAGTGCCTCGTTGATCTGTCGAGGTAGAATTATATAATGCTGAATAAGAATAAAATCTTCCAGAACATAAGAATATGTCCATGAACGTTGTCAGGCCTGAATATAAATAAGAATTATCTGACCAACTATCCGTTGGAGGTTAAATACAACGAATGTTGTAATTCTCCTTAAAGCTGAATAAGTATCTTGTCGAGGCACAATTGCATAATGCCGAATAAGAATAATATTTTCCAGAACATAAGAATATGGACGAGAACTTTGCTGGGCCTGCATATAAATAAGAATTACCCCGACCAACTATTCGTTGGGGGTGACATATAATAAATGTTATAGTTCTCCTCGGAGCTGAATATGATAATAAGTATCTCGCCGAGTTCCATGTTGAGATGAATATAGAATATGAATCCCAAGGGATATATAGAAAAATTTGTGCTTGAGCCGATATCTGAGCTTGAATATAAATAAGAATTGCCCCGACCAACTATCCGTTGGGGGTGAAATATAATGACTGTTGTAGCTTTTCCTCGGAGCTGAATATGATAATAAGTATTTCACCAAGCTCCATGAAGAGATGAATATAAAATATGAATCCGAACGGATATATAGAATAATTCGTGCTTGAGCACAAATCAAAGCAATAATAAAATATATAGTTCCTTGCTGAGGTGAAGTTTCATAATGCTGAGCAATGATAATAGTTTCCAGATTGTTTCCGAGCATTCGTCGGCGTTGAGTCTTGTACCTGTAAAAATTAATATCTTGCTCTACCATTTTGTGTAGGCTGAATTGATTAGTCGTGAGAATAATTTACTCATCCAATCAATATATGATATGTATATGCTTGAGAACTAAAAATATTAATTTCAAAAAATGAAATAATATATGTTGGCTGATATGTCGAGGCACAATTGCCTGATGTCGAGCAATACTACTTTTCAAGAGGTTTACGAGAGCTTTCATCGGGATTGAATCTCGTCCCTATGAAATTTTAATAAGCTTCCCGAGCACCTGTCGAGACTAGAGAAAATAATTACTATCATGAGAATAATTATTCAGCCAAACAATATGTGATGTGTATCAGCATAAAATAATAAAAATTTCAAAATATGAAATAATATTTTTATGCCATATGTGTGTGAGATGGACAAATTTTTATCAGATATGCATCATAAATAAGACGTAGAGTTTTTTGTAAAGTTATTTAATCTCCAACAACTAATCAGGTATAAGTTGATGTTTGAAAATTATTTATCACTTGGTTTTAAAAATATTTTTGGATTGATCACAAGTTAAAAAAGACTTAAGCCCCTGTTTGTCCCCGAGCCGAACTCGTGTTTAAAGAAATAGCTGGGGTGCTTCGCATTTTTTAATACCCCAAGATTCTACTGCTGCCGACAAACGGCAAGGATGTTGTCGACCAACATTTAAGGATATCTCAAGTTATAGAATATATGGTGCCGACCAAGAAGCAAATGGTCCCCGACCAGCTGAGCAATTTTGCCAATCAACAAAAATGGTGCATTGACAGCACCGAACAACATTAGATGTCACCGACCAAAAAGTTGATGGTTGGATAGTTGCCGACCAGTAAATTGAACCCTCCGAACAAGACTGAGATGTCGTCGATCAAGAAGTAGATGATCGTCGACTTGCAATTGGTTCCATTGAGCTACAATAAGAGTCTCTAACCAACAATAAGATACCTCGTAGTTGGATAAAATTATTTCAACGTTGCTGATGGATCTTCACATCTTATCTCCGACAAACAAAAATGGTCTGGTTAAGCTTCCCTTTAATAAAAAATGGCCCGAGATAATGCCGACCAACAATATGGATTGCTGACCAGAATATCTCGAATCCTTAGATCAGAAAAATAACATTCGATGTAAAGTTTAAGCATTAAGAATGTTAATTAAATGAATAATTATTTAATCCACTAGTTCATGTGATTTCGACAAAGAAACCATGTGATATGATGAACAAAGGGCCAACATATCAAATTTGTGCCCAGAGTCTTGATATGGTCATGATTGTTTTACTGATCCTCTTTTACAAGAGGTGGGTAATGATTTTTCAGGTGAGAGAAAATTATTTTTTATATTGATCCTTTCCTATTCCATATTTGGCGAGATAAAAATATGTTGAATGATCGAAGTTATTACCAAATTTATATCAAAAATCAGTCAATGAGACTTTATTGACATAGATGGTAGGTGAACCAAATTAAGTAATAGCTTATAAAAATGAATGCAAAGAGACTCAAACTTGAAGAGAGAGAAAATAGATCTAGGTCATGATTTCTATGAGAAAACTTTTTATTGTCTTTAACCTTTTCCCATTCTTTGATTAAAAATATGATGGGAATTTGAATAGTCATCAAAGATCTATCAAAAATGATTTCAAAATCAACAATGAAAATTATCAAATCTTCCCACCGTCATATATATTGGTATATGTAATCATTTAAAATATTTATTCCATGATATAAAATTGAAACTTGAGAATCAAGCAAAAAGTTGTGATTTATGAAATCCATTATTTTTTAGATTTCTAAATAAGAATTAATCTAACAGTTATGATTTTAAAATCATGATATGCAATATTTTGCAGATAAAAATTGGACAATTAATTTATGTATATAAACATAAAAGTCATGATTGAATCAAAAGATGTATGTATAATTATTTATACGTAGAGAAAATAAAAACTTAGCTTTTGATGGAGAATAACGCTTGTAACACATTCCCACAGACGGCGCCAATCTGTTGATGTAAAAAATTAGATCATATCTAATTATTCAATCATAGATAAATAAATGAGACAAAGAATTTTTAAAGTGGTTCAGCCTTATAAAAATGGCCTACGTCCACTATTATGGTATTTCTGATTGTTTGGGAATTCTCGATTACAAGTTATATCAAGAAATTCCGGTCCCCTTTCAATGAGGATTGTACAATGTATTTATAGCCCTGAGGCTGTAATGTGAAAGGGTAATACATTAAATGATGTACATATGAAAGGGTAATACATTCAATGCTCCTTAAGCGTATGCGTCTGAATGATAAGCATTTAATGAACAGTCAAACTGTTGGTTATCCTGCTATTAATGCTTTGTTCGAGGTGCAGCTCGGACCGCCTGAGTTACTCGGACCGCCTCAACTTCTCGGTACTTAAAGAGTTCCTCGGAGAGTTCTTGTTTCTCAAAGCGTATGAGTTCCTCGGGGAAGTAGTGTTCCTCGTTGTAGTATGGTTCCTCGGAGCGTGTGAGTTCCTCGGAAGAGTTTGTTGTTGCCACGTAGATTGCCATGTGTCTTCACTTTATTGATCCATGTCAGTAGACTAAATTTTGTATCAACACTCATTATCATCTAAATGAGTAGGTGGGGACCACCCGTTAACGACAGACAACCAAACCCTCTCGTCGATAGATTTTAGTGCCGATTTCATCCGTGCTTTCCAATACGCGTAATTAGAACCATTGAAAATAGGAAATTTTAAAAATGGGGAAAATTCGATTTTTGAAAATATTTAAAGAATCTCAAACGCAATAATTTAGCGGTCCCGCTCTGATAGCAATTTGATGGTAATGCAAGGCCCCTAATTTTTAGATTGTTATTTACTAAAAAGATAATTTTAATTTTAGATGCGGAAGGGAGATGGTTCAATTAAACACACACAAACACCAAATTTTAATTTCTTTTCAAATTAAAATTAAACCAAGTGAAATTAGATTAATCAACAAATACATATTTCACTTAATATATTAACTCAACCTAAGTCCTAGAAATTTACCTAAGTCATATTTTCATTATTACCAAATTAGGCCAAACCAATTTTTAACAAAATAAAAGATGACTTGAATTAAATTAATTTTTACCCAAACAAATTAGCACCAAATTAAATAAGTAGTGATTTAAACCAATTTTATCTTTTTACCTAAGCATGCATTTTAGGTGATTTAGCAAAAGATAAAATAAACATATAACCATTATGCCGCGATGTACGAGGTAAAACCCACAACGGGAAAAAACCTCGGACGGCCCTAGCTTTAAGTCCACTAATTATGATTTATCAATTACAAGACAGATGACTTACTTCCTTGACTCGACTCCTTTCAAGACTTGACGCGTCTTCTTGTAAACACCTCCGCCTAGTCAACAACCCTGAAACTCCACCGGAACCTTGGACTTCACCAATGAGACTCTAGGAACACCGTCAACCACACATGGTGCCTTTCACCATGTGAAAATACCGCAAAAAAACATAAGACTTCTTCTTTGAGGGATGTAGAAGTAAACCCAAACTTCTGTTCTTCAAGGTGTAGAGATAAACCAGTGCCAAGCACTCCAAGCAAGATATTTATATGGAAACTTGGAATAAAAAAACAATGGGTGTAAAACATAAGTGTTTTAAAGATTTTTCTTGAAAAATAAACACTCCAACTTGAACTCTTTCTTTTTGGAATTTTTTGCTCTCAAACTATCTCTTCGAGATTGTAGTATGAGAAAAAGTTGGTTCCAAAAGATTGGTTCCCGCACTAATAAAATCTGTCAAAAGGTAGTGGGGAAAAGTAGTTGAAAAGTAGAAAAACCTTTAAAAACTGCCAATTTAATTTCTCGCCAAAAATCTCGTTCGAACAAGGTTTTCATTCGAACGATACTTCTAACGAAGTTCGAGTGGCCTGATGGGAAATATAGTTGCTAAACTCGTTCATACGACATTCTCGTTCAAATAAAACAACTCGTTCAAATGATAATATCGAACGAAGCTCCAGTGGAAAATCATTGGCAAACCTCGTTCGAACTAAATTCTCATTCGAATGAAAAACTAATTCGAACGACAATTTTAAATGAAAAACCAGAAAGTTCAAAAACTCAATTTTAGCCCAGAAACTTTATTTTAAAGTTTTAATGAAACTTTTTGAAATGAAATAACAAGTTAAACAAAGGTTACACTCAATACTAATTGTTCCAAGATCCTATATAAATATGTAATTCATTCCTACCTTAGGAGTAAACGGAAAAAATGTTATTGAAATAGAAATGAGGCACAGTAAACTCGGCATTTGATGAAGCTTTATAATCTTGGCCGCTACGTCTTCAACTTTAGTATGGCATATGCTTAAAGGATGGCCAAGAACTTTATCCTATGACTCAAACGTTTTTGTCCGGAATTGAGCCAACACAACAAAGGAATCAATTGGAAATTTGTGTCCTTATAAGCACCCCTATTAGCCCCATCGCTCTCTTCACAAGAGCTTCTTTCCTCCTCGTCCAATTGAATTGGGTCAGTAACAACTTCTTCTGTGATATCTAGCTGAGGAATGCTATCCACAGGTCGTGCGATGAAACTGGACCCAATGTTATTGTATTCCAGAAGAAATGCCGCTGATCGAGGATGCTCACCGTCACCTAAGAGTTCCTTGATTTTCCAAGCCTTAACCAACTCAGCAGCTTGAATCTCGCGAAGAGCGGGTTCTGAGTTCTTTGTCTTCGTTGAAAAAAAGAGAGAAAGATATTAGAAAGACCATACACTAACAGAGGATCAATGAGCAGAACATGAACTATGCCTACCTATATATTCCTCCCCATAAAAGGGAATCACGTGTCTCCCGGACCTCACCCCTTCAGTATGGGGAGGGACCTGCCGGGTTTTGCCCATAAACCCCTTATGCTAGTAGTCCTTGTGGGAATCAGGTAGATTTACTATCAATACCCTATCAGGACTCCTAGATTTGAGGTAAAGAAGATCGAAGCTCATTTGAGAAAAAGAGTAACCATAGTAGATTTCAGCAAGCTCCAGATTGGTGCCATAGAGCTGATTAATTCTATGCACACCATTGATAATTTTCCAAATATTTGGCGAGCACTGTGCATAAACTATATCGAAGTAACTAAAAAAGTGCAAAAATAAGCGATTTAGGGGAAAAGTAAGACCCCACTAGGATAACAAAAGAACGTGTATCTAGTGACCATCCTCAATGTCTCTGACATTACAAGGAACCTAGGCACATTCGATGTTTACCCAGTTTAGAATATTGTAGAATTTCCTAAACTCAATTATAGACTTATTGCCTATTTTCGTCATCAGAAAAGAGAAACCCTAGTATCAAATATGAAGAAATTTCAACAGAAAAAGAAAAAAAAAGGAATGAGAAGAACTTACAAGGTAAGAGTCAGCTCGAGACAATGCAAAGTCGCAAGTAGGAAAGATGAGAAGATAAGGAAGAGGCTTGAAGATGGAAGACGAGACCTGGAAGTAAGAAAGCAACAGTGAGAGGTTGGAGAAATTTAAAGAATGCAGAGAAATTTGAAACGACGTCAGAGAATGATCTCTCCAAGATGTTTTAAACCTTTCTAATCATAATGGACAGGAAACGAAGAAATCTGTCGCCTAAATCGACTCGAGAAAGGCGCTTCAATCCCAAGATGTCACGCGATTCATAGAAATGGCACTAAGGCTATTATTTAAAATTATTGAGCCCAAATTGTGACCTAAAAACTTTAGGGGCAATTGTGGGTACCTCGATTAAACATTTCGGCCCAGATTAGTAGCCCACTTCAGTCCGGCCCAAAGTTTGTAAGCCACATGCATAATGTAATACCCCGTAATTCTGCTTAATTAGGAAAATACATTTTATTTAAATTACATGAGTAGAGTAATTTAATGTGAGTTTTATGTTAATAAAGATGAATATGACGATTAAAAATTTACTAAATGTGAAGTAGTAAATTTTGAATGTTGATATGTACGGTCTAGTGACTATATGGACGTACCGGAATTATCTCAACCAAGTGTCACGCGTAGGACAAAAAAATTAAAGATGAGAGTAGAAAAAAAAATATTTAAGAGACTCAAATGATAATTTAGAGTCCACAGATGATTCCAAAAGGGTCGAATTAGACAAAATAGTGTACCCGGGGGTACTAGTTGAGCGCCGAGTCATTTTCGGGCTAAACAGGGACCATTCAGGTGCATTTTGGTCTCTTTACAATTATGGGTAAGTAGACCTACGAATTTTGAAACCCTAGATTAGATTATAAGAGTTGAGGCTAGGGTTAGAAAGAAAGAAAATACACCATAGCCATTAGAGAAGAGAGAGAGACAATTTCCTAAGGCAAAAGAAGTAAGAAAGGAAAATTCTAAGGAGATTTCACCATAAAGTTGTTGGGAAGGAGGATTGAAGGATCAAAATCATCAACTATCATCAAAAACCACGAAATCAGACCCTACAAATCAAAAGGCAAGTGGTTATTTGCAAAATAAATTGAGTTATAATACCCATATTTAAGTTTTATGAAGAACATAGTTTTTATGATATTTTTGGGAGAAAAACAATTGATTATGACCCATGATTGGTAGGGATTGCATGTAGGACATTTTTGGATCTCCAAATATTCTGATATCATAGAAAAGTAGATGATTAAATCGAACTAAAAATCTGGAATTATTATGAAAGATCTAAAGAATGTATTTTTAGGGTTCTTGAATACTAGAAAGATTTTTAGTTGATTTGGCCACGATTTATAATGATTTTGTTGTTTTAAATCGTTAGTAATCATCCCAGAACATGTAGGAATGATTAGAAATTGTTGGTTGCAAATATGGTGAATTATCATGAAAGATAGATAGATAAAAATGGTGAAACCCGCATGAAGAAGATGAACTGGGTCTGTCACTGCTTGATTGATCGATCGACCCTTGAATATCGATCGATCGGGAAGTCGATCGATCGACCATATCCCCTTGATCGATCGACCCTGGGTGGACTTCAGATAATTTTGTGAATAAATTTCCTTTAATTACCGTCGCTTGATGGGAACCTTAGTGATGATATTTTACCTATGAGGAGACTTCATAAATACCAGTAGGTGTACCATTAAATTTCTTCATAAATGATTGAGTGGGAATTTTGGAGAAATGGACCGACGGGAGAGCGATCGATAGCCGTATGTTGGGATTGTGAGAATTTGGCTACGGAAAGGGTGAGAGTAAATTTCCAGAATAATACCATTAGGTTAAAGTTAACTTAACTACTGAATTAAGGGAGGGGTAACTAGGGCCCTTAGAGTTGCGTGAATACTCGAATAAATGCAATAGCGAAATAAATTGTAATTAATGAGTACGGTGAATATAAGTAAAATATATTACGTACGGGCATGATTTGATAGGTCGGGTGTGTACCTACTAAATTATATAAAAGTTTGGGTTAAGATAATTTTACCTAAATTAATTATGTTAGGGTCGATGTGACATTCCGAAATAACATAAAGTTATTATATGTTTGGGGTCGATGAGAAATGCCGAACCAAACCTTGACTGGTGTAGCGATGATAGAGTCCCGAACCAGAATATGTGTATATATATATTTTTAAAAATAGTTGGGGAGGATGGATAATTCCGAACCAACTCTCACTTGGAGTCGATGAATCATTCCGAACCAAGAGTCCTTTATGTGTAGTAAAAGGATATGTTGTGATAACTAATATTCAATACATGAGTGTGTGATAAATGTATTTTATGTGCATAATCTACAAATTGAGAATAGTAGATAATGAGATGAATAGTTGATATCTTATTAATAATTTATAGCGTGATGTAATTATTACAAGAATAAGGATAACAAGAAGTAAATAATCTACCTACGCTTATGGACAGTATAACTAGGTGAACTAAGTATCCTCGTTAGACATGTGTTATAGAAGAGAGGTGAGGAAATTCAATAGAGTGTGGGAATCCTTAATATGTGTAATCAATAACTCAATTGTGATAATTGCTTGCAAAATATTTTCAAAATGTTTTGAGTACTAACTCTTGCTATGTAAAATTTTTAAAACCTTTTAGGTGCCCAGCCACAGGGACACCCAGCATGATTTCATTCCAAGGATTTGGGAGCTGCAGCACGTGTGAATGTTGCAGGGATTGTTTAGACGCTTCCTCCTTTTCTTTCAGTTCTAGTGCAGGATTTCAATTTTAGTATTCTTGTTGGGACATGTTTTCCTATCTTTACTTTTACAGTTTAGTCTGATTCTGGATTCTGAGTTGTCCTTTACTGGCCGTGGTTTTCGGCAAGACTTTATCTGCATTCGGTTATTTATGCAAACTGTTTTTATTATTACTTGAATTTTAATGTGTTGTATGGATTATTTATTCTTCTTAAGAAAGATAAAATTTGGCACTCGGTTAATTTCACTTAGGTGGTTAGTAACTTAAAAAGTTTTCGGCAGTGATGCTAAGAATGAACCATCTAAGAAACCTATTGAAATTAAATTAAGGCTTGATCACCCAAGGTTTAATTGGGTGGGGTGTCACAGATGGTATCAGAGCATCACGTTCTAGTGTCCATAGGATCTGTACGGCTTACTGTGTTTCGGCGTAACGTTTGGTTGTATTAGATCCCTACTATTTGGACTGTTGATTCAATACCCTCTTTTGCGTTATCGTACATCTGCTCTTAAATTTTTATATAAATTGTGTACTTATACAATTTAAATCTTATTTCAGATGCCACCGAGGAGACAGCGAGCGGAGAGGGTTTAAGCCATGGATGAGGTGAGGGAGGCTCCTCAGGAGCCACAGGTGCCGATACCACCACCCCCACCCGAGCTAATTTCCACTACTCAGGTTGCAGTGATTGTGGCTCAGGCAGTCGAGACAGCTATGAGGGCCATAGAAGCCCATTTTCCTCAGCCCCAAGTACCTCCTCCCGTGGCACTGGTAGTTCAGGCTCCAGTAGGACCATCTACTTGGCAACGAGTCAGAGAGACTTTTTAGAAAGGACACCCACCCTAGTTTCAGGGTAGTACCGATGTAATGGAGGCGTGCAACTGGAAGAAAAATATCCAGCGCCACTTGCGTTTGCTAGAGTGCATCGAGGTACAGAAACAAATGCTAGCCACTTTTCATCTGTCGGGAGAAGCCTTATAGTGGTGGGAGTCAGTTACCACCACCGAGGAAAGGGACACTTTGGCAATTTCTGAGTTTTGGGTGCGGTTTAACCGCAAGTATTTCCC
Source organism: Sambucus nigra (assembly GCA_949130495.1). Lineage (NCBI taxonomy): Eukaryota > Viridiplantae > Streptophyta > Magnoliopsida > Dipsacales > Adoxaceae > Sambucus > Sambucus nigra. Next base: position 169,296,871 of record OX422218.1, on the reverse strand, counting down.
TCCAGTAGTGGAGTCAGAGATGAGGAAGAAATTCAGCGAAGTGGTTCAGGGTGATCGCTCAGTTGCTGATTATGAGGAGGAATTTACCCGCTTGGCCAACTTTGTGCCAAACGAGGTGAGCGATGGGGAGAGGAAGAAGTCAAAATTTATGGAGGGTCTAACCTGGAGAATCAGACAGCATTTGATCGGTAATCTGGCGTTGGTAACCTACACAGATGTCGTCAATGCCGCTCTACTACACTGTCAGGACCACCATTTTCATGCGAAGGGAAACAAGAGAGGTGAGCCTAGCCAACCGGGCAAGGTAGATGGAGGTAGTGGTAGCAGCACACCACAGTAGCAAACAGTGGGCCAGTTAGGGCAGGATTCCCGACAGGGGAACCCTACCAAGAAGTTTAAACACGGGAGGCATCGTTTTGACAGACAGGGCCAGCAAGGTCCCCAGCAACTAGTTCCTTAGGGCCGACGGGGCCAAGGGAATCAACATGGAGGACAACAAGGTCAAGGACGATGGGGACAACGTAAGGGCCAACCGGGCCAAGGGCAGAGACACTTTCTGGGTCAGTGTTTCACTTATGGCCAGCAGGGTCATAAGAGTAGTAATTATCCACAGCCAGACAGGGCGCAACAATGGGGTACCCAGTCGGGGCAGCAGGCTCCGTTAGCCCCAGCAGTAGCACAGGCCCCATAGCAAGGACAGATGTAGTACGGACGTGTGTTCAATGTCCGTGATATTCCATTTCAGCCAGCACCTCCAGCACCGCCAGCAGTTGCGGGTATGTTTCATATTCATGGACTTAAGGGTAGTATTTTGTTTGACACGGGGGTGACGCATTCATTTATTTCCACTAGATTTGCACGGGCATCCGGCCTATTAACGACAGCTGACACTCATCTTATGTGTGTAGAGTCACCGATGGGTAGTTGGTCCCTTATACACTCGATTTGTAAGGGTGTGGACATTATGGTCGGAAGATTGAGTCTAGTGGTGGACCTCCTAGTGTTGGATATGGAAGGATATGATGTCATCCTAGGTATATATTGGTTGGCGCATTATAGAGCAATGGTTGATTGTTATGAGAGGACTATCGTGTTCTCCATCCCGGGACAAGAGATGTTTCCTGTGGCAATGCCACTCCGCGAGGGAGGACCGCGAACTCATTTATATTATATTGAGGAGGAGACCCCACATGGGGTTGTCGTTTCTCTGGACTCAATCCCAGTTGTGAGGGATTTTGAGGATGTCTTTCAGGAGATTCCAGGGTTACCACCCAGCAAGGAGATAGAGTTCGTTATTGACCTAATACCGGGGATGATACCGATTGCCAGAGCACCGAATCGCATGGACCCTTCGGAGATGCGAGAACTGAGAGAACAAATTCAGCAGCTACTAGGACAGGGCTTCATTCGACAGAGTACATTGCCATGGGGTGCACCGGTGTTATTTGTAAAGAAAAGGGATGGTTCACTTCGTCTGTGTGTAGATTACAGAGAGCTGAACAAAGTGACGATACGTAATAAGTATCCATTGCCGAGGATTGACGACTTGTTTGATCAGTTGAGAGGAGCTGCATACTTCTCAAAGGTCAATTTAAGGTCGGGTTACCACCAATTGCGCATTCGTGAAGAGGATGTACCCAAGACCATTTTCCTGTAGCGGTACGGTTCCTACGAGTTCAGAGTGATGTCGTTTGGGCTAACTAATGCGCCGGCAGTATTCATGGATCTCATAAATAGGGTATTTAGGGAGTTTTTGGATCAGTTTGTGATTGTTTTCATAGATGACATTCTGATTTACTCTTGCACGGAGAAGGAACACGCTGAACATTTATGAATGATTCTATAGACATTGCGGGACCATCAGTTGTACGCCAAATTTGAGAAGTGTGGATTTTGTCTTCAGGAGGTTCAGTTCCTAGGCCACGTTTTATCTATCAGAGGCATTTTTGTTGACCCGAGTAAGGTATCGGCGGTGAGGGAGTGGGGACAGCCCATGACACCGACCGAAATTCGCAGTTTCTTGGGATTAGCCGGTTATTATCGTCGCTTCATCAAGGGGTTCTAAAAAATTATCGGATCGTTGACAAACTTAACTCGTAAGGGAGTGCCCTTCGTATGGAGTGACAGTTTTCAGTTAGCATTTGATGAATTAAAGGACAAGTTCACATCAGCACCCATTCTTGCCTTGCCTAGGAGCGGAGTGGAGTACCGAGTCTATACCAATGCGTCCTTATAAGGGCTTGGGGGTGTGTTACAGCAGGAGGAGAAGGCTATAGCTTATGCGTCCCGAAAGCTTAAGCCACATAAGAAGAATTACCCCACCCATGACCTCGAGTTGGCAGCGATCGTTTTTCCATTGAGGATATGGAGGCACTATCTTCTGGGCGAGCAGTTCACTCTATTCACGGATTACAAGTCATTGCACTATCTGTTCACTCAGAAGGATCTGAATATGAAACAAAGAAGGTGGTTTGAATTCGTGAAGGACTACCAATTTGATATACAGTATCATCCTGGCAAGGCTAACGTGGTGGCAGATGCGTTAAGCAGAAGACCTACCGGGGAGTTGGCAGAAATTTGGAAGGCGAAGTGGAGTGAACTTCGACACGAGGATGAGATGGCGAGAGCATGCATGGCAGTTTTAGCTATCCCTTCTGAGAGTGTTATGAGGGTAGTGAGGGCACAGGTCGAAGACCCATTTTGTTAGGACAAAGTACGATAGTTACTGGCCGAGGGGGCAGAGTCCTACTCCATCAGCTCAGAGGGCGGACTACGATTTAATGGTAGGTTGATAGTACCCGAAGATGATGATTTGAGGCATGCCGTTATGACAGAATTACACGGGTTGAAATTTTTGGTACATCAAGGTGGGGACAAAATGTACCAAGATATGCGACGATTAATTGGTGGGCAGGTATGAAACAAGATATTGCAGAATTTGTCTCAAAGTGTGTTACGTGTCAGCTCGTAAAAGTTAACCATCAGAGGCCTTCAGGGATGCTACAACCATTGGAGATTCCCGTGTGGAAGTGGGAGAGTATCTCGATGGATTTTATTACTGGGTTACCAACATCACATAAGGGTCACGATTCCACATGGGTGATAGTGGATTGGCTGACTAAGGTATCTCATTTCTTATCGGTTCATACGGATTATGATACGAAGCGGTACGTGCAGCTATTTATTTCTGAGATTGTTAAGTTGCACGGAGTCCCTATTAATATTGTGTCGGACCGAGATAAAATATTTATGTCACATTTCTGGCAGAGCTTTTAGGAGGCCATGGGCACTGACTTACGGTTGAGTATAGCATATCACCCACAGACGAACGGTCAGACTGAAAGGGTAAACCAGATGTTGGAGGATATGCTAAGGATGTGTGTCCTAGATTTTAGGGGACTCGGCATGGCTCCATTCGAGTCACTTTACGGGAGGCCTTATCGTTCGCCTGCCTGTTGGTTAGAGGTGGGGGATAACAAGCTATTGGGGCCAGAGATGATACATGAGACTTCCTCCAAAATAGAGTTGATTCGAGGACGTATTCGAATAGCCCAGGATAGGCAGAAGAGTTATGCTGACGTCGTTAGGAGACACGTGGACCTAGATGTGGGCGACCAGGTGTTAATTCGGGTATCTCCTATGAAATGAATTATGACGTTCAGCAAGAAAGGGAAATTAGCACCGAGATATGTGGGACCGTTTCCTATCATTGAGAGGGTGGGACTGTTAGCTTACAGATTGGGACTCCCTGAGCATCTTCAGCGAATACACAATGTGTTCCATGTGGCATCGCTGAAGAAATACAAGAGGAGCGAGAGAGCCTTCTGGCACATTCCACTGGAGGAGATGGATTTGTAGAAAGATGTCTCGTATGAAGAGAGACCCGTGGCTATTCTGGATTATAGTGAGAGCAAATTACGATCCAAGGTGGTACCCTTAGTGCGAGTAAGGTGGGGACATCACAACATGGATGACTCCACTTGGGAACGGGAGGAGGATATGCGAGAGCAATATCCAGAATTATTCACAGCAGGTATTTTCTAATTTCGAGGACGAAATTCCTTTTGTAAGAGGGGAAGTATGTAATACCACATAATTTTACTTAATTAGGAAAATACGTTTTATTTAAATTACGTGAGTAGAGTAATTTAATGTGAGTTTTATGTTAATAAATATGAATATGATGATTAAAAATTTACTAAATGTGAAGTAGTAAATTTTGAATGTTGATATGTACGGTCTAGTGACTATATGGACGTACCAGAATTATCTCAACCGAGTGTCACACGTAGGACAAAAAAATTAAAGATGAGAGTAGAAAAAAAAATATTTAAGAGACTCAAACGATAATTTAGAGTCCACGGATGATTCCGAAAGGGTCGAATTAGTCAAAATAGTGTACCCGTGGGTACTAGTTGAGCGTCTAGTCTTTTTCGGGCTAAACTGGGACCATTCGGGGGCATTTTGGTCTCTTTACAATTATGGGTAAGTAGACCTACGAATTTTGAAACCCTAGATCAGATTATAAGAGTTGAGGTTAGGGTAAGAAAGAAAGAAAATACACCATAGCCATTAGAGAAGAGAGAGAGAGACAATTTCCTAAGGTAAAAGAAGGAAGAAAGGAAAATTGTAAGGAGATTTCACCATAAAGTTGTTGGGAAGGAGGATTGAAGGATCAAAATCATCAACCATCATCAACAACCATGAAATCAGACCCTACAAATCAAAAGGCAAGTGGTTATTTTCAAAATAGATTGAGTTATAATACCCATATTTAAGTTTTATGAAGAACATAGTTTTTATGATATTTTTGGGAGAAAAACAATTGATTATCACCCATGATTGGTAGGGATTGCATGTAGGATGTTTTTGGATCTCCAAATATTCTGATATCATAGAAAAGTAGATGATTAAATCGAACTAAAAATCTGGAATTATGATGAAAGATGTAAAGAATGTATTTTTAGGGTTCTTGAATACTATAAAGATTTTTAGTTGATTTGGCCAAGATTTATAATGATTTTTATGTTTTAAATCGTTAGTCATCATCCTAGAACATATAGGAATGATTAGAAATTGTTGGTTGCAAATATGGTGAATTATTAAGAAAGATAAATATAGAAAAATGGTGAAACCCGCATGAAGAAGATGAACTGGGTCTGTCACTACTTGATCGATCGATCGACCCTTGAATGTCGATCGATCGAGCAGTCGATCGATCGACCATATCCCCTCGATCGATCGACCCTAGATGGACTTCAGAATATTTTGTGAATAAATTTCCTTTAATTACCGTCGCTTGATGGGAACCTTAGTGATGATATTTTACCTATGAGGAGACTTCATAAATACCAGTAGGTGTACCATTAGATTTTTTCATAAATGATTGAGTGGTAATTTTGGAGAAATGGACCAACGGGAGAGCGATCGATACCCGTATGTTGGGATTGTGAGAATTTGGCTACGAAAAGGGTGAGAGTAAATTTCTGGAATAATACCAGTAGGTTAAAGTTAACTTAACTACTGAATTAATGGAGGGGTAACTAGGGCCCTTAGAGTTGCGTGAATACTCGAATAAATGCAATAGCGACATAAATTATAAATAATGAGTACGGTGAATATAAGTAAAATATATTACGTATGGGCATGATTTGATAGGTCGGGTGTGTACCTACTAAATTATATAAAAGTTTGGGTTAAGAGAATTTTACCTAAATTAATTATGTTAGGGTCAATGTGACATTTCGAACTAACATAAAGTTATCATATGTTTAGGGTCGATGAGAAATGTCGAACCAAACCTTGACTGGTGTCACGATGAAAGAGTCCCGAACCAGAATATGTGTATATATATATATTTTTAAAAGTAGTTGGGGTCGATGGATAATTCCGAACCAACTCTCACTTGGGGTCGATGAATCATTCCGAACCAAGAGTCCTTTATGTGTAGTAAAAGGATATGTTGTGATAACTAATATTCAATACATGAGTGTGTGATAAATGTATTTTATGTGCATAATCTACAAATTGAGAATAGTAGATAATGAGATGAATAGTTGATATCTTAGTAATAATTTATAGCGTGATGTAATTATTGCAAGAATAAGGATAACAAGCTCTAATTAATCTACCTACGCTTATGGGAAGTATAACTAGGTGAACTAAGTATCCTCGTTATACATGCGTTATAGAAGAGAGGTGAGGAAATTCAATGGAGTGTGTGAATCCTTAATATGTGTAATCAATAACTCAATTGTGATAACTGCTTGCAAAATATTTTTAAAATGTTTTGAGTACTAACTCTTGCTATGTAAATTTTTTAAAACCTTTTAGGTTCCCAGCCATAGGGACACCCAGCATGATTTCATTCCAAGGATTTGGGAGCTGCAACACATGTCGATATTGCAGGGATTGTTTAGACGCTTCCTCCTTTTCTTTCAGTTCTAGTGAAGGATTTCAATTTTAGTATTCTTATTGGGACATGTTGTCCTATCTTTACTTTTACAGTTTAGTCTGATTCTGGATTCTGAGTTGTCCTTTACTGGTCGTGGTTTTCGGCAAGACTTTATCTGCATTCGGTTATTTATGCAAACTATTTTTGTTATTGTGACACCCCGACTAATTAAATACCGGGTATCTCCTCCTTTATTAAATTAATACAAAATGCCAAGTTGGTCCAGTTAATAGCATCACTGACGAAAACATTTTAATGATTATTAACCACCTAGTATTTAAAAAGTGAGTTGCCAAATTTTAAGTTAACTCTGATTAACATGCAATAAAAGAATAATGATAGAATAACAACATTCACCATAACGAAACAATAGAATAACCAACAACATAATAATAAGTCCGGAGGAAAACTCCTCACAACAATCCCACGAATGAAATAATAACATAAGTCTGAATCCTGAATTAATTACATGCCAGAAGTTTGAATAACTGAAATAAATGAAGTGTCTCAGAAAGGAATGGGCGACATGCCCTACAACTGATGAAATCTGAATATAGAGTCAAGATAGATGAAGCGTCTACTAGCAAGGCCCTGTAACTTCCACAAACAGCTACAGCTCGTCACCTGAATGAGGATCCTAAGCATGGTGTCCTTGTGGCTGGGCACCTAAAATGGTTTTTACAAAAATAGGTTTGAAAGCAAATGGGTCAGAGCCCGAAAGTGGAAATCATTTTAAAAACAGCAAGTGTTTTAATAACATTAAAACAATGAATGCAAAATACATGTTAGGACGTGCACTCACATGAAGTACTCACCTCTCGACTAATTGTGCACCCCTAACGTACCGTACCCATCTAAGTGACATACAAAACTATCCAAACCGTAATAACTTCTACCCTTTACTACTCATTTCCCATTATACTTTCTAGTGTTATCAATATAATAGCGGGCTATACTTAACTCAGATTCTCAATTATTAGCAATACAATTCACTATCGGTTAACCCGTTATGTTTTCTCAAAACATTACCATAATTATATTCACAAATACCAACATGAAAGTTCTCATTATTTAAGTGTATATTATTCATGTCATAAATATACGTTACAAGCACCCGAGACTAAGCTGCGGTGCACACATAATCTGCTATCCATCCTGGTACATCATGTACATAAGGATCACGCATTCCGAATCTCTCAGGAATCGTTCTCAGATAATAGCAAATCACAAACAATGGAGGCGAACACAGTCACATCACATGGGTCACGCACATACCTACGCTCCCACAATCAGCAGACTTGTTAACATCCCAATAAGTCCTTCTCTGACCTATGTCCTCGAGGTACCAATCTAAATCTGGGCAACACAAGGATGAGATGGCCCTAAGGGAACGTAAACCTCCCGTGATAGCAAGTATGGTAGGTATGTCATACACACAGAATCATATACATATACTAAGTATGCGCACATCTTAGTAGTCACCATAATTTATTTGTGGTACACTTCTCATTCTCGTACCGACTTATAATGTCACACAATTACATATTCCCGGTTAATATAATTATTTAAGCCGTCAATTGTCCTCACGTCTTAATAGGCACTCACGTCTTAATCCTTAATTTCCATTGGTTCAAGTCACCCTTCTATGTTTTACTCCTAATTATATCCCAAATATCTCAACTATACCAATTTATCATCAAGGGAATGGTATCTCTACAATTAAATAAGGTTACGGGACGCGCGAAATCCAAAACAGGCCAAAAAGCCTAAACTGTCAGCTCGTTAGAAGTCTCGTTCGAACGAGGCTGTTCGAACGAGAGTTCGTTCGAACGAACTGGGTATCTAACGAGGTCTCGTTCGAACGAAAGGCATCGAATGAACATCACTCTCGTTAGAAGGAAAACTGTCAACTCGTTAGAAGCTCGTTCGAACGACCTGGGTAGGTCTTCTAACGAGAGGCCAATTTCGAGCCCAGAACCTCCTTTTCTCGTTTTTACAACTTTCTTCATCTCTAATCTCATATACAATTCCTCCCAACATTATTTTAAGGTTTCTAATCCATACCAAATAATCATAGGTCATAATTAAACAATTATATAGGGCCAATTCTTCCTAAACATCATTGAATCATCAAATCCCTTCATTTGTCCCCAAATCATATGAACATGAACCCTAAAATTTTAAAGTCACCAATGGGCATAGTTAAATCCGTTTTTTGTTATGAACAAGGTGTATTTCCATTAGAATAATCCTCCTAACACAATTCTACATGCAATCCTTTCATCAAAATATAAAGTTCTAATTCCAATTAATGGGTTTTTATCAACTCCCAAGAACAATACAAATTTTATCAATTTCCTATGCATGGAAGAAACATTCTTTGTACTAAACGAAATTAAACCACTTGCCTTATGTGTATCTCCAAATTTGATGACGAATTGATGAGTTTCTCTCTCTCTCTCTCTGCAGAATTCTCCTCTCTCTACAAGCTCTTCTTCTCCAAGGTGACAATGGTGGCTAGGGTTTGCCTTAGGAACTCTTGGAACTAATTCTAATAACCCCCGTAGCCCATAAGGTCATAAGGTGAAGTTAGTGGGTTTAGTGGGTAATTACCAAGTCAGATTTAATTCCTAATTTTCCTTGGTTTAAATTCCCAAAAATTCAAAATTACCAAACTACCCTTATACGTTGCCGGCATGGCCTAAAAATGCCTCGGGACCCAAACTAAACCCCCGGCTAGTGTTTTCCGACTATCTCGACCCTTCCAGACGCGTTGGCGCACTCAAAACGACCATACGGTTAATAGAAATAAAATTCACTTTTTAATTAAATAATAATATTCCTGACGCGACTGTCACACGCGTCTCAACAAAATTTCCCAAATTGTCGTATATCAATATCACGACAAATTTAATAATTCAACATTCATATATAGCCATATATACTCATTAAAATCAAATACCAACTCGCATCTCGCTAGTATTTTTATCCAGATTAATTCCCAATTAATACACATTTAATTCAATTAATCCCATAAATAAATATCACAAAAATACGGGGTATTACATACTTCCCCCCTAATAACAGAATTTCATCCCGAAATTTGGAACTAGAAAGTACCTTGTAAGAACAAATCTGGATAACGTTCGCGCATCTCATCCTTGCGCTCCCATGTGGACTCCTCGACATTATGATGTCGTCACTGAACACGCACTAACGGAACTATCTTTGACCGCAGTTTCCGCTCACTTTGGTCCAAAATAGCAATCGGCCCCTCCTCGTAGGAGCTATCAGGCTGGAGATCGATGTCCTCCAAAGAAATGTGAGAATGAGCCAAATCGTCTCTAAGATATTTCCTTAGCGAGGAAATACGAAACACATCGTGAATCCGATGCAAATGTTCCGGTAACCCAAGTCTATACACAACCGGTCCAATCCGCTCGATGTTAGGGAATGGCCCCACGTATCTCGGGGCCAACTTCCCCTTCTTCCCGAAACGCATAATCCCCTTCATAGGAGATACTGTGAGCAAAACCTGGTCCCCCACTTCAAATTCCCTGAAGGACCTCTTCGCATCAGCATAGCTCTTCTGCCGATCCTGAGCTACCCGAATGCGACTCCGAATCAATTATATCCTCGCCGAAGTATCCTGAATCACTTCCGGCCCAAGTAGTTTGTTGTCCCCCACCTCCAACCAACATGCTGGGGAACGACAAGGTCTACCATACAACGCCTCAAATGGAGCCTTGCCAATGGTGAACTGGTATGAGTTGTTGTAGGCAAACTCCACCAGTGGAAGATACTGCTCCCATCCACCCCTAAAATCAATGATGCACATACGTAGCATGTCCTCCAACATCTGGTTTGTACGCTCGGTTTGCCCATCGGTCTGCGGGTGATATGTCGTACTCAACCGTAATTCCGTGCCCCTGGCCTCCTAAAAACTCTCCCAAAATCGTGAAACAAATATCTTGTCTCTATCAGACACGATATTTAGGGGCACACCGTGAAGTCTCACTATCTCTGCAATAAAGAGCTGGGCATACTGTCCCGTAGTGTAGTCTGTCCTTACGGGTAGAAAATGAGCAACTTTGGTCAACATGTCCACAATCACCCAAATGGAGTCGTGACCTCTCTGTGACGTAGGTAACCCCGTGATAAAATCCATGGATATGCTCTCCCACATCCACATCAGGACCTCCAATGGCTGTAGAAGTCCTGCCGGTCTTTGATGATCCACTTTTACTAGTTGACAAGTGGTGCATTTAGAAACAAACACGGCAATATCTCTCTTTATTTCTCTCCACCAATACTGTCGTCTCATGTCTTGGTACATTTTATCCCCTCCGGGATGTATCGCGAACCGTGAGCCGTGCGACTCTGCCATCACCTCGTGCCGCAATTCCTCCCCTTCCGGAACTACCAATCTCCCATTGAAGCGTAATCCCCCGTCTGAGCTAACGGTATAGGAATCGGATCCCTCGGTTAATAATCGGACTATCTGCACCTGACAGAACGAGTCATCTTCTTGTGCCTTTACCACTTTTGTGACAATCTGCGGTGTAACATTTATCACCGACATGAATGATCGAGCCACTGCATCCTGGTGTCCCAACTCCTTCCATTTTGCCTTCCACACCCCTGCCACTTCATCTACTGGCCTATGGCTCAACACGTCTGCTACCACGTTAGCCATCCCCGGGTGGTATTGGATATCGAACTGATAATCCTTCACGAACTCAAGCCACCTCCGTTGCCGCATATTCAACTCCTTCTGCTTAAATAGGTACTGTAGGGACTTGTGGTTCATGAACAATCGAAACTTATCCCCCAAAAGATAATGTCTCCAAATCCGTAGGGCAAATACCACTGCCGCTAACTCCAAATCATGAGTGGGGTAATTCTTCTCGTGAGGCTTTAGCTTACGGGAAGCATAAGCTATGGACTGACTCTCCTGCTGTAATACACCTCCGAGTCCTTGTAAGGACGCATCGGTGTAGACTAGATACTCAAATCCCGGTCTCGGCAATGCTAACACAGGTGCTGAGGTCAACTTATCCTGCAACTCATCAAATGCCAACTGACAGGCATCACTCCAGATGAATGGAACACCCTTACGAGTCAGATGTGTCAAAGGACCCGCTATCTTCAAAAATCCCCGAATGAACCTCATGTAGTATCCTGCTAGGCCCAAGAAACTACGGATCTCAATCGGTGTCGTGGGCTGTCCCCACTCCCTCACTGCGGATACCTTCCCCGGATCAACAGATTTGCCCCGGTCGGAAATAATATGCCCCAAAAACTGAACCTCCTTCAGTTAAAACCCGCACTTCTCATATTTTGCATACAGCTCGTTCTGACGTAGCGTCTGCAAAACCTGCCTCAAATGCTCAGCGTGCTACTCCTCTGTCTGGGAGTAAACCATAATATCATCAATGAAGACAATGACGAACTGATCGAGGAACTCTCTGAACACCCTGTTCATCAAGTCCATAAACACCGCTGGAGCGTTGGTCAAGACAAAAGGCATAACCCGAAACTCGTAGGAACCATATCTCATTAAGAATGCACTCTTCGAGACATCATCCTCCCTGGTACGCAACTGATGGTATCCCGATCGCAAATCAATCTTTGAGAAGAAATAAGCTCCTCTCAACTGGTCGAATAGGCCATCGATTCGGGGTAACGAATATTTATTCCTTATCGTGACCTTATTCAACTCTCGGTAATCCACACACAACCTCAACGATCCATCCCTCTTCTTTATGAACAACACAGGGGCATCCCATGGTGAAGTACTCCTCCGTATAAACCCCTGAACCAACAAATGCTCAATCTGATCCCGTAGCTCTCGCATCTCTGCTGGAGCCATACGGTATGGTGCACGTGCTATAGGTCTCGTATCTGGTAATAAGTCTATGACAAAGTCTATCTCTCGACTGGGGGGTAGGCCTGGTATCTCCTGGAACACATCGGAATACTCCCTAACAACTGGGATCGAATCTAAAGGAATCACAACCTCCTTAGAGGTATCCTCCTCTATGTAATACAAATGAGCGGTCGAGCCTCCCTCTGGGCGAGGCATCCCCACTACAAACATCTCTTGCCCCAGAATGGCAAAAACAATGCTCCCACCGAAGCAATCAATCATGGCTCTATAAGCTGCGAGCCAATCCATACCAATAATCACATCGTGCTCATGCATATCTAATACCAACATGTCTGCAGGTAATACCAAACTACCAATCTCTACCCCCACTCCCCGACATATAAAGAAAATAAGTGACCCACTCCCCAATGGTGAGTCTACACACGTCACTGTGCTCTCTACTATGGCTAATAACCCTAAGGCTTTCGCAAAATGTGTGTCTATAAAACAATGTGTTTCCCCCGTATCAAACAAAACCCGACCCATAGTGCCATGGATAGGAAACATACCCTCAATCGTCGGTGGGGCCTGTGGAGCTGCTGCCTGCTGAAGCTGGTATACTCTCCCATACTGTAGCTGTCCCTGCTGAACTGGGACCGCTGGAATGGGTGGTAATGCTGCCATCTGTGGTGGCACCGGGAGGGCGGTGGGAAACACGGGTCTCTGCGGCTCCTGTCGAGCACCCTGCTGCTGCTGCGGGGCCCTGCCCCTATCAGGACAGTCTTGGCATTTATGGCCAGTCTTTCCACAAACGTAACACTTCCCTGGGAAGTTCCCCCCTCTCTGTCCCTGCTGCCCCCAGCCCTGGTGGCTGTTACCGTTCCTCCCCTGGCCCTGTTGGCCCTGCTGAAACTGCTGTTGACCATTCTGACCCTGCTGGTTCTGATGTCCGTTCGGACCCTGATGGCCCTTCCGGAAACCTCCTTGTCCGTGCCTGAAATTCTCGATCTGAATCTCTTGTGATCCCCCTGCTGGGAACCCTGGTCACCCTGTCTTTGCCCCTGAATAGAATGTGCCCCACTGGCACCATTTCCCCCAGTCCTGCCCTGATGGCTGGACTCTCCTGACCTCTTGCCTTCAGCCATGTGAAAGTGGTGATCCTGGCAGTGTAACAGTTCAACGTTAACCACATCAGAGTAAGTGGCCAACGATAGATTCCCCAACAAATGCTGACGGATCCTCCAAGTCAACCCGTCTGTAAATTTCTGTATCTTCTTTTCTTCTATCGGTATCTCGTCCGGAACAATATTCAACAGATTTGTGAATTCGGCCTCATACTCGGCCACAGTCTTACCCTCCTGTCTGAGATTCATCAACTTCGTCCTCATTTCCGTGTGAACAGCTGACGGAAAGTACTTGCGGTCAAACTGCACCCAAAACTCCTGTATAGTGAGAGTATCTCTCTCCTCCACGGTGGTAATAGACTCCCACCACTGTAGTGCATACCCCACTAGCTTAAAGGTAGCTAGTATCTGCTTCTGGACATTGGTGAACTCATACATCCTCAGGTGCCGCTGAATGTCCTTCCTCCACTGACTCGAAACTACAACATCGGAGCTACCTGCGAACTCCGGTGGGTGTGCTTTCTGAAAAGCATCACGTACATGTTCCCAAGTAGACGGGAATGCATGTGCCTGAATTGGCATGGCTACTGGTGCCTGGGGTGGTGCCTGCTGAACTACGTCTAGTGCGGCATTTACCGCCTGGGCCACAATGGCTGCAACCTCGGCGGCATTCGTCGTGCCCTGAACTGGTGCGGGCTGTGGTTCTGGCGTAGCATCCCTGGGAACCCGTTGTGCACGTCGTGGAGGCATCTAAAATAAGAATAAAGTTTATAAGTTCGCAGTTATAAACTTGAAATAGCTGAAGAACGTAGCATATATAAAAGAATACAACATTCCTAAAATATAGGGCTCTACGTCAAAGAAAGCTCAGCGGAAACATAATAAGCCGTACAGATCCTAAAGGACACTAGAACCTGATGCTCTGATACCACCTGTGACACCCCGACTAATTAAATACCAGGTAGCTACTCCTTTATTAAATTAATACAAAATGCCAAGTTGGTCCAGTTAATAGCATCACTGACGAAAACATTTTAATGATTATTAACCACCTACTATTTAAAAAGTGAGTTGTCAAATTTTAAGTTAACTCTGATTAACATGCAATAAAAGAATAATGATAGAATAACAACATTCACCATAACGAAACAATAGAATAACCAACAACATAACAATATGTCTGGAGAAAAACTCCACACAACAATCCCACGAATGAAATAATAACATAAGTCTGAATCCTGAATTAATTACGTGCCAGAAGTTTGAATAACTGATATAAATGAAATGTCTCAGAAAGGAATGGGCGACATGCCCTACAACTGATGAAATCTGATATATAGAGTCAAGATAGATGAAGCATCTACTAGCAAGGCCCTGTAACTTCCACAAACAGCTACAGCTCGTCACCTGAATGAGGATCCTAAGCAGGATGTCCTTGTGGCTGGGCACCTAAAATGGTTTTTACAAAAATAGGTTTGAAAGCAAATGGGTCAGAGCCCGAAAGTGGAAATCATTTTAAAAACAGCAAGTGTTTTAATAACATTAAAACAATGAATGCAAAATACATGTTAGGACGTGCACTCACATGAAGTACTCACCTCTCGACTAATTGTGCAACCCTAACGTACCGTACCCATCTAAGTGACATACAAAACTATCCAAACCGTAATAACTTCTACCCCTTACTACTCATTTCCCATTATACTTTCAAGTGTTATCAATATAATAGCGGGATATACTTAACTCAGATTCTCAATTATTAGCAATACAATTCACTATCGGTTAACCCGTTATGTTTTCTCAAAACATTACCACAATTATATTCACAAATACCAACATGAAAGTTCCCATTATTTAAGTGTATATTATTCACGTCATAAATATACGATACAAGCACCCGAGACTAAGCTGCGGTGCACACATAATCTGCTATCCATCCTGGTACATCATGTACATAAGGATCACGCATTCCGAATCTCTCAGGAATGGTTCTCAGATAATAGCAAATCACAAACAATGGAGGCGAACACAGTCACATCACATGGGTCACGCACATATCTACGCTCCCACGATCAGCAGACTTATTAACATCCCAATAAGTCCTTCTCTGACCTATGTCCTCGAGGTACCAATCTAAATTCTGGCAACACAAGGATGAGATGGCCCTAAGCGAATGTAAACCTCCCATGATAGCAAGTATGGTAGGTATGTCATACACACAGAATCATATACATATACTAAGTATGCACACATCTTAGTAGTCACCATAATTTATTTGTGGTACACTTCTCATTCTCGTACAGACTTATAATGTCACACAATTACATATTCCCGATTAATATAATTATTTAAGCCGTCAATTGTCCTCACGTCGTAATAGACACTCACATCTTAATCCATAATTTCCATTGGTTCAAGTCACCCTTCTATGTTTTACTCCTCATTATATCCCAAATATCTCAACTATACCAATTTATCATCAAGGGAATGGTATCTCTACAATTAAACAAGGTTATGGGACACGCGAAATCCAAAACAGGACAAAAAGCCTAAACTGTCAGCTCGTTAGAAGTCTCGTTCGAACGAGGCTGTTCGAACGAGAGTTCGTTCGAACGAACTGGGTATCTAACGAGGTCTCGTTCGAACGAAAGGCATCGAATGAACATCACTCTCGTTAGAAGGAAAACTGTCAACTCGTTAGAAGCTCGTTCGAACGACCTGGGTAGGTCTTCTAACGAGAGGCCAATTTCGAGCCCAGAACCTCCTTTTCTCGTTTTTCCAACTTTCTTCATCTCTAATCTCATATACAATTCCTCCCAACATTATTTTAAGGTTTCTAATCCATACCAAATAATCATAGGTCATAATTAAACAATTATATAGGGCCAATTCTTCCTAAACATCATTGAATCATCAAATCCCTTCATTTGTCCCCAAATCATATGAACATGAACCCTAAAATTTTGAAGTCACTAATGGGCATAATTAAATCCATTTTTTGTTATGAACAAGGTGTATTTCCATTAGAATAATCCTCCTAACAGATTCTACATGCAATCCTTTCATCAAAATATAAAGTTCTAATTCCAATTAATGGGTTTTTATCAACTCCCAAGAACAATACAAATTTTATCAATTTCCTATGCATGGAAGAAACATTCTTTGTACTAAACAAAATTAAACCACTTGCCTTATGTGTATCTCTGAATTTGATGACGAATTGATGAGTTTCTCTCTCTCTCTCTGCATAATTCTCCTCTCTCTACAAGCTCTTCTTCTCCAAGGTGACAATGGTGGCTAGGGTTTGCCTTAGGAACTCTTGGAACTAATTCTAATAACCCCCGTAGCCCATAAGGTCATAAGGTGAAGTTAGTGGGTTTAGTGGGTAATTACCAAGTCAGATTTAATTCCTAATTTTCCTTGGTTTAAATTCCCAAAAATTCAAAATTACCAAACTACCCTTATACGTTGCCGGCATGGCCTAAAAATGCCCCGGGACCCAAACTAAACCCCCGGCTAGTGTTTTTCGACTATCTCGACCCTTTAGGACGTGTTGGCGCACTCAAAACGACCATACGGTTAATAGAAATAAAATTCACTTTTTAATTAAATAATAATATTCCTGACGCGACTGTCACACGCGTCTCAACAAAATTTCCCAAATTACCGTATATCAATCTCACGACAAATTTAATAATTCAACATTCATATATATCCATATATACTCATTAAAATCAAATACCAACTTGCATCTCGCTAGTATTTTTATCCGGATTAATTCCCAATTAATACACATTTAATTAAATTAATCCCATAAATAAATATCATAAAAATACTGGGTATTACAGTTATTACTTGAATTGTAATGTGTTGTATGGATTATTTATTCTACTTAAGAAAGATAAAATTTGACACTCGCTTAATTTCACTTAGGTGGTTAGTAACTTAAAAAGTTTTCGGCAGTGATGTTAAGAATGAACCATTTAAGAAACCAGTTTAAATTAAATTAAGGCTGGATCACTCAAGGTTTAATTGGGCGGTGTGTCACACATAACTAATTTAGTTATGACCCATTCGACCCCTAAAATCTCTCACGAGATATTCTAGGAGTTATTGGCTAACGTGGAGGAGTCCAACACCCCCACTCTCCGAAAAACAACATGTATATATTAAACCCTCAGCCCGGGGCAAAGGGCATGAAATTGTAAACACTCCCCCGGAGTAAAGAGAAATAAAATACTGAGAGCACCACCGTGGATGTAGGCCTTCTTGTCGAACCACATATATCTTATGTTGTGTGTGATTGCAATTCTTTCAAGTTCTTTATTTATTCTGGTGATTTCCTTTGCTTATGATTTTGTGTTGAGTTTAATTGTCACCACAGTGCCCCTTATTTGTCCATATATGGTACCGTAATGCTTAAAATACCAAGTTGAGGCTTGTACCTTCTAAGTAATAATCATCTACAAAAAACACTGAAATTAATATAAGAAACACATTGGATTCATATAAAGCATCAAAGATGTCAGGAAAAGAAACTTAAACTTAAATGATCACTTTAGATGTATCTATTAACTACTGAAATGGGTTCACAATGTAAAGAATCATATAATGTTGTTTCACATGCATGAAAATTGTGTTCTTGTTTGAATTTTGTATTGAATCCTCCTGGTCTCGGAGAACTTGGACTTTGACTCCCGCTTTATACTTTGTTATCCAATCACTTCATGTACCTACATTGAATAATTTCGCATAAAAACTAAACAAAATAATGAAATTACCTACATTTCTCTCTTAAATTAATCAAGTAATGACAGGCAACTACAATCATTTCAGCTCATGAAAGCATATGCATCTTTAAATCTATATATAGAAAAACATATATGCAACTTAATATGGGCAGTAAAGTGGTAAGAAATTAAAAAGGTTGGAAAGTAATAAAATCATGTATTACCTTAGAGTTTTGTGCAGAAAATTGGGATCCAGTGGCTGTCTTGGAAGAGGATGTCCAAGGTGTGTTTCAGATTGGCAGGTCTATCAAGTGAAATTATGTTTATGATAGTCAAACAGCCATTTAATTTAGGAGAGCAGGTAGTTTACTAAAAAAATATATTCAAATCAGGGATCTACGCCTAATCTCCCTAAAATAAAATCCATTCGATATTCAAAAGGTGCATCTCTCTTAAATTATTCACCTAATGTTGAACTACATCGTTTCAGGTTTGGGACTATGGATTGAAGGCAAGGACTTAGATATAGTTAATTTATTATTGGAAGAGTCCTATCAAACTCATAAATTAATGATAATCATTCATGTTGGGTTTTTGGGCATGTAACAATTAGTCGTTGATAGGCCGACCTTATCTGAAGTAGCTTTGATTTTTGACCTGCATTTATTTTCAAATTTTGGTCCAGAAAAATTTTCATGTTGCGACCTGCACTTATAGCCTGTTAATACATGGCATCATACACATAGCATCAGTAGGATATGTATAGAATTTTAGGATCTAATAATGGAGTCTTACTCAAATTTCATACAATTGAACAGAGAACTTTTATTGGTAAAAAAAATAGTGCACAGTTTGTTTTGGAGGATCCACAACATTTTCACATGGCCCTGAGCATGAAGTATAAATTTTGTTCTAATATGCTATCATGAAAAATAACTCCAACCCATCACAATATATTAGAAATCATTTTTTCAAATCAACATACTAGTATAACCCTTGAATACAATTTCCATGGATATTCATATCAGTATCAAACACATACAACATATAAAACATTCATTGAGTAGAAAATTCATATAACTCATTAAGATAATAGAGCTTAGAAAATACATACAACATAGAAAACATTCATTAAGATGAATTTCATATCATTAGTAAACACATACAACATATAAAACATTCATTAAGATAAAAGAGCTTAGCTAATAGCGATAAAAACTTCAATGAAATTCACAAAAAGCTTACAATTATAGCATCAATATGAAATAAATTTAAAAACTTCAATGAAATTCATTCCAAGTGAACATCAATGTGTATGATTGACATATACGGTGAATTAAAAATGGTAAATGGTAATGATTTCAAACACGAAAAAGATAACATACCATCTGTAGGTGCAAAAAATCTCACCCGTCGGAGGGTGTCAATTCATCACGATACAAGTATAAAAATAAATACGAGAGAGACAAAGATTTATGTGGTTCGATCATGAATGGCCTACGTCCACAGTGCTGCTGGTGTGTTCCATTAGATGATCAGAGAGTTTTACATGAGAGTGTTTCTCTAACTTCTAAGCCCCCTTTCACAATGGGGGGTGTCCCCTTTATATAGAGTTAGGGGTTACATTAGGGTTACAAATATGGATGGGCAACAAATATGGATGAGCCCTATCTTCGTGGAGTTTCATTCCCATCATGTACTGCTCCTCGGTCTTCCCGTTTATTAAGGACTTTAGTCGTCCCTGTATTGCTGGCACGTCGCCATCTTCACCGGGGTGCTCCCCACACGTTATGCTATTCCGTAGGCATATATTTTTCCCCCACAATAGCCCCACAGGTCGCAGTTCAGCTGAGTTTATTCTGAGATGAGTTGGGAGCTGGTCCACAATCTCTTTAAGCATATGCAGTTGGTGGTGTGAAGTGGACTGGCATTCTTTGATCAGTCGTTCAACTTTTAAGCCTTCTTTGGTTGATCTTCTCGCCTTCATAGGTTTTTAGATGAATGCTTGGCTTGAGTTGAGAGGTGTTCAATCGATATGGGAACCGGACTCGAGAGTGTCGAGCTACCTACGTACCCTCTTGGGATCAAGTCGGGCGTAGTTCATTGTCTATTTTATTGTATGGCCCAATTCGTGAGGCTGACCACAGGCCTGTTCAGAATTTGTTTACTGAGGATTTATCGAGCGTGCATCAAGTTTAGGGCGTCTCCTTGTATTTTGGTATCGTATGGTCTATTTGTTGAGGCTGGCCACAGGCCTATGCGTCGAGTCTTGCTCGAGCATGTACCTAGTAGTGGTAAGATCCTGCCTTAGGTTTTTCATATGGTCCAATTGGAGAGGCTGACCAAAAGACTATGCGTCGAGCCTTGCTCGAGCATGTACCTAGTAGGGGTAAGACCCTGCCTTAGGTTTTTCATATGGTCCATTTGTTGAGGCCGACCAGAAGCCTATACGTCGAGCCTTGCTCGAGCGTGTACCTAGTAGGGGTAAGACCCCGCCTTAGGTTTTTCATATGGTCCAATTGGAGAGGCCGACCAGAAGCCTATGCATCGAGCCTTGCTCGAGCATATACCTAGTAGGGGTAAGACCATGCCTTAGGTTTTTCATATGGTCCAATTGGAGAGGCCTACCAGAAGCCTATGCGTCGAGCCTTGCTCGAGCATATACCTAGTAGGGGTAAGACCCTACCTTAGGTTTTTCATATGGTCCAATTGGAGATGCCGACCAGAAGCTTATGCGTCGAGCCTTGCTCGAGCATGTACCTAGTAGGGGTAAGACCCTGCCTTAGGTTTTTCATATGGTCCAATTGGAGAGGCTGTCCAGAAGCCAATGTGTCGAGCCTTTGTCGAGCATATACCTAGTAGGGGTAAGACCCTGCCTTAGTTTTTTCATATGGTCCAATTGGAGAGGCCGACCAGAAGCCTATGCATCGATCCTTGCTCGAGCATGTACCTAGTAGGGGTAAGACCCTGCCTTAGGTTTTTCATATGGTCCAATTGGAGAAGCCGACCAGAAGCCAATGTGTCGAGCCTTGCTCGAGCATATACCTAGTAGGGATAAGACCCTGCCTTAGGTTTTTCCCACAATTTAATGTAATACCAATTATGTTTGCATTTTTCCATTTTTTAATGCCTCGCATGTAAATATCCGCCTGTTTTACCTTTTAGGTTGTGCCGTTACACTTCCTTAGGCCTAAAAAGCGATGGCAAAAATGCACCTGGTTTGAGGGTCATCCACCCGTTGAGGATATTAATCGACCAACATAGTTGGCGACCAACCTGAGTTGGCTTTTTGCCTAGGGATCCCCCGTAGGGATTTTATTGTTGCCTAGGCAAATCGTGAGGCCATTTGTGTTTGGAGATAACAAAGGCATGCAGACGTACTTAATTTAGTGGCAATAAGCAAGAAGGCCGTTGTAACTAAATCAAGTTTGATCATGATCGTCATTTGAAAGACTAATTACGGTGCTAACCATGTTGGCATCTGTCCTGAGTTGACCTCTTCTCTTTTGTTTTGAATGTTGTAGTGAATCTATTCACGTGTCATCGCTGCTATAGAGCCCCCAATCGGGCTTGTGAAGGGAAGGCTGCCTAACCGTCCATCGGGTCGTCTGATTTGTATAACCGGGATAATAAGTGTGCCCGATCGCTCAATGAGGCTTCGTTGCTTTAAAGAGTATCGCGTTGATCATTTGTCAAGCTGGATATATTTAAGGATTATCTTGCTCGTATAGCTTCACGTATTGTATCGTTTCTTGGGGCACACTTGTTCGCTGACCATACATGGCGGTTCCAGGAGGCTGTGGAAGACTCCATATGGCTCGTGCACCTAAAGAGATTAATAGGAGTTCAAAGCATCCTTGTGCCGTTGATCTGATATGGTGTTCAAGAAACATTGTTCCTCTGGAGTGGATATCTTAGTGTTGATGACGCGTTAATTCGTTGCTTGGTGAATGTCGATCAGCATGGGTTGTCTGACGATGTCGCTCGATCCATTTAGGATGGTCTAGTGTTGTTATCAACATGTCTTTCTCGTTGACTGTGATTTTACTGGACGTGTGACTTCTTACAAGTTGGATTCGTCCTTATTGATAAATATAGTTGATCGTCATTCTTCATACTGCTTTATCTGTTATTGGATCTTTATGGTACAGATCACTCAACTTTTCATTCGACGAGGTTGAATAAAAAAAGAACTGTATTGCCCAACTGTTTATTAGAGCTTGAGACGTGACCACACAATGTCAACTATCGATCGAAGTTGAGGGTCCGTTGAGGAAAAATTGTAAAGGACCTAGTAGATGTTGCGAACGATCCATGCCTGAGCATCTGTCGGAGTATTGATGAGATAAATGATGCCTGAATGCCTGTCGAGGCAAAAACTATAGAGGATCTGGTAGATATTGCAAGTGATCCATGCTCGAGCATCCGTCGAGGAAAAGAGCACCGAGCAAGTATTACGAATGATCTTGTATTGTTAGTGAAAACTAACCTTCCAATAAATGCAGTGTTGATTATTAATCGACTCTGCCAACCATCTGTTGGGACTGAATACAAGAATTATCCTTACCAACCATTTGTTGGGGATAAAATGCGACATATGTGGCAAATATCCTCGGGACTAAATATATAGAAATATTTTGCCGAGCATTTGCCGAGATGAGCCTTGAATATGCCTGATCATCCTGCAGGTCAAGAATCATAGAGCCAGATAACCCATTCAGTAATTGAAGAAATATCAATATCCGAGCATCCGTCTGTTATAAATAATATTGCCCAAGCATGTGCTGGGTCCAAAGTGGTGTAAAGTGCTCAACCATCTGTCGGAGCATTAACAAAGTAAGTGGTGCCAGACTAGTTTGCCGGGGCGAAGTTGTACAGGTCCGAGTAGATAGAGAGAGCGATCCGCGCTCGAGCATCTATCGGTGTGTAAATAAGATTTTCAAGAGCTTAAGATTATTGCCGAGCATCCGTCGGGACTGAATCTTATACCTGTAGAAGTTAATAAGTTGCTCGACCATTTGTCGAGGCTAATTCAAATAGAATTTATCATGCAATATGATGTACGTCCGCTCGACCATTTGTCGAGGAAAATATTCATAGTATTGAATGAATGACATGAATTATCCCATAATTTTTGTGATAAAATCTCACGAGGATGGCCGCGCCTGAGCATTCGTCGGGGCTACGCTAAGTATAAGTAAAGATATTACACCGACCATTCATTGGTATAACCAATAATATCTAGACGACAATATTGAAAATTAAATGATCGGATAAATGACATGAGTGCTCTTCTAAGTGCGCCCCAATATTTATGTGGACAAAATAATTGTAATAAAGTCGAATGAAAGATGCAAAATTTATCAAATATATCCAGATGTATGGCACAGGAGTTAATTTGGAATTTGTGCAAATAGATTTAAGCAAATACTTAAAATACAAGTTCGGTTTCAAAAAATTGTTTTCACAGAAAATTTGTGTAGTGGCAATCAATTGTTTTTCTCATGTGAAGTATAGAGTATAGTTAGCCCCCTGCTAACAAATTTATGATGATAAAAATCGTGAGCATAATTTGTGAGCAAATGAAGTATTATGAGATGGAAACGAACAATGTACAAATAAATGTGTGTATCCATCAAGTGGGGTTGCGCTAAATACAAGAATTATCCTGGCCAGCTATCCACTGGGGATAAAATGCGACATGCGAGGAAAATATCTTCGGGACTAAATATATAGAAATATTTTGCCGATTATCTGCCAAGATAAATTTCAAATGTGCCTGACCGTCCTTCAGGTTACCTAATCATAGAATTCGAGCTTCAGTCGGAGTAATAATAATTTTGCCCAAGCGTTTCTTTGGGTATAAGGTGCTATAGTGTGCTCGACTATCTGTCGGAGCATTAATAAAATGAATGGTGCCTGGATAGTCCACCGGGGAAAAGTTGTAGAATACCAAGTAGATATAGCGAGCAATTCGTGCTCGACCATCCGTCAAAACATCGATGAGATTTCCAGGGACTTAAGATTATTGTCGAGCATCCGTCGAGACTGAATCTTGTACCTGTGGAAGTTAGTAAATTCCCCGAACATCTGTTGAGGCTAAATCAAAATAGAAGTTATTATGAAAATGATATGTTAAACAAAGTATATAAGATATGCATTCGCTCGACCATTTGTCGAGGAAAAAATTCATAGTCGCGCATGAATGTAATAAAGATCCAATGATTTTTATCATTAAAATTTCACTGTGATAACTGTGCCCGAGCATCCGTCGGGGCTGAGATAAATAACCAATAATCTCGCTCTGGTGAGATTAAATTGTTGTAGCTGGATGACAATATTGAAAATTAAAATGTTCGAATAAATGACATGAGTGCTATATCACTGCGCCCCACTTATTTATGTGTACGTGAAAAAAATCTCACCCGTCGGAGGGTGTCAATTCATCACGATACAAGTATAAAAATAAATACGAGAGAGACAAAGATTTACGTGGTTCGACCATGAATGGCCTACGTCCACGGGGCTGCTGGTGTGTTCCATTAGATGATCAGAGAGTTTTACATGAGAGTGTTTCTCTAACTTCTAAGCCCCCTTTCACAATGGGGGGTGTCCCCTTTATATAGAGTTAGGGGTTACATTAGGGTTACAAATATGGATGGGTAACAAATATGGATGAGCCCTATCTTCGTGGAGTTTCATTCCCATCATATACTGATCCTCGGTCTTGCCGTTTATTAAGGACTTTAGTCGTTCCTGTATTGCTGGCACGTCGCCATCTTCACCGGGGTGCTCCCCACACGTCATGCTATTCCATAAGCATATATTTTGCCCCCACACCATCCATAATCTTTCTAATGATTTCCAGCTGAACCATGCATTTTAGCACTTAAAAATATTACCTAAAATGCACAAAAAATGAAAAAAAACATAAAATCTATAAATAGACACATAATAAAGAGAGGAAAATGAGTATACGTGTTTAGGTTGTTCCAAGTATAATCAGTAACCTGCAAAAGAAAAAATAAACAACAAAACACAAAAAAAATTAGATCCCAACACATAAACATACATGTAAACAAATATAAAACAAAATGAATAAAATCAAAATAGATCTTAACCAAAATAAAAATGAACAAAGCCCTAAAATGAACCCTAAATATAGTGTATGTGAGATATTGCAAGAGTATAACGAAGATAAATAGCGAGAGTATAACAAAGAGAAATCGCGTGTATGTGAAAATAGGGTTCCTTAGATGAGGGAAAGAGTCGAGGGATGGAGGGCGAAGGGTGAGTGTGTGCATGTAAGAGTATGAGATATCCATTTGAAACCTTCGAACCCTAGGTTTCCCCCAAAATCCATTCAACAGAGAGAGAAAAGAAATTTACCTTCTGATCGCTAAAGAACAAATGTGGAGAGGGATAGAGGAAGAGTTGTTCTATTGAGAGAGAGAGAGAGAGAGAGAGAGAGAGAGAGAGAGAGAGAGAGAGAGAGAGAGAGAGAGAGAGAGAGGGAGGGAGAGAGAGAATAGTGTACTCGACTAGTGTGTAAAAGATTCCATAATGTTATTTTCCTATTTTATCCATGTATTTGAATTTTGGGTAAAAGGAGGAAAGAAAATGAAGGGTGAAAAAGGGGGGGAACTCAATATTTAAAGGGAAAAAATGGTAAGAGGTGTATTTTAATCTCAACCATTGGATCGTTACCTTGTTGGCTTCGATCTGAACCATGAAATGTCTTAGAAACTTATGAATAGTGAAAACACCATTGCTCCTTATTATATAGATGTGTGTGTGTGTTTGTGTGTGTGTGTGTGTGTGTGTGTATTTATAGGTTGGTGATATGGAGTATAAGTCTTTGATGTTTATTATGTAGTTTGGTTGTCAATGGGGAAGTTAGAAAGAATGAAGCCCAACTACTGAACTCACTTGCGCCTCTCTCGATTTTACAACACTATTATTATGTTCAATTTATTTTCCCTCAATTGTCATCTATATGTATTATAATTGATGTTGCCTAACTTTATAGTTATTTATGGAGTGATTGTGATAATTAAAGACTAAGATTAGGGTTATAGTCGAATAGTTGCATAAATTAAAGTCATCAATTGTTATGTTAAATTCTTGTGATATTTGGAGTTAAAATTTGGTTCTTTTAATTTGTGGGCTGACGAATATATCGGAATGGCCGAGAGCCAATTCGGTGTTATAGGTCATCAGCGAATTTGGTATTAAAAGTATAATATTTTGGGTTCTTTGGAGTTGATCTTCATTGGACATATTTTTATAACATTATAACATATTTTAGTAGCTATCTCAATTGGATTTTTTTTTGATAATTTTAGTGATTCTGAATGTTTTCGTTCTCACTTCCCATTTTTGGTTGAATAAATACCTTAAATTAATAGATACATACAATGTTAATGTTAGGGTTTCAAACAAGAAACTGAGATTCATTATTGATATGTTTTTCCATTTTTATGTGGTTCGTTAGAATTAAGTTCGTATTTCTTGTTTTGTAATCTCATAATTCCACCTTGAAATCGAAACATAATCAACTGATTTACACATATATGCATTTGTTTCTGGCTACAATGCTTGACCTAGATTTTCACATGTATTCATTCATAATTGGTGATGTTTGGGTTAGATTGTACTTGTAACTAATGTATTTGTATTTTTAGATTATTGGGTTTTGTTTCGATTGTTGTTGGGAATAGGTAACGTTCTTGATAATTGACCCATGACTGAATTTTGGTAATTATTAGGTTTTCAAACTTTTTTTAATATCTTTTTTTTAATTACATTTTTGGCCTTTTGGTAATATGTATTGATTAATGTGTGTTTATGATTAAATACTTGTGGTTAGTTGTTAATGTGTTGTGAATTTTTATGTGGTTGAATTCCATTATATGTCATGTTTAGTTTTTGAGAAAATATAAAGAAATTGAAATTGAATTTAGACTCATTCTTATTTGTGTCATTAAAACTAGCCTCTTTTAATTTTGGGGTAAGGGTTAATTTTTTACACCTTTATGATTCAAGAATGTAAAAAAAAATATTCAAGAAAAAAATTATTTTTGAGTCAATTAATAATACAACTACCTTCCAACAATAAAAAGATATGGGTATGGTATTTTGAATTTGATATAATAATATTATATTTCTCATATTCTCATATTCTTTGCTGAAGCAAACGTGACCTGAACATCAATAGATGTTTCAAATCGACATTCTCAAGCCCTTTCGAATATCGGCCTTGAGAGACCCTCTCTCATTCAGGTATCATTTTCACTTCTACGAGTGTATCCAATGAGATAGTAATGAATACATTATATCAAAATCATCTTTAAAATGTGCGTTGACTAATAATACATTAATGTAAGTTATAATGCGAATAAATGAAATCAAAAGCACTTTGAAGCTAGAAAAATATAAGATTTCTTATTTGTAATGGAAAATAAGTTTTTTAGGCCATTAGGGTGTGTCTGATCAAAGGGGATGAATTAATTTAAAATATTGGCTTATGTTTGTTGTGGGGGCGGAGTGATGTTTCGGTAGTGAATCTTATTGTCATAAGTCGTGTCCAATTTTGTAAATTTCACCTCAATAGTCGATTTTATATATTTTTGTTGCATTTGACAAATTGTGTAATATTTTCTTTCTTACCTTCTATTATGCTGTTTTTAAAAAATTAATAATTATATTAAGTTAACCATCTTTCTTTGCTCTCTATTTTTTTATATTTGGCAACCCTAGAGCATGATGTTTCTTAAGAAGCAAAAGTCATGCTGCATATTACTTTTTTGTTATCTTTGTGTTGACCAATTGACAAAAAAAATTATGTGCTTATTCATTTCATTAGGTTAATCGATTCATACTGATGGATAAGAGTTAGATTAATATATAGAGGTCATCCTTTATACAAGAAAGAACCGAAGAATTTGTTAAGTTTGCCTCTGATAATATACATAATGCTCAAAGAATATTGTGTCCATGTAAGTAATGCTGAAATATGCTATTAGTTAAGAAAGATGATATTGTGGAACATATATTGCTAAATATTTTTTTAGATATCTACAAGTGTTGGACTTATCACGGGGAATCTGCATCATTTTCGGTTCCTTCTTCTAACTCAATTATTGGTGATAAAATGCGAGAGATGATATATGATGCTTTTGGACTTCCTCCTACAAGTCCACTTAACTTTATGGGTGGTGGTTATGCGCATTAACATATGGATGGCCCCGATGAAGAAACCAAGGAATTCTTCAATTTTATAAAAGAATTTGAAAGAGAATTTTACGCAGATTGTGAGAAGTATGCAACTCTCTCGTTTCTTGTCTGATTATTTCATTTAAAGTTAATTGGTGGGTGGAGTGAAAAGACATTCACCATGTTTCTTGAATTATTAAAAGATAGACTTCTTGATGGTGAAACATTGCCAAAGTTTTTTTTACGAAGCGATGAAGTTGATTGCAAATTTAGGGCTAGAGTATAAGAAGATACATGCATGTCCTAACGATTGCATGCTCTATTGGAATGAGATAAAATGAGAGAATGAATTAAAAAAGTGTCATACCCCAAGGTACAAACAAATAAATGGTCAATCAGATGTTGATGACATTATAAATCGAAAAATTCTTGCAAAGTTGGTACGATACATCCCTTTGATACTAAGACTTCAAAGGCTATTTATGCCATCAAAGACATCATCACAGATGAGATGGCATGCCAATGAGCAAGTCGATGATGAAAATGTAAGGAATATAGTTTATTATCTTACTTTGAAAGCATATTTATCAAGATTTTACACTAGAGCCGCCGAATGTTAGGCTTGGATTAACCAGTGATGGGTTCAACCCATTTAGGAGCATGAGTATTGTCTATAGCATGTGGCCCGCAATTGTAATAATATATAACTTTCCTCTATGGTTGTGTAAACCATATATGATATTACCAATAATTATTGATGGTCCTTCCATCCCTGGAAATGACATTGATGTTTATTTTCACCTTTTAATGGATGAATTAAAGACCCATTTTTTTTAATCTTTTTAAAAAGAGGGAAAAAAAGAGAATAAAAAGATCCCTAACCCTAATAGTCTAAGGTTTTTTAGGTGTCTTGGTTCTCCAAAGGGGGGCTTTGAGAAATTTTCAATGGCTGGGAGTGACAAGACTAAGGCTGGACAGAGTTACTCTAGCCCTCTTCTTATGTGTGATGTTTCAATGCCTGGCAGTGATAGTAGCAGCGATACAGATCTTGATAATAGTATCCCTCCTCTTAAAACATATGCAAGCCTTTATATGAAATATTACAATATTAGTGATCTCAAAGATGAGTTCGCTAATGCTTGTGCTAACGATGGTGGATTAATGTTTGACAAGGCTAAACTTGCATATGACCAGTATGTCAACAGCGAAAGCGATGACTTCATTAAATGGGAGTCGAGTGGTGAGGAGTCTAACACTAGGCATCCAGAGTTGGTTGTCCAAAATATGGAATAGTTGTTCAAAGCCGAAGAGAGGGCAAAAAGTTATGGTTATGGGGTTCCCCCCAATTACACTAAGATCAGGTCCATGGAGGAGTACACCCTTGCCATATCTCACAATCAAAAAGTGGCCTGCCATTTCTTTGACATAACCAATACTAGGAAATTCTAGGAAATACAATATACTTTGTTGACATTGGCACTGCTGTGCCCAGAGATACATCTTCTGGGAGTTCGTGCAGGAAGGTCCAAGGCTTGACTGGGAAACTTAAAGTTAAAATTTTCCACGATTGTCCTTCTAAGGAATGGCCAAGTGATGTGTTATTTGCCTTAAGATATACTTTATGCAACCTATAATGTGGATGCGATGAAAAATATATTGGAGAAACATGGAATGATAGATACTGACTAAGATTGACAAAGCCTTTCCCCCATTGGTAGTGTCTTTAGAAGACTAGCTATATTTTTCACTAGTAGACTATTTCTGATTAACCAACTTTATTAGCTTTTGTTTAATCATATGAAGCCCCTCAATTTCCATATCCTTTGATAATATCTTTATTATCAGGCCTAGGTTGTTTGAAAAATTAAAAAAAAACATGTCGTTGAAAGATTAAATTGTCTAGCTTTGTTGTCTATAGAATTGTTAAATAAACTTGATTGGAAAATTTAAAAATAAATAAAACAATAAAAAAATGGATGAATTAAAGGAATTATGGGTTAGGGTAAACACTTTTGATTCATCCAGTAATCAGATGATTAAAATGCGTGCTTCGTTGTTTGGGACAATGAGTGATTTTCCAGCTTATGCAAATTTGTCGGGGTGGGGCACAAAAGATAGATTGGCGTGTCCCTGTTGTCATAAGTACACTAGATCCCATTAGTTGTTTAATAGAGGCAATCATTTCTATTTGGGTTATCGTTGATGGTTTTCTGAAAGGGCATAAATTTAAAAAAGATAAAAACTCCTTTGATGGTACAGTTGAGTTGGATACAAAGCCCACCCGATTATCTGGAGATGAAGCATATGATGAGGTAAAAAAAATCAGTATTAATTTTGGGAAGGATCCAGAGGTAGGAAGTAAGAGGAAAAGGGTTAATGAGAGAGATGAAACCTTAATACATAATTGGAAGAAAAAAAATTATTTTTGGGGGCTTAGATTATTATAAGGACAATTTGTTATGCCACAGTCTTGATATAATGCATATTGAGAAGACTATGTATGATAATGTGCATTGGACATTATTAATTATTGATGGAAGGGGGAGGGAAAACTTAAAATCCTGTAATGACTTGAAAGATATTGGTATTCGTAAGTCACTGCATCCTTAAAAATGGGCGGACAACAAATATTATTTGCCACCTACATGTTTCACCTTGAACACTAAGGGTAAAGGCATAGTTTGTAAGATGTTGAAGGAGGCGAAAGACCCAGATGGCTTTGCTTTGAACATATTGCATCGTGTTAACCTTAAATAATATACGATGTCGAGACTTAAAAGTCATAACAACCATATCTTAATGCAAGAAGCACTTCCCATTTCCTTAAGAAATGTGTTGCCTAAGAATGTGCTTAGACTATTAGTTGATTTAAGCAACTTCTTTAGGAATATGTACTCGAAAGTGATGAATGTAACCAATTTATATTATGTTCAATCTCGCATTGAACTCACTCTATGCCAACTTGAGAGGATATTTCCAGCTTCATTTTTTTTATGTCATGGATCATTTGGTTATTCATTTAGCAGAAGAGTCGAAAATTGGAGGACCACCGCAATACCGATAGATATATCCTATTGAGAGGTGTGGTATTGGTTGATATATTTTTGTTTTTTCTTTAAAATTATTTTACACGATAGTTTTTCTTACTAAATGAAATTTTCCTCACCATGGATACTTGTTCACATAGAAGAATTATGTGAAGACCTGCAGTCATTTAGAGGGTTCAATTGCACAAGGATATTGGGTAGAAGAATGCTTGACATTTTAATCAAGTTACCTCCATGATGATGTTGAGACGAAGTCTAATTTCCCAACAAGAATGATGATGGTCGTTCTTTTGATCACTTTTATGGTCGTAAATTAGGAAAAATGGAGGGATTTGTGCTTGATGACATTACATATATACAATAACATCGATATATGCTTGTCAACAAAGATGAAATTGATCCATTTCGAGATTACGTATCTTTTTGAATAAAATTCCTTTGTTTTTTAGCAATGTAAAGAATAATGTAGTGATTCCTTTTAATGCAGCACTCATCGTGCATCAATTAGGAATGATTCTCATCTAAGACCACATGATGTGGACCGAATTCATAACGAAACACTTCATTTATGGTTTAAGGATCATGTTAGTAAAATCAACATTAAAAACAATGTAAATGTATTATTACATAACTATCGATTGTAGTGCATTTTTTGTAAAAAAAAAAATAGGCAAGGAAGTTAGTCTAGGCAAAGAACACAGATGTATCACAATAAATTCAGATTTTAGCTATGGGTCCCCTAAAAAAGGCAAAAAGATTCACTAGATATATTATCAATGGCGTTAGGTATCACACTAAGTCTCATGAGAGGAGAAGATCCACAAAAATTAGTGGAGTCATGTTAAATGCAACGATTGAAAGTTATGCAAGTGCAAGAGACATAAATCTCGTATCTGGAGATGTCAATTTTTATGGAGTTTTGATAGATATAATTGAGTTACATTATTCAAAAGACTATAAGTTCATGTTGTTCAAGTGTGTGACTGGGTTAACAATAGTAGAGGTCTCATTGAGCAAGATGACTTTGGATTCACACTTTTAAACTTCAGTTATTTGTTATATCCTAGGCATCAAAAAGTCAATGAACCATTCAAACTAGCATCTCAGGCAATTCAAGTATTCTATGTACAAGACTTAGTGAAGAAAGACTGGTATATTGTTGTTAAATTAAAGCCTCGAGAGTTTTTTGATGTGTTTGGTCAACATTTAACAACTAATAGCACTATGAATTATGAAATAAAAGCATGGAGTGATCAATGTTTGGATCATACAACATTGACACGTGATGATGATGTTAGTTGGGTAAGATAAGGTGTGTCTGGAGCATTAGTTGACAAGGAAACCACGGGGCATATGCATGAAGATGAATATAAATATTGATTAGCTAGGCATTTGAAACGCATTAATAACTTGTACGAATTTGTGTTCTTTAGTCCATTTTCTTATTTTCGAACTTTTTTCCATAGGTTGTATACAATGGTACCTTGGTTTTGTGATTTGTTTTTTTAATATTTATGTAAGCTTTGCATCCCCATATGCTTGAAGTGTGTAACATTCTCGTTGCATGGAGAGCTTATGCCTTTTCATTTCTATTGTTAATTTTGGATTTATGTAAATTACTCTTAATGACTGATACTGACTAATGTGGGAATGTCTAGATGTACACTAATGGAATAGATGCACTAATGAAGGTGATTAATATAGTTTATGTTAACCCTATATTAGATAAATATAAACACCCCATTACTAATATCATGGTGGTAATTAACCATATTATGAACCCCAGTGATGACCACAATAGCAGTGGTGCACTACACCAAAACTGGCGAATGATCAGAGCCAAAATCCCTGACCAAGACTGTGGGTTGTCAACTTGGGCCATGACCATTTTGGGCATGAGCAATTTCGTGGGTCGTGGACCAAGTCCATGACCAATCAGGGGGTCACGGCATATGGTCGCGAACTTGGGCCAAGACCCACGCCGCGACGGGAAAAAAATGGTAGCGGCCAAAGTCTGTGAACCCCAATCGTGACGAATATAGTCGTGGCCAAAGTTTGTGACCTACACCACGATGAAAAAAATGGTCGTGGACAAATTCCATGACCCCAACCATGATGAAAAATGGTTGCGGCCAAATTCCGTGACCCACACGAGGACGAAAAAATGGAAAAAAATGTTCACGACCAAAGTCCGTGACTCATACCGCGCCCATTTTTTTCCTTTTTTTGTCGCGGTGTG
Organism: Sambucus nigra; assembly: GCA_949130495.1. Taxonomy (NCBI): domain Eukaryota; kingdom Viridiplantae; phylum Streptophyta; class Magnoliopsida; order Dipsacales; family Adoxaceae; genus Sambucus; species Sambucus nigra. Next base: position 169,263,193 of record OX422218.1, on the reverse strand, counting down.
GGTCACGGAATTTAGCCGCGACCAATTATTTTTCATTTTATTTTGTCGTGGTGTGAGTCACGGACATTGCCCGAGATCATTTTTCATCACGGTTGGGGGTCATGGACTTTGGCAGCCACCATTTTTACGCGCCACGGAAAAAATAAAAATGGTCATGGACAAAGTCCATGACCATATTTAACTATAATTAAAAAATATATTTTTTTGTCCAATCCTAAAATTGGTGGTCTTGTGAATGCGCGGTCGGTTGCTACGTGTAACGTTGGACGCGTACGAGGTGTTACAAATATTTATTGTTGGCAAAACAATAAAAAAATCCCAAATTGTGAATCGGGAACGTTGTTAATAACTAATATACATACAAACTTACAAATATTATAAGTCTTAATAATTCACACACCAAAAAAAATTGGGTAGAGTTTCCTCTGTTTTCTTGAGATTCCAAACCCTGTTAATATAAAACCTGCTTATTATAAAGCCCGCACGGCCATAAAATTTAACAATCAAAATATAAAATCCTGCATCATTGTAATACATTAAAAACATAATCCTGAATGTCAACAACATTATGTAAACAATCTTCATGTTGTAAACCATTGCCCCCTTCATTTGTTCCACGTGAAAAAAGCAAACGATACAATGTTATCCTGCTAAAAATAAGACACAAAAAATGATATCATTAACCAAGTAGTTTTACACAAATCTCATTCAAGCTGAAAAATTGCATCTACGAGTTATAATTATCATTATATTAGTTCCTACAAGTTACATTGGTCCCATGCGAGGTCACTTCCTAGAAATTTTCAAATTATTGTCCTATTCTCAAACCAGGATCCCCATGACCACACGATTAGTTCCTACGAGTTACATTGGTCCCGTGCGAGGTGTTAGTGCCTCTCACGGGGCCATTTGGGGGTTGTTTCGGGATTTACCTCTCTAGCACCATGTTTTTAAGCCAAGTCTAGAAAATTTTAAATTATCATCGTATTCTCAAACCGAGAGCCCCGTGGCCACACGATCAGTTCCAACGAGTTACATTGGTCCCGTGCGAGGTGTTAGTGCCTCTAACGGGGCTATTTCTGGATTTCCAACCCCCCGACACCATGTTTTTAACCCTAAGTCTAGATATTTTCAAATTATCACCATATTATCAAATCGGGAGTCCCGTGGCCATGGGGTTAGGTCCAACGAGTTACATTGGTCCCGTGTGAGGTGTTGGTACCTCTCACGGGGTCGTTTGGGGGTTGTTTCGGGGTTCACCCTTCTAGCGCCATTTTTAAGCATAAGTCTAGAAATTTTCATATTATCACCGTATTATCATATTGGGAGCCCCCGTGACCGCGTACTCAGTTCCTACGAGTACATTGGTTCCGTACAAGGTGTCGGTGCCTCTTACGGGGGTGTTTCAAGATTTCTCCATCTAGTACCACGTTTTTAAGTCTACGTCTAGAAAATTTTAAACTATCATTTTAGACTCAAACTGAGAGCCACGTGGCCATGCGGTCAATTAGTATGAGTTATATTGGTCTCTTGCGAGGTGTTGATGCCTCTCACGGGGCTGTTTGGGGGCCGTTTCAGGATTTTCCCCTCTAGCGCCATGTTTTTAAGCCTAAGTCTAGATATTTCTAAATTATCATCATATTATCAAATCGGGAGTCCCGTGGCCACACGGTTAGTTTTTACCAGTTACATTGGTCCCGTACGAGGTTTTAGTGCCTCTCACGGGGCCATTTGGGAGCTGTTTTGAGATCTCCCCCTCTAGCGCCATATTTCTAAGCCTAAGTTTAGATATTTTCAAATTATAGTTGTATTATCAAACCGGGAGTCCCGTGGCCACGCGATTAGTTCCTACGAGTTACATTAGTCCCGTGCGAGGTGTCGGAGCCTCTCACGGGGCCGTTTGGGAGATGTTTCGAGGTTCACACTTCTAGTGCCATTTTTTAAGCGTAAGTCTAGAAATTTTCAAATTATCGCCATATTCTTAAACTAGGAGCCCCGTGACCACCCAGTCAGTTCCTACGAGTTACATTAGTCCCATGCGAGGTGTTGGTGCCTCTTATGGGACCACTCGGGGGTTGTATATTAAGTTAACACTAACATGCATGGTCACGGGACCATTGATCTCACCGTATTTCTCAAACCAAAGTCGTGTATATTAAGTTAACATTAAATACCAACATATTCCTCATCTCTCAAACTATCAAATAAAATATGTAAATTTTTCCATCATGCATTTCGAGATCATGCAAATAGAGTCTAAATGAATGGATTAGTAAATTCAACTTACATCTATGTAGGTGAAATTGATATATCCAACTTATCTAAGTACATGCAACTAAGTGAATCTCTATATATTTCTTTGTGTGACTATGTGTCACATAGGAAAATTTCATTGCAGTCATTTGAAGGTGAATTTGGTTTTCCATCTCTAGAAATTAATCTCTTTTCTTCATACCTTATTGATTAGAATTAATTAGTATAAACAATACAGTGCTCTTAAGATTAATACCAAGGAAGATATTGAAGGATAAATAATGTTATTACAAAAGGCATTTCAATCAATAAACTCATACTTTTCTCAAATGAAATTCTCAATCACAACTCTGTCATAGTTACAAGGCAGCTCCGCTTCCTAATAGCTATTTGATTTCTCATTTCCCATGGCTGGAAGAAAACATAAATCAAACAAACTTTTAACCAACAAGTTTTTCACTCATAAAATGATGTCTAACATGAATTACTGAAAGTAAGAAACTAAAGTGTGATGCTCACATTCAATAAATACAACCTAATCAGGAATCTAAGTGTCCAGCGTAGCAGATATAACCTGCAGCAATAACAATATGGAATGTTTTTCTCCCTCATCCGAGGCAACACATTTTAAATGTAGAACTATGATGGATCATACTTGGGAATGTTTTTTTTACTGTCCATCTAGTATGCATAACATCAGATTTTTTAGAAATATAGATTGGAGTTGCAGCCCACGGATAGTAAAACGAGTCCTAACAAAATATGCAATTAGAACTTCCAATATAAGAATTATTCATAAATCCGGATAGGTTTATATCAGCTGTCAATAATGAAAGAAAACTTGACAAGTTGTAAAGTTTCATGAGAGACTTTCAGACTATGGATGCATGGACACACAATGCGATAATGAAGTTTCATAACTGTTATATAACAGTTATATAATAGTTATGATACTTCTTGATGGCTACAAATCCATTACCTCTTTATTTTTGTTGGAAAGAAAATTGATGAGCTAATTTTTCAGAGAACTCCCATATGTCTTGGGTTGTGGTGGAACTAACAGTGCAATTCATTTTTTATTCTGATACACTTAGAGATGCCCAGTCATTTTAACATTTCACTTAGAGATGCCCAATCATTTCTCACACGAGGCATTGCGGGGGTTGTTTTAGGGTATTGCCTTTTAAGGGCACGTTTTTTAAGCCTAAGTCTTGATATTTTCAATTTATCATCTTATTCTCAAATCGAGATCCCCATGTTCATACAGTCACTTCCTACAAGTTATATTGGTCCTGTGCGAGGTGTCGGTGCCTCTCACGAGTCCGTTTGGGGGTTGTTTCGGGATTTCCCCCTCTAGCACCATGTTTTTAAGCCTAAATCCTGATATTTTCAAATTATCATTGTATTCTCAAATCAGGAGCCCCATGGTCACGCGATCAGTTCCTATGAGTTACATTGGTCTCATGTGAGGTGTCGATGCCACTCACGGGTCTATTTGGGGGCTATTTCGGGATTTCCCCCTCTACCACCATATTTTTAAGCCTAAAAATAGATATTTTTATATTATGATCGTATTATCAAACCAGGAGTCATGTGGCCACGCGGTCAGTTCCTATGAGTTACACTGGTCCCACGCAAGGTGTCGCTACTCTCATTGGGCCGTTTGGGGGTTATTTTGGGGTTCACCCCTCTAGCGTCATTTTTTAAACCTAAGTATAGAAATTTTCAAATTATCACCTTATTCTCAAACCGGGAGCCCCGTGACCATGCGATCAGTTCCTAAGAGTTACATTGGTCCTGTGAGAGGTATTGGTGCCTTTTATGGGGACGTTTGGGGGTTATTTCGAGATTTCCCCCTCTAGCGACATGTTTTTAAGCATAAGTCTAGATATTTTCAAATTATCATCATATTATCAAATTGGTAGTCTCATGGCCAAGCAGTCAGTTCCTACGAGTTGCATTGGTCCCGTGTGAGGTATCGGTGCCTCTCACGGGCTGTTTTGGGGTTGTTTCAAAATTTACCTCTCTAGCGTCATATTTTTAAGCCTAAGGCTAGATATTTTTAAATTATCTTTGTATTATCAAACTGGGAGTCCCATGGCCACGCAGTTAGTTCCTAGATGTTACATTTGTCCCGTGTGAGGTCTCAGTGCTTCTCACGAGGTTGTTTTAAGGCTCACCCCTCTAGTGCCATTTTTTAAGTCTATGTCTAGAAAATTTTAAATTATCATCGTATTCTCAAACTGGGATCCCCTTAAACCCTATGTTAGTTTCTACGACTTACATTAGTCCGGTGCGAGGTATCGGCACCTCTTACCAGGCTGCTTGGGGGCTATTTCGAGGTTCTTACCTCTAACGCCATGTTTTTAAGCCTTAGTCTAGATATTTTCAAATTATCATCGTATATTATATAACTAATTTAGTTATAGTAAATAGTACATGGAAGGATACAAATAATATTGATAAGGATAAACATTAGTAAAAGTAACTAAACATTCATACATTAAAGTAAAGTTCTAGTACAATGTGAATATCATAATAGGATACAAATAAGATTGACGAGGATAAAATAATATTTTGATACTCAATCTTCCTCTAAATCAACAAAAGATCCCTGAAATTTGGGTTATCATCAAGAGATGATTGGAACTCTTTTGGAGCCTGCGTCTACTTGAGTAGTCATACCCTTTGGTTCAAGCACAACAATAGACCAATTGCCATCGTTTATGCACTTTGAATATAGTACATTCTTTATGTTCTGAAAGGCATAAATAAAAGGCTCGTCGACCATGCGATATTTAGGCTTCAGCTTTGATAAATCTACCATAATAAGTTTGGAGTCAGGATCAACTTTGAAAAGTGCCACCTGGTGTGGACCAAAGTCAAAAAGAAAATGTGTCTGCGCTATTGGACAAAATTTCTGATTTGGTGAATATCATTTCACAATGGTAACTTGCTGTACAAACTATGTAAACTTGAGGAGGGGGGTTCTAAGACCTCCTCCTTTAAAATATTTATAAAATTGAGGAGAGAGGTCTCAAGGACCACCTCCTCTAAAATCTTTTGTAAACATTGAGGAGGGAGGCCTTAAGGACCACCTCCTCTAAAATCATTTTTCAAAGTGTTCATTTCTTGTGACCACCACTTGGTTGCTCAGTTCAATTGTGATTAACTGTGAACTGTGTGAGGACTGGGTGACTTCTAGGGTATGTTTACTAGTGTTATCTCAATCATTAAGTGTTAAGTGGTCAATCTTGATCAATAAACCTTATTCCTCAATCGCCAAGCTAAAAATCCTAAGATATCTCATCTTGCCTAGTAGAGCCATGCCTGCTCAATTAGGCTACCCGTAAAAGGAAGTAATATGTCATTACTTTTGTGTGAGTAATGAATATTGGGAGAATGGTCACTATAAGTGATCCTCTTCACCCACTGGTTCTATTATGTGCGGCATTCTAATTTCTGGGTGCGCGGAGCCTCTTCTAGTAAGCTTCCTTGTTGAGCTGTGTTATCTGAGTTAGATGAGACGAGGGACCTTTTCTAATGAGCCTCCTCACCCAAATTCCAAATTGTGAATTCTTAGTCCCTCCTCTACTAAACTCTAATTCTCTTAGTTTTAAGACATTTCAACGAGGAGCCTTTTCTGAGGCCCTCCTTGCCCATTTTCATTTCTGTGAATGTTTGAGAATTCTGGGGCGAGGAACCCTTTCTAGGGCCCTCGCCCATTTCCATTTCTGTGAGCATTTGAGGCTTTTGGGGAGAGGAGCCCTATCGAGGGGGGGGGGGGGGGGGGGCTCCTCGCCCATTTCCATTTCAGTGAGCATTTGAGTATCTTAGGGTGAGGATCCCTTTCTAGGACCCTTTTCGCCCATTTTCATTTTGTTAACCTTTGAGGGTATTGGGGAGAGGAGCCCTTTCTGGGTCCCTCCTCGCCCATTTCCATTTTAGTGAGCATTTGATAACCTTGTGTAGAGGAGCCCTTTCTTGGGCCCTCCTCACCTAAGTTCTTGAGCTATCATGTATGTACCCCTATACATTAGTCCGCTCGTACAAAAATCTGTGTGTTGGGCATACCAAAGGTTTTTGTATGTAATGATTCATTTCTGTCTTAAAATTTGAAACATCACTATTGCATTAATTAGGCCTATTATTTCAGCCTACTTTTGGGGTCTCAAGGTGGCACGTGTCACTTGGAGAACACACATCTCGTCATTGGGAAAATGATCAAGCGTGAAAAGTAGAGTCGCGTTAAGACGCTAATCATTGTGTTCATTTCACCGCGTTAATATAAAAAACTAAATTACAACTGCACTTGCGATACAAGTATAGCGGTAAGTAGGGTATCGAGAATCCAAACGGAGTGTTTGACAGATTTTAATCGGTTTATTAATTCAGGAATAAAATTGTAAAAGGTGATGGGTGATTGTAAATAACAGAAAAGAGAGAAGTTAGGTCTAAATAAAGTAAAAGTGAGTATCAGGATAACATCCAACCATACGGCTCTAAACAACTACTAATTAGAATTTCGTCTTGAGAGGAATTTAATCAAGCATTATCAATTAATCATAAGCTTCACGCAATAAGTAATTTAAGCCAAAGTTGCGTGAATAAACATTTAATAAAAAATTGATCGCACGCGGATTAAATTCGGATTATCACTATAAAAACTAGCGTTTCATGACAAAGAAAGTTAAAATTTGTAATAATCCAACTTTAATATGCGCAAGTTCAATTAAACGCAATTCTGGACAAAACCTAATTTTCGGAGCTCGAGGCCCGTAAATGGCGGAACAAAATCCCGACCCTATTTATCTAAGGGTAACATATGAATTAAACTAAATTAAACCAATTAAACTAAGAAAACAAGAAATAACACCATTAAACTAATTAACAAAGCATGTAACTAATCTACAAAGCAAGAAATAAACAAGAACAACTATATTAATGGTAAATGAAATGAAAAGCTCAACTTACAAACCCCAAATGGTTATCATCCCAAAGAGAAATGAAGCAAAGCCCTCAAAACCCAAAACCCTAAGCTTTTCCAACCCTAAAACGAATTAAAACTTTTATTACAACAAAAATCCCTTATATAGTAAGTTGGGAGAAAAGAAAAGAAGAAAGAAAAGAAAAGGAAAATATCTTAGAAAATAGGGGATCGATCGATCGACCACTTTGGTCGATCGATCAATCAATCAAATTTGAGCCCACTGTCTTCCACAATTTTATAAACAAAGAGGGATCGATCGATCGATCCTTTTGGTCAATCGATCGATCCTTTTGGTCGATCGATCGATCAGTCAGGTGTGATCCATGCTGCCCTCCTTTGGTTTCATTATAGTTCCCTTCCGCTAAAAATCTCATAACTTCTTCCTTCGACCTCGAAATCGCGCACCGTTCATGGCCATGCAAGGCTCTCAAGGATGCTCAAGAAGTGAAATGACTAAATTGTCCTTGAACGTGCGGAGATGTACGAAACTTCATCGGAATGCATTTGAACTTCATACTTAGCATCCAAATACCTATTAAAGCTCACTTAACCCCTACAAAGCATGTTAACATAGAAATCTGAGGTTGTCTGGTTAACGAGCACAAATATAGGGAATAAGGTACCCGAGGGGGCTAATAACACGTATGTTAAAGGATTAAATACGTAATATTTGCATATTATCACACCCCCTAACTTACACATTGAAGAACACAACACAAAGATAGGAAAAGAATGATATTACCCAAATTTGAAGCGATCTCCATAAGTAAAAGTCCAAATGAATCTGCAAAATAAGTTAGTACAAAGCAACACAAGAATATGTACCGATATATCAATATAACAGAATTTATGTTATAAGTCACAACAATTTAGAGGGGATGAAGTGAAAATACTAGATAAATTGATGGTGAACATTTGATTTTATAAATATGGAAAGTCACACATATGAAAATCCAATATACAACCACAAACTACATCGTTATTTCTTATTTCAAAATTTCAGTACAAAACAACATAATACAGTACAACTATTAAAAAGAAAGAAATACAAATAAAATGAAAATACAAAATACTATCCGATCCCAAAAAGGAAAAAAATGACCCAACAACAGCAGAAGCCTAGTGGCCGAAATCACTAGGATCAAAAGGATCCTGAAAATGAGGAAGGAGCATCGCATCTGAATCATGCCTCTACAAATATATGTCTCGCATCATAGCCTGCATCATTCGAAACTCATGCCGCTGTTGTGCTCTCTCATGCCTCCGCTCAGCTCTATCCTATCGTAGATCGGCCTGTTGCTAATCTAGGCAAGACTCCTAAGTATCCCACCTAAGCTGGGTCTCCTCCCAGCACTGGTCCTGTACTTCCTGATATCCCTCAAAGCGGGAGTTTGAATCTGTCTGTGGCACGTGCGAACCCTCAGCTTGCTCCATGTGTTGAATCTTGGCCTCCTCCTCAGCATGGACAGTCACCTATTCCCTCTGTCTCTTGGCACCTGGCTCCCCCCATGAGTGAGTTAACATCTTCGAGATGTTATCTTTAGTAAGAAGCCCTAGTGGCTCTCACTTGCTATTCACATCATGCTCGGGGCAACCGTGCGATAAGAAAATCCTCGTGATGAGGAAAGGAAAAGGTAGGGAAAATCTCCAGGCTTACTCTTTAGACGTCGCTAATATCATATCCAAAAAGATATTGGGCAAGATGATATCGCCCAAATTATTGATCATTGCAAAAACAAATATCGCATGTTTGTGACGCACCTCAGAACGGTTGCTCGTCACCATAAAGGAGTGGACGTTGATTTAGTGAAGTAAGCGTGGTAAATCCGCCATTGCGACTGAATGCAAGGCCATTTTCTTCCATACTTCCCCCAATGCGAGGGCCTCAATCAATGCCGTAAGACCAAAAACTTCCCCATCTGTGAAACTGACTGAATCTGCGGAGTCCGACACATTCATAAAGGCCGACAAATCTGAACGGCGGAGCGGTATCCTCACCCCACGGACCATGGCCTCGTAAGTAATAGGCCCCTCCCCTTTCACCTCCACTAATGTCGCATAAAATATTCTTACTAGCTCCTCATTGACACGCCCATTAGTGGCGATTAAGGGGTCCCATCCCTGTCGGTGCAAAAGAACATGCACCTCCTATGGTAAATCCTCAAGGCTCTAGGCGTAATGATAGGCCAATGGCCTCTCCGAAGTCTGAAAGTATGCCTGGAACCAATCCCGCTCTTGCTAGCAACGGAACCCCTCATAGACCCAGTTGGGCATGAACCTAGTGGATTTATATTTCTTTATATTTTCCATTTCAACCTACGAAACAATAATTAGTCAATATAAAAAAATTGTAAGCACAATTAATGGTTAGTTAGTGAATTAATTGAAATGGTGGGTGCATGTGCACAAAATCGAGTGAAAAAATTCAACATTGCGATAAAATGTGTCGATGTACGACAACGAGGGAATATCACCCAAGTGTACGCTAAAAATGGATTGAAAAACTGGTTTGGGAATTTTAGCGAACACTTGGTGTGCGCAATGTGAAACGAGGGTGAAAAAATACCATATGAACCAATAATATAGCCCCATTCATGAACACAACAAGAATGAAACAACAAATGTGTGTTCAAGAATGGATATATAGCATTAATCAGCAACAAACACCACACTATAGGGACACAACCACAAACAACTCAAAATATCTCAAACAATGGATTAATCTTAGGAAAATGACAGAAAATCAACAAATCACACAAATACAAGTAATTAGTAAGTGTTATACCCGATTTGAGTAAAGAAAAGAGGTTAATTTGAGTGAAAATGGGGTAGGGAAAACTAGGTCTCGAATGTAGGAAGAGAGGAGAGAAAATATAATGAAACAGGAAGGGGAAAAAAGAGGCAGATACGGCTATAACTGGTCAATCGATCGATCGACCCTGGTCGTCGATCGATCGATGACACATTTATTTGCCCACTGCTTGCTATTTTCAAAATGGGGGGGGGGGGGGGGGTATGTGTGTGTGTGTGTGTGTATATATATATATAATAAAATAAAAATAAAAAATAAAAATAAAAATAAAATAAATATGTACATCCATACGCATATACTACACTACACAAAAAGTGAAAAATATATACAACGAGCGACACACATGCACATTCACAAATAAAAATGAGAAATAAATTAAATTAAATAACAAACAAACGCAAATGCGTGAGAATGGCGTGTGTGCAAAATAAGAAAATTCTTTTTGTGACTTTTTCAATTTTTCTTAACAAACGTATGCCGGGGCGCACAATCTCCACAAATTCAAATCCGTTGAACCTACAAAAGAGTTAGAAACAAGCATACAAAAAGAAATAAAAAGAGATTAACTAATTACACTAGACTAAATTAAGAAGAACTAAAAATTAAAAAGTTAACTATATACAACCTATAAATAGGACTTCTAATTAGCTATATATTAAAAGTAGAAATTTTTGAGGGTCCACCCAAACAACATTTTGGCTATGGAAGATCAACGGTGGACCATCCCTCTCATGCACGCCTCCCGGAAAATAGGAATTCCGTTCAAAAAATGGAAGGCATGTGTAAGGCGGTAGAAGTGAACCATCCCCAATTAAAAATTTGGGAGGGAGGATGGTGGATTTGGATAGGACGGGTGACAAATGCACATGTGGGCCAAGAAAAAATGAATCATCTCCCAAGTACGTTGTAGTTGGAATGGAAGGTGCCGTACATGCAGGCAAAGATGCCTTTATGGAAGTTAACTCGAGAAAGCACCACTCGTCACTGAAAAGGTTTGGAACTATAAAGTTTTGAACCGATTCATCGGGTACTAACGACGGTGTGATAGTATAGAATAAAGATGGGGATGAAAGAAATTCAATCTCAGGTGACAAGTTATCATCGCTTAAAGGTTGAATTTCGAAGGAAATATGATCGTTCACAATGAAACTTTCTTATTTGAGAATCAAAGAAGAAACGAGTTCATTGTAAATGGATACTACGCCCATTTCTTCCTCATTTTCATTCTTTACCATACCATGGGTCAAGTCAAGAATGATTTGTTCCAAAGTAGGTACAAAGTTCTCATTTGGTTCAAAACATTTCGCGACTTCAAAAATCTTGGAAGAAAAATCGTCATCGGATTCAAAAAATAAATCAAACTTATGTTCCCAACAAAGATTTTCTTCCCGATAACTTTTTTCAATCCTCTCATCTTTAACCATGCGCAACCCCTCACCGAAAGTCATAGGGCGAGGAGAGGATTCTTGGAAATGAGAAGTTTGTAAATTGTTCTCGGGACTACAATCAAAATCGTTAACATAACAATTTTGAAAATGATTACAATTTGTTTCAAAATCCTTATCATAAGTATCTTGCGACCCAAAATCGAGATGATCATTCCCAAAATTGATGTAATCTAAACTTTGACTTTCGTAATACTCACCCAATGTCATTTTAGATGTCGCAATTTTTTCGGCTTGGAAGTATTGACCAAAAGTCATAGGTTTACTGAAATTTTGAGAATTATCATTAGGATTACCAGAAAAATTAGAACAAGACATGATTACCCTAAAATAAAGCTTAAGAGGACAAATTCCAGAAAGAATGTGCGACGGGAAAATTCAAGCATTTCTAGACACTCAAATGTAGAAGTCCTACAAAAAAGGTTAAAACAAAGAATACAAATACAAAAGAAAAAAGTACTACGAAATAACAGGACAATAACAATCTATAACAAAACAGTTCCCCGACAACGATGCCATTTTGATCAAGTGTGAAAAGTAGCGTCGCATCATGACGCTAATCGTTGTGTTCGTTTCACCGCGTTAATACAAAAACCTAAATTACGACTGCACTTGCGATACAAGTATAGTAGTAAGTCGGGTATCACGAATCCCCAGGGAGTGTTCGATAGATTTTAATCGGTTTATTTATTCAGGAATAAAAGTGTAAAGGGTGATGGGTGATTGTAAATAAAAGAAAAGATAAAAGTTAGGTCAAAATAAAGTAAAAGAGAGGATTGGGATAGCATCCAACCATACGGATCGAAACAACAATTAATTAGAATTATGGCTCGAGAGAAATTTAATCGAGCATTATCAATTAGTCATAAGCTTCACGCAATAAGGAATTTAAGCCAAAGTTGCGCGAATAAACATTTAATCGAAAATTGGCTGCACTCGGATTAAATTCGAATTATCGTTATAAAAACTAACGTTGCATGATAGAGAAAGTTAAACACGTAATAATCCGACTTTAATACGCCCGGGTTCAATTCAACACAATTCTGCACAAAACCTAATTTTCGAAGCTCGAGGCCCGTAAATGGCCGAACGAAATCCCAACCCTATTTATCCAAGGGTAACACATGAATTAAACTAAATTAAACCAATTAAACTAAGAAAACAAGAAATAACACAATTAAACTAATTAACAAAGCATGTAACTAATCTACAAAGCCAGAAATTAACAAGAACAACTATATTAATTGTAAAGGAAATGAAAACGAATTAAAACGGAATATCTTTTTTATTACAACAAAAATCCCTTATATAGTAAGTTAGGAGAAAAGAAAAGAAGAAAAAAAAGAAAAGGAAAATATCTCAGAAAATAGGGGATTGATCGATCGACCCCTTTAGTCGATCGATCGATCAATCAAATTTGATCCCACTATCTCCCATGATTTAAGAAACAAAGAGGGATTGATCGATTGATCCTTTTGGTCAATCGATCGATCAGTCAGGTGTGAGCCAAGCTTCCCTGCTTTGGTTTCATTATAGTTCCCTTCAGCAAAAAATCCCGTAACTTTTTCGTTCGGCCTCGTAATTGTGCACCGTTCATGGCCACACGAAGTTCACAAGGAAGTATACAACTTTCGTCAGATGTTGGGCCAGGTGACCATGCTGTGAAATGACTAAATTGCCCTTGAACGTGTGGAGATGTACGAAACTTCATCGGAATGAGTCTAAACTTCATACTTAGCATCCAAATACCTATAAAAGCTCACTTAATCCCTGAAAAGCATGTTAACATACAAATCCGAGGTTTTCTTGTTAACGAGCATAAATATAGGGAATAAGATACCCGAGGAGGCTAATAACACGTATGTTAACGGATAAAATACCCAATATTTGTGTATTATCAAAAATATTTAGTCCCCTTTTTTATTAGCAGTCTGCGCATGTCATAATATGTATAAAAATGGATTTTTAAACTCTTCTTCCCTTTTTACCTTACCATTTGTTTTCAAAACTGAAATTCTTTAGAGAGAGAAAAGGATTAAAATCCTCCATAGTCAATTTCTTGTTTTTCTTGCTTTTACTCACTCAAATAGCTTTCTCATCTTCTCAAGACCCTATATCCATTGTCACCATCGCTACTAGTGAGGTTTTGGTGGGAGTCGTGCCTATTTCTATCATTATTTCCATCATCCCAAAACCACCACTATCACATCAAAAATTTAGACTATACAGTTGGTATTTTTCAAACTTCATCTGTTGAGACTCCTTCTTTGAGGACCTCTTCGCCTTCCACTGTGAAGGTAACAGGGGTTTCTTCTCCTATGGTTTCACCTTCAAGGAGGGGTATATCGCCTAGGGATTCCTTACCCCTTAGACACCTGTTGGTACCGGCGCTTCCTCGCCCATGGATTTTTTTAAGAGAAAGGGTTCCTTGTCTAGGGTTTCCTCGCCCATCGGAACGTCAGCTGCTATTGGGCCCTACTGTTATATGGATGTTTTTGTGAGGAAGAGATCCTCGCCTGTCAAGGCCACAGATGTCTCCTCTTCTAGAGGAACCCTCACCACTGGGCCCTCGTCGCCTGAAGGGGTTTTTGCCACCACTAGGGATTCCTTGTCCGTGGGCCTCCACGCCATGAGGACTACTACCTCCTCCTCGCTTGTTGTTTATTCCAAGTCTCAAAGGTAATATATTGCTGCTCGTCAAAAGAGGGATTTTGGGCTTTATCGTCTGGAGCCCTATTTCAGTGGGGAGGACACTTTTATGACCTCTCTTGCAAATTTTGAGCCGAAGTTTGTGGCCAAGATCAACGCGCGACCCCAAGTGGGTCTAGGTGAGTCTTCTAACCTTCCCATAGTTCTTCATGATTCAATACTTAAGGTGCGAGTAGACAGAGGTGATTTTCCTCACTCTAGTATTGAGGTCAATGCATATGGGGGTGCCACAGAAGAATGGGTCCTCTAGGTGGATCATATCTTGTCCTCCCCCGCACATCGTGGTGTTATTAAGAGCCTTGGTCTTTTGACCACTATTAACAATCTCAAAGCTTCCTCCATCGCCATATAAGAATGAGCTTTTACTTTGTTGGCCTCTCATTGGAGCAGGGATTCTCACACCTTTATTACTGGTTGGGGTGAATTTACTATTACTTTAGAAGATATTTGTGAACTGCTCTCTCTACCCTACTTAGGCAGTCACATCATTGCTAAGGGTTTTGAGCATGAGGTTGAGGAACAGATGGTAGGTGATATGCATTCCACTTGGGGTGAGTGCTTAAAGAATGTAGCTATCAACTTGACTAGGACCACTAAGAACTTCTTCACTAAATGGCAGAGATATTGGTTCAAAGATTTTGAGCAGGTGCTCAAGGGAGAGAGCTCGAGCAAGGCCTTAAAGAGTCAAGAAGGCCCAAAAATTAACTCCCCCTCACACTTGGCAACATTTTTTGTCACTTTTCTGAGTAGGTTTCTTCTCCCTGGGAGGCCCAATAACTCTCCTCGCCAACTCTTGTTCAAGCTTGTTATTAGACTTTCTCGAGGGAGGGCAGTCCCCCTCACAGATTTGACTTTAGGCTCTTTGTATACTTGGCTAGACAGAGTCCATGCTGATATTGAGCATTCCTGCAGTCGCTATGACGCCATTAACTTTGCCAATACCTTCATCATTATGTCTTTTCTTTTCGAGAGATTTCCTAACTTTGCTCCAGAAGCAATGTCCTTCCATAATGGGGCTACTCGTGTTGCAAGGTGGCATACAAAGACCCCTAAAGTTCCTCTGGGGTCTTGGATAGATAATATTGATGAGTTTTCTTTTAGGCCCTACTTTAAGACTGTTGGAGGTATCTTTTCTTAGCATTCCTTCTCAGCTACTCGGTGCATTTTTTATTACCCTACTAATGTGAAGTTTTTTCCTATTTTCCCCCACATTTCTATTTTCATTATGTTCCTTCCTTGAATTTTTCCTCCCTCACTAACTTGGGCCAGGGTGTGGAGTTCTACCACTCTTAGAGAGTGAGAAGGTAGATTAGTTATGACCAGCGGGTCCATACCCCTGCTTACCCTTTGAGCACCACCCCCTTCGAGTTATATCTCGATGCTTTTTCCAACTTCACATTTGAGGGGGTGGTTAATAAGGTTGGTTATTTGGGCAACTTGTTTATACCTTCACGAGATTATCTTCCTTCCTTTACTCGCTCCTAGTTCACCCTCTGGAAGAAGCAGGTTCTATTGATCTAAAAATGTGTGAGGGATGTTCCTCACGAGACCATATATATAAAGATTCCCAACAATGATAGGTACTTGGTTAAGAGGACCCAAAGGTCAGTGTGTCACCGGAGCCTCATCCCTAAGACTCCTCTCGAGTAGCTCACTCCTATCTTGGCGAGGCCTTTGCTTGACGAGTCTATTTATTCCAAATAGCCTGAGCCTCAGCCTATTAGACCCAAATCGAAGAGTAAGTCGAGATCTACTGCATCAAAGCAGAAGCATTCCGATGTTTATGTTTCTAGTTTCATACCAGCTACCATTACCCATGTTACCACTGTGCTTTCCCCTACTGTCGTCGCTCCTCCTACTCTCCCCCCTCACGAATAAGAACCAGGGCGAGTAGGAAGAAGAAGAAGAAGATTAGTACTAGTACCTCTACTCCTTATCATTCACCAGACCAAGGATCTGACACTGATGACATTGGAGTAGAGGAGACATAAAGGACTATGCAGGAGCAAGGCTGTGAGGCCTTTGGGCTATCTACTGAGGGCGATGATGTTACTTCCATTCCTATCGGTGAAGGTACTACAACTAATTCCCTTTTACTTTGTGGAGCTGACTTTTGTGTGTGTGTGTGGGGGGGGGGGGGGGGGGGTTACTTGTTGGTTCCCCTTCTCTATCATTTAAAGAGGAACTAGTCGATTATAGAAGCACTACCTCCTATGATGATGATGGTTCTTCTTCGAATGAGATGAAAGTCGTTGACCCTTATGATGATCAGCACTTTGATGCTTCTTCTTTGTTGCAAGTTTTGGAGGACTCTTCCGGTGAGGGTGCCTTAATAGGGTCCCCTTCTGCCTCCAGTCCTACCACGAAATAGTAACCATACGTGCAGGCAGACCGCTCGCACTACCGCTGTAACTCTCTTTTCTTAAATTTTTATTACTATTTTATTCTCTATTTTCCCATACATAATTTAACTATCGGTTGTTTCTCACTTCACAGTATTTACAGGGTTTCTCTATTGCAGCGAGTGATCCTGCACCTTCACTTCCTGCCTGGGGTCCTTTTGCTAGGGCTAGGAATTCCATGTTGGCATCATCTTTGGGCTTATCAAAGGAGGTTTGTTACTTTCCTCCACCCATTCATTACTTCCTTTATTGCTTCCCTATTCTCATTTTTTTAACTCTGGCAATTGCCTACTATGTGTTCCAGACATTAGCGCAGACTTCTTTGATATCTTCCTCTTCTATCTAGGTAAATGTTAGCTCCCCTGATTCCTTTATCTTTTCCTTGCCATATTCTTAAAATACATCTTTTGACATCTTTTTTCCTTGTGCACGCAGGTGACTGCTTCTCTTACCCGCCTTTCCTCGCATCTCCCTTCCTCTGTGGTGAGAGGTTCCTCTTCTAGGCTGCCTGAGGGACTTTTAACTTATTTTCTTCATTACCTTTCGCTCCTTTAGCATATTCTCTACGTACATAAATATATTGTTTCTGTGTATGTTTTTTTGCGTAGGGACCCTTTTCCAATGCCCCTTCTTTTATTGAGGGGGTAGTACTATTCTTAGGGGGCACTAGTCCTGGTATATTGCCTTCAAGGAGAATTCCTATCTCCCAAGTTTTCTTATCTACGGACCCTAGGCTTCACATCCTACACATACCCTCTGGGCCTATTTTCACCATTGGATCTAGAGAGCCTGTCATACAGGTTAGCCCCACCTCTAAGGTATTTATTATTCTAGTTAAGCCTCATTTCTTACTTTGCTTTGCGTTTGATCTTGTGACTATTTTTTTATGACTTAGTTCATCACGTCTACCACTGTTGTCCCACCTGTTGTCTTCCCCCTTCCTCTTTGGAGGGGTTTTGGGTACGCCTACAGGCGATTCTTTAGTCTTCTCGATCCCTGATTTTATGCTATTGGGATTATATTTTCATACTTTTTTTATTTAATGCTAGTTGGTTGCCACTACCTCTTCTCCTCCTTCACCTTAGGTTCCCTTTGCAGTAGTCCCTTCCACATCTGGGGGAGCTCCTGAGATAGCATCTTCTTTAGCCAGCCTAGCCAAGGTCCCCTTGTCTGAGGGTCTTGTCCCTAGTTCCATGGGACCAATCTCAGTGGTATGTTCAACTATTAAAAACTTTACATGCTATCTTGATTACACCTCTTACGCATGCAACATATTTTTTTTCCTAACACATCTGTAGGTGTGGTCCCTTTTCTTACAGGACTTACATTTGAACTCTCAGGTGAGTAGTCTACTAGTTTCTATGCTTGAAGAGACATTGACCATCCCTCCAACTAGTTCTACTATTTCTCTGCCCATCGTAGAGTCTTTAGTAAACATCCCGATAGGGAACTCGCAAGTAAATATTTGATCTAGTGGCACTTTTGAGATTATATTTTCTATGTAAACTCTTGTTGGACTTTACCTATTTCCCTGTTTGTAGCCTAGCACAGTGGTTGACCCTTTGACTACGGGTCAACCGAGGGAACTACTATGAGTCAGGTATTATACTGGCATACCTCACTCTGTCTTTATTCCCTTTTTTCTTCTTGCTTTTACTACGCAAGTAGGCCCACTTTCATGTTCCTATTTCCTTGTTTTTAGGTCAGCGAGGCAACTCTCCCTAGTGCTATGGGACCTATTGTGAGAGCTATACTATGTGCTCCTCAGGTATTAAACTTTCATAGTTCAGTTCTTTTTGTCTGTTTATGTTGGCACATTAATACGACGCATATATTGTGTATTTCACCCGTTAACTTGCGCGTTATTAGCCCCCTCGGGTATCTTAATCCATTTATTTATGCTCGTTAACCATACAACCTCACATTTCGATGTTAACATGTTTTGAAGGGTTTAATTGAGTTTTTATAGGTATTTGGATGCTTAGTATGAAGTTTAGATGCATTCCGGCGTAGTTTCATACACAATCGCACGTTCAAGGGAAATTTAGTCATTTCATAATTTGGGAAACTGGACCAATGTCTTCACGAAAGTTGAATCCCTCTGAACAAGCTTCATGTGGGCATAAATGGTACGCGATTCTGAGTCCGAACGAAGAAGTTATGGCCTTTTTAGCGGAAAGGAATTTTAACACACCAAAAACAGGGGAAGATTCAAGACCTGTAGGTCCGAATCGATTCGGCTTGAGATAGATTGCCAGTTCTTCTATTTTGAATCGATTCGGATTTCAGCCAAATTGATTCGCCTCTTTGGCAGCCTTGAGATATTTTCATCTGAACAGATTCGGTCCAATTCCGAATCGATTCGGCCCTCCAGATATTTGTTTTTCTTCCCTTTAAATTACAAGTTTGCCATGGGATATTTTGTATATAACTCATTCCCCTCATTTGGGAGAATACTCTCTTTCCTTTTAGGTTAGTTTAGGGTTTGGTTTTGGGATTTCTTCTTCATTTCTCCTTGGGGTCATGCCCTTTTTGTGTTTTGTAAGTTGGCTTTCATTGTCCATTACATTAATATAGTTGATTTCTTGCTTTATTTCCATTGATGTCATTTATATTTCTTTCCTAGACAATTTTTATTTGTTTTTATTTATTGCTTTTATACTTTAATTAGATGTTAATGTAGTTTATTCATGCTTAGCCTCTATATAAATAGGGTCGGGATTTCGTTCCGCCATTTATGGGTTTGGACCTCAAAAGTTAGGGTTTCATGGAAAATTGCATTTAATTGAAACCACGTGTATTAAAGTTGGATTGTTATGCGTTTAACTTTATTTTTCAAGCAACTTTAGTGTTTATAGCGACAATCCGAATTTAATCCGTGTGTGATTATTTTTTATTAAATGTTTAATCTCGCAACTTTGGGTTGAATTACTTATTGTGTGATGTTTATGCTTAATTGATTATGTCAGATAAATAGCTTTCGAGCCGAAATCTTGATTAGTAGTTGTTTTGATCCGTGTGGTATAATGCGATCCCGATCCTCGCTTTACTTTTGTGTAGCGTAACTTATTCTTTTCTTTTTTCACCATAACCACCCATTACCTTTTCTTTTATTTATTTTACACTTTTATTCCTGAAGTAATTAAAGCAATTCAAATCAAAAATTCAATTACTCCCTGGGGATTTCTTATGATACCTGACTTACCACTGTGTTTGCCTCGCAAGTATAGTAGTAGGTTTGGTTTTTGCATCGCGTCGACGAAACAAACAACAATTGTGTCCTCACATGAACACACTTTTACCACTCGATCCAAATGGCGTCGTTATCGAGGAGTGTGTTTTAGATTGTAATTGTTTTCTTATTTAGTAGTATTTCTTTAATTCATATTTGTATTATATATTTTCCCCTTTCTTTTTAACTTATGCTAGATTGTTTCGAGAAATTGAAATTTTGGTGTTTGTCGCTTTATTGAATAGCTTATTCTGAAATGTCTCACTATTACGCTTTCGAAAACCTTAGTTGTTATGAGAATTGTTTTCTAAGTTATACTCCCAAAACAATGAGAGAATGCCTACAAATTCTTGAAGATGAGTGCATTGAGCGTGAAATTCAAGAGTATGTAGATCCCTCAGTGCCTTGTGAGGGTAATTTGGAATGCGGGGAATCCATTAGCTATGAGCAATCCGCACAAGAAGACGTTATGTCTTCTTGTGAGTTTCATTATGAGTTAGTGATTAAGGAAATGAATGACCTATGACACCCCGACTAATTAAATACCGGGTAGCTACTCCTTTATAAAATTCAAAATGCCAAGTTGGCTCAGTTAATAGCATCACTGTCGAAAACAATTTTTTTTTATTATTACTAACCACCTAGTATTTAAAAATCAAGTTGCCAAATTTTAATTTAAGTCTGATTAACATGCAAGAAGTAAAATGAAGAAATAGATAACACCATTCACCATGCTAAAGTAAAATGAATAACCATCACAAAAGTATAAATAAAGTCTGGAGGAAACCCCTCACTATAATCCCATAACTGAAATAAATAAACTGAAACAATACATGCTAAAGTCTGAAAACTGAAATGTAAAAGATGCTCTAAATAGGATTGGGCAACATGCCCTACAACTGATAGATAGTGACTCTGGAATCCAAAAGATCGAAGCGTCTATAAGCAAAGTCCCTGTAGCTTCCACAAACAGCTACAGCTCGTCACCTGAATGAGAATCCTATGCTTGGTGTCCTTGTGGCTGGGCACCTGAAATGGCTTTACAAAGAAAAAGATTTGAAAAGCAAACGGGTCAGAGCCCGAATGTGGAGTTATATTTTAAAAACCTGCAAGTGCTTTAAAAACATTTAAAACATTAAATGCAAAGTACATGTTAGGACGTGCCCTCACATTATATTCTCACCTCTCGTCTAACTGTGCACTCCTAACGCAAGTACCCATCTATAACTACCCATACCACTAGCTAAGTGACATTGTATCTAGCTAGACTGACAAGGGTTCTACCCATAATACTTGGTTCCATTTAACATAACAACGCTCGTAATTAAATAGGGGTTTAACGTGAACTCAGTTACTAACTATACCATTGATATAACTATCAATTAACTCATTATGTAACTCGAAATAATACCGTAATATTTTTACAACATTAACATGAAGATTCCCATTAATTTAATGTATATTATTCACATCATAAATATACGATACAAGCACCCCGCAATCTAAGCTATGGTGCACACATACTCTGCTATCAATCCCGGTACATCACGTACATAAGGATCACATATTCCGAATCTCTCAGGAATAGTCCAGATAACACAAATCACAAATAGTGGAGGCGAACACAGTCACCATCACGTGGGTCACGCACATACCTACACTCCCACGGTCAGCGGACTTATTAATATCACAATAAGTCTTTCTATGACCTATGTTCATCAAGGTACCAGTCTATATCCCCCCAGTAGGTACACAAGGATTAGAGGGTCCTAAGCGAACGTAACCTCCCGTGATAGCAAGTATGGTAGGTATGTCATACACACAATCCATATACCAATACTAAGTAAACACACATCTTAGTAATACCGTATTTTAATCGTAGTACATATTCTCATACTAACTATAATTATCACAATTCGTACTATTCCGGTTTGTAATTATACGCGCCATAATTTCTCACGTCGTAATAGACACTCACGTCTCATCCCAAACCGTCCATGTAATACAACTCTCGTATATAATTCCTCCTCATAAATACCCAAATGTCCCAAGTTTATCACTATATCATCAAAGGAATGCTATCTATAACCTCGAATAAGTTTACGGAACTCCAAAAGTCAAAACAGTCCAAAAAGGATCAAACTGTCGACTCGTTAGAAGTCTCGTTCGAACGAGTTTGGACTGTCAGGTCGTTAGAAGTCTCGTTCGAACGAGGCTGTTCGAACGAGATCCCAGTTCGTTCGAACGAACTGTCCCTTCTAACGATATCTCGTTCGAATGAGATATCGAACGAAATCCCTACTCGTTAGTAACGACTGGTCAACTCGTTAGAAGCTCGTTCGAACGAGCTCGTTCGAACGACCTGGGGGCTGCTTCTAACGACTGGCCAGTTTCGGCCCAGATTTTTCCCCAATTCGTTTTTAACCATTTTTATCACTTCTAATCAATTCCAAAGTTCATCCCAACAACGTTTTAGGGTCTATAATCAATACTAAACATATATAGTCACATCCTAACATGTTTCTAAGGGATCAATCCACCCAAATATCAATTAAATTTACAGCTTTCTACACTTTTTCCAAATATCTCAAGAACATGAACCCTAACTACATATCATCATCAAATCCCAGAATTTAATTCGTTTTTCTTTCACCCAAACATGTATTAACATCAGATTTATTGTCTCCAAACTATTCTACATGCAATCCTTCTCAATTTCCTCAAGTTCTATGATCTAGACTACATGGGTTTTCATATTTATCAAGAACAAACCATAAATCTGAATTTTCTAACATGGAAAAGACATTCTCAGAAATTAAATGGAATAAAGTCACTTGCCTTGGTTTGATTTCTGACTTTGGTGTAGATTAGATGAAGTTTCTGCAGAAATTCCTCTCTCTCCAAGCTCTTCTCCAATGGTGGCTCAAGGTGGCTAGGGTTTTGATTTGGGGAAACTTAGAAAACCTAAATGACAACCTACGTAGCCTTCTAGGTTAATATGGGTTGGTTAATGGGCTTAATGGGTTTAATCCACATCAGATTTACATCTCTAATTTTCGTCACTTTTAATTCCTCAAAATGTAAAATTACCAAAATACCCTTTAAGTTACCGGTATGGCCTAAAAATACCCCGGGACCCAAACTATACCCCCGGTTAGTGTTTTCTGACTATCTCGCCCCTTCCGGACGCGTTGGTGCACTCAAAACGACCATACGGATTATATATTTTAAATTCACTTTTTATTATGAAAAATATTATACCGTGACGCGGCGGTCCCACGCGTCTCAACAAAATTTTTAAAATGCCGTATATAAATCCCACGACAAATTTTATAATACCAAGTTCATATATAATCATATATGCACATAATCAAATACTAACTCGTATCACATTAGTATTTATAACCCGGATTAATTTCCAATTAATACGCAATTTAATTAATTAATCCTCAAAATAAATATAGTCAAAAGTACGGGGTATTACATACTTCCCCCCTAATAACTGAATTTCGTCCCGAAATTCGAAACTAGAAAGTACCTGCTAAAAATAGCTCTGGATAACGTTCGCGCATCTCATCCTCGCGCTCGCATGTGGACTCCTCGACATTGTGATGTCGCCACTGAACACGCACTAACGGGACTATCTTTGGCCGCAGTTTCCTCTCGCTTCGGTCCAAAATAGCAATTGGCCCCTCCTCATAGGAGCTATCCGGCTGGAGATCGATGTCCTCCACAGCAATGTGAGAATGAGCCAAATCATCTCTAAGGTATTTCCTCAGTGAGGAAATATGGAACACGTCGTGAATCCGATGCAAGTGCTCCGGTAGTCCAAGTCTATACGCAACGGGTCCGATCCCCTCAATAATAGGAAACGGCCCCACATACCTCGGTGCCAACTTCCCCTTCTTCCCGAATCGCATAATCCCCTTCATTGGAGATACCCTGAGCAAAACCTGGTCCCCCACTTGGAACTCCCTGAAAAACCTCTTCGCATCAGCATAACTCTTCTGCCTGTCTTGAGCTACCCGAATGCGACTCCGAATCAACTCAATCCTTGCCGAAGTATCCTGAATCACTTCTGGTCCAAGCAGTTTGTTGTCCCCCACCTCCAACCAACATGCTGGGGAACGACAAGGCCTACCGTACAATGCCTCGAACGGAGCCATGCCAATCGTGAACTGATAGGAGTTGTTGCTGCTCCCATCCACCCCCGAAGTCAATAATGCACATGCGTAGCATGTCCTCCAACATCTGATTGGTGCGCTCTGTCTGCCCATCGGTCTGCGGATGATAAGCCGTACTCAACCGCAATTCCGTGCCCATGGCCTCCTGGAAACTCTCCCAAAACCTCGAAAAAAATATCTTGTCTCTGCCAGACACGATATTTAGGGGCACACCGTGAAGTCTCACAATCTCTGAAATGAAGAGATGGGCATACTGTCCCGTAGTGTAGTCAGTCCTTACGGGTAAAAAGTGAGCGACCTTGGACAACCTGTCCACAATTACCCATACGGAGTCATGACCCCTCTGCGACGTAGGCAATCCCGTGACAAAATCCATGGATATGCTCTCCCACATCCATACCGGAACCTCCAACGGCTGTAGCAATCCGGCTGGTCTCTGATGATCCACTTTTACAAGCTGACAAGTGGCGCATTTCGAGACAAACTCAGCGATATCTCTCTTAATACCGCTCCACCAATATTGCCGTCTCATGTCTTGGTACATTTTGTCCCCTCCGGGATGTACCGCGAACCGTGAGCCGTGCGACTCTGCCATAACATCGTGTCGTAATTCTTCCCCTTCCGGAACTACCAACCTCCCATTGAAGCGCAATCCCCCGTCTGAGCTAACGGTATAAGACTCGGCTCCCTCTGCTAGTAATCGAACTATCTGCTCCTGACAGAACGAGTCATTAGCCTGTGCCCGTACTACCTTCGTGACAATCTGCGGTGTAACGGTCATCACAGACATGAAAGATCGGGCCACTGCATCCTGGTATCCCAATTCCTTCCACTTAGCTTTCCACACCTCTGCCACCTCATCTGCTGGCCTGCGGCTCAATGCGTCTGCTACCACGTTAGCCTTACCTGGGTGATACTGGATGTCGAACTGGTAGTCCTTCACAAATTCAAGCCACCTACGCTGCTGCATATTCAACTCCTTCTGCGTGAGCAGATACTGTAGTGACTTGTGGTCCGTGAATAGCTGAAACTTCTCCCCCAAAAGATAGTGCCTCCAAATCCGTAAGGCAAATACTACCGCTGCCAACTCCAAATCATGCGTGGGGTAATTCTTCTCATGAGGCTTAAGCTTACGGGAAGCATAAGCTATGGCCTGTCTCTCCTGCTGCAATACACCTCCAAGCCCTTGCAAAGACGCGTCGGTGTAAACCAAATACTCAACTCCCGGTCTCGGCAATGCTAACACAGGTGCTGAGGTCAACTTGTCCTTCAATTCATCGAACGCCAACTGACAGAAATCACTCCAAATGAACGGCACACCCTTACGAGTAAGATGTGTCAAAGGACCTGCGATCTCTGAGAAACCCCGAATAAACCTCCTGTAGTATCCTGCTAAACCCAAGAAACTACGCATCTCCGTTGGTGTCGTGGGCTGTCCCCACTCCCTCACCACTGATACCTTCCCTGGATCAACTGATATTCCCTGGTTGGAAATAATGTGACCCAAGAACTGGACTTCCTTTAGCCAAAACCCGCACTTCTCGTATTTTGCATACAACTCGTTCTGACGAAGTGTCTGCAAAACCTGCCTCAAATGCTCGGCGTGCTCCTCCTCTGTCTGAGAGTAAACCAGAATGTCATCAATGAAGACAATGACAAACTGATCCAGGAAATCCCTGAACACTCTGTTCATCAAGTCCATAAACACTGCTGGAGCGTTGGTCAAGCCGAAAGGCATAACCCGAAATTCATAAGAACCATATCTCGACAAGAACGCGGTCTTCGAGACGTCCTCCTCCCTGATACGCAACTGATGGTATCCCGACCTCAAGTCAATCTTCGAGAAGAAAGAAGCTCCTCTCAACTGGTCGAACAAGTCATCGATTCGAGGCAATGGATACTTATTCCGTATCGTGACCTTATTCAACTCTCGGTAGTCCACACACAACCTCAGTGAACCATCCCTCTTCTTCACAAACAAAACCGGAGCGCCCCAAGGTGAGGTACTCCTGTGAATAAAGCCTTGTCCCAACAGCTGCTCTATCTGATCACGTAGCTCTCTCATCTCAGCTGGAGCCATACAGTACAGTGCGCGTGCTATAGGTCTCGTGCCTGGTAGCAAATCTATAACGAAGTCTATCTCCCGACTGGGCGGTAAGCCTGGTATCTCCTGAAACACATCTGAATACTCCCTGACAACCGGGATCGAATCTAAAGGAATCACAACCTCCTTAGAGGTATCCTCCTCTATGTAATACAGATGAGCGGTCGATCCTCCCTCTGGGCGAGGCATCGCCACTATAAACATCTCTTGCCCCGGAATGGCAAAAACAATACTCTCGCTGAAGCAATCAATCATGGCCCTATATGCTACGAGCCAATCCATACCGATGATCACATCGTGAACATGCATGTCTAATACTAACATGTCTGCAGGCAATACCAAACCACCAATCTCTACCCCCACTCCCCGGCATATAAAGAAAATAAGTGACCCACTCCCTAATGGTGAGTCCACACACGTCACTGTGCTCTCTGCCGTAGCTAACAATCCTAAAGCTTTTGCGAAGTGTGTAGCTATGAAACAATGTGTAGCACCCGTATCAAATAACACCCGACCCATAGTGCCATGGATAGGAAACGTACCCTCGATCGCGGGCGGTGCCTGTGGAACTGCAGTCTGGTGAACGTTGTAGACACGTCCATACTGTAGCTGCCCCTGCTGAGCTGGGACTTCTGGAATGGGTGGCAATGCTGCCATCTGTGGCGGTGCGGGAAGAGTGGCGGGAAATATAGGTCTCTGTGGCTCCTGGAGAGCACCCTGCTGCTGCTGCGGGGCCCTGCCCCTATCAGGACAATCCTGCTTCTTATGGCCAGTCTTGCCACAAGTAAAGCACTTTCCTGGGAAGTTCCCTCCCCTCTGCCCCTGCTGTCCCCGGCCCTGGTGGCCGTTACCATTCCTCCCTTGGCCCTGCTGGCCCTGATGAAATTGTAGCCGATTCTGCCCCTGCTGGCCCTGATGGCCGTTTGGACCCTGATGGCCCTGACGGAAACCTCCCTGTCCCTGTCTGTAGTTCCCTGATCGGAACCTCTTATTATCCCCTTGCTGGGTACCCTGCTCATTCTGTCTCTGCCCCTGACCCGATTGTGCCCCGCTGACACTATGTCCTCCAGTCCTGCCCTGATGGCTAGACTCCCCCGACCGCTTGCCCTCGGCCATGTGAAAACGGTGGTCCTGGCAGTGCAATAATGCAGCGTTAACCACATCAGAATACGTGGCCAACGATAGGTTCCCTAGCAGATGTTGACGGATCCTCCAATTCAACCCATCGGTGAACTTCTCTATTTTCTTCTTCTCTGTTGGAATCTCGTCTGGTACGATATTCAACAGGTTAGTAAACTCGGCCTCATACTCGGCCACTGTCTTGCCCTCCTGCTTCAAACTCATCAGCTTCCTCCTCATCTCTGTATGAACTGCGGACGGAAAGTACTTGCGGTCGAACCGCACCCAGAACTCCTGAATCGTGAGGGTATCCCTCTCCTCCGCGGTGGTGATAGACTCCCACCACTGTAGTGCAGATCCCACTAGCTTGAAAGTAGCTAGCACCTGTTTCTGAACGTCAGTGCACTCATGCATCCTCAAATGCCTCTGTATGTCCTTTCTCCATTGGCTCGAGACTACCACGTCTGAGCTACCTGCAAACTCTGGCGGATGCGCTTTCTGAAAAGTGTCACGTACACGCTCCCAAGCAGACGGGAATGCATTAACCTGTACTGGCGCGGCAACCGGCGCCTGTGGTGGTGCCTGCTGAATCATGGCAATCGCGGCATTCACCGCTTGAGCTACTATAGCTGCAACCTCAGAGGCGTTCAACATGCCCTGAACTGGAGCGGGCTGTGGTTCGGGCGTAGCATCCCTAGGAACTCGTCGTGCACGTCGTGGAGGCATCTGAAATAAGAACAAAGTTTATAATTTCACGGTTTATAAACTTAAAATAGCTGAAGAACGAAGCATACACAAAAAGAGTACAACAGTCCTAAAATATAGGGCTCTATATCAAAGAAACGTAGCAGAAACATAATAGCCGTACAGATCCTAAAGGACACTAGAACCTGATGCTCTGATACCACATGTGACACCCCGACTAATTAAATACCGGGTAGCTACTCCTTTATAAAATTAATTCAAAATGCCAAGTTGGCTCAGTTAATAGCATCACTGTCGAAAACATTTTTATTATTATTATTACTAACCACCTAGTATTTAAAAATCAAGTTGCCAAATTTTAATTTAAGTCTGATTAACATGCAAGAAGTAAAATGAAGAAATAGATAACACCATTCACCATGCTAAAGTAAAATGAATAACCATCACAAAAGTATAAATAAAGTCTGGAGGAAACCCCTCACTATAATCCCATAACTGAAATAAATAAACTGAAACAATACATGCTAAAGTCTGAAAACTGAAATGTAAAAGATGCTCTAAATAGGATTGGGCAACATGCCCTACAACTGATAGATAGTGACTCTGGAATCCAAAAGATCGAAGCGTCTATAAGCAAAGTCCCTGTAGCTTCCACAAACAGCTACAGCTCGTCACCTGAATGAGAATCCTATGCTTGGTGTCCTTGTGGCTGGGCACCTGAAATGGTTTTACAAAGAAAAAGATTTGAAAAGCAAACGGGTCAGAGCCCGAATGTGGAGTTATATTTTAAAAACCTGCAAGTGCTTTAAAAACATTTAAAACATTAAATGCAAAGTACATGTTAGGACGTGCCCTCACATTATATTCTCACCTCTCGTCTAACTGTGCACTCCTAACGCAAGTACCCATCTATAACTACCCATACCACTAGCTAAGTGACAACGTATCTAGCTAGACTGACAAGGGTTCTACCCATAATACTTGGTTCCATTTAACATAACAACGCTCGTAATTAAATAGGGGTTTAACGTGAACTCAGTTACTAACTATACCATTGATATAACTATCAGTTAACTCATTATGTAACTCGAAATAATACCGTAATATTTTTACAACATTAACATGAAGATTCCCATTAATTTAATGTATATTATTCACATCATAAATATACGATACAAGCACCCCGTAATCTAAGCTATGGTGCACACATACTCTGCTATCAATCCCGGTACATCACGTACATAAGGATCACATATTCCGAATCTCTCAGGAATAGTCCAGATAACACAAATCACAAATAGTGGAGGCGAACACAGTCACCATCACGTGGGTCACGCACATACCTACGCTCCCACGGTCAGCGGACTTATTAATATCACAATAAGTCTTTCTATGACCTATGTTCATCAAGGTACCAGTCTATATCCCCCCCGTAGGCACACAAGGATTAGAGGGTCCTAAGCGAACGTAACCTCCCGTGATAGCAAGTATGGTAGGTATGTCATACACACAATCCATATACCAATACTAAGTAAACACACATCTTAGTAATACCGTATTTTAATCGTAGTACATATTCTCATACTAACTATAATTATCACAATTCGTACTATTCCGGTTTGTAATTATACGCGCCATAATTTCTCACGTCGTAATAGACACTCACGTCTCATCCCAAACCGTCCATGTAATACAACTCTCGTATATAATTCCTCCTCATAAATACCCAAATGTCCCAAGTTTATCACTATATCATCAAAGGAATGCTATCTATAACCTCGAATAAGTTTACGGAACTCCAAAAGTCAAAACAGTCCAAAAAGGATCAAACTGTCAACTCGTTAGAAGTCTCATTAGAACGAGTTTGGACTGTCAGGTCGTTAGAAGTCTCGTTCGAACGAGGCTGTTCGAACGAGATCCCAGTTTGTTCGAACGAACTGTCCCTTCTAACGATATCTCGTTCGAACGAGATATCGAACGAAATCCCTACTCGTTAGTAACGACTGGTCAACTCGTTAGAAGCTCGTTCGAACGAGCTCGTTCGAACGAGCTCGTTCGAACGACCTGGGGGCTGCTTCTAACGACTGGCCAGTTTCGGCCCAGATTTTTCCCCAATTCGTTTTTAACCATTTTTATCACTTCTAATCAATTCCAAAGTTCATCCCAACAATGTTTTAGGGTCTATAATCAATACTAAACATATATAGTCACATCCTAACATGTTTCTAAGGGATCAATCAACCCAAATATCAATTAAATTTACAGCTTTCTACACTTTTTCCAAATATCTGAAGAACATGAACCCTAACTACATATCATCATCAAATCCCAGAATTTAATTCGTTTTTCTTTCACCCAAACATGTATTAACATCAGATTTATTGTCTCCAAACTATTCTACATGCAATCCCTCTCAATTTCCTCAAGTTCTATGATCTAGACTACATGGGTTTTCATATTTATCAAGAACAAACCATAAATCCGAATTTTCTAACATGGAAAAGACATTCTCAGAAATTAAATGGAATAAAGTCACTTGCCTTGGTTTGATTTCTGACTTTGGTGTAGATTAGATGAAGTTTCTGCAGAAATTCCTCTCTCTCCAAGCTCTTCTCCAATGGTGGCTCAAGGTGGCTAGGGTTTTGATTTGGGGAAACTTAGAAAACCTAAATGACAACCTGCGTAGCCTTCTAGGTTAATATGGGTTGGTTAATGGGCTTAATGGGTTTAATCCACATCAGATTTACATCTCTAATTTTCGTCACTTTTAATTCCTCAAAATGTAAAATTACCAAAATACCCTTTAAGTTACCGGTATGGCCTAAAAATACCCCGGGACCCAAACTATACCCCCGGCTAGTGTTTTCTGACTATCTCGCCCCTTCCGGACGCGTTGGCCCACTCAAAATGACCATACGGATTATAGATTTTAAATTCACTTTTTATTATCAAAAATATTATACCGTGACGCGGCGGTCCCACGCGTCTCAACAAAATTTCTAAAATGCCGTATATAAATCCCACGACAAATTTTATAATACCAAGTTCATATATAATCATATATGCACATAATCAAATACTAACTTGTATCACATTAGTATTTATAACCCGGATTAATTTCCAATTAATACGCAATTTTATTAATTAATCCTCAAAATAAATATAGTCAAAAGTACGGGGTATTACATGACCAATCCGAAAGTTCTCGAGCTTGGTTTTTGGAAAATGATGCCATGCTCGATGAGATTATTTCTTTACAAAACCGGGTCAAGGATGAAACTTGTGTTTCATCTCCACCCCTTTTTGTTGAAGAAATAATTGAGAGTGATCCAAGATTTAGCACTTTCAATTTTTAACCTCTTATTAATTCTTCTGATTGTATTGAGGTTGTTGGTCCTTCCTTTCCTTTATTCCCTACTATTCCGGAATAATTAAATTTATCACAAGAATCGGTTGAAAGTCTTGATGACTTTGACTCGATTCTTGAACAAGAATGTTATTTTGAGATGGTTCATCTCATGGGCTATTCACTTGCACTAGCCCCGCCTCCCCTTCCAATTGAAGAACCTTGGGGATGTGATTTCCATTTTCCCGAGATCAATGTGGTCTTGTCCCCCATTTTATCTAAATCCCCCATCGTCCCTCTCAAATTTTTAATTGACTATGGTTCATTTCTTACGCCTTACACATGCCTTCCATTTTTTAAACGAAATTCCTATCATCTGGGAGGCATGTTCTCTTTGGAGGGTCCACGATTGATCTTTCAAGTCAAATCCCTTTTTGGGTGGACCCTCAACTATTTAGACTTCTAGTGTATAGTTAGTGTGAAGCCTAAATAGTAGGTTGTAAATAGTTAGCTTTTTAATTTTCTTTCTTTCCTAATTTTCTTTCCTTTTTATTTTGTCTAGTGTAATTAGTTAACTTTTTGTTATTTGTTTTTGCTATGCTCGGTACTAAATTGTTTTGTAGATTTCATTGGACTCATGCTTATCAGAGATCGCTCTAATTTTGGGTAATATCGTTATTTTCCTCTCTTTGTGTTGTGTTCTTAATGCGCATTGAGGACAATGAAACATTTAAGTTAGGGGGTATAGGATATTCTATCCATTTCATGTGTAGTCCACTGATTTTCTCACTTGTTAGTTACTAAGTATGCCTTTTTATGAAAAATTTGAAAATTTTCAAAAATATTTTGTTTCTTTTTTCTCTTTTGTTGGGCATTTTGCCTTGTTTCTGATGATAAATTTCAATAATTGCCTGATCCGATAGGGCAACTCAACGATGCATGTTCTCGATTTTAGAAGTTATTAGACTTTAGTCCTTAAATCATTAATATTATGAATAACTTCATGAATTAAACTTTATCCCATGAGCACATGCGCTTTTCTTGTTTTATTGATTTGGTTTAAGATTTTTATAACTCGGTAATCTTTTGTTGCATTGTATTTACTTACACCGAGTAAGATTTGTACCTTTTGTCTTTTGTGAGTGCATACACTATTCTTTCCTCTTTGAAAATGTTGAATTCGTCAGTAATCTCTCTATTCTTTCAATGATCGTTCATTAATTGAGTTTATATCTTGAAATGTGTTATTTGAGCATGATTTTCATATATTTTTTTGACTCGAGAATTGCATAAGCTTTATGAAATGATCATAGGCCATCTTTGTTATATCACCCATATTAGCCTATACCTCACCTTAAATGTTTTCCCTCGTCAACCCCTTTGAGCCTAAATATTAGCCTTTCATTTCATTAGCCAAAATTCAATAACCAACTCCACATTAGAGTTTTAAACCATACATATTACCTTCTTTACCTTTGTTTGGAATGATACTTGGGATTGAATGATGTTATTGTAGTGTGGTTTCAATCTGATCATGAAAAGAGTGAGAAAAGTAAAGAAAAAGAGTAGTGAAAAAAAAGCAAAAAGCAAAAGAAAACAAAAGAGAATATGTGAAAAGAAGAAAAGAGAAAGTTTGTACTTATGTATATAGAGTTCAATAAGCTTTGATTACTCTCCCATTGTCATATTTATTGCTTGATTATGGAACTTGCTTTCCATTTTTGGTATTGCCCGCATTCTTTCCATTACTCCAATTTTTTCATCTCCGAACGCCTTGAATCCATACATACATTCCTTTCGTTTCGTACCCTAGCCTAGCCTACATTATAACCCTATCAATTCCTATGTGATCTAAGGGTGCATTTAATTTAAAAGTTAAAATAGTTTTGATAATCTGTGAAAATACATTTCACCTCCGTTAATGAGTACTATCTTTCATTGAGATTATAATTTTTCATTTTATATATAGCGTTCTTCATCTGTAACATGTGCACGTCCTAGTTTCCATTTACATTTACTCTTTATGCCAGCATGTCCCGCGTATTACCTCCCTTTTCATAGTGAATTCATTTGTCTGTGAGGATTCAATGTATGAACACTTTATGTTTATCCGATTTATTGAAGTTTTTGCCAAGTCATATTTTTCATTTGCTCTCCCCCTCCCACTTTTAAAGTTTTAATTGTATGAGGTGCATTCAACCTGTTAATAAAAACGGGCTTTAGCTTGAATTCATTCAATATGCTAGTAACGCGTTTAAAATCTTTTTTGTTGTTGTTGAGTTTGTCGCATGTTGGGTTGGGCATATTTAGAGGAAACTATACGATGTTTGTGTGTTTCATCCCTGAAAACCCTCACGAGACGACACTCGTCCACTAGGATAACCTAGGGGTTTAACGACTTATTGCATATGTTAAATGCAATCGTTCGCCCATGCAAATGGCCTTATCTTTTTATTGTTTTTTCATCTCATTTTGTTCTTTTATCCTACTTTTTGTTTACTTGTAGTTCTTTTTGTTTCCTATTTCATTTCTAGGGACTAGCAATGTGTAAGTTAGGGGGTGTGATATGACGCAAATATTGTGTATTTCACCTGTTAACCTACGCATTATTAGCCCCCTCGGGTATCTTAATCCCTATATTTATCCTCGTTAACCTGACAACATTGGATTTCTATGTTAACACATTTTACAGGGGTTAATTGAGTTTTTAGAGGTATTTGGTTGTTAGTATGAAGTTTGGATGCATTCCGGCGAAGTTCTATACATAATATCACGCGCAAGGGAAATTTAGTCATTTCACAAATTGGGCAAATGGCCCAATGCCTTCACGGAAGTTGAAACCCTCTGAACAAGCTTCACGTGGCCACAAACATTATGCAATTCTGAGTTCGAATGAAGAAGTTATGGCCTTTTTAGAGGAAGGGAATTTGAAGACACCAAAAACAGGGGAAGATTCAAGACCTGTAGGTCCGAATCGATTTGGTCCACATCCGAATCGATTCGGCTTGAGATAGAGTGCCTTTTCTTTTATTCCTAACCGATTCGAATTTCAACCGAATCGATTCACCCCCCTTTGCGAATTGATTCGCTCCTTTGGCAACCTCGAGATATTTTCATCCGAATCGATTCGGCCCAATTTCGAAGCGATTCGGCCATGCAGATATTTGTTTTTCCTCCCTTTTATTTACAAGTTTTCCATGGTATATTTTGTATATAACTCATTTCTCTCAATTGAGAGAAATAATCTTCATTTTTGTCTTAGTTTAGGGTTTGGTTTTAGGAGCTTTTCTTCATTTCTCCTTGGGGTTATGCCCCTTTTGGGGTTTGTAAGTTGGTTTTCATTGTCCATTCCATTAATATAGTTGCATTTATTTCTTATTTACATTCTTGTAATTTAATTCCTTGTTTAGATAGTTGTAGTTAATTATTTAGTGCTTAATTAGTTTATTGCTTTGTTAATTAGTTTCATTTATGTCGATCCCTTAGATAAATAGGGTCGGGGTTGTGTTTCGCCATTAACGGGTTTGGAACTCAAAAGTTAGGGTTTCTTGAAAAATTGTGTTTAATTGAAACCGCGTGTGATCATTTTTGATTAAATGTTTAATCTCATAACTTTGGGTTAAATTCCTTATTTTTTGATGTTTATGTTTAATTGATTATGTTGGTTAAATAGCTTTCAAGGCAGAATCTTGATTAGTAGTTGTTTCAATCCGTGTGGTAGAATGCGATCCCGATCCTCGCTTTACTTTTGTGTAGAGTAACTTATTATTTTCTTTTTCCACCATAAACACCCATTACATTTTCTTTTGTTTATTTTACGCTTTTATTCTTGATGTAATTAAAGCAATTAAAATATAAAATTCAATCACTCCATGTGGATTTCTTACGATACCCAACTTACCTCTGTGCTTGCCTCGCAATTGTAGTAGTAGCTTAGGTTTTCGCATCGCGGTGGCGAAACACATAACGATTATCTCCTCACACGAACACACTTTTACTGCTCAATCACACATTTCTCTTCTGCTCCTCTTCTTTATTTTTTTAGGAAAAGAGGATGCTAACATTTGTTTATTCTTTGTTGAGTTATTGCCCAAGGCCATGTGGTACTCCCCCGCCTTGGTGATAGCATATTGACTCCCCTTGGCTTTGAGGTAAACTTTTAGTGATCTTCATTTCTGTTCGGATATGAACAACTGCCTCCTACTACATTTCTCCCCTAATACTTATCCCTTGCTACTTTTCATTGTGCGGGATCGAGTTGATGAACCTGCTGAATCTACTGGGGAGGTTTACCTGGGTTTCAAGGCAACCGGAAATGCTGGCTCCGATGAGGACTCCTTTGTGCCTCTTTCTGAGATCGAGTAGCACAATACAAGTTACGATGACATAAAGGTGTAGGCTCCTAGTGCTTTTATGAGTGTAATGTGGCATTCAGAGTTGTCCTCCCGATTTCGCGCTCAAGAACAAGAAGTGTTGGATCTACTTCTAGAGCACCATCATGAGACCTTCACCTCCCAAATCATCCTTAATATTGAGCCTTACGGTCTTCAACCTGAAGGTCTTATCTTGACACCTCCATGAGTTCTAATCTACCCCTCCCACTGATGTGACTGCTCTAAAGGTCTCACTGTTTCTCTAGGCTCTTCACGATCTTCAGCGTTTCTATCATTTCCAGCTAGATTGGCTTGAATTTTTAGTTCACCATTTTATCGGTACCACCTTTAGGAAGATGATGAAGCTTCACACTTCCCTACAGACCAATGAGCGACAGCTTCAGGCTGAGGCCGTACGGATTCGAACTCATATTCAGTTTCTAGAGCTTAATCTAGCCAAGTTGGATGCGAGTGCTATAGAGTATCAGGATCAGATAGCTAGGTTAGAGAAGCAGCTTATTGAGGAGGCTGGTCCTTCTTACGTAGACTTTCGCTCCTGTCATAATCTGTTTTTCATGTTATCTAGTGGGTAGATAGTTTTTCTGTTTAGTCTCCTTCTTGTATTCTTTTTCATATGTAAAGGACTTGGCCATTATTAATGAAAAAAGAGTATTTTACTGATTTCTGCCATTTTGCTCATTGGCTTTTATCTCAACCTTGGTGTCTTCTTACCATGGCCCATGTTAGTATCTCCCTTAGCTGTGTGGTTTTTGCATTTTATCTGCGGAGTACTTGCATTTTATCTAGGCAAATAAACTTTTTCTTAGAACTATCCCCTCTAACTGTGGGGGTTCTTGCATTTTATCTGGGCAGATAACATTTTTTTGAACTATCCCCTCTAATTGTGGGGTACTTGCATTTCGTCCGGGCAAGTAATATTTTTAGAACTATCCCCTCTAACTATGGGGGTACTTGCATTTTATCTGGGAAAGTGAGATTTTTTAGAGTTGTCCCAAGGGGTACTTGCATTTTATCTGGGCAAGTTATCATTTCTTAGAACTGTCCCCTCTAACTATGGGGGCACTTGCATTTTATATGTACAAGTGACATTTTTTAGAACTATCCCCTCTAACTGTGGGGTACTTACATTTTATCTGGGTAAGTTATCATTTATAAGAATTGTCCCCTCTAACTATAGGTATACTTGCATTTTATCTGGCCAAGTAACATTTTTAGAACTGCCCCCTCTGACTGTGGGGTACTTGCATTTTATCTGGGCAAGTAATATTTTTTAGAACTATCCCCTCTAGCTATGGGGTACTTGCATTTTATCTGGGAAAGTAACATGTTTTTTAGAACTATCCCCTCTAACTGTGGGGTACTTGCATTTTATCTGGGCAAGTTATCATTTCTTAAAACCATCCATTCCTATTGTAGGGGTACTTGGATTTTATCTGGGCAAGTAGAATTTTTTTTTCGAAAAATTAGAGCAGGGGAATGTAAGTCCTCTTTTCTCTATTCTTTATATGAATTGGTGAAATAAGGTTTTTTATTTAAGAACAAAATCTAAGGCTTGCTCTCAAAATGAAAAAGTTTTATATGTATTTTTATTATCATGACTTAGAGGACATCCTCCTACTAGTCTGGATATAAAATTAAAATCATTTATCTAATATGCTTGTAGAGACTTTGCTCAGTATACCTTTCTATCGGGATAGATGTCCCTCCCCCCCCCCCCCCCCCCAAGTGTAGTGAGAAACGTTCTCTCTATCTAGGACTCTCTTTTAGTCTAGTAAAGAGAGTTAAAAAATGTATATAACACACACACACACATGTATGTATATATATATATATATATATATATATATATATATATATATATATATATATATATATATATATATATATATATATATATATATATATATATATATATTCTGGTTTATCTATCTTATGCCATGAGCAAAAGAATGAGAATCATCATGCAATGCTCAAAAAGAGTTTCTATTCATTTTTATTCATTGTTTGTATCATTTACAAGACTCTATTGTTCTTATCATCTTACAAAAAAAAAAGAACTTGTCTAGCACTACAGCAAGTTGTTCAAACCTTTCAATAGAAATGAAAATTTCCTTTAACAAAATTAGGCATAATACCTCTTCAGCCACTTGTAGTTGATGGACTAGAGGTAATCACTCTTTGGCTCTGGGATCTGACAATAACCCGACATGCTTACTCCCCTAACGATAAAGGGTCCTTCCCAGTTGGTTTTTAACTTTGATGCCGACATGCCGCTGAGGTGGTGAGTGGATGCTCGCAAGACTAAGTCTCAAACCTAGAACTCCCTAGGCTTGACAAAGTTTTTGTAGGCTTTGGACAGTTGCTGGGTGTAGACTTTGAAGTTCTCCTTCATCTTGTCTCTATGCTCGTCCAGTGCCTCCAGTTTCACGTGCCTTGGGTTTAGGATGAGTCCGTTACTTAGAGAAACTCTAGCTGAGGGCACCGCCAACTCCACCTGTAAGACAGCTTCGTTCCCATATACTAGGGAGAACAGGGTGAACCCTGTCGGCTTTCTTTTTTAAGTACGATAAGGCCAAAGCATCATGGTTAACTTATCATCCCATGCCCCCGGCATGTTCTCCTGCATTTTCTTCAAGATATTTATCAGGGTCTTATTGGTAGCTTTCGCTTGGCCATTACTCTTAGGATAGGAGATGCTTGAGCTATTGTGCGTGATTTTGTATATGTCTGTGAGGAGGACCATCTCCTTGCATGTGAATTGTTCCCCATTATCTATTAAGATTATGTTAGGTATACCAAACCGGCATAATATATACTCCTTTATAAACTGGGTTACCACTTGGGCAGTCACTCTCCTTAGAGGAACAACTTCTGCCGATTTGGTATACAATTCTATGGCCACAATGATAAAATATTTGCCATGAGAGGCTGGGCCAATTTTTTCTACTAGGTCAAATGCCCATGTATGGAAGGGTTAGGGAGCCGCGAGGCTTTGTAAGCTGATGGAAGGGGCATGTATCATGTT
This sequence comes from Sambucus nigra, assembly GCA_949130495.1. Classification (NCBI taxonomy): domain Eukaryota; kingdom Viridiplantae; phylum Streptophyta; class Magnoliopsida; order Dipsacales; family Adoxaceae; genus Sambucus; species Sambucus nigra. The sequence goes on along the minus strand of OX422218.1, from coordinate 169,224,473 downwards.
ACTATGCACTTGACAGGCCTTGCACTTCTTCACGTAACCAATGGAATCCATCTCCATAGTCGGCCAGTAATACCCTAGTGTCATCAACTGGTCATATAGTTTAGCACCCCCGTGTGAGAGGGATCATGAGTCCCTTTTAACAAATTCTCTATGTCCTCTGTAGCTATGCACCTTAGCGCCTTCTCGTTGTACCTTTATCTGTAAAGCTCTCCTTCCACTAAGTAAAAATAGGCTATTATTTTCTGCAAATAAATTTCATCCGCTCTCTCTGAGGGAATATCCCCATCTCTCAAATAGGCTATATATGGTTGTCTCCAGTCTTCAAAGACCTCTATAAAGTTCGCTTCCGTCGGATGGTCAAAATTATCTTGGCATCTTAGACAGCTTTGTTGCATACGGGCAACTTTTGAGCTCATAGTGGGCCAATAATACCCATCCCGTTGCAACCGTCGATAGAAAGGAATATCACTGTCTCCATAATGCTTTTGGTGCATTTTTACCAACCTTTTCTTAGCCTCTTGAAATAGAGTGTTCCCTGTAACATGTGATAGTTGTCTATCTCCAACATTTTCATTGTCTCTTCCCTAGTTTCGAGTTGCTTCACCACTAGGTGTCTCTAATCTTCTGGCTCATTACTTAGGAATAAGGATCTTACTGTAGTAGACACCATTCTTCTTCATACTATGATTGTTGCTTTCGACTCCTCTATGTATAGATTTGATGCTATTGTGGTAAGTGCATCGGGATGCCTTTTCATTGTTCACGCACGTCTCTCTATAATTACTTCTAAGAACATTCCCACCAACCTTTGGATGATGTGCCTTTATGGTGCTAAATTGGCATGGTTGAGGGTAAACTACCCATTGACCCATTTTACTACTAGGTTGGAGTCCTTTCGTATGCACAATACCCTGATTCCTCTTTTAAGTGCCTCCAACATCCCCAGAATGAGGGCCTCATACTCAGCCTCGTTGTTTGAGTATTTAAAGTCCAACTTGAAAGAGAGAGTGATCTTCTCCTTCCTATTTTATAATATAACTCTAGCACCCCTTGTCCCTTCAGCACTAGAGTCATTAAACTCCATCGTCCATTTTTCCATTTCTTCCACCATGCATGCTTGAAAATTCTCCCCAGGCAGCTCTTCACTAGGTGGCTTGAAATTTTCACTTGGAAAATGGGCAAACAGATCTTCCACTGCCTGTCTTTTAATGGCCTTGGGCACCATGAATTTCAAATTGTATATTGACAGGATCAAAAACCACCTTAAGGATTGTCCCACAAGTACCGTCCATGCGAGGAGGTACTTGATGGGGTCGCACTTAGTGATTATATTAACTGTGAAGGCTAACAAATAGTGTCTTAACTTTTGGGCAACAAACACTAAGGCCAGGCAATGCCTCTCTACGTTAGTGTATCTAGACTTTGTACTTGAGATCACCAATGAGAGGTAGTACACTGGCTTTTCCACTCCTTCCTTCTCTTGCTCTAGCAGTGCTCCTATGGACCTCTCTGTTGAAGTAAGGTAAAGAAATAGCGATGCCCCCACTTCTGGTGGAATCATAGTGGATGGGGTGGATAAAATCTCTTTGATCTTCTCAAAAGTCTTCTTATGCTCATATCCCTAAATCCATTTGGCTTTGTCTTTTAGATGGTGTACGAATGGGTGACTCATCTCTGCGAGTTCGGGTATGAATCTCCTTAGGTAGGATATCTTTCCCAGGAAGCTCTTAAGCTATCTCTGACTCTTGAGGGTGGCATCATCCTTATGGCTTTCATTCTTTATTCGTCTACTTACATCCCCAGCCTGTTCACCACTAACCCTAGAAAATTTTTGACAATGACTCCAAAGGCACACTTGAAAGGGTTCATTCGCATCTTATACCCGCGGCATCTCTCGAACACCCTCCTGAGGTCTTGTATGTGTTTACTTTCTTTTTTTGATTTCACCACTAGGTCATCCACATAAAACTCTAATATGTCATGAAACAGGTCATGAAAAATTTCCATCATAGTTCTCTGGTATGTGGCCCCGGCATTCTTTAGTCCAAATGGCATGACTGTATAGTGGAAGTTTCCTAAGGGTGTGCAAAAGGCAGTCTTCTCTGCGTCTACCTGATCCATCTTAATTTTGTTGTAGCCAACGTACCCATCCATTAAACTATACATCTCATGTTTTGTGGTAGTATCGACTAAGCTATTTATGCTTGGTAGAGGAAATTCATCTTGGGGGAATTCTCTATTCAAGTCGCGAAAATCTACAAAAATCCTGATTTGGCTCTTGTCTTTCTTTGCCACCGGCACTATACTAGAAAGCCATAAGGGATGCTGGATAGTCTTGATGAATCCCGCCGCCAATAATTTTTCTACCTCAGCTTTTATCTTCAAGTCGAGGTCTGCCTTATAAGTGCGAGTGGCCTGTCTTACTGGAATGACATTGGAAAGAACGTTCAAACTATAGGAGCTCACTTCTTGGTCTATTCCAGGCATATCTATATACTTCCAAGCGAAGATATCAGTGAAATCATTGAGCAAGACAACGAGCTCTTTTTTCTACTTTGGTTCGAGACACTTGGAGATTGGTATGGGTCTACTTTCACCTCTTTCTTTCCTTAGATTGATCTCCTCTAACTCCTATAGTTTCTCTCAGGGTCCATCTTGCATGCACTCTGAACATTCCGCTGGCTCCTCAACGTGCTCAACAATATGTGACTCATCCACCACAAAGCATTAAGAACTCAAGAAAATAATATTCATTCAAGATTTTAAATCTTTACAAATTAGATCTAAAAAATCTTAGGTTTAACTTTTTAAACCACAAACAATACAAATCTGAATAATATCAAAGTATTTTCTAAAAAATTTGTTTTAAAACAAAATGTTTAAAAACATTCAAGATCTCACAAACAAGATACAAAAGGAATATTCACACACATAAATTAATTTCGTGAATAAGGTGTGTTGTATATAAATATTAGATCTAAAGACTGATCAAAATAATACACATAAAAATGAGAGAAATCACTTACAAAAATTATATACTCTTGAAAAATCGTAAGTGCAGATTTAGAATGAGAGATGTCCAATCTTCATTTTCGTTTTGACAGAAATCAACACTTGAAGATGACACAAAATAATTCTTATTTAATCTCTCTCTCTCTAAAAATTTTAAAAGAGTTTAGCCACAAAAATAAATTTCTCAGCCCTGCAAAAATGATACCTAAAAGGTGCTATTTATAGAGTGCACAAGTGTGTGCAGATTAGTGTAAAATAGGGTCACATGGATTAACACAAGAATACACACATCTGTTGATTAATACATATCTAAGGGCTCACAAAGAAACACAAAGTGTTGTGATAAAAATGTGACATGTGTAGTGTAAGTTGTTACAGACTAACAAATTAGTTTATAAAAACTAAGTCATTTTAACAAATCAAGAGGCTAGCTGTATACCGCTAATAAAGTTACTGTTGTAACTAAATGTGTCACGGTGTCGTTTAGAAAATATAGTTTTGGTTTTGGGGAAAACCGTGGGTGGATTTAAAAGTTGGGATCCAGTTGTAAAGCACTAAAAAGAATTACCGTTGAAACAAATACCACGACGTCGTTGCAATAAAATGAAAACCATTTTTGGCTTTAACAGAAAATCATGAGTTAATAAACAATCAACAGATCGGTATAAAATAAACGATATCATTTAAAAAAAATTACCATGTGAACATAAAAGCAACAACGGCGTTTAGAGAATACAAAAACCATTTTTTGTTTAGGACAAAAACTGTGAGCAGGTTTGACAAAACAAGGGGCGGTTCAAACCGTGGCCAGCTACAAGACAAGGTCCAAATGCTAGCACATGTCACATATATAATATCTACAAACATCACGCATGTATATAAACAAATATATAAATTTATAAGCGGTCAACTCAAAAAGAAAAGTTGTGGGACAAGTCTAAATCATGCCAACATATATCACAAGTCATGAATACAACCACATATAACATCTATATATATATATATATATGTGTGTGTGTGTACACGCATGCATTACTGTTATAACAACGAGGCCAAAAATATATTAAACATATACTATTTACACACACATACAAACAGTTTGTTGGACAAAAACAAAAACATACATGACATGCATATAGGTGCGCACACTATAATGTAACATACACGCATGCATACATACATACATACATACATACATAATATAACCAAGTACATATCCAAATATAATATATATATATATATATATATATATATATATATATATATATATATATATATATATATATATATATAAACGCATGCACATTTTAGGGCCACACAAGCACTTTAAACAGCCCCAACACAACTTGCCCATCTAATGTCTTAATTGATGGCAACTAGTACGATGTAAAAGACTAATAGACAATGGACTAGATCTGATCATGAAAAAAGCGTGAAGGATTGGAAGATATATAAAAAAAATCAACATGTTCTAAAAAAAAACTTGGCCATGCGCACATATATAAATCATATACTATACACGCATACATATATTATATATACATGCATTAAAATATATATACAATCTAACATACCAACTCACTAGTTACACGCATTCATAAACTGTCAAATAGTTTCAAAAAAAAAAATTAACTTCAAAAAATTTTAATTCTGCAATTTTTATTACAAAAAATATTTAGTGTCAAATTTATTTCATAAAAATATTTTTCTTTATAAAAATGTCAATTAAAGTTTTGAACAAAAAACATTTATTATGACAAAACCCATCACTATCATAAGGTATGATAAATGACATGAAAATGTAGCGTGGTGTTGTGTCCTACGTGACAGAAATTCCTCTGAGCCATAGAAAATGAAAATTACCTTTTCTGACAGGGAGGACTGAATTGAGTGCTCAATTAATGCTGATGAACAAGGAGAGCTTAGCGTCGATAGGGGCGACACAATCGTAAGTTACAAAAATATTTTGTCAAAATTCACGTCCAAATAGATGAAGTCATGTATAGCTAAAGCACGGAAAGAAAACCCTAGGTGTGCTCTATATAGGTACCTACAAGTACATGAATCAATAGAATGACGCGTCTAATGCAATGTCCACAAATTCATAGTATCCATAGCAAATAAAAATCCAATCATCTATGTTGGGCGTCCCTGTTGCTGGACACTTGATATACTATATACAAGAGGGAAGAGAATATGCAAGAGAAAATAGGCCAGAGAACGATTGTAAAAGATTTTAAAAACAACAAGTGAAACATGTTAGATTCTCAGACTCTCTTTTGAGATTTTCACCTCTCATCTAGCGTGCACGCTTAACGTATCTCTAAGTTATTCTAGTTATTATTCCCACTTTCACTAGATTATATCTCTATGTCAACTATCCATAGCCCTTATCTTCCCCACGTATTTTATTCGCAACACACGAAATAAATATATGTATATTTGTTCAATTCTCAGTGTAATTAAGTGTTCTCAAACTTAATTAATTTCAGATTTCTCTATCTTTCATGTCCACTAAATTCACACAGTAGATAATATCACAAGTATATATATATATATGCACACACACAATACTTCACCTCGAGACACAGGTGCGGGGCATGCATACTCTGTTATCTAGTCCCAGTACGTCTCATCACTATATAAAGGACTGTTGGTTCGGTATATCCCTCGAACCATAAATATCAAAACACAAGTATTGGAGGCGAACATATTACTAAGACTTTTGGCTACGTACATACCTACGTACCCAAATGATCGTTCAATACCATTGCTTTCACTAATGGAAATCCAACCAAAGTCCTATTTTTTGAGGCAACAAGTCAAAAATCCCCTATAAGGCTCATCAGGATATGACTTCCCTCAATGCGCAAACCTTCCGTAGATAGAAACTAGGAAAGGTATGTCATACCCATAAATCATCAAACAATAGGCATATACTCAACCTATATAATAATAGGTACACACTCGACATATGTCTCGTATTAGGAATTCATCCTACCCCAAGTACCCATTGTATTTCTCGAATACTACCAGTACTTGATTATTACGATTTAATCTCATTATCGTATTTTTCTATGTAGTTATTACTCACATAATTCCTTTCTGAATTCAATATTTAATTTCTCAATATTAACCCCCGTCTCTCATTCTTAGTTAATGTACCAAAAATTATTCAGAACCTACTGTGGGCCAAAATATAAATTTCTAAACTTTTCTGGGCCAAAATGGGTTCTGAAATCTCGTTAGATGTCCCTGAATTCTCGTTCAAATGACACAGCATCTCGTTCGAACGACATCATGTCTCGTTCGAACGATTTCAAACGACATCCCAATTTGTTGGACGTTTCAGCAGTTCGTCCCCAACCTTAGTTTTCTGTGTTTTTCTCCATTTTCTTACACCCAAACCCACATTGAATATATTCTAATGATTCCCAATTATCTCAACATCATTTATTCATGTTTATGGGTGATTATAACACATAGAAATCGTCTAATTACTTACTTTCAAGAAGGGTTTTTATCTAAATCAATATAATCCTTAAAATCCTCAAAGTTCTATATTCACCATTGATGTTCTTCATAAAACCTAGAATATAATTTCGTGATTTACAATTCAAATCATCAATCTGATAGCCTCAACATGTGTATTTCTCAACTACATACAATACCTATCCCATTAATTAAATTATTCATCATTTCATGCCCAATTTCATAATTCTCATGGGTAAATATTAATCCTATTCTAACATGGTTATTATACTTACTAATTGGAACAAGAATTACAGTTGCCTTAAGGTGTAGGTCTGATCCTTTTGGAAAGATATGTGTAGGATGTCCCCTCCTCTTTTTCGATCACTTTTTCGGTGGTGGTGCAAGCTGGTTGTCCCTTGGTTTGCTCTCAAAACCTCTTCCTCTCCTTGGAAAACCTCTCACTCTCCTCAAAGACGTTTCCTTTATTTTTGGGTGAATGAACCTAAGTTCTCTAATCTCCTCACTTATATAATAAAACCCAAATTTTACTGGTTACTATTCACATACCAATTAAAATGACCAAAATACCCCTCTAGGGTGTCCTTTTGATTCCCAATTGACCCGAGACCTAAATCAAACCCCCGAGCAGACTTTTCCGCCTATTATGACCCTTCTGAACTCAAGGGTGCGCTCAAAATGACCATTAGAATGTCTTAAAAAATAATTTTCCTTTTATCCCTTTCAACTTAGTCCCAACACGACTCACACACGCGTCCCGACTTAATTTCAATAATTCGCGTATTATTCACTCGCGACCATATAATCATATTTTACTTTTAATCACTAAGTAATATTCAATATCAATCAGATATTACTTTATTCTCTAGTAATATTCAATCCGTATTAATTCCAATTTTTATTCATAATTAATTCCAATTAACCCCCATTTTACTTTTAATTAATCTCATATTAAAAGTCATTAAAATTACAGGATATTACACTATGTATGTGTGTATATATGTTATTATGTGTGGCATAATAGACTGATATGAATATGTGATTATATTGTTAAGTTTGATCTCGTGTGTGGAGACTGTTACTGATGAGATTCAGAGGTGGATAGGCTTATTTTCGAGCGGGGTGATATAGCTCGGGATTCTTTTCGTGCAAGGAATCTAGTGATAGTAAGGGCACGATATTGTATATTGTATTTTGTAGCATAAGAGTGTATGTGTATACTCTTATGTCAACAGACGGGTATTTGGGGGTGCGTGTTATGGATTGAGGGCTTAATGGATCCCAACGACCTACAATGTTAGGTAGTAGTGTATCTGGGGTTCCTTGTTTTGATTTCTCTTTGCGAGACGTCCCACGCATGAAACTTAGCGCAACATTGGAAGAGGGGAGATGTTTGGTTATTAGTACATGGGCTTGGTACCTCGATTATTTTACATGTATATGATTATGACTGCGAGACGGAATTTATATTACGATTTCAGGCTGGAAGAAGTCGGGTATTATTTGTGTGATTTAGCATGGATACAGGGTGTATGGGCGCCCTTGTTAACTAATTTAATTTCAAAATAATTTGCGATTTCAAGTGGGAGAGATGGGTGTAGTGATCTTAAGGGTAGGTGACTTGGGAGCTAGTTGAGATTTTGGAGTACTAGTCTTAACTTAATTTCGAGGACGAAATTCCTTGATAATGGGGGGAAGTATGTAACACCTAGTAATTTTGAGGAATGAGAATTTAATCATTTTTTGGGGGAAATAAATTCGTTTAGATTGGAAAATTTTAAATTTATAATTTAAAGAGTTTATTTGAATTGGATGAATTATTTAAAGCAAACGAATTTAGATTTAATTATTCGAATCAATTTTGTGTCTACTTTTTGAGGTAAAAAATTAGAGGATGTTATAAAGTATTTCGTATGATAATTCTAAGTGCACGTTTGACTCCGGATAGGTCGAGATAGTCGAAAAAGAGTACTCGGGGGTAGTAATCGGGTCCCGGGACATTTTTAGGCATAACCGAGCCCACACGGGGGTGTTCGTGTCATTTGGGCTTGGACCATAAGCCTAAAAAAGGGATTATGATTTATAAACCTAATTGTAAGTGTATGAAATGATAGTTAAAATAACTCTAAACCTAAAAATTTAGAGCAAGGCAGAGGGAGCAATTGGGGATCAACTGGGAGTCTTTAGGAGACAAATCAAGGAGCAATTAAGGGTGTTCTTTGTGGAATCATCATCAACACCAAAGGAATCAGACTCTATGATTATTAAGGCAAGTGGTTAATTTGGTGTCATTGTAATTATGTGATAACCAATTCATATTATGGTGATGTGTAAAACCAAATCCGTTTTTGGGTGTGTGTTGACAATTAAAATGGGTCTTTCGAATTAGAGTAATATGTGTAGATTAATTACTCAATTGATGGGAGACTATGATATTGGACTGTTGAAATCAAATTATAGGGTGAAAATTATTAAGTATTGATGACTAATTTCGAATCTAAATGATGAATTGAGATCGGTGGAATAAAACTCGAAAAATACACAATTTGGTAAACATTAGATTTATAAACATTTATTGATGATTCAAGGTTTTTAGGGTCTTTAGAACCTACTATTTCATGAATTGAATGTTGATTGTGATTGGGTAAATGTTGGAAAGTGAGATAAAAAGCTTGAGGTTTCAAAAATGGTGGAAACAGAATCGAGGAGGAAGATGGATATTTGGTCGATCGATCAATCAACCATATTCGTCGATCGATCGATCCCTTCAGTTATTGTAAAACATGAGATTATAGATCTTTTCTTCATGTTCGCGTGGGTGCCCGAACTCATATTATTCTGATTTTTTTAATTAGTTGTGATTTTTCTACGAAAGGGTGCGCGAGACCGACATCTTTAAGAAGAAACAAACTCGGGTTATTTGGAGATGTCCGTAGATTAAGAAAGACTTTGAAAAAATATTAAGGAACATTATTTTATCCTTGGATTAGATAGGGATGAATCCGGGGTATGAATTTTGGAGTATTTAGAATGAACGACACTCGAAAATATATGAACGTATTCGAATGGGAATTTCGAATGAATTTAGCATACGGGCTGGTATCTTACGGTGGAATTTAATTGATAGAAATTAAATGGAACCTAATACTTAGAGTCTTAAGGGAAGGGAATTAAGTAATATTAAATTTAATAAGGGTGCCAAATTTATTAACGAAATTTGGTGAAATAAATTCTAAAGGGTTAAATTACTTTGTAACACCCCGTAGGTTAGAGATAGATTAACTACTGAAATAAATGAAGGGGTAAATAGGGCCCTTAGAATTGGGTGAATGCTCAAATAAATAAGATAGTGCGATAAATCGAAAAAGAATAAGTACAGTGAGTATGAGAGAGAGATATACTACGTACGACAATATGATAGTTAGGTTGTGTGTAAACCTACTGTGTTACTAATATTTGGAGTGAATACATATATTGTACTTTCATGAGATATGATTGACATGTTCGATGAGACATTTTGAACCATGTTCATGGAGACATTCCGAACTAGGCTCGATGAGACATTCTGAGCTAGGTTTGAGGAGGCATTCCGAACCATGTTCGATGAGATATTCTGAACTAATAGCCCTTAATGTGTGATATGGAGAGATTTCAGTGAAGTATGCATTTATAATATATATATCCATATAATAAGATGGCATAGTTTTTGAATTAACAAAAATGTAAAAGCACATTAAGGGTCTTGATTCTTTCCTGAAAAATGAACGTCTAGGATTGCCCCTCAAATTTCAATATCCCGCCTAAAATTTTAGCACCTATCTCCTACCTACCTCGGTAAACACATTGGGAGAGTCAAAATAGTCCGTTCTCTCTCTCTCAATCAACCGAGTACCCTACTTCTCTCTACCCCCTCACTCTCACCATCTCCAAGCAGCATCGACACAAGAACATCAAACCCTCTCACTCTCAAACCTTATTTTCTTATGCTTTCATGTTCAGTTTTGCATCGATGTTATATGATGCCAGCAAAATACCGCTCTCACCCACGACTTGAAAACCCTATCTTGCTCTACGGCTCTCTATAATTTCACTTTCTTCATTTTTATGTGCATCTCTCTCTTCACGGTACCCATATATTTCTTATCTTCCCTCTCTCCTGTTTGTTTCTTTTATTGATGATTTGTAACCGGGTCTATATGTTTTAGAGTGTGCCAGGGTGGTGGAGAAACTTGGAACAAAAGTGAATCTAAGGTATGGTGGTGAAGAAAGTTGGAACAAAAGTGAATCTAAGTTGCAAACCCTATCTTGCTCTACTCAGGTAATGTTTTGTTTCATAAATCTAACATATTTTTCATTCTCTCTTCTTAGGTCATGGAACCATAAGATGCAACTTTTCACCCATGTTTCAAAACAGGGATCTATTCTCTCTCTCATGGACCACTCTACGTTTCAAAATAAGCTTCAAAACCTATTTCTGGGTTTGAAATTAAGTTTCATTCAGAATATGAGTTTGAATATATGGTATTTTAGGGGTTTCAATTTTTGTTTTTTTCATGAATTTTAGTGTTTTTATTATTCGCTATGGATTTGGTAGATTTATGTTTGAGTATTTGTTTTTCTGCACATTTTTTCCTTTCGAAACTATAAAGTTTTGAGTCTATAAGGTTGGGATTTCATATGGGTTTTAGATATAATTTTTTTGGGTATTGTTTTTGGGAACTTAGCATAATATTCTCTCTCCAATTTGAGGTATTTGTAAATTTCAAACTATTTTTACCAAATTTATTGCTGCCTTAAAGTTTTATGACATTTTTCTTCAACTTTTAGGTATTTTTCAAATACTATTTATTGGCAAGTATTTTTTTCTCATTTTTCTAATATGATTCTATTTTTTTACTTTTGGGGTATTTTATGGTTTCCAACTTCAATAAAGGGAAAAGGCAGATACAATCATAACTCAAGCTATCTGGTGAAATTTCTCGAAAGGTAAGAAATTTGAAATTTTCTACTTCCATATTTTTATTATTTTTGTGCTAATCTACTGTTTTTTAAAATTTCTACAGGAATTGAAGATCATTCATACAATGAGGTATATCACTTTGTTTCTTTTATTTCCTTTTATTTTATTATTTTTTTATGTATTGTTAGTATTACACTTATGTTACTCTTTTTCTTTATTCTATTTTTGTCTTCATTTGTTATGCAAATTCATCTTTTGAGACTACACACAAGTGACAATAATTTGGGAGGTAGCTTTTTTTTAGTTCAGTTACTCATTTGAAGCAGTGGAAACTTCACTTTTTTGCCTTCTTTACAATATTTTGATAGATATCTTGATTAGATCTAAACAATATTTCATATATGCTACTGCATTAAGTTCTAAAGATATATGTCTACAAAAAATTTCCCCAACTGACTTCTTATTAAGATGTTATTAATGGATTTATTATTAAGATTGTATTGATATCTATATGATCTAAAATAATTTTTTGGGTCTTTTACATTAACTTTGTACACTACATGTTTGGTATAAATGAGTTGTTTTAATCCAATTAACATTTACTCTTATTAAAATGTTATTTTTTGTTTTGAAATGCAGGAATTTCGATTTGGAGTTTTGAGGCACCCTCATTTTTTTCCCAGGTATCGCACTCAACGGTAGTCAATCCCAGGCTTATTGTGTTCATTTGAATAGTTTATGTCTGTATACATTGTGAATAAGATAGCAGCATTTTTATGTTATGCTCATGGAGTCCGTGATTGATGCTGCAGTTGCAGGGACACATGTATTACACTATATTTATTGCATGATTCTTTCTATATTATAGCTCAGGAAGAAAACTGTTTGCTCACTGAACAGGGGATCATATATCCAAGTCAAAATCATGCACTTCAAACGCCCATTTATCTCTTTTCCCAAAATGTAACCTGACATTTCCTCTCTAAACTCTCTGCGTGACTCCATGACCATTCATCCACCACCCTGGGTTCTTGATGATCCTCTATTTTCCATTCGAGCATTTTTTTTGGTTGTTTTACGATTGCAATGAATTATTTGGGTTTTTAGTTTTTGAAAAATTGATATTTTTGGGAAATTTTGCATTGAACACCGTGATTTTTTTACATGAAGATCAATGTTTTTCTGCTTCACGTATGGATTTTGTTTAGGGCTTATGAAATATTAATCAATAGTGTGTTCTAAATCACTAATTTTTTCTCTTTTACATCTCAGGGAACTAGATTACAGTTCACCGCCACATTGTAAAGGTCTATCTCTCCCACTCTCCCTGCCTCTTCTTCTGAAAAAAAGCATGGTATGTTTTTTTGAAGGTCTCTAAAGGAATAGTAATTGATTTGAGAATTGATAAGTAGTTTTGGTGATTGTTATGTGCAAATTTGTGTTGGGTTTGATGGATTTCAACTATTTTAGTGTAGGAAAGCATACTCATTTATTATATTTTCAGAAAATAATTTTCTGTAATATTTTTACCTTTTATTTAGCTGATGCAAGTGCTTCGGTACTTTTACATTTCTCAAACAGCAAATACATGAAACTATAGTTGATTTCAATTGGTTATATTCAGTATTCTTCATTGTCCTTTTGTAAAATGTGGGTAATGCTTTATACTATGTTGGTTACTTGGTTTCTAACTTTGAAATATATGCAAGAGGACTTTATTTTTATGAATTTACCCGTGCCAAAAAATTAATCCCATTAAAGTTTGTTGGAAGTAGTGTGTGGAATCATTACAAATTACATAGTACAAGGAATATAGGTAAGTATTTTGGCATTATCATATTCCACTTATTATTGTTTCCTAAACTATTTGTTTAAAAGTTTGTAATTTTTTTCTGAACTATTTATTGAAAAATATGCATACTAGGTTTGCAAAATCATCGGATTATGTGATGTTTGATAAAATGCCTCATAGAATTATCCACATTTTACATGTATTACAGTATTCAAATATTAAATTTGCACATTCGACAATATTATACAAAAATATGTTTTGTAGATTATAATTTTTTAATTTCTTCCATACTTTTATTCTCAATCTTTTTATACAGAGCATGTTTCACAAAGGAGGTTGAAGAGTTATTTTGGTCATCAAAAGTAATATGAATTTCCTTTTTTGATGTTTTCTATTAGTCGTGTCTTAGAATTTCTCCTACATCCAATACAGTGATGTTTATTTAGAGTGGAGTACGATATGCAAATTAACCTTCTTTACCCTCATTTTATTTTTGAACTTTTCGTAACCAATTTGAGAGATAATCATAACCGTGGTTTACACCATAGATTTATGTGGGAAGAATATAATTGTATTGTGATTTATACTGGAGTGCTTGCAATGTTTTGTGAATACCCATTCATTTCTGACTTCTATAGTTGACATTATGCAGTTAATGTTCTATGGATACCACATTATGGCCTAACAGTACTACTCTTATAGTAGTTCACTGTTAGTTATAATGTCAGTGAGGTGATGTTGGGGTCATTGATCTTTTAACAACGCAATTTACTTTTATTACTAATTGAAGTAGTTAGGTTTAATCAGTTCAATTTACTTTTAAATGCTGTTACTTATAGCTACTCCGGGGGTTTCATTTGTTCGATATTGTTTGGGGGATTTCACTGTTATGTACATTTATGATTTCTATTACTTTAAAAACAAGTTGTTTTGGCATTTTGTTTTGGGTATTTTGTTTAATATATACATGAACCATGTGTTTGCCATCTGTAGTGACAACAATCCATCTATCAGGATACTATGTTGTTTGGGGAGTCTAGGTTCTCAAACATGGCCATGTAATGCTTCGGTTTTATCTGATCATTCTACATATGGTCTTGATCAGATATGGAAATGTTGATTTTCTACTAATGCATCCTAAATAGTGGTCTCACGCAGCCACACGAAATGTTATCAATTGTGTGTATACATTCCAGTTGTGTGAGGTGTTAGCTTTCATTGTGTTATTTTAATTCTTGCTAATTACAGTGTTTGTCATTGTGTGTGCGTGTGTTTAGGTGTGTTTGCTATTTTACTGAGTGTGAAGAATTCTCGGCTTAATGCATTACTTTTCGTGTGATTTATTTCATTATTATTAACTTGATTTACTTCATATCATTCAGCACTACTATTTTATCAGATCTATTATTTTACCATTGAGTTTTCAGATTATAAACTAATACTTTTGTGTTAACATATTTTCTATTTGTTTGCGCATGTGTACGTTAAGCCACGTGCCACTGTCATGCATTTCTCTCAAAAGGTCATAGTTTATAAAAAAAATTATGATCAAAGAATTGGATACATGATAATGCTAGGAGCAGGAAATCAAAAAAGCATGGAGATCAACTCAATTCATCTCATTGGTGGCAGAACTTTTAGGTACTCTGTTTTTGGTGAGATTAAAATCCAATCTGACCTTCCCATTATAGTTGACAAGTGCATAAACAAGGTACCTTCCTTGGTTTGCTTTAATCTTTCATATTTTCCAATTTTGGTATGTTTATTTGCAAATTATTAATGCTTATTTAGATCATTTTCTTTCCACACTGTTATTTTACTAAATGCAGTGATCAAATACTACATTTTTATAAAAAGTAGGACCAGTAACTAAACTTAGAAAATGGAGGTGCTGGGGTTGGGGAAGCTCTTAGGTTAGGGTAGAAGAGCGGCGAGTTCAGCACCACCACCATCTAAAATGGTTCTTAAGACTTAACTATGCAGCTTCAGCGGTGCAAAGATATACCCTGGTAGGGGTATCAGATTTGTTCGCTCGGACTCTCAGGTGTTCCTCTTTCTAAATTCAAAATGTAAAAGGTACTTCCATAACCGCCTGCAGCCTTCGAAGCTTACCTGGACCGCAATGTAGCGGAAACGACATAAGGACACTACTGCTGAATATGTTAGGAAGAGGCGTAGAACTACCAAGAAGCCTTACTCAAGGTCTATAGTTGGTGCTACCTTGGATGTTATTCATAAGAGAAGAGTTGGTAAGACAAAAGTATGAGATGTCGCCCGTGAGGCTGCTGTGTGAAATCAAGGAGAGGGTCAAGAAAACCAAGGATCAAAAGAAGGCAAAGGAAGCAGAGGTGACGACCAAGTCTCGGAAGTCAAGCAAAGGTAATGTGCCCAAGGGTGCTGCTCCCAATGGTGCCAAGATGGGAGGTGGTGGCGGAAAGAGGTGATTTATTTCATGTATTTTCTCCTGCTTTAGTTTTAATTGATGATTACAATTGTTGTTCCAAATTATTTTGTATTAATTCTCGGCCTTCTTTGCTAGGCCTATTTTTTGAGTACTTTCTAATGTAGAATTTATGTTGGGAGTGTAAAAAAAAAACTAAACTTTTAAAAACATGATTTCTTGACCAACTTCTACAAGTCATAGGGTTTTAAGACTAATCTCTACACGAAAAATTACTTATGACAAGTTTGAGAATTAAAAAAAATTATTTATGGCAATTTTTACAAAGCGACATACAGTGTTCAAACCGACATTATAAGTTCTTAATTAATATAAGATTAATTACAACATTTTCTAAAAGCACCATAATTTTTTTCGTATATAACTATAACAATACTTTTTAACATGAGGGTCGCATCTCAAACTTTTGTCCCGGGCCTGGAAAACCTTCGGGGCCAGCCCTGCATGGGACGGTTTATTTTTAACTCTTAAGTACCTTCAACACAGTTAGTGGCTAGATCTTACGGATTATAAAAATGAAGTATTGTAAAAATTACCTAATAAATTGGTTAACTGCTTAATTGTAGTTTTAGCTAACTAACCTAACTATTGATAAAAGAGGTTGTAGAGTTATATGTGAATTCTGTTTTTGATTGCCTTTGTTTTTGTATTTAATGAAAGGAAATTATTCTCTGATATGATCATGTGCAATATATTTTTAATTCAATATTGAAGATTATGTGACATTTATTTTATATATCTTAATGAATCTTGGAGAAATGAAGTGCAAATTTTAGGTATTCTTTTTGTACACTATTTTTTGTAACAGTTTTAAGTTGTCAATTTGGTTTATTAGTGTTTTTTAATTTTTACTTTTTCTTTTCCTACATTCAATAAAGGATTGCAAATATTTAGTCATGCTGTCTAATGTGAGCTACATTTTGTTTTAGTACTCATTAATGATGATTAGTTGGGTTGTATTCATATCTATTTGATACGCACTCTATTAGTTTTTACTCTGCTTATAGGGATAAATAGTATTAAGTGGTATGTAAAGTATCTTGGAGGGTATACATTATGACCTTTTAACGGTTTTTATAGTGTGATTGTTCCATTATGACCTATAAATAGAGGAAATTTTGCCCAAAATTTCTAAATCGTGTACACATTTTTGTGTTTTATAATAAATTCTATGATTACAAGTCTTAGTTGACTATGTTTTTTGGATTTGTAGTCGGTAAAAAACTACTTTGGCATGTGGTGTGCCTATACCATACATGTCGCAAGAATGTGTTATATTTTTTGCGAAGTTTGAACCATGCCTTCAGGCATGAGGAACACCTATACATGAATGTTGATGAGTTGGGGAATTCATTTATTGACAACTTCAAACCAATGTCAATCATTATTTAGTTTTGCCAAGCGATTACGTAGTTTCGTAATTTTCGTCGTTTCGCGATTACGTACTTTGGAAATTTTCACCGTGCCTTCAGGCACGGGTATTCGCTAGTGTATATATATATATGATACTTATGTGAGATAGTAGACTATAAAGTTAATTAACCCTACTTGTGTGAAATGGTAGGTATTAGATTGTGGATATCTAATAAGGTGAATTAAGTAGAGAAAATTAATTAACAAACTAAAGATACATCGGGAATATCTAAAGTAAATTAAGTAGTGAGACTTAATTATAAATATGAAAATGTAACATATGCCAAATGTTCCATGAGAATTAATTATCGTATGAGAGATGTTAATAAAATGATGTACTGTATGGGCGGTACGGGAAACTTAAACGTGTAGATAAGTTCAGCTTATTACTCTAGTCTAGTTAGCATGAGTAGTACAACTAGGTGGGCTAAGTATATAACGTTATGTGCTCACTCTAGATGAGGGGTGAGCAGTATCTCAAGTGAGTGCGACACTAACCTAAATATGAACAACATTCACAGATTTTGAATTGTTGCATGTTAATTCACTTGCTAAATAAATGTTTTGGGTTCTAACCCTTGCTATAAAAATATTTTCAAAACCTTTTAGGTGTTCAGCCATAGGGACGCCAGACTTAATATCTATTTTAGGGACATGTAGCTACTGCACATGTGGATGTTGGAGTTTGGATTAGACGCTTCATTCCTTTATTCTTAGATTAGGGATTTATTCTCAGTCATAGTTCATGTGGGGCATGTTGCCCAGTTACTTTCATATTGAGTTTAAGTTTATTTTATTTATTGTTGGATATTTATTTAGATTGGCATTTTAGCCGATGGTTTATTCGACAAGTCTTTTATTGATTGTTCAGTTTATTTCAGTTCCGGATGGTGTGAATGGTTTAGTTTATATTTTTGCATGTTGGATTGGTTTAATTAAAAAGATAAAATTTGACACCAGCTTTTTGAATACTAGGTGGTTAGAAATGTTTTAAAAAGTTTTCGACAGTAATGCTAAGAATAAACTGGATGAGATTCCTGTTTAGTTTTGTATAGCTGATCACCCGATATTTTATTAGGAGGGGTGTCACAGATGGTATCAGAGCATCAGGTTCTAATGTCCTTAGGGTATGTGCATCTTTTAATGTTTTAGCGTAGCGTTATTTGATATAGAGCCTCATGATAGGATTATTGTATTCCTCTATGTATTCTACTTACGTTCTCCTACTATTAAGTATAATTGTGATTCATATACGAGTTCAATTGTGTATTATATATCGAACAATATCGGGCGACCGGTGAGGGCTGTTAGAACTACTACAAGGGGAGAGGAGAGGCAAAAAACATAGAGTATTTGGGGAACGATGACTGTGATAGAGGTCACCATAATTAATGTTTGGGGAAGTTGATGAATAGGATAATCACTCGGGGATAGTACTTTCCCCAAGCATTGTTGTAAAGAATGGTGATACAACTTCGGACTCATCGAGCATTATAGGCAGAGAGAGAGAGTCAGGGAGAATTATTTTGAGGAGTCACCTGAAGGTGTCCTCGAAAGAAAGGAAGTGTGATGGACCAATGAATGGAGCTAATCTAAAGGCAATTGTGTGGGGGGTAGAGTGAAACGGCACCATAATTAAATTGTGGACAAATTTTAGGTCATAGGAGCAGCGTTGGGTGGCGAGAGTCAGTCACCACGTATGAAGAAGAATATATGGAATCAAATGAGAAATTTTTTGTATGGTGTGACCATAAGATTGTCCATCCGCTGTTCAAACAGGGATGCAAGTGGAATTTCAGAGTTTATTAAGTGGGTAAGATAGTGACCGATTGTGAGAGAGGCGATAATTTGTTTAGCGAACTTTGTAACCGACGAAGGGGATACAAATAATGATAAAGGAAATTGCAAGTGGGTAATAGACTCGTATGAGAATACACAAGAACGGATGGGAAATCCGACTAGGATGACTAGTGTCGAGATAGTCAATATCTTTTGTTTGCAAGCTTACAACGATGCTTCTAAGATAAAAGATCCAATAGGGTTGGGGAATTTCACATAAGAATGGGGCGAGAGTTAATAGTGCTAGTGAAGCACCACAAAAGGATATACCTAGTAAGGGGCCCTAAAATAATATTTCTAATCTAGTTTTATTATTATTTAACATTACACTTATTAGCATGAATGTTAAATTTACAATCACTACGTGATATGAACCAAGGGAAGTGCCACAAGTCCAATTAAACAGAGCCACTAACGTAAATGCAAGTAAATACTTACCTATATAACGCGCTCAAAATACAAAATTGCATGCAACCTACGGTAAAAAAAGATGGAGTGAGTTGAATGCTCAGTGGGAACTATACAAATGCAATATAGAAACAAATGACATATAAGAATACTCACATGCTACACTATATGAATGTGAAAGTACACACACACACACACACACACACACACACACACACACACACACACACACACACATATATATATATATATATATATATATATATATATATATATATATATATATATATATATATATATATACCTTTGAAAATACATATCGCAATGCATTAAACCGTTTTGTTCCAAAAACGTCATTTAACCCGTTTATTCTCCTTATCTTTACAAAAAAAATCATTATGTATCATTATGCTTAAAAACAAGAGTTCCTTCCAATTAACACACACGGTTAAACAATTAGCAATTTTTGGGAAAAATCTTTCACTTACTTTCAAACGTTTGTTACCTCACGCCAGCGTTACTTTACCATATTATAGGACTTCCATTCAATGCACACACACACACACACCGTGTTTAAAACATACTCATTTCCCTTTGAAAGTCTCGTATAACACACACTTTTGTTTATTATGATTCATACCTCATTAGGTAGCTTAATCATCATTAAGTCATCTTATTTAACAATCCCATGTTGTCATATGAACATTAAACTTTTAATGCATTATTCTTGCATTAATAAATCAATGAATCAATACCATTCATTTATGCCTTTTTCATGATTATTCAATTCACCACTTAGCATTTTATTTAGGGATTCCGTCGACACACACACACACGTCACAACATACGCACACCTACAGTTTTACAAAATTTCATCGCTCGGCACCGAGCGCCAAGTAAACTGCAGTTGGTTTGGAGTTTTTCACCCTAAGGACAGCATAGCCCTGCTTAATTATTTAACCTGGCATCATATCTTGCCAATGTGTTCGACATTTTCTATATTGTTCGCATTAATTTTCCTTTTTCGGTCCGAAGCCAAAGCCTTGGACTTAACTATCCATTTTCGATTATTCACTTTGGAACCGTTATGGTCCTTTTTCACACATGCGTTGTTTTTTTTTACCGAAAATTATTTCCGCTCTAAGGACTTAAATTATTCTTTTCATATTTGTGCCAAAACACTCTTTAACATTTTTATTTCATAAAAATGTTACACTTTAAGTAAATTACCCATTTACCATTTTTCTTTACGAAAACTTGCAATATTTTCCTTTTTCAAGTGTTTTTCACAAAAATACCCCTTCCAAGTTCCTAACTCAATGCTTAGCCATTTTAGTCATTAAAAAACTTATTCAACTTCTTACTTTGCCAAAATCACACATTTTGAATTTTAACCCCTTTAATATATAGAATTACGCTTTTTACATATTAAAACCTCATTTTGAAATGTAAACCTACACACTTTAATTATGTGTTTTCACAATTTCAAACACATATTTTCAATATTCAAACCTTTCACACTTTTAGCTTTCACGCTTTGACTACATACTTTATTTTGGGTTTTTATAATTTAACACCCATTTTACCTTTATTTACACACTAGCCCATACTATTCACTTAATATGAATCTGCACATCTTAAAACACTCATTTAAAGTAAAGGTCTTATTTTATACATAAAACTTCTTGTTTATTGCAGGAAGACATAATTTCATTTTACAAAATGGTGTGAACCATCCTACAACAACACTTTGCATACAAGTCATATTTTCTTTACTAAAAACATCATTTAACACATTTTATTCCACAAAATGTTGATAAATAGTATTATGAAATTTATGCACCTTTAAAACACCTTTAAAACCTTCTTTTAAGTGCCCCTTTGTACTCAAAACCTTAAGAGTGCCACTAATAACCCATTAGTGAACCATAACTATTTTTCTACACTTTTTACACCCAATATTTGTGAAATAATATTATGAAATTCATCACTAACTTTAATCTCATAAAAACCCAACTGTAATCTTAATTTTTATATTAAAACATGGAGTAATCATCAATAAGGAATGAATGAATATTTCTACACATATAAGACCTTAAATATGCAATCAATTATGCTAAAAACATTACCAACTTTAATCTACTTTAAAGTGATGAGTTTACCACCTAAAATGGTCTTCAAAATATTAGAGAAGGTGGGTGACTTCCCCACCTTCAAAGGTGGCATCAAGGAGAGTCACAAATGCAACCTCCACGCTTCAAGAGAAACCCTTCCAAGCTTCATTTTCTTGTCCCAAATACTCCTTTTAAACCCCCAACAAGATGTCCCACCTTTCAAGTGATGCTTCAATGGAGTATCTACCCATTTTAATGGAGTTTGGGTAGGGAAATTATGAGGAAAAGATGAGCTACGAATTTGAGAAAAGAAATACGACTCTTGAGAGTGTTTCTAGTGAGAGAGGGAAGTGAAAATCTAATACTTATTAATACCCCAACATGAAGCCCTCTCACTCTTTCTTCTAATATTTAAAGAGCAATGGGAAGTGTTACACTAAATGTAAAGTTTTAGGTAACCTAAAATGGTGCAAGAACACTAACCAAAGTCTGCAAATGAAGTGAAAAATGGATAATACAATGCAAGCAACTTTGGCATATGTGACAATCAAGACCCACCCAAAATTAACCTCCAAAAGGCTGATATGCGTCACTTTCTCTCTCTATTTTTTTTGAAAATTTTAACTTAAGAATCATATCCTTACATTTTTTTAGCTAAAATATCATATTTACAATAGTCATTTGGCCTCCCGAATTGTCTTATACAAGGCACGCAAGAATTGGGACCTCCGCGAAAACATATTTTTTTCAATTTTGTCTCTCTTGGTAATATTCTTTATATTTTTATGAGTCTAAATATATGGTCGGAATATTTTTTTGACTTACCGATTGTCCTACAAAAATCTCGCAAGTTCACGTCTTGCGCGACGCGTGCTGACGAAAATTCGCCTAAAATGGGTCGAAATGATTTATTTCGAAGACGTCAAAGAAAATAAAGTTGCTCAAAATTAAATTTTATCTCGATCTAGAGATTTTCATAATTTTCTGAGCACTTTTATTTTTTTGACGAAGAATAATTTTTATTTATTTATTGACTTTTGACCCCATGGTATTTTTATATGTATTTTTTGGACCCTATAAAAGTGGTCTTTTCGATATTTGGGACCGCGATACATCGTACAGAAATCGCGCAAAGTTACCTATCATGTACGTCGCATACCGCCCAAATTACCGAATTATTAACCATGATCATGTCACAACCATTCCTTAGTATTTTCCCGTCAAACTTAACCAATATACTTACTAGGATTATTAGAACTTAAATACGCATCCAAGCGAAACATGCGACGTGAAAACTTTTCTCTTTAATTATTTTTCGTAATGCGCCACTTTTCGTGCCATTTGACGTAATCCCCTTATATATTTATTCCTCAAATTTTTATTTGAATATAATGTTTCGATTATCATTAGATACTTATTTTCTAGGATGAGGTATTACATTATTCCCTCCCTAGGAATTTTTGTCCTCGAAATTCATGGTCATCAACCTTAGAATCTAGTTACCTACAACGAGTTTCCAATCCTAGGGCATCCTCAACACTATGGTCTTACTACTAATTCCAAGCATGCCTAACTCGTCCATCGAAACAATCCCTCAAAATAACCGGTATTCAGAAAATATCACGCTACCACTAATGAACTCATCATCATGAATCCTTCCTACGTTCGAATTTATAAGCCTACGTTTTCTCAACAATTTTGGATCATGCCTATCCTAGGATGATATAACCTCAGTATCACTATACATCACATGACTAATCATGAGACGGTCATCTAATCACATCATTGATCATTAACCATGAGATAGTCATCTAATCCCATTGGTCTACCCGATCAATATCTCTTACGAGATCCTTACACCAACTTAGAGTCTATCACAACACAAATATACACGAGCGATTACATCCTCAATCCGCACAATTCCAATCAAAATGCAACACTAACATCTAATGTTTATCAGGTTCTAATGCTCACAATATCCTCGAGTCACAACCTCGAAACCCACGACAAGTCATATCTAGTTATATCGGACAACTAACAAAACATGTTTACCTAATGCAACCAAATAGCATTGCAAACTATATGCAACAAATGCGAGACCACGCGTACACACAAACTAGTGTAGAACATGTTGCCTCCGAGGAAGAGTTCACTCATATACCGTGACGCATCGGCCACAAGTGACTTAACCCGCATCACTACTGAGCTTATGCAGTGCTACACCCGAATCAAAACTTATCAATAACTTCCCACTACAGGGATCAAAGAAGACATAAGGAATGCAATGGATCAGGCGACTGTCACTCCAATCAAAGAACAATTAAATTCTCACAATGGACCGTGCCACACGAAGTAAACCCACAACGTACACTTGAAATTTATAACCCTCACTGATATTTTGTAAGGTCTTAGCCTTGCCACATACCCTAGTTTGGCCTATTAACCCTGACGGGTCCTAACCATGAATCATCCATCCCTGTAGAACTAAGGAAGAACGAAATCGATTCCTTTGGGAAGCTAAAACGCTAGGCTTCCCTCCTTAAAACTAATGTCAAATTTTCGTCATTGTCAAGACCAACCATCTGAACCAAATGAAATAACGTTCTTCTAAAGCTTACCGTTAGCCATTGAACTATCATACCTAGGCCACCACAGTTCCCACATGAGATAGCTAACCTTAGTTCTAGATATCACTCCCATAAAATGAAACACGACGCTCACATAATTTTGAACATTCGACTCACGGACCGCTGTTACGACCATAGCAACATCCTACGTGATCCCAAATCATAACTATATGTAATACCCCCTATTTTGTATGGCTTTTAAATTTAGGAGTTTATTAAATTTAATTGAGATAAATTAATTTAATTTTAATCCGGAATGTTGTTTTTAATATTTACTAGCGTGAAGAGAGTTAGTAATTATTGGAAATTTATTATTTGTTGAATGTTATTGGATGAGTATAGTAATAGATGAGTTTTATTTTATAATATTGTCACGTGTGAATAAAATGACAATTATAAAAATTTAAGTCGGGACGCGCCTGTGTCGTGCCGGGATTAAATGTTGATTAATAAAAGTGAATAAATTATAAGTTGCTCGTATGGTCGTTTTGAGTGTACCAAAGTATCCGGAAGAGTCGAGATAGTCCGAAAAGTGTACCCGGGGGTTTAGTTTGGGTCTCGGGGTGTTTTTAGGCCTATTTAGTGCCCCGGGAGGGCATTTCGGACATTTTGTAATTTTGGGTAATTAAACCCACGAATTTGCAAGGGTTATATCAGATGTTAAGTGTCACCTTTTAGGGTTAACACAATCAAATACTAATGACGGCCATTGGAGAGGAAGAGGAGAAGCTCTCCAAGGAGTTCTAGGCCAAGAACACCTCCGATTGCACCGCCGTCACCACCAACGCGTAGATCGCGCGACGGGGAACGCAACCACACCAAATTCGTCCACAAATCAGAGACTAAATTTCCAGGCAAGTATCTATCTTTCTTTTATCAAGTTAATGCATCCTTTTATATTAGTCTTAGGTTGACTAGAATTAGTGTTCTTGGAGAAAAACGTTAATTGGAGACACAAATTGCATGTTATAGTGATAGAGATCATATTACTCGAAATCCATTTCACATGTAGAGGTTGAGCCACTAATTTCCATAGTATTAGTGATAGAAAATCTAGAAAAAGAATGAAAGAAACTAAGATAAAGAAAATATTAGCGTTCATGAGAATTATATAGAGTTTGCCCTTTTAACCCACGATTCTTGATGAAAACTCGCATGCCTTACGTAGATTATTACTCATTTGGGTTTATTATGTTTGTGGAATCAATTTCTGGGAGTTTGGAATTTTAATGTTTGGAATTTGAGGAGTTTGGATGATAGAACCCATAACTGGTATTCTGCAGATTTCGCCACACCTGTTTGATCGATCGATCGAGCCCAGAGCATCGATCAATCGATGGTTCGATCGATCGACCCCTCCTGGGAAAACTGCAATTTTGCTCGTGTTAGGTTAATTCGATTTTATGCGTAGTAAACCTTGATTAGGATTGCTAGAACATATTGTAACATAAAAAGGACCAGTAGGGTCAAGAGAAATCCCATAAATCGGAACTTTAATGTGAAGGGAAATAAAGGATAAGCGGGGAAACTTTCATACTTAAGAAATCATACGTGTGTTGCTTAAATAATCGAAACATCTAATAAGTTGGATTAGAAGGCAAGAGAGGGACTACTAAAATTGTACCTAGATACATAGAATACTTCGAGTGACGAGAAGTGAGTTTAGAATAAATTATTACGAGAATAAGAGGAATGAGTCTGTTATACGATATAATTGAGTAAAATGTGTAATAACGGATAATTAATATTATGGGTCGTGAGCAAACCCAATTTAATAATGTGGATGTGTGTATATATATATATATATATATGACTGTGTGATTGTGCATATTATATCTGTGTAAAAATCATGCCCGCGCTACTTGCTATCCTTGAGGTTACCACGTTGGGACAGTCTTATCTCGATGGGACCTCTATGGGGGATATTGACTCGTACCCTAGAAGATAGATATCCTTGGTACAGGCTATCTGATCGATGGTCAGACGGTCCTAAGAGACGTGAGGGTATGTGCTGACCTCTTAGATACTTGGAATCTATGCTTCGCCTCAATATTGTTTGTGATTGTGTTAATACAGTTCGAGAGTGATTCTGAACTTGTATTTCCCTTAGTACGAGTGGTACGGGGACTGGATAGTAGAGTATGCCAGCACCATAGTTTTTATGTGGGGTGCCGTTAGTCTATATATGATTTATGAGTGATTGGTATATATATACTTATATATGGAAGTCTATCACCATAGTTGTTATGTGGGGTGCTGGTTGTATATATATTATACGAGTATTTAATATATATACGTGTAACTATATGAGAACTTTCTATTGAGTAAAATAGTAGTTAAATAAAGTATGAAATTCACCAACTTCACTATAAGTATTCGAAAACATTATAACAATACGGAATTCTTTTAATTAACGTAAGAAATCTTGAAGAGATAGACTTTTCTAAAGTGAGTATCATAACCTTAATTTAACGTGTTAAAACTTATGGAGAATAAGTTAGAGAGATATATGGGGTTCATTAGTACGATAGACGTGCACACTAGATGAGATGCGAGAATTCTCAAGAGAGAGTGTCGCATACTAATATGACTGTTGCATTAGCCGGTAAGCATTTAAATACTTGCTAAACTATTTTTAAAACTGTTTTACATTCGGGCTCTGACACGTTTGTTGTCATCTCTTCTCTCTTGTGTGTATATATATATATATATATATATATATATGTGTGTGTGTGTGTGTGTGTGTGTGTGTGTGTGTGTGTGTGTGTGTGTGTGTGTGTGTATTATAGGTGCCCAGCCACAGGGGCGTCTTACTTAGGATTCTTTGGATGGAACGAGCTGTAGCTTTTGTGGGAGTTGCAGGCCATTGCTTGGACGACCTCATTCTTGACTCTACTTCTAGTTCAGCTTTATCCGGTGGGGGCATGTGTCGCACTTTTTCCATTATTTAGTTGGTATTGTCAGAAATTATAATTATTTTAAGTTCAGTATCTTTATTTCAGGATTTGTTACTGTCAGGATGTTTTCCTTTAGTGTTTTAATGTTGGGATTTAGTATTGATGGGTAAACTCTTGAATGTTCATTTTATTCTTATACTTATTGTGTGACTCTTAGAATGTAAATGGTTAAAGGTTTTATAATTAGTTTTAAATAAAATGGAAATAAAGTTTTAAATGGTTTTGACACTTAGCTTAATTATTTAGGGTGTTTAATTGGAAAAGATTTTCATTTGCGACAGTGATGCTAAGAATGAACCAACTGTTCACCTTGATTTTAATTTAATAAAGGAGTGATCGCCCGGTATTTAATTAGGCGGGGTGTCACAGGTGGTATTAGAGCATCATGTTCTAGTGTCTTTTAGGATCTGTGCGGCTTATTATGCTTTCAGTGTTGCTTTATATGATATAGAGCCCTATAATTAGGATTGTCGATTTCTTTGAAGATATTTCGTTCTCCTACTATAACGTATATGTCTTAGCGAATTCTATTGCGTTCGGATGTGTGCGTGTGCCGAGCGATGACGGATATCAGTAAAGGACTGTTAACCGAACCTCAGTAGGTCGGGCTCAGTTGAGGCGGTAAAATATTTTCGAGAATGAAGACCGTAGTCGAGATCACCTCCATTATGGCATGGGAAGCCAAGACTAGAAAGGCGACTAAGGTGCAACAATGATTTCCAAGTGCTGCTATGATCGAATGAGGTGCGAGAGTAAACTTATCCAACGTGTTACAAAAACGTGTAGAGAACTGTCAGTGAGAACTCTAGAAATGCGTAAATTGTATGTGTTTACCAAAGGAGGTAAAGTATCCAAACGTTTAGATATAGGACGGAGTGTAGCTAACTGAAAGTGAAAATTTAAATAAAATTTTCTTGGATTTCGGGACGAAGTTATAATGGTGGGAGTCAACCACCAATTTTAGAAGTGGAATTCTATGCCTATAGGAGAACCTTAGGTACAGTGTTGACCAAATGTTCCTTCCTCAACAGTTCAGGATTAGAAGCGAATGTGGTTCTGAACTCATTGCGGGAGGGCATGGCAAGGGTCCATTTGTGAATATGAATTTTAATCGTTAACGAATTTTGTATCGGAAGATGTAGATACAAGTGGGGGGAAATGACTCCAAGTGGGAGATCGACTCGTAATAATAGTTGATAACACTAAAAGAGGAAATTCTGATGGACGGACGATTTAGAGGTTGATAATGTCGTATTTTGTCAATATAGATGATAATGCTTCTTTGTGGGGGAAGCTAAAATAATTGAAGAATTTAATCGGGAATAAGACTGAATACAACGGTGGTGGTATACCACCACCAAGGGATGTAGATACACATTAGGGGACCCATTTAAATGATTCGAATAGTTAAATTCTTACCAAGTGAGGGTAAATTTACTAAGTACTATTATAGGCAGTGACATGATCTTTAGGGCCAAAAAGACTAAGGGTATAAATGGGGTAGTTAACAGGAATCGAGTCTACTAAAGTTCGAGAGAAGGACAATCCTAACCTATTTAGTAGGACAGGTAGTAAGTGGATTATGTGTTGAGATATTTTGTGCGGAGTGAAATCACTCGTGATAATATGTTCCAAAGTGAGAAAAAGGACAAGGACACAGTGCCTAGTAAAAGACAATGATTAAAGTAATTTTGTTTGGTTTGAGTTGACGTGTTACGTCCATAAACCATTTGCGCAGTCAAGACGATTGACAAGGTGGAAGTATAAGTTGTATCCTCAGAGGATGCGGTGTGTTTATGTGACACGAGCGAGTCACCATATTTTGTTCATTACTAGATTAGCATGTGAGACGAGTTTAATGCATATAATTATAAACGTTACCATTATGTGAATATTTTTCCCTAGTGTAGCGGGATTTTTTCTTAAGTGCTATCCGCGGAGGATGAATATGTATATTAACAGGGTTACGTATTGTATTGAGGTTACTCGTCATAGTGATGCGATATACGAGTATGGCATTATCTTTGATAAAATATTATAGAAATGGTTAGTAGGATAGTGGTCATTTATTGCAAGGCTATCGGAGTAGTTGCATTAGTGCAACATGTTTTGTTTTGGCGAGGCTTTACCTGTAAGAAGGTTGGACTCGCACTTATATTATCTATCCTAGACACTTCGGAGGAGATAGTGGACTCGAGATATTCAACACCAATGTATGTATAGACTGTGTCAGTATGATTCAGTATGTATCGGGATTTACCGTTGAGCGAAAAGACTTGACTCAGTATTATGTTTAGCACTCCGGACTTAGTGATAGGAAGAGTGCAGTGTTATATCTATCCTCTAGAGATGTGGGAATTACTAGTTATACCCCTATTATTAGGGAAAGGAATTTTGAGAATTCTGATCGTATGTATTCGAGATTTATAGAATGCAATTACCATCAACCAATACGGGACGATAGTGAAATTGGTGAAACATTCCTTGTTAAGCATAATTTCGGGAGGAATTATAACTTTTTCTTCAAGGAACGGAATAAAGGGGTACATGCTATGGACGGAGGACCTGACGGATTTCGATAACCGACAATGCTAGGTAGTAGTGTATCGGGGGGTTCCTTTTTTGGATTTCTCTTTGAGAGACATCCCACGCATGAAACTTAACGTAAGATTGGAAATAGGGAGACGTTTGGTCACTATTCCATGAGTTCGGTACCCTACTCGAAATGGGATCAAGTAATTATATATGTAAGTTGGAAGTTGAATTTTGTTTTAAAGCCACTGGGGCCGGATTTTTTTTGTGGTAGGAAAGCATTGGAAGTTATCCCCACGAGTTGAGGGGCGGAACGATGATAAGGAGAATTTAATAATTTTGATCTCTAGGTTGACTAAGAGTACCCAAATGTCGTAACCGCGTTCAAAACACAAGGTGAACAAAGAGTTGGAATGATTTTAACATGGATTATCTGGAAATAATTTTATTATACAAAAGAGATGACCTGTAATTATTTTGATGAATAGAGCGTTAGTGATTTATTTTGGTTGATATACATATTTGAGAAAATTGTTGAACTTATCTCAAGAAGGTTGAGGTTTGTTATTCCTCTTTTATTTTCATGGAATTTGAATGTCCTATTCCTTCTATTTCGATGAATTTAGTTATTCTACAGATGAGTAGCACGCCGTTCGCTCTCCTAGGGCGATCGGGGTGTTGCAAAATGTGGGCATCTTGGTTAACTGCAGTTAAAATCAGCCGAGTCGAAGGGACGTGGTAATAGACGTGTGTAATATATGTTTGTGGGACTAGTTTAACGAAGTGGAAGTGATAGAGTAGATTAAACGTCACATGAGGGGCGATAATCCATACATAAGTGTGCAATTAGAATAATTTGATTGGAAGGCTGTGGGAAGCCGTTTAAGAAGGGGTATTCCTTGAATGGAGCTGAATTAAATTATTATGAAAAACACTCGGAGCGGAGTTGTTAGTGGTCAAGTGTGAGAGAGACTTGCACATACAAAGGGTGATGCTGATAGTATGGTATAAGAGATCCAGGAGTGCGCTTCGTGGAGAGAAGAGCACGGGTCGGAACTTTCGGCATACGCCAAGGAAGGAAGGGGAGTATTACGTATCACTTAATGAGACACATTTCAAGGGAAAATTGATGTTTAGTGGGACGTAGTGATAGTCTCTACATGCACCGCCCATAGGTAAAGTTTGGTTGAAAGAGGAGAAACAACCAAAGAATTTTGTGTTTATCGATAATTCCTGAAATTGGAAGTGGTCGGTAAAGTCGGTACATTCCTTGGATGGGTTGTCATCCTCAAAACAAGATCAAGGGTTCATCCCAAACATGTGGGGTGCCGTTAGTATATATATGATTTATGAGTGATTGGTATATATATATATACTTATATATGGAAGTCTAGCACCATAGTTGTTATGTGGGGTGCTAGTTGTATATATATTATACGATTAATTAATATATATATGTGTAACTATATGAGAACTTTCTATTGAGTAAAATATTAGTTAAATAAAGTATGAAATTCACCAACTTCACTGTAAGTATTCGGAAACATTGTAACAATACAAAATTCTTTTAATTAACGTACGAAATCTTGAAGAGATAGACTTTTCTAAAGTGATTATCATAACCTTAATTTAACATGTTAAAACTTATGGAGAATAAGTTAGAGAGATATATGGGGTTCATTAGTACGATAGACGTGCACACTAGATGAGAGGCGAGAATTCTCAAGAGAGAGTGTCGCATACTAATATGACTGTTGCATTAGTCGGTAAGCATTTAAATACTTGCTAAACTATTTTTAAAACTGTTTTACATTCGCGCTCTGACCCGTTTGTTGTCATATCTTCTCTCTTGTGTATATATATATATATGTATTATAGGTGCCCAGCCACAGGGGTGTCTTACTTAGGATTCTTTGGATGGAACGCGCTGTAGCTTTTGTGGGAGTTGCAGGCCATTGCTTAGACGACCTCATTCTTGACTCTACTCCTAGTTCAACTTTATCCGGTGGGGGCATGTGTCGCCCTTTTTCCATTATTTAGTTGGTATTGTCAGAAATTGTAATTCTTTTAATTTCAGTATCTTTATTTCAGGATTTGTTATTGTCAGGATGTTTTCCTTTAGTGTTTTAATGTTGGGATTTAGTATTGATGGGTAAAATCTTGAATGTTCATTTTTTTCTTATACTTATTGTGTGACTCTTAGAATGTAAATGGTTAAAGGTTTTATAATTAGTTTTAAATAAAATGGAAATAAAGTTTTAAATGGTTTTGACACTTAGCTTAATTATTTAGGGTGTTTAATTGGAAAAGATTTTCATTTGCGACAGTGATGCTAAGAATGAACCAACTGTTCACCTTGATTTTTACTTTAATAAAGGAGTGATCGCCCGGTATTTAATTAGGCGGGGTGTCACACTATGCCAATGGAATGTTAAATATTCAAGCATTACCCATGCCTAAGACCCAATGATTGTTCTCACCAGAGTCATTCTAGACTATATAGGTAACATACGCATGTTCTATAATCAAGACTAATATTCCATCCGAAGGCTATTTTTAAAATCAGAATGAACGTCATCGTGTTCTAAATTTTCCAATTGTGAAACATAGAACGTATCAATCTATTTTCAATACTATCCTCAAAGTTCATATTACCACAACGACTTACAAACAAAATCCATGGCGCAAACTTCAAACAATACCATAAATAAATATGACCTAACCATACTACAATCGTCAATGATTTACTATCACTACGTAAACCTCAATACAACATCAATTATTTCTAATACTTCATGGAAGAGACACCAATTAAATCATTCCCCAAAATTAACATACACGTACCAGTGTAACCGTCGTCATGGAAAAATCCTATCATGCATGACAACTGATCACAACCACCAACTCGTAACCTCAAGGCATCAATTCTAGTCACTGCGTGTTATGCCAACCATAAGGCTCTTTCCTCAACATCATAAGGAGTATCAAAGTTTCAAGGAGAGATATTATTGTCATTATAACACACGGTACACAATCTTGAAACACCCTACAATTTTTTAACAATAAATATCGCGGTTTAAATTAAAAGTCGAAAAGGTATTTTTGGTGGATTTAAATTTTTTGACAATTTCAAGCTGGACTAATTAAATTAAAAAGAGTGTTTTGGTCAAAATTTGAATTGAGTGAAAATATATTTATGGGGATTCGAAATTTTTTTATTAAATAAACATTAATACATTTACATAGTTGTCTAGTTAGTTAGAGATTTAGTTTTACTTAAGGGTAAATTCTTAATTTTATAAATTTTGGAACTCCAAACAGTTGACTTTTGACATAATATAAAGAAATGTAATCCTCGAAAAAAATAAATAAATAATTTTTTTAACTTAACTTGAGAAAGAGAGAAACGCTTAAACTTTTTTTTGTTACTTGTTTTAGGTGCATGGCTCCCAAAGTAGGAGCTGAGTCTTTTATTTTATTTTATTTTTGTTTATTTGCTTCCTTATTAGTGGGGTCTTTTTTATTATTATATAAATTGTCCCTTAAACCCTTTGTTGTTTATCCCATGTGTACTACTGATTACAAAAAAAATTGTTTCCTTATTCCTTTGAGTTGTTCCATGCGTGGGGGGTGATGAGGTGAGATGGCTACCTCCTAAAATTTTGGATGCACATGGATCTTATGGGAATGAGACTGTTTGCATATATTTTTATCTTTTAAGAGTTGGAGATGGTTGGGACTCTTTCATCTCACCCTATATAAAGACCTTGACTCACTTTTAAAAAAAAGTCTCGCACCTTTTTGTTTCCAAACACCTTCTTCCCGATACAATGCAAAATATTCAGACCATTATATTTCAACTCCAAACCTCCATTAAACAAAACTTCAATCATATTTTGGGAGTCTGAACTACATATTTTCAAGAAGTTCCAAGAACAAAACTTGCTTATTTTCACTAAATGAACGCAACCGAGTATTCATAATTTTCAACCGAAGATTCTCTGGGCATGGATACTCTATTCTCTTCCTTTAGTATTATGGGTTTTAAGGGTCGCCTAAACATTGAATGACATTCTTTTCTTAAAATAAACTAGCAACGTAATTAGAAAAAGTGAGAATAAAATTTGGTACTGTTTTTATGAAAAGTTTTAACGTGGAATAAGACTTGAAACCCTGCAATGCATAGGACAAGGTATTGGGTTTGGATTAATATGGGTGTAGGTTCGCATGTAAAATTTTATGGAACTTATTTGAATAAAAACGGAGCGCGTACACACTCAAAAAAAGTTATGTAGTTAACGAAAGTGGACGATTTTGGTGTGTTTAATAAACTTGCATGTTGATGAATATAAAATTATAGATGGAAATAAATTGTGTTAAGAACGACATCGGTATTATTAATTAAATTAAATTAAATGGTGCCATCATGAGTAAATTGCAATATTGCACATATTTGTTGTTGAATTGTGTGATTGATAATTATATTTGTCATCGCGGGGACGACGCGATTTGGTAGTATGCTATCACCTATATTGTAGAATTCTTGTGAGGTATGGGACTAGTGGGTAGGCCTTGGTAGCGAAATACACTTTCTAGGTATGGGACTAGTTCATGTAGATTTTTACAGATGGGATATTCTAGGGTGGGGCTAATTTTTATGTCGTTCTATTGATTTGGTTAGTCTAGGCACGAGACTAGGGAGAAATTTATGATAGAAATCCATCCAATAAATAAGGTAGGACGTATTATGTGTTGGGGACCTTTAGGTATGGGACTAAAAGTGTTTTTGAGGATCTCACGTCGATAATAAGGGTGGGGTAAATAAATATATGAAGATGAGAAATTGAGAAATTGAGAATTAATGTCTAAGATAATAAAACGGGTGTTAAAATATATTTGCATCGTTAATAAGTGAATGACAAACAGTTAAACAGGTTGGATGGCTATTGCGACATGTGGGTGAGTGATGGTGTAATAAGTGCAGGGCTGACAGTTAAAAGTTTTGACTGGCTAATATGATGTGTCGTGTGTGGAACCTCGTCAATAAGAGCAGGGTTGACAAAATATGGACTGGCTGGCTATTACGAGGGAATGTGTGTGGTGTAGAACATGTGGGAGTCCCACAACCAAACAATGAAAGTCTTAAGAGGGAGTCCCGCACTAAAATAATGAGAATTGGTGGGAGTCCCACTACGAAAATGGTGTAAGATTTATATGCGGGAGTACCACGATTGAGAATAATAAAATGAGCAAAAATAATAAAGTTGAGTAAATTGATTAAATGGTGTTATTGGAAATTAAATATTTGAATTTGGACTAGTTTCATGCGTGATCATATGTCGTTTATTTTACTCGCATCACTATTAATTATCTCGACTTAATTTAAAATATTCTATTGTGAAATTTATCATGTATAATGATATTTCCTGGGGTCATGAACCCTAATTTGAGGGAGTAGCCAGTATTCATGCTCGGGGCTCTGACCCTGTGCATTGGCTAACATTTTTAGCTATTAATACTAGAGTAGCTGCATAGGAGTATTTGAAGATATATCTTGGACGTGTAGGTGGAGTTTATTTATTTTATTCTTGGTGGTTTACTTTAGTTTCCATTCCTTCGCATTTATATTGAGACTTAGTTTTGTGGATTAAGTGGGCCTTTCGGTTCCACAATTTTTATTCAGATAAGAATTGGATTAAATTGGAGATTAGCATGGTGATGGATTTTATATCGCATGAATGGTTATTATTTATTGGGATTGATTTAATTATTATCTTGTGGAATAAATTTTATATGTCTCATATTTTTTACATCCTAAGAATGATATTTTTTATTTTAGTGACTTTCGACATAGTTTGACGGCGGCGGCTCGCCACCCCCGTTTTTCAGATTGCGCGAGGTGTTACAGTTGGTATCAGAGAATGGTCTTAGGTCTCGTAGGTTGTGGATCAGCTTTAGTTTCTACGTTGCCATCATTAATTCCTTTTGTTGATTCGTAGTTCTTGAGGTACTTGGTCTAGCATACGTGTTAGTTATATTTCTTGGAGAAAGGGAGTTTTATGTTAAGGACGTTGTAGGCATTGAGGTTAAAAATAGTAATCTTTATGTGAGGCTCCTTAGAGTTAATTTTGAAAATAATTTTTATTTGGCAGATCGATTAGTATTATTTTTGGACATATCTAGTATCGATGAAGAAAGGTGATTTGATTTAAGAATTTATGTATTGCGATGACTTTTAGAGATAGAATCGAGGGGTGATTCACAGAGAGAGCATGGAACATCGTTATTTTATTATTATGCGTATATATAAATAGTTATGATATATATTGTGTATTTTGACTGTGAGATAGGTTCGTGTAGGATTGGGTGTATGGCCGCCCGGTCGTGGCATTCTATGGGTAGGCAGATGTGAGCTTTATTTTATTTTGAGCAGTTATTCATGTGTTAGTGGGGAAGTATGTAACTCGCCGTAATTTTCGAACCTTAATTAACGAGGTTTAAATAAAAAGTTGAAAAGGTATATTTGGTTGATTTAAAATTTTTGACAATTACAAGGTGGACTAATTAAATTAAAAAGAGTGTTTTGGTCGAAATTTGAATTAAATGAAGATATTTTTATGGGGATCCGAAAATTTTAATTGAATAAACATTAATAAATTTACATAGTTATCTAGTTAGTTAGAGATTTGGTTTTACATAAGGATAAATTCATAATTTTATAAATTTTAGAACTCCAAACAGTTGACTTTTGACATAATATAAAGAAATGATACCCTTGGAAATAAAAATAAATAAAAATTTTAACTAAACTTGAGAAAGAGAGAGACGCTTGAACTTTTTTTTACTACTTGTTTTAGGCGCATGGCTCCCAAAGTGGGAGAAGAGTCTTTTTATTTTTAATTTTTTTATTTCTTTGCTTCCTTGTTAGCCAAGTCTTTTATTATTATTATTATTATTATTATTATTATTATTATTATTATTATTATTATTATTATTATTATTATTATTATTATTATTATTATTATTATTATTATTATTATTAAAATTTTCCCTTAAATCCTTTATTGTTTATCATGTGTACTAATTATTACAAAAAAAAATGTAGCCTTATTCCTTTGAGTTGTTCCATGCATGATGATGAGTTGAGATGTCCGCCTCCTAAATTTTGGGATGCACATGGGTCTTATGGCAATGGGGCTATTAGCATATATTTTTATCTTTTAAGATTTGGAGATGGTTGGTGCTCTTTCATCTTACCCTATAAAAAGACCTTGACTCACTTTTTAAAAAAAGCCACACACCTTTTTGTTTCCAAACACCTTCTTCCTTATACAATGCAAAATATTCAGACCCTTCTATTTCAACTCCAAGCCTCCATTAAACAAAACTTCAATCGTATTTTGGGAGGTCTAAACTACATTTTTCAAGAAGGCCTAAGAACGAAACTTACTTATTTTTGCGAAGCGAACGCAACTGAGTATTCAAAATTTTCAACCGACGATTCCCCAGGCATGGATACTCTATTCTCTTCCTTTAGTATTATGCGTTTTAAGTGTCGCCTAAACATTGAATGGCATGTTTTTCTTAAAATAAACTGGCAACGTAATTAGAAAAAGTGAGAATAACGGTAATGTTTTTGTAATCTTTTTTTTATATGGAATAAGACTTGAAACCCTTGGGTGCGTAGGACATGGTATTGGATTTTGGTTATTATGGGTGTAGGTTCATGGGTAAAATTTTATGGAACTTATTTGAACAAAAACGGAGTGCGTACACACTCAAAAAAATGTTATGTAATTAACGAAAGTGGATGATTTTTTTGTGTTTCATGAACTTGCATGTTGATGAATCTAAAATTATTATATGGAAATAAATTGTTTAAGAACGACGTCAATATTATTACTTAAATTAAATTAAATGGTGACATCATGAGTAAATTGCAATATTATTCATATATATATATATTGTTGGATTGTGTGATTTATTGATAATTATATGTGTCATCGCGAGGACGACGAAATTTTGGTAGTATGCTCTCACCTATATTTTAGGACGCTTGCTAGGTATGGGACTAGTGGGTAGGCCGTGATCATGAATTACACTTTCTAGGTATGGGACTAGTTCGTACAGATTTTTACAAATGGGATATTTCGGGGTGAGGTTGATTTTCATGTCGTTCTGTTGATTTGGTTAGCCTAGGCACGAGACTAGGGAGAAATTTATGATAGAAATTCATCCTATGAATAAGGTAGGACGTATTATGTGTTGGGGACCTTTAAGTATAGGAGTAATGGTGTTTTTGAGGATCTCATGTTGATAATAAGGGTGGGATAAATAAATATATAAAGATGAGAAATTGAAAAATGTGAATTAATACCTAAGATAATAAAAGGGTATTAAAATATATTGGCGTCGTTAATAAGTGCAGGACTGACAGTTAAATGGGTTGGATGGCTATTGCGACATGTGGGTGAGTGATGGCGTAATAAGTGCAGGGTTGACAGTTAAACGGGATGGCTGGGTATTGTGACGTTTCATGTGTGCAACCTCATCAATAAGTGCAGGGATGACAGAATACGGACTGGCTGGCTATTACGAGGGGATGTGTGTGGTGTAGAACATGTGAAAGTTACACAACCAAACAATAAAAGACTTAAGAGGGAGTCCCTCACTAAAATAATGAGAATTGGTGGAGTCCCACTACGAAAACGGTGTAAGATTTATACGCGTGAGTACCACAACTGATAATAATAAAATGAGAAAAATAATAAACTTGAGAAAATTGATTAAATAGCGTTATTGGAAATTAAATAATTGAATTTGAACTTTTGAGTAGTAGTTTCATGTGTTAGCATATGTCGTGTATTTTACTCGCATCGTTATTAATTGTCTCGTCTTAATTTAAAATATTCTGTTGAGAAATTTATCATGTATAATGTTATTGTTTGGGTTTACGGACCCTAATTGGAGTGAGTAGTCGGTATTCATGCTCAGGGCTCTAACCCTATGCATTGACTAACATTTTTCAGTATTAGTACTAGAGTAGCTGCATAGGAGTATTTGGAGATATATCTTGGAGGTGTAGCTGGAGTTCATTTATTTTATGCTCAATGGTTTAGTTTAGTTTCCATTCCTTCACATTTATATTGAGACTTAGTTTATGGATTTAGTGTGCCATTTAGTTCCACAGTTGTTACGGTTTTTATTCAAATATTTCATTATTGATTTAGTTTATTGGAGTTTATATTTAATATGAGAATTAGATTAAATTGGATATTAGTATGGCAATGAATTTTATATCGCATGAATGGTTATTATTTATTGGGATTAATTAATTATTATCTTGTGGAATAA
Organism: Sambucus nigra; assembly: GCA_949130495.1. NCBI lineage: Eukaryota > Viridiplantae > Streptophyta > Magnoliopsida > Dipsacales > Adoxaceae > Sambucus > Sambucus nigra. The sequence goes on along the minus strand of OX422218.1, from coordinate 169,185,512 downwards.
ATTTTATATGTCACATATAAGAATGATATTTTATTTAGTGACACTCGTCATAGTATGACGGCAGCGGCTGGCCACCCCATTGTTCAGATTGCGCGGGGTGTTACAAATCTTAATTTCAATATTGCTAGGGAATGTCTACCACTCGCATTTACATCTCACTAGATAAACCTTAGTACACATCTCCAAGGAATGTTTAATACGAATTCTCAGTGAGTGTTCAAACATGACAACCAAGTTCCCTCAATATGTAAAGATCATACTATGTGCTTAATTTACAAATTAACACAATTATATATCTTGGTAGGATACCGGACGTTGGGCATTGACTATAAACACCAAGGTCCACACCACATACACCATAAGGGATCCTATTCCTCAACAACATATTATCATTTCTAAAACTATAATTTAATACCACCAAAGTTTTGGTAGGACTCACGGCGTCGGGTTTTGCCTAAGAGGAGGTTCACCCTAATGATGCCACGAAAGGTCCTATCCTAGAACATCACAATGGTAGTTATTAATAACAAGTCACCAAGATTTTTTCTAGGTTAACTAAAATCATCATAATTGTGTAAGCCCATGTTATAATCAAGATGCATTAACACCAACTCCTCAACCAAGGGACCAAATATGTTTGATGGTGCTGGAATTAGCACCACCAGGTAAGGTGTTTTCAAGCTCTATCTAAGAACAATAATGGCAACACAGTTATGTAAAGAGATAAGAGAATGAGGTGAGGAGAAGAGGAGAGTACACCAGTATATAAGTGGTTCAGCTAATCTGGCCTACGTCCACTGTGAGTGTGTGTGAGTAATATCACTGAATGAAGGCACTAATGGCCATGGATACAATCTCTCAAGATTTCTCTCTCTACTTTGGATCTAGACAGAGTTTTTGCTAGGGTTGAATAACTAGGATCTCTTTGCAAGGTAGGGGATGCCCCCTATATATAGTACCTAGGGGGTGTAGTGTACCCCCCATGCATGTAATGAGCATGTGTGTGGTAACCTCACCAATGTAGGAGTGCCATTTGTCACTGTCACATGTAGAGAATGATAATGCAATATTCTCCCCACGTGTGGGGAATAATCTTGTTACAACTGATTTGTGTCAACGTATCCTTATTTGGATGCCAGCAGGTGCTCGACCATCGCGCCTGGTATATGACCTCGGCCTTGGTGAGGCCGAGGTTGGTGAGTCTTGATACCTATTCAGTCCGAGTGCTCCATGGAGGTCTCGACCCGATCCTAGCCGAGACAATGGGCAAGATCTGCCTGATATGAGGTTGATCTGGTGGCATCCTGCAGGCTCAGCTTACGTATGGCCGAGGTTTCCATTTCAAGTTATATGAGAGTGCTGTTGATCCTTATGAGGTCCCTTGGAGAGGCTCATGGTAGTGTCGTCCTGGGCCGACCTTGGTCTGGCCGAGGGGTGATATCGTATGTCCAAGACATGCCTAATGTCGGCCAAAATATCGGCCGAGGTTGGTGTCTCTAGCCGAGGTTGGTGATCTTGGCCGAGGTTACACCTGGGGCATATCAATCACCCCCAGCCCTTAGTCATATGTGTGAGCAAGTGGCTAGGGGATTACTACACCTCCGAGGCCTGTCTGTTCCAAGCCAATTCCTGCTTGACACCTGTCCAATGCTAGAACATGCTTACTTGGTAGGCGTGTGCTGTCATCCGTCCTTTGGGGCTCCCAAGGCAATGATGGGCCTTGGGAGTCGTGCCTGAGTATATAAGGGTTTTGAACCCTTCTTTCTCTCTATCTTCTCCATTTCTTCCATTTTTGCCGCCAGCGTTTCTGCAATTATCTCTCTCTAGTAAAATTTTGATTCAAAGCTTTTGGGTGGTGATCTCTCGCGTTTCCTCCTCATTTCCTTACCATTTCCTCCTCAGGTAAGGCTTTCTATACTTTTTCCTTCATTTTACCTGTAAACACCCTTATTTTCGTACTTTCCGGTGACCTTCTTAGTTTTTTGGTGTCACCACCATCGTTTCAGGCGAGTTTTTCTTGCCAAGTTTAAGCAGTTTGATATTTAAATTCCTTTGCTTATTAGCCAGTCTTGTTTGCAACTTTTGGAGTTTAGGAAAATCCCCTAGTGTAGTGTCGTCCTCTGATGCTCAGACCTTTATATCAGCTTCTTGAGGAGTTCCCTTCTCTTAGAGAGAAGACTTTAGAAAAGATTAGGTAAATAGAGAGAGCTCAGGAGGAGGCTCGTAGGTCACAAGAGTTTCCCATTAGACCCTTGTTTCCACCACCTCTGAGGGTGATATATCCCGACCCCCCGGAGAACTTCTATCAGACAGGGGTTTTTGCTAATCCCATACCTATGTCTGAGTCTGGATCTTCTACCTCAGACCCCATGTCCGTGGACTCCTTTCAAGAGGCCATGAACTTCACACCTAGGCCTGATCAGGCCGAGGTCTCCAACCGAGCCTCGTCCCATAACCACTCAAGCACCTCAGGGTCTTCCTCAGAGGTTGAGATTCTTGAGCCTAGTGTGGCCATACCACCACAAATTGACGCCATCCCTATGTCGGTTGTTACCAGGGCAGAATTTGCTCAGAGGTTTCCTGGTAACCCATCAATATCTACTCCGGCCGACGTTGAGATGGATGATGATGAGGTTGAGTTTGATGTCGACGTCTCTGAGGCGGCAGATCATGAGAGTACTATTACTGAGGTAGACCTTCTCTACTTCAGATATTTTTATTCTATTAGCCCCTCCATTAAACTTAGGAGACCTCTGAGGGAAGAGAGGGCTTATCACGGCTGAGACGGGGAGATCTGCTTGTACAAGTAGATGTTCAAGTTGGGTTTCCGTCTGCCCATTCACCCCATCATCATATCCATCCTCTCTTACATAAATTTGGCCCCCTCCCAGATCTCTCCTAATGCATGGAGAATCCTAATAGGGGCCATAGTGCTATGGAAGGCCGTCCACCATTCAGACCTTCCAGTTCAAGTATTTGGGGGTTATTACGTCCCCTCCTCGGCCAAAAATCATCTGAGCTACTACCATTTTGTAGCTCGGAGGCCTGAGAAGAAGTTTCTTCAGGTGACCCAGACTTGCAACCATAACTGGAAGCCTCGGTACTTCTTTGCCTCGGGGCCATGGGAGTTTGGCCCATGTGTTCCCTCGTCCCATCTAGAGCAGAGGATGCCCTTGAGGTGGGGTAAGGTCACCATGTCAGCCAGGGCCGACCCTGGCCTAAGTCTTCAAAACCTCCAGAAGGTAAAATACCTTCAGGACCAAGGGGTAAATGGCCTATTTGTCAGGTTTGAACATTTGATGACTCCCCACTTCCTCTCTGGGACAGGTCTGGGTGGAAGTCCCCTTGCCGAGCTTGGTAAGCATTTGTTTCTAAAGGTTAACCTCTGAGTTTATTCATATCTGATTTATCTAACTCAGGTCTATTAATTTTTTGCAGAGCGACCAAGGGATATCCCAGACGAGCTTTGGGAGATGGCTGCACCGATCTTGACAAGACTTGCCAAAAAGGCAGGTCTGAACGCTCCTCCCCCAGCTCCATCGGCCTCTAAGCCTCCGTCCAAAAAGAAGAGGGCTCCCAGAGGACATTCCCCTGAGGATCAGAGGCCGAAGAAGAAGACTAATGAGGCTGCTATCCCTATCTCTTCGGACGATATCCTGTCGGCCCCTCTGGATCAGTTAAAGTTGACTGACATCGTAATTGACCATAGCATGCAGGCTGTGGATGCCATCGGCTCTGTAATGATCGAGTCTGACAAGCGCTTCTACAGGGCTATGGACACCCCCCTGCTGGTTGAGTTCGGCCTTCACAGAGTCGTTCAGGTATAATTTGGTCCTTTAATACAAATTCTTCAAAGTGTAATATCTGACTCTTCTTCAACTTTACTCATGGTCACTAAATATGCAGGGCTTGACCGCTATGCACCATCTATCAAACTGGGCTCTGAGGAAGTTGCCTCTCATCCAGCTCGGCAAGGACCATGTTGCTGCATTGAAGGCTAAAGACGACGTTTTTCAGAAAAAGGTCAACTCGGCTGTCAGGGCCGCTATTGAGGATGCCTCTGAGAAGATCATTGATGACTACAAATCCTCTGATGAGTTCATGGGGTTTGGCTTTGAATACCTTGAAAGAGGTATAAAAGCCACTACTAAATGGGTTGACATCAGAGAGAGAGAGGCCGACACTCTGAAGGCCTCTGACTTTGTGGGTCTCGGCTTTGCTGATCCACAATTTGCCCAAGCTCTTCAAGAGGTTGAGGAAGAGGCTGCTGCTCCTGCCGAGACTGCTACTCTGGAGGTCACCGATGTTGGAGGGGCAGACCCTTGTGATGATGCAGCCGAGGTCTCTAACCAAGCCGAGGGTGTCAGCGTTCCCCCCTCAGACTCTTAGGATATTTTTTATTTCTGTTTGTAATTTATCTATATTGTGGAACTTTTCTGTAATAATTGAACATCAAATTTTTGAATATATATATCAACCTCTGATGAGGACCCTCTTCACTTTCTTTTCATTGAATGCCATGTGATGCTTTTCATTCTTATTTCCATTGTTATGGTGTCTGCTAGAAATAAATTTGCAATGAGCTTCAACCTCTAAAGCCCTCTTTATAAGCTTGTCTTTGCAATGGTCTTGTTTAAACTCGACCAATGGTCCTGATCTCAGACATTTTCACCAACGCATGATGTTATGCAGGTCTGAGGTCACTACCTAAGAGGTTAGTTTCATAATAAATTTCACCAAATTAATGATGTTAAGGTTCTGAGGTCATCTCATTATGGTGTCTGAGCTCAGACCTCGTCACCACTGAATGGTGTTATGAAGGTCTGGGGTTATCACTTAAGATGTTAGCCTCATAATAAATTTCACCAAATTAATGATGTTAAGGGTCTGAGGTCATCTCATTATGGTGTCTGATCTCAGACCTCGTCACCACTGAATGGTGTTATAAGGGTCTGAGGTCATCACCTAAGTTGTTATCCTCATAATAAATTTCACAAATTAATGATGTTAAGGATCTGAGGTCATCTCATTATGGTGTCTGAGCTCAGACCTCGTCACCACTGAATGGTGTTATGAAGGTCTGGGGTCATCACCTAAGATGTTAGCCTCATAATAAATTTCACCAAATTAATGATGTTAAGGGTCTGAGGTCATCTCATTCTGGTGTCTGATCTCAGACCTCGTCACCACTGAATGGTGTTATGAAGGTCTGGGGTCATCACCTAAGATGTTAGCCTCATAATAAATATCACCAAATTAATGATGTTAAGGGTCTGAGGTCATCTCATTATGGTGTCAGATCTCAGACCTCGTCACCACTGAATGGTGTTATGAGGGTCTGAGGTCATCACCTAAGATGTTATCCTCATAATAAATTTCACCAAATTAATGATGTTAAGGGTCTGAGGTCATCTCATTATGGTGTCTGACCTCAGACCTCATCACCACTGAATGGTCTTATGAGGGTCTGAGGTCATCACCTAAGATGTTATCCCCATAATATATCTCTGATCTAAGAATGAAGCAAGAAATATCATGGAAACTGATCTTTATTAATAACCTCTTCTCAATAAAATGGCACATTTACATAAAATTCTATGCAACATCATATGTAATATTTCTTTAGGTGGTCAGCATTCCATGGGTTAGTGAAAGGTTCTCCTTCTAGGTTTTCTAGCCTGTAAGTGTCAGGCATAACCTCTTCTTTTACTTTGTAGGGGACATGCCAGTTTGGGTGTAGCTTATTTGCTTTCTGTAGGGTCTTCTTTAGCACTAGGTCTCCCACTGCAATGGGTCTTGACTTCACCCTCTGGTCGTAGAATTTCGCTGCCCTCTGCTAGTAGGCTGCTTTTCTGACCTCTGCGTCTTCTCTTCTTTCTTTGATAAGATCCAGGTCTAGCCTCCTCTCTTCCCCATTGCTGTCAGGGTCATAGGTCTGAATCGGATGAGTTGGGAGTCCTACTTCCGTTGGTATGATGGCCTCCGAGCCATGTGCCAGCATGAATGGGGTTTCTCCTGTTGGTGTCCTTGTCGTGGTTCTGTAGGCCCATAACACAGCGTAGACCTCTTCAGTCCATCTCCCCTTCGCATCTTCTAACCTCTTCTTGATTTCGTCCAAGATAGTTCTATTTGTGACCTCGGTCTGACCATTTGCCTGAGGTCGACCAGGATATGAGAAGAACTGTTTAATCTCCACTCTTAGGCAATACTTTTCTAGGGAGGAGTTCTTGAACTGGGTCCCATTATCCGAGATGAGAGTGTTTGGGAGGCCATATCTGCATATGATGTTCTTCTAAAAGAACTGGAAGGTCTTCTACTCCGTGATTGTTATCATCGGTTCTGCCTCCATCCACTTTGAAAAGTAGTCAATGGCAACTATCAGGAATCTATAGTTATTGACAGCTCTTGGCAGAGGTCCTACCAAGTCAATTCCCCATACCGCAAATGGTCATGGAGAAGAGATTGACGTCATAGGCTGATGGGGTTGATGAGGGATAGTGGCGAACCTTTGACATTTGCCTCACCTCTTCACATAGTCTGCAGCGTCCTTAGACAAGGTAGGCCACCAGTATCCCTGAGTGATGATCCTCTTGGCTAAGGGCCTTCCCCCTATGTGGCTATAGCAAGAACCCTCATGAACCTCCTGTAAGACCCGGGGTACTTCCATGGGATGCACACATCTTAGGAGAGGCAATAGAAACCCATTTTTGTATAAGACGTCTCCTACCATTGAGAACTTGGCAGCCCTATATCTCAACTTTCTCCTTTCTAGCTTGGACTCAGGCAACTCTCCCTCTCTTAGGTATCTGATGAGCGGGTCGATCCATGAGTCTCATAGGTTCACATTGTGACAAGGGCTACATACCTCGTCCTCTTCGATGGTTGCCTTTCCTAAGACCTCGATTGGAATAGTCCTTCCCATATGTGTCTTCATTGCCGATGCCAGCCTTGCCAATGCATCAGCGTGATTATTTCTCAGTCGAGGCACTCTCTTCAGTTTTGCTTCTTCAAAATATTCTAACAACCTTCTTACCTTCTTTAAGTACTTGTCCATCCTTTCATCTTTGGCCTCGTATATCCCCAATACTTGATTGACAACCAACCTTGAGTCGCTATGGAGTAGGAGTCTCTTTATTCGAAGAGTTGTTGCCAATAAGAGACCTGCTATCATGGCCTCATACTCGGACTCGTTGTTTGAGGCCTGGAAGTTGAATCTTAAGGCGTATTCAATGTTGGCGCCATCTGGATCTGAGAGTATTAGGCCTGCACCACTTACATTATCACAGGAAGATCCATCAACGAAGAGGCTCTAGACGTCTGTATCTGATGAGAAGACCCCTTCTCTCATAACCCATTTCTTGAAGAGGTATCGATCCTCTTCGTTCTCTTCTATTCTGCTCCGAGTTTTGCCTGAGATGACCTCTTCCCAATATCGGAAGATGTTTGGTGCCATCTCTTCCGAATTTCGGAAGACACTACGATTCATCTCTTCGCCGTCATCTAAGCCTTTCTCTGTCTCGACCTCTTCCGAACTTCTATCAGCCTCTTTCTAGGTGAATTCTGTGACAAAGTCTGCGAGGGCCTGCCCCTTGATGGCTGTCCTAGGCTGGTAGGTAAGATCATATTCTCCTAGTTCGATGGCCTAGGTCAACAATTTTCCGAACTTCTCAGGTTTGTGCATAACCTGCCTTAGTGGGGAGTCGGTGAGGACTACCATGGAGTGAGCTTGGAAGTAAGGCTTCATTTTTCTTGAGGAATGTATTAGGGCATAAGCCAACTTCTCCATTCGGGGATAATTTTGTTCAAATCCTTGAAGGGCCTTACTGTTGAAGTACATAGGCCTTTGAATCCCATCCTTTTCCCGTATGATGGCCGCGCTGTTGGCTGATTCAGAGACTGCCAGATACACAAACAACCTTTCTCCTGCGATGGGCCGAGACAGCAATAAGGGAGACCCTATGTAGGACTTGAGCTGGTTGAAGGCTTTTTCACTCTCTTCGTCCCATTGGAAGGCCTTTATTAAAGCTTTAAAGAAGGGAAGACACTTGTCCGTTGCCCTAGAAACAAACCTGTTAAGGGCAGCCACTCTTCCCGTAAGTCTTTGGACATCCTTGATACTCCTAGGAGTCTTCATGTCAAGTAATGCCTTAATTTTCTCAGGGTTCGCTTCGATTCCCCTCTAGTTAACGATGAACCCCAGGAACTTCCCAGCTCCTACTCCGAAGACACACTTTGCTGGGTTGAGTTTCATTTTATACGAGTCCATAACATCGAAGGTCTTCTCAAGGTCTGCTACATGAGTACAAGCTTTCAAGCTCTTCGTTAGCATATCATCTACATACACCTCCATGGTCTTACCTATTTGATCTTCGAACATCTTATTGATAAGACATTGATATGTTGCCCCTGCATTTTTCAGACCGAAGGGCATCACTTTGTAGCAGTACGTCCCTTTGTCAGTAATGAAGGTTGTCTTCTCAGAGTCTTCGGCGTCAATGAAGATTTGGTTATAGCCTGAATAAGCGTCCATGAAGCTCATGAGCTCTTGCCCCGCCGTTGCGTCCACCAGCTGGTCTATCCGAGGTAAGGGATAGCTGTCTTTTGGGCAAGACCTGTTCAGGTCAGTGAAATCCACACACATTCGCCACTTCCCATTGGCCTTAGGCACGATGACTGCATTTGAGAGCCACTTCGGATAGGTTACCTCTCTTATGAACTCGACCTCTTCTAACTTTTTGACCTCTTCTCGGATGACGTCGTACTTCTCCCTGGAGTAGACTCTTCGTCTCTGCTTGATCGGCTTGGCATCTCTGTCCACGTTGAGCTTGTGGCTCATGACCTCAGGGTCGATGCCGGGCATGTCTGCGTGGCTCCATGCGAAGACACTATGTCTCCTCCTGAGGAAGTTTATCAGCTCTTCCTTGATTCCTGGCTCTAGGGCCTTGTCGACCTGGATGGTTTCTTCTGACTCGTCATCATTGAGGACGATGGATTATACCTCTTCTGCGGCCTCTCCCTTTTTCAACTTTGTTTCATCTCTTGGGTCAAGAGTGTCAATGCTATAAGTAGCAGTTGCCCTCTTATGGGCTTCCCTCTCTTCGGCCGAGTTGAAGTAACATTCTCGCACCGTGGTCTGGTCCCCTTGCACTTCCCCTACTCCATAAGGAGTCAAGAATTTTAGCATCTGATGGACCGTCGACGGCACAGCTTCAAACTCTTTAAGGGCCACCCTTCCTATGATGAGGTTGTAGGCCGAGAAGACATTCTCGTCCATAACAAAAAACTTTATCTTCTTGGTCAGCCTCTTAGGCCACTCATCACCCATCCGTACGTCCATCTCATACATGCCCAAGGGGTGGACCTTTTCTCCACTGAAGCCTATCAATGGGTGATGGTAGGGCACCAACCTTGCCCTGCTAAGACCTAGGCTCTTGAAGCAAGGCCAGAACATCACGTCTGCTGAGCTCCCCCCATCTATGAGGATCCTCCGTACCTCGCACCCATGAACCCTTGTTGTTATGACCAAAGGGTCATCATGGGGGGCTAAGATACCCTTGAAGTCGAGTCTCGAGAACCCCACTACGAGGGTGTCCATGTCTACCTTCTTCCTCTTCTGTACTGCATCGGAAGATGTTAGATTCACAACCTCAGGCTTGGACACTAACCTGGCCTCTGCTACATGAGCCTTCATATCGGCTACCTCAGATCCGCCTCCTGCAAATCCCCCACATATGGTGCTAATACCAAAGGAGATCGTACCGACCCTCTTCACCGGGGTGTTGTCATCCTTTGGCAAAAAATCCGGATAGTCTTTGTCATCTCCTCCTGGATCATCATCTCTTCTGGACGGGACATTGCCACGGCATCTGTCATTTCTTCTTTTCTTAGGGTCATCTCTTCCACCCTTTGGAGCTTTACCATCCACATACTTCCTCAGCTTTCCAGATTTCAACATCTTTTCAACTCATCTTTTAAAGCGAAGCATCTATCCGTGATATGGCCATGATCCTGATGGAACTCACACCATAGGTTTTTGTTCCTCTTATGTGGCGGGGCCTTCAGTTTCTCTGGCCATATCAGAGTCCGGTCAGTCTTAATCTCATTTAGGATGTGCTCGCAGCTCACAGTCAGAGGAGTATAGTGAGCGAACTTGTCATCTCCTGACCTCTTCTTCCCCTCTTTCCTGGTCTGGGACGTCCCAGTGCCACCGCGGTTCTCCTCCTCATACTTGGCGACCATTACCTCTTCCGCATTCATTACTTTCCCTGCGGTTGCCAGCATCTCTTCCATAGACCTAAGGGGTCTTCCGCCAGTTTCCACAATAGCTTCCCCTTCCGGAGGCCTCCTATAAGGGCGGTCATGGATATGTTCTCTTCATAATCCTCCACTTCCAATTTGTCTTTGTTGAATCTTGCTATGTAGTCTCTTAGGCTATCACCCTTGGCTTGCTTGACATACATCAGGTGGGTAGTCTTCTTTTGAGGTCTTACCCCAAAGCAGAAGTTGTGGATGAATTGCTCAGCCAAGCCTTTGAAGTTCTCAATCGGGTTCTTCGAAAGGGAGGTGAACCAACTGTGCGCAGCCCCTGTCAAGGTCCCCGAGAAGGCCCTACACTTCATCTCATCAGGTATCGAGTAAATGTTTGATGCTGACTGGTACATCTCGATATGGTGTACAGGGTTAGTGCTGCCATCATACTTGGGAGACACTGTAGGAGGCTTGAATTTAGTTGGGGTTGGGAACCCCACTATCCTAGCCACAAATAGGGAGCCCTCTGAGTAACCCCTTTGTAATGGGTCTCTACTTTTAATGAGGTCTCCTATCCTCTCCTTAAGGCATTGGATGGAATCATTCCAGGGTCTTCTGTCATCAACTTAGCCGAGGTTATCTCCTGCCACCTCCCTGCGATGGACCGAGGGTTCCCCTGCCATGATACATTGGCTGTTGACCTCTTCCTATTCCTTGCCTCTTCTTTCACAGGGTCGGCCTTAGTCTGGCCGACCCTACCTGTTCCCTTTCTGAGAGCCTGCTGCGCTCCTTGATCTCGACAGCCTCTGTCTTAGGTAGTTCACCGGGCCCAGTCTCTCGAAGGCCGACCCTCTTTGCTGGGCCTCTTCACCTCTTTGGCTGACACATCCTTAACTTTGCCTAAGAGGTCGTACAGTGTTATTTGACACCTCATACGGCTCCTAGCAGTCTTCTGGGTCTTCTTCAACTTCTAGGTCATCATACCTGTCCTCTGGGCAAGGGTTTCCCTGCCTCCCCAGGAGCAAGCGCCTAGGGTCAACAACGTCCCTTCTCCGCTGCGGTGCAGGCTTGCCCTTCATTGGCGCCTGGGGTGGTCCCCTGGCGTCAGGATGAGGCTGAACTGCCACCGGAGTGATCATGTCCGGTGAGACACCAAGTGGCCTCATCATAGTTTGACTGAGCTGAGCAAATTGCTCCTGCATGGCTTGTTGTGTTGCAGCTAAAGATCTCAAGGCTGCTGCTACCTCCGCCATTTCGGACTGGGGGGCGCCTGACTGGAGCTAGGCCCTCCACCCCCGGGCAGCGGAAGAGGCGGTGGTAAGTCTGGTGCCATATGTTAATACTATAGTGCCTAAGTAGCAGATTAGCTTAGTACCTCACAGGACCTCTTTCAATGGTGAAACAGCTCCACGCTAGGGGGAGGCCTGGTTCACCACCAGAGTCTCCGGTGAGGTTAAGTATAAAAAGAGGAAGAGATAGCTTCTCGTTCCCACAGACGGCGCCAAAATGATGATGCTGGAATTAGCACCACAAGGTAAGGTGTTTTCAAGCTCTATCTAAGAACAATAATGGCAACACAGTTATGTAAAGAGATAAGAGAATGAGGTGAGGAGAAGAGGAGAGTACACCAGTATATAAGTGGTTCAGCCAATCTGGCCTACGTCCACTGTGAGTGTGTGTGAGTAATATCACTGAATGAAGGCACTAATGGCCATGGATACAATATCTCAAGCTTTCTCTCTCTACTGTGGATTTAGACAGAGTTTTTGTTAGGGTTGAATAACTGGGATCTCTTTGCAAGGTAGGGGATTCCCCCTATATATAGTACCTAGGGGGTGTAGTGTACCCCCCATGCATGTAATGAGAATGTGTGTGGTAACCTCACCAATATGGGAGTGCCATCTGTCACTTTCACATGTAGAGAATGATGATGCAATATTCTCCCCACGTGTGGGGAATAATCTTGTTACAACTGATTTGTGTCAACGTATCCTTATCTGGATGCCAGCAGGTGCTCGGCCATCGCGCCTGGTATATGACCTCGGCCTTGGTGAGGCCGAGGTTAGTGAGTCTTGATACCTATTCAGTCCGAGTGATCCATGGAGGTCTCGGCCTGATCCTAGCCCAGACAATGGGCAGGATCTGCCTGATATGAGGTTGATCTGGTGGCATCCTGCAGGCTCGGCTTATGTATGGCCGAGGTTGCCATTTCAAGTTATATGCGAGTGCTATTGATCCTTATGAGGTCCCTTGGAGAGGCTCATGGTAGTGTCGGCCTGGGCCGACCTTGGTCTGGCCGAGGGGTGATATCGCATGACCAAGACATGCCTAATGTCGGCCATAATATCGGCCGAGGTTGGTGTCTCTAGCCGAGGTTGGTGTCTCTTGGACGAGGTTACACCTGGGGCATATCAATGTTCTTACCACATAATCGATATTTAGAAACGTCACTCAGTCACCCCATCTCCATAGATGAAATATACAACCTTTACAACTAGGTCGTAATGAACACTACTCGACGTTGTCATCACCACTAAGGATACTCTCGTCATCAAAGTTTTCACTCAAAACATCTCACGCAAATGATCAAGGTGATGCCACTATTCTTCTACATTGACACCCATGACTTACCAACACATTTACATCAAAAAGGCCGTGAAATATGAAAGGCTACTAAGTTAGCCATTTACCATCTCATAAGAGTTTCACATCGTGCTATGGCCCCGTTTAAAGGTTATTAAAGGACTAACCCAAACTTGTTCGCGCGTTAATTTTGAAGTGCAATGAAACATCCAAAAATAATATTTTTAATCCAGTTTTATTATTATTTAACATTACACTTATTAGCATGAGAGTTCAGATTAAAATCACTACGTGATATGAATCAAAGGAAGTGACCCAATGCCAAGTAAATAGAGCCACTAACGTAAATGCAAGTAAATAGTTACCTGTATAACGCACTCAAAATACAAAATTGCATGAAACATGTCGTGTGAGTTGAATGCTCAGTGGGAACTATACAAATGCAGTATAGAAATGAACGACAAAAGAGAATACTCACATGCTACACTACATGCATGTGAAAGTACTTATATATCTACATATATTCCTTTGAAAATATATATCCCAATGCATTAAACCGTTTTGTTCCAAAAATGTCATTTAACCCGTTTATTCTCCTTATCTTTACAAAAAAATCATTTTGTATTATTATGCTTAAAAACTAGTGTTCCTTCTAATTAACACACACGGTTAAACAATTAGCAATTTTTGGGAAAAACCATTCATTTACTTTCAAACGTTTATTAACTCACACTAGAGTTACTTTACCATATTATAAGACTTCCATTCAATGCACGCACACACCGTGTTTAAAAGTACTCATTTTTCTTTGAAAGCCTCATATAACACACGCTTGTGTTTATTATGATTCAAACTTCATTAGGTAGCTTAAGCATCATTAAGTCATCTTATTTAACCAACCCATGTTGCCATATGAACATTAAATTTTAATGCGGTATTCTTGTATTAATAAATCAATGTATCAATACCATTCATTTATGCCTCTTTCATGATTATTCAATTCACCACTTAGCATTTTCTTTAGGGATTCCTCCCACACACACCCGTCACAACACACGCACACATACAGTTTCACAGAATTTCACCGCCCGGCACCGAGCGCCAAGTAAACTGCGGTTGGTTTGGGGTTTTTCATCCTAGGGATAGCATAACCCTGCTTAATTATTTAACCCAGCATTATATCTTGCCAATGTGTTCGACATTTTTCATATTGTCCATATTAATTTACCTTTTTCAGGTCGAAGTCAAAGCCTTGGACTTAACTATTCATTTTCCATTATTCATTTAGGAAAAATCATTCTAGTACCTCACGGTCCTTTTGCACACACGCATTGATTTTTTTTTTTACACCGAAAATCATTTTCACTTTAAGGTCATAAATTTTTCTTTTCATATTAGTGCCAAAACACTCTTTAATATTTTTATTTCATAAAAATGTTACACTTTAAGTAAATTACCAATTTACCATTTTTACGAAAACTTGTAACCTTCTCCTTTTTCAAGTGTTTTTCATAAAAATACCTCTTTCAAGTTCCAAACTCAACGCTTAGGCATTTTAGCCATTAAAACACTTGTTCAACTTCTCACTTTGCCAAAATCACACATTTTGTATTTGAACCCCTTTAATATATAAAATTACGTTTTTTACATATTAAAGCCTTATTTTTCAAATGTAAATCTACACACTTTAATTATGTATTTTCACAACTTAAAACCCATTTTGTCAATATTCAAATTTCGAACACCTTTTGTTTTCACAATTTGACTACATGCTTTATTTTGGGTTTATGCTTCAACACTCATTTGGCCTTTATTTATACTCTAGCCCATACTATTCACTTAATATGAATCTACACATCTTAAAACACCCATTTAAAGTAAAGGTCTTATTTTACACATAAAACTTCTTATTTAGTGTAGGAAGACATAATATCATTTTACAAAATGGTGTGAACCATCCTATAACAATACTTTGCATACAAGTCATATTTTCTTTACTGAAAACATCATCTAACACATTTTATTCTATAAAAACGTTGATACATAGTATTATGAAATTTATGCACCTTTAAAACACATTTAAAACTTTCTTTTAAGTTCCCCTTTTTACTCAAAATCTTAAGAGTGTCACTAATAACCCATTAGTAAACCATAACTATTTTTCTACACTTTTTACTCCCAAAATTTGTGAAATAATATTTTGAAATTTATCAGTAACTTTAATCTCATAAAAATCCAAATATAATATTGATTTTTATATTAAAACATGGAGTAATCATCAATAAGTCATAAATGAATATTTCTACACATTTAAGACCTTAAATATGCAATAAATCATGCTAAAAATATTATCAACTTTAATCTACTTTAAAGTGATGAGTTTTCCATCTAAAATGGTCTTCAAAATGTTAGAGGCATCAAGGGGATGTGACAACCCGCTCCAAATAATAGCGGGTGGCCAACCCTATACTATAATAAATCAGGTATCTCAGATGGCACAGTCTCAACATCAACTACTAAGCACTATAATATAAGGCTAACTACCCGACATCATTAAGTGCGAATTGCCAAATATTTTAAAACTTTTTATATAACAACAACAACAACAACAAAACCCATAATGCACATAACCAACAATATACATCTAACTATGATGAGTGAAAAGTGCATGCTCCAATAATATGAAAGAGTACAATACATTGTACATCAAAATCTCAACAATGAAATACCCGAATATGCTGTCGGGTAACAGACAATACATTAATTTGAGAAATGAAATACGGAACATGGAAGTGTTAATCTACAACACTTGAATACTAACCCAAT